>JAQQTO010000060.1:37592500-38842500 GCA_029884595.1 Ormosia semicastrata | reverse complement strand
CCCCACTAAAAAGAATATCGTCCTTGAAATTATCTTACTTTAGAACAATGACAGATATTGCTTCTTCATTTTGTCTTCTAGTTCCCATGTTATATCTTCCATCACGTCGTTCTAGATTACCTTTAACAAGGCAATTCCTTTTACTCAGAGTTGTTTCAATCGCCTATCTTTAATCTCAACAGGAAATGTCTCATAAGTCAAGTTCTTTTTCAATTCATACTGTATCTGGTGCATTGACATGGGTTGAATCAGAAATATATTTTCTCAATTGAAATATATGGAAGATGTAATGCCTCTTCTTGAGGAGGGAACATCACACCATAACCACGAAATAGAAATAAAACTTATAAATTATGACTCGGTTCATTTTAATATAGATAAGTCTATTTAGTTGTAATTGTATAAATAATTTGGCGAATTCTCCTTTTTTTTGTTACAAAATAAGAAAATGAAATGATAAGACTTAGTTACAGCAGAAAGTAATATGAGAAGTAAACCATACATTCGTATGACATACTTATATATATTAATATCACACTTGTTTAGATACATGATTAGATATACAAAAAGTAAAAACTTTACATACCCTAAAATGATTACACATATACAGCCCACCAAAAAGACAAAACATCAAGCCCCCCAAAAGATTTACTGATAGCCATCAGCGGCTACCCACAGCATCAGCCCCTAAGGCGAATGAGAAGAAACCATAGCTAGATCCTGATGAGGAAGACCCTCATCAGAGCAACTAAGTTTTGAGCGGGGCTCGTGCAGAGGATAAGAAAGAATCCTCTTGTGAAGAGTAATAACGCTCTCCCCACATATCGTGTATGGGAAAGTAAAACTCTAAATACAAGCGACTATGAAAAGTAAAAATAGGCGGGGCATAACGCCCCCAAGCAAGGGTCACAGTCACATCTCCAAGGTTGACACAACGATCTGTACTCAAGTTGATGTGCCAGCAGTCCGGACCTCCATCAAAAGTCAATCTTGTATATCCCAAGAAACCTTGCAGACGGGACGTCATATCCAGATGGGAAGCTAATCAAAATCAGGCCAGAAGTCAGGGAATTCGTGCACTTCCCCTTCTTCACCAACGTCTTCAGAGAAACATATAAATAAAAAGAATAGCAAAAATACAGAAAAGAGGTAAGACATCCTACCTTCATTACTAATTATGGGAGTAAAGAAACAGAACGGCGCAAAACACCCACATAGCATATCAGAAATAATAGTCAGCATCAAGAAGCAAATAGTAAACAACTAAACAATTTCAGGCAATAGTAACATGAAGAAGACAACAGTTCTATTCATCATATATATAAATGCCAAATAGTATGTTGACTCACTTTGCATGTGCACATGATATCAAAATCCTACTCCATGGAGCTAGACACAAACATTGGAGAGAATGATCAGGAGACATATCTGTAACTCGGCTGCCGAGGCCAATAAGTGCTATAATTTCTCAATTTATCAATGTGCACATCATGGCATTGTACAAGACATTCTACACTAGATTGCGATATAGGACAGTGTCTCAGTCCAGATCGTCGGTGCGTTTGCATCAGTCTATCCCACGGCAAGAGGAGCTACCAACTGACCATTGTGAGACACCCGTGCCCCGACGCCCCTAAGATCAATAGTATGACTTACACTAGTCTATTCGCACTCGCACATAGGTGTGATTCAATCTCCTAGGCAACATAGCCTTAACAATAGTCCATCGGACTTTCACAATGCATGATGACTCAATGCATATTCATGTATATTCAACAATGATATACTTTTTCTATAACATGCCACAATTTGGCCAAGTTAATCATCAACAAAGTTTTGGTCCCACTCATGGACCCATATTAATATATTAATCAAATTCTCAAATATGATAATACATTTTTAAGGTTCATTATGAAGTTTCGCTTTAATCTAACATTTCTTATGAAAGCTTTCTCTAGAGGAATTCTCTTGTAATTCTTATTAAATCTTTATTTCCCTTAATTAGCCAAGTCTTTTGCTCAAATTGAATCATACTTACTTAGAAAATTATCTAAGGTTTTCCAAATCTCACGCACTCTTGTTCTTCCCTTAGGTTCATATGAATCACACTAGGTCATCGAATAAGTTTCTTTCCATCTTGTGAATCCTTAAGAAATTCTTAATTTACCAAATCACCTAAGCCTTAACTTAATGCATAATTTTTAGCCAACATGGCCCTTGAGGCCGTGACCACCCAAGGATAAGAGTCCAACTAATTTTTCCATCACATTATTAATTACTTAACATTTAGTTACCTAAGTTCCAAGGTTACCCAAAAATTCCATGTTTAGACCCAAAAAGGCCCTAGAGGCCGTGAGCCTCCTAAAGGGGTAGGAACCCAAATTTTTCATTGTTCTATTAATTGTTATTCACTTGATTAGTTATTTCTCTAATTTTTACAAAATTTTAACCATGAACACCCTATGGAAAGAGTTATGGCCGTGAGCCTCACTAAGGAGAGCAAGGAACCCTTGTTTCCAATTCATGGTTCCAATCCATCCAAATCAATCCAAGATCATCAATAAACACAAATACAACCAGTAAACCACATAAAGGAAAGTTATTACAAGGATCATTAGAAAACACATAACTAAGAGAGTCACCCTAACATGGGTTTCTCACAACTAACACACAAACAAGTTTTCCACTACCAATAGAGGTTGAAGTGGATAATCTTCCTCTTACCAAAAGAGAAAATAAGCAAAGAAACCTTCTTGATGCTCCTTGATGATTTCGGCCAAGCTCCTACAAAACCCTAAGAATCACAACTCATCAAATTAACACCAAGGCTTGAAGAAGAAAGGTTCAATGGTCATGGTGATGGCCATAGAAACGAAAATGAAGAAGAGAAGGTAAAGAATCAAGAACATTACCTTAAAGCTTCAAGCTTAGGGCTTGAGAGAAAATGATGAAAATGGAGGAATCACTGAAGAATTTGGTAAGGTCCAAGGAATTTGGGAGTAATTTTTATAGATTTCAGAACTCGGCCGACCCTAGTCGTAAGTGTGACTTTCAAAAACACATGCTCGCCTTCTTCAAACTCAAGAGGCTTTCTCCTTTTGTCTGCATAGCTCTTTTGTCGACTCTGAGCCATCCTCATCTTTTCCTAAATCATCTTGACTTTCTCATTCATTTGTTGTATAAGATCAGGTCCAACAGTAAGGTGCTCTCCATCTTGGTACCAACACAAAGGTGTTCTGCACCGTCGTCCACATAGAGCTTCATAGGTGCCATCCCTATACTCAAATGAAAACTCTTGTTGTAGGTGAACTCTACCAATGGTAAAACTTCATCTCAACTTCCAATTTGTTCCAAAGCGTAAGCTCTGAGCAAATCCTCCAATGATTGAATCGTCATTTCTGATTGACCATCCGTTTGAGGGTGATAAGTAGAACTCAAACGTAGCTTCGTTCCCAACGCTCCTTGCAAACTTTGCTGAAACTTTGATGTGAACCTTGGATCTCTATCAGAAATAATGCTGGTAGGCACACCATGCAGCCTAATGATCTCACCAATATATAGCTGAGTCAACTTCTCCATGTTGTACCTTATGTTGATTAGTAACGAATGAGCTGACCTCGTAAGTCAATCAACGATTACGCATATTGAATTGTAACCTTTTCTGGTCTTTGGTAATCTAACCACAAAGTCCATTGCAATACTATCCCACTTCCATTCGGGAATAGCTAGGGGTTGTAATATTCCTGATGGTCTCTGGTGTTTAACCTTTGCTTTCTAACAAACCAGACAAGACGATACACATATACCAATATCACTATTCATTCCGTGCCACCAAAATAACCATTTCAGGTCTTGATACATCTTGGTTATTCCCGGATGCATACTCAACTTGCTCGTATGAGTGTGTTATACTTTCTGAGTTCTTGATCCCTGGGTATACAAACTCTACCTCTAAATCTCAAGATTCCATTAGTTCCTTCCTCAAATGTTGTCACACCGCCTTAATTCATTAACTCCTTTTGTTCTTGCAAAAACTTATCAACTTTCTATTTCTCTCGGATGTCTTCTATTAACTCACTTGAAAAAGTGACCATGTTCATACAAATCTTTCCTAGTGCCAATTCCACAAAGGACCATACATCCCTGAATTGCTCTATCAATTCCTTTTCCTTGATCATTATGGCAGAGATACTGAGCATCTTCCAACTCAAAGCGTCTACCACAACGTTTGCCTTTCTGGGGTGATACAAAAGTTAAAAATCATAATCTTTTAGAAATTCTAACCACCTTCGCTGTCTCATATTCAACTTCTTTTGGTCATACAAGTACTTCAAGCTCTTGTGGTCGCTAAAGATGTTGAACGTCGCTCCATAAAGAAAATACCTCCATATCTTCAAAGTGAATACAACAGCTGCTAACTCCAGGTCATGTGTTGGGTAGTTCTTCTCAAGCACTCGCAACTATCTCGAAGGGTAAGCCACCACTTTTCTATTTTGCACAAGCACACATCCTAATCCTTGGTATGAAGCATCGCAATACATTTCGAAGGGTTCACTTGGATCAGGTAACACTAACACTGGTGAAGTAGCTTGTCGTCTCTTCAATTCTTGGAAACTTTCTTTGCAAGCATTAGTCCACTCAAAGGCTTGATTCTTTCTCGTGAGCTGAGTAAGAGGCCCTGCTATATTAGAGAATCCCTCAATGAATCTCCGATAGTATCTAGCCAATCCCACAAAGCTCCAAATTTTGGTCACTGTCTTCGATCTTTCCCATTGCAGAATCGCATCCACTTTTGACGGATCCACTACAATCCCTTCCTTCGAGATCACATGGCCCAAAAACTTAACTTCTTCCAACTAGAATTCACACTTTGACAATTTGGCATACAACTTCTTCTCCTTCAGAATCTGGAGAACTATACTGAGACATTCAGCATGATCCTCCTGATTTTGAGAATAGATTAATATGTCGTCAATAAAGACAACAACAAATCTGTCCAAGTAAGGATGAAAGATTCTGTTCATATAGTCCATAAATATGGCAGATGCATTCGCTACACCAAACGGCATCACAAGATATTCGTAATGACCGTAACGGGTACAAAAAGTCATCTTGGGAATATCCTCCACCTTTACTCGGATCTGATGATAGCCAGATCGCAGATCGATCTTAGATAATACTGCTGCTCCTTTCAGTTTATCCATCAGGTTATCTATCCTCAGAAGTGGATATTTATTCTTGATTGTACCTTATTCAGCTGGCGATAGTTCACACACAATCTTGAAGTCCCATCCTTCTTTTTGACTTGCAACACTGGTGCTCCCCATAGTGACACATTGGGTCTAACAAACTGCTTTTCCAAGAGTTCTTCTAACTGCTTCTTAAGCTCAACTAACTCTGATGGTGACATCCTGTAGGGCACTATAGATACAGGACCAGATCGAGGCACAAGATCAATGGTGAACTTTATCTCTCGCTCCGGCAGTAAACCAGGAACGTCATCAGGAAAGACTTCGGGAAATTCGTTAACCACTGGAATTGCATCCACATCTGCGTCGCTCTCGACTTTTAAGGAAGACAATAGCATGTGTCCCTGAGCTCCTTCTTTTAAGAAAGTTCAAACTTGGTTGGCCGTCAAGAATCTAGAAACTTCATCCATAGGGAAAACTATGGTTTTACTAGAACAGTCTAACAGGATATGGTTAGAAGACAACCAATCCATTCCTAAAATTACGTCTAATTGGGAAAGAGGTAAACAGATCAAATCAACAGAAAAGATTCGACCTTCAACATTTAAAGGACAATTTAAACAAACTTTGGTGTAACAACAAGTTTAGCAGTAGGGGTAGAGACAGTCAAGTCAAAAGGTAAGGAAGTCACAGGTAAACCAAGTCATCATAAACAGTCATAAGAAATGAAAGAGTGGGTTGCCCAAGAGTCATACAGTACAGTCAAAAGATTACCTCCTATGGTACCTTCTCCTTGAATCAGATCTTCAGATTCGGAGGCTTCTGCTCCACTCATAGCGTAGACTAGGCCTCCTACCTACAATTTTGCTGCTCGTGCAGTGTTAGCTAAAGGCTCTATCTTAGCTTGATTGTAGCCCCTAGAGACGTGTCCAGGTTTTCCACATCGAAAAAGATTATTCCTTTGATGGTGCAGTCCTTCGTTAGGTGATCTTTCCTACACTTCAAACACTTTAGCAAAAATGCCACATTCTGAATAGTTCGATTTCCACCAGAACCTCTGTTGGAACCTCCACCAGATGACTGTTGCTTACTTCTCGGTGGTCGAGAATAGGGTTTTTTAAAAGTGATTTGCATTGTTGCCACCTCCTCTTTGGAACCTAGTAGGTCCAAAGTTATGATTTCTCGTGTCCCGCGCCTGATCCAGATCTTCCACTCGGTGACACGTGTCCAGCTATTCTGAAAATTAGTTGATTCTTAAGGTTATGACCGGTCTTTTCATGTCAGGTCTGAATCCTTCCTCAAAATTTTGACACTTCCACACCTCGTTCGACTAGTGTTGGAAATAAAATTTGGACAAGTTTTCGAACCTCGCAGTATACTCACTGACAGTCAAGTTCTCTTGTCTCAAGCTAAGGTGCTCCATCTCTTTTGCATGTCTTGCGCTTGCTGGGAAATACTTCTCCAAGAATTTATCCTTGAATACCTCCTAGGTGATTACTCGACCTTCAACTTCTAGTAATCTCTGCGCTCCGTTCCACCAATCTTCCACGTCTCCGATCAGCATAAAATCAGCATAGGTTACCCTCTTATCATCGGCACAGTTCATGCCTTTGAAAATTTTCTCCAACTCCTTGATCCAAAGACTAGCTTTTTCTGGATCAAATTCTCCCTTAAACTGAGGAGGGTTGTTTCAATGGAACTCCGATAGATTTTGAGCATCGGCTGAAGCTTCTTGCTGTTGTGCAACATTTTCCTCCTATTGAGTATCTCTCTCAGTTTGTTGTGCAATGTCATCCGTCATTCGTTGCATTGCTTGGATTGCTGCTACCATGCCTCCACCGCATGCTATTTCACTTTTTCAGGGTAGACTGAATGAAAAACACAAGGAAGAATTAGATGTATCTTTTTGGAATACCAATCACAGAGAATCGTACAGCACAAACAAGACAGACCTAACCACAAAGACCCAAAAGAAAACTTAAATCCAAGCTCTGATATCAAACTAGTGTAACTCCCCTTTTTGAGGAAGGAACGTCAGACCATAACCACGAAACGGAAATAAAACGTATAAATTAAGACTCAGTTCATTTTAATATAGATAAGTCTATTTAGTTGTAATCGTATAAATAGTTTGGTGAATTCTCTTTTTTTTTTTTTGGTTACAAAATAATAAAATGAAATGACAAGACATAGTTACAGCAGAAAGTAACATGGGAAGTAAACTATACATTCGTACGACATACTTATATATATTTATATCACACTTGTTTAGATACATCATTAGATATACAAAAAGCAAAAACTTTACATGCCCTAAAATGATTACACATATACAGCCCACCAAAAAGACAAAACATCAGCCCCCCCAAAAGATTTACCGATAGCCATCAGCGGTTACCCACAGCATCAGCCCCTAAGGCGAATGAGAAGAAACCATAGCTGGATCCTCCTCAAGGTCTTCCTCGTCAGAGGAAACACTCAATGGAGTAACCGAGTTACGAGCGGGGGCTCATGCAGAGGATAAGAAAGAATCCTCTTGTGGAGAGTAATAACGCACTCCCCACATATCGTGTATGGGAAAGTAAAACTCTAAATACAAGCGACTATGAAAAGTAAAAATAGGCGGGGCATAACGCCCCCAAGCAAGGGTCACAGTCACATCTCCAAGGTTGACACAACGATTTGTACTCAAGTTGATGTGCCAGCAGTCCGGACCTCCATCAAAAGTCAATCTTGTATATCCCAAGAAACCTTGCAGACGGGACGTCATATCCAGATGGGAAGCTAATCAAAATCAGGCCAGAAGTCAGGGAATTCGTGCACTTCCCCTTCTTCACCAACGTCTTCAGAGAAACATATAAATAAAAAGAATAGCAAAAATACAGAAAAGAGGTAAGACATCCTACCTTCATTACCAATTATGGCAGTAAAGAAACCAAATGGTGCAAAACGTCAACATAGCATATCAGAAATAATAGTCAGCATCAAGAAGCGAATAGTAAACAACTAAAAAATTTCAGGCAGTAGTAACATCAGTAAGACAACAGTTCCAATCATCATATATATAAATGCCAAATAGTATGTTGACTCACTATGCACGTGCACATGATATCAAAATACTACTCCATGGAGCTAGACACAAACATCGGAGAGAATGATTAGGAGACATATTTGTAACTCGGCTACCGAGGCCAACAAGTGCTATAATTTCTCAATTTATCGACGTGCACATCATGACATTGTACAAGACATTCTACACTAAATCACGATATAGGATGCTATCTCGGTCCGAATCGTCGGTGCGTTTGCATCGGTCTATCCCATGGCCTAGAGGAGCTACCAATTGACCATTGTGAGACACCCACGCCCCGACGCCCCCAAGGTTAATAGTATGACCTACATTAGTCTATTCACACCCGCATATAGGTGTCATTCAATCTCCTAGGTAGCATGGTCTTAACAATAGTCCATCGGACTTTCACAATGCATGATGGCTAAATGCATATTCATGTATATCCAACAATGATATACTTTTTTCATAGCATGCCACAATTTGGCCAAGTTAATCATCAACAAAGTTTTGGTCCCACTCATGGATCCATATTAATATATTAATCAAATTCTCAAATATGATAATACATTTTTAAGGTTCATTATGGAGTTTCGCTTTAATCTAACATTTTTTATGAAAGCTTTCTCTAGAGGAATTCTCTTGTAATTCTTATTAAATATTTATTTCTCTTAATTAGCCAAGACTTTTACTCAAATTGAATCATACTTAGAAAATTATCTAAGGTTTTCCAAATATCACACTTTTGTTCTTCCCTTAGGTTTACACGAATCACATTAGGTCATCGAATAAGTTTCTTTCCTTCTTATAGATCCTTAAGAAATTCTTAATTTATCAAATCACCTAGCCTTAGCTTAATGCATCATTTTTAGCCAACATGGCCCTTGAGGCCGTCACCTCCCAAGGATAAGAGTCCAACTAATTTTTCCATCACATTATTAATTACATAACAGTTAGTTACCTAAGTTCCAACGTTATCCAAAAATTACATGTTTAGACCCAAAAAGGCCCTAGAGGCCGTGAGCCTCCCAAAGGGGTAGGAACCCAAATTTTTCGTTGCTCTATTAATTGTTATTCACTTAATTAGTTATCTCTCTAATTTATTACAAAATTTTAACCATGAACACCCTATGGAAAGGGTTATGGCCGTGAGCCTCACTAAGGAGAGCAAGGAACTTCCAACTCATGTTTCCAATCCATCCAAATCAATCCAAGATCATCAATATACACAAATACAACCAATAAACCACATAAAGGAAAGTTATTACAAGGATCATTAGAAAACACATAACTAATAGAGTAACCCTAACATGGGTTTCTCATAACTAACATACAAACAAGTTTTTCACTACCAATAGAGGTTGAAGTGGATAATCTTCCTCTTACTAAGAGAAAAAACAAGCAAAGAAACCTTCTTGATGCTTCTTGAAGATTTTGGCCAAGCTCCTTCAAAACCCAAAGAATCATAACTCATCAAATCAACACCAAGGCTTGAAGAAGAAAGGATCAATGGTCATGGTGATGGCCGTAGAAATGAAAAAGAAGAAGAGAAGGTAAAGAATCAAGAACATTACCTTAAAGCTTCAAGCTTAGGGCTTGAGAGAAAATGGTGAAAATGAAGGAATCAAGTGATGCTCACCAAAGAGAAAAGGATCATGGTGATGAGAGGATTTAAGAAATGTGATTAGTTGGAGCAAGCAAAAGAAAAATAGAGAGGTGGTGGTGTTGTGTGGCCAGCGATTTTGAGAGAAAAAAGAGAAGAGAAAAGTCAAGAGAAATGTAGAGAGAGAAAGTGATAGTAAAGTGATGGTAGCTTTTAGGGTTTTGAAATTAGAAATGGAAAAAGTGGTAAATGAAAAGCTAATTTTGGCTCCCAAATTGGGCCTCATGGCCGTGGAGTGTGGGTGAGAGAAGAGGGAAATTAGCTTCTCCGACAAGCCAATAGGAAGTTGTTAGGAAGCTTCCTCCAAACTTCTTCAAGAAGCCAAAACTCACCTTCTTGAAAAGTTAACGATGATGTCACTTGTGTGATGTCATCAAGGTGATGTCACTTAAAGTGAACACTCTAGAAAAGATGATTAACACTCTACTAGAGCTATTATCTAGAGGGCAAAAGTTACTGTTAATAAAAATAGTATTTATTGTTCATTGAATAATTTCACAGTACATCGACTTCATTTATCAGATAAAATCTCAAAAAGCGTAAATCTCATAAACTATGCCCCGACCTCAGGTTTAGTAAGATCCCCCGTCGACGTTTCCATGGTTCAAAGTTTACCATTCTCGAGGAAAATATTTCATTTTCCTAGCTCCGCTCAGTGCGCATGCAAATCGAGAAATATATTAAAATAATCAATAGTTCTAGAAAAAATCCAGAAAAATTCACAAAGATCACAAATATTATAAAATGACTATTTATGATAAAAAAATTAATTTTTGAGGTGTTACACCTGCTCGGCTTAGTACACACGCAAAATGAGAAATGTATTAAAATATTCACGTTTCCGAAACAATCCTAAAAAATTTCTAAAAATCACAAATATTATAAAATGACTATTCATTATGAAACAAACAATTTTTGGGGTGTTACAACTCTCCTCTTCTAAAAAGAAATTTTGTTCTCAAAATTTTCATACCTTAGAATAGACGTGGATGTTGTTCCTTCATCTTGTCTTCTAACTCCCACGTTGCATCTTCGGTCGTACCATTCTAGATTACTTTTACTAATGAGATTTCTTTCCCTCTGAGTTGCTTTACTCTCCTATCTTCAATCCTTAAAGGAGGTGCCTCATAGGTTAAGTTCTCTTTCAATTGTACTGTGTCCGGTGCTATGACATAACCCAGGTGAGGAATATATTTTCGCAATTGCAACATATGAAAAACATTGTGAAGGTTAGAAAGAAAAGGCGGTAAGGCTATTTGGTAAGCTACTGGACCTATCTAGCAAAGAATTTGGTAAGGTCCAAGGAATTTGGGAGTAAGTTTTATAGATTTTAGAACTCGGCTGACCCCAGTCGTAGGTGTGACTTTCAAAAACACATGCTCGTCTTCTTCAAACTCATGAAGCTTTCTCCTTTTATCTGTATAGCTCTTTTGACGACTCTGAGCCATCGTCATCTTTTCCTGAATCATCTTGACTTTCTCAGTCATTTATTGTATAAGATCAGGTCCAACAGTAAGGTGCTCTCCATCTTGGTACCAACACAAAGGTGTTCTGCACCATCGTCTATATAGAGCTTCATAGGCTGCCATCCCTATGCTTGAATGAAAACTGTTGTTGTAGGTGAACTCTACCAATGGTAAAACTTCATCCCAACTTCCAGTTTATTCTAAAGCACAAGCTCTGAGCAAATCCTCCAATGATTGAATCGTCCTTTCTGATTGACCATTGGTTTGAGGGTGATAAGCAGAACTCAAACGTAGTTTCGTTCCCAACACTCCTTGCAAACTTTGCCAAAACTTTGATTTGAACCTTGGATCTCTATAAGAAATAATACTGGTAGGCACATCATGCAGCTTAATGATCTCACTAATATACAACTGAGTTAACTTCTCCATGTTGTAGCTTATATTGATTGGTAAGAAATGAGTGACTTCGTAAGTTGATCAATAATTACCCATATTGAATCATAACCTTTTCCAGTCTTCGGTAATCCAACCACAAAGTCCATCGTAATACTATCCCACTTCTATTCGAGAATAGCTAGGGGTTGTAATATTCCTAACGGTCTCTGGTGTTCAACCTTTGCTTTCTGACAAACCAAACAAGATGATACACATATGGCAATATCACTCTTCATTCCGTGCCACCAAAATAACCATTTCAGGTCTTGATACATCTTGGTTATTCCCGGATGCATACTCAACTTGCTCCTATGAGTGTGTTCGAGGATATACTTTCTGAGTTCTTGATCCCTGGGTATACAAGCTCTACCTCTGAATCTCAAGATTCCATCAGTTCCTTCCTCAAATGTTGTCACACCACCTTGATTCATTAGCTCCTTTTGTTCTTGCAAAAACTTATCAACTATCTGCTTCTCTCGGATGTCTTCTATTAACTCACTTGAAATAGTGACCATGTTCATACAAATCTTTCCCAGTGCAATTCCACAAAGGGCTATACATCCCTGAATTGCTCTATCAATTCCTTTTCTTTGATCATCATGGCAGAGATACTGAGTATCTTCCAACTCAAAGCATTTGCCATAACGTTTTCCTTTCCGGGGAGATATAAAAGTTGAAAATAAAAAACTTTCAGAAATTCTAACCACCGTCGCTATCTCATATTTAACTCCTTTTGGTCATACAAGTACTTCAAGCTCTTGTGGTCGCTAAAGACATTGAACGTCGCTCCATAAAGAAAATGCCTCCATATCTTCAAAGCGAATACCACAGCTGCTAACTTCAGGTCATGTGTTGGGTAGTTCTTCTCATGCACTTACAACTGTCTCGAAGGGTAAGCCACCACTTTTCTATTTTGCGTAAGCACACATCTTAATCCTTAGTATGAAACATCGCAATACACTTCAAAAGGTTCACTTGGATCAAGTAGCACTAACACTGGTCAACTAGTTAGTCATCTCTTCAATTATTGGAAACTTTCTTCGCAAGCATTAGTCCACTCAAAGGCTTGATTTTTTCTCGTAAGTTGACTAAAAGGCCCCACTATCTTAGAGAATCCCTCAATGAATCTTCGATAGTATCCAGCTAATCCCACAAAGCTCTGAATTTCAGTCACTGTCTTCGGTCTTTCCCATTGTAGAATCACCTCCACTTTTGATGGATCCACTGTAATCCCTTCCTTCGAGATCACATGGCCTAAAAACTTAACTTCTTCTAACCAGAATTCACACTTTGACAATTTGGCATACAGCTTCTTCTCCTTTAGAATCTGGAGAACTATACTGAGATGTTCAACATGATCCTCCTAATTTTGAGAATAGATTAAAATGTCGTCAATGAAGACAACAACAAATCTGTCCAAGTAAAGATGAAAGATTCTGTTCATGTAGTCCATGAATATGGCAGGTGCATTCGTTACACCAAACGACATCACAAGATATTTGTAATGACCATAATGGGTACAAAAAGCCATCTTGGGAATATCCTCTACCTTTACTCGGATCTGATGATAGCCAGATCACAGATCGATCTTAGAGAATACTACTGCTCCTTTCAGTTGATCCATCAGGTCATCTATCCTCGGAAGTGATTACTTATTCTTGATTGTACCTTATTTAGCTGGTGATAGTCCACACACAATCTTGAAGTCCCATCCTTTTTTCTGACTTGCAACACTAATGCTCCCCATAGTGACAAACTGAGTCTAACAACCTACTTTTCCAAGAGTTCTTTTAACTACTTCTTAAGCTCTACTAACTCTGATGGTGACATCCTGTAGGGCACTATAGATACAGGACCAGATCCAGGCACAAGATCAATGGTGAACTCTATCTCTTGCCCCGGCGGTAAACCAGGTATGTCATCAGGAAAGACTTCGAGAAATTCATTAACCACTAGAATTGTATCCACATCTGCCTCGCTCTTGACTTTTAAGGAAGACAATAGCATGTATCCCTGTGCTTCTTTTTTCAAGAAAGCTCAAACTTGGTTGGTCGTCAAGAATCTAGAAACTTCATCCATAGGGAAAACTATGGTTTTACTAGAACAGTCTAACAGGATATGGTTGGAAAACAACCAATCCATTCCTAAAATTACGTCAAATTGGGAAAGAATTAAACAGATCAAATCAACAGAAAAGATTTGACCTTCAACATTTAAAGGACAATTTAAACAAACTTTGGTGTAACAATAAGTTTAATAGTAAGGGTAGAAATAGTCAAGTTAAAAGGTAAGGATGACACAGGTAAACCAAGTTGTCGCACACAGTCATAAGAAATGAAAGAGTGAGTTGCCCCAGAGTCATACAGTACAGCCAAAAGATTACCTCCTATGGTGCCTTCTCTTTGTATCAGATCTTCAGATTCAGAGGCTTCTGCTCCGTTCAGTGTAGACTAGGCCTTCTACCTACGATTTTGCAGCTCGTGTAGTGTTAGCTGAAGGCTCTACCTGAGCTTGATTGCAGTCCCTAGAGACGTGTCTGGGTTTTCCACATCGAAAAAAGTTATTCATTTGATGGTGCAGTCCCTCGTTAGGTGATCTTTCCTGCACTTCAAACACTTTGGCAAAAATGCCACATTCTGACTAGTTTGATTTCCACCAGAACCTCCACTGGAACCTCCACCAGATGACTGTTGCTTACTTCCCGGTGGTCAGAAATAGGGTTTTTTTAAAAGTGATTTGCATTGTTGCCACCTCATCTTTGGAACCTAGTAGGTCCAAAGTTATGATTTCTCGTGTCTCACGCCTGATCTAGATCTTCCACTCGGTGACACGTGTCCAACAGCTCTGAAAACTGGTTGATCCTCAAGGTTATGACCGCTCTTTTCACGTCATGTTTGAATCCTTCCACAATTTTTGACACTTCCACACCTCATCCGGCTAGTGTTGGAAATTAAATTTGGACAAGCTTTCGAACCTTGCAGCATACTCGCTGACAGTCAAGTTCCCTTGTCTCAAGCTAAGGAACTCCATCTCTTTTGCATGTCTTGCGCTTGCTGGGAAATACTTCTCCAAGAATTTATCCTTGAATACCTCCCAGGTGATTACTCGACCTTCAGCTTCTAGTAATCTTTGCGCTCCATTCCACCAATCTTTTGCATCTCCAATCAGCATAAAAGTAGCATCGGTAACCTTCTTATCATCGACACAGTTCATGCCTTTGAAAATTTTCTCCAGCTCCTTGATCCAAAAATTAGCTTTTTCTGGATCAAATTCTCCCTTAAACTGAGGAGGGTTGTTACGACGGAACTCCGACAGTTTTTGAGCATCAACTGAAGCTTCTTGCTGTTGTGCAGCCTTTTCCTCCTATTGAGTAGCTCTCTCAGTTTGTTATGTAATGACTTCCGACATTCGTTGTTTTGCTTTGATTGTTGCTGCCATGCCTCCACCGCGGCCATTTCACTTTTTCAGGGTAGACTGAATGAAAAACACAAGGAAGAATTAGATGTATCCTTTCGGAATACCAATCACAAAGAATCATATAGCACAAACAAGACAGACGTAACCACAAAGACCCAAAAGAAAACTTAAATCGGGGCTCTGATACTAAACTAGTGTAACGCCCCTTTTTGAGGAGGGAACGTCACGCCATAACCACGAAGCTGAAATAAAACGTATAAATTAAAACCCGGTTCATTTTAATATAGATAAGTCTATTTAGTTATAATCGTATGAATAATTTGGTGAATTCTCTTTTTTTTTGTTAGAAAATAATAAAATGAAATGACAAGATGTAGTTACAGCAGAAAGTAACATGGGAAGTAAACCATACATATATATATTTATATCACACTTATTTAGATACATCATTAGATATACAAAAAGTAAAAACTTTACATGTCCCAAAATGATTACACATATACAGCCCACCAAAAAGACAAAACATCAGGCCCCACAAAAGATTTACCGATAGCTATCAGTGGCTACCCATAGCATCAGCCCCTAAGGCGAATGAGAAGAAACCCTAGCTGGATCCTCCTCAGGGTCTTCCTTGTCAGAGGAAACCCTCATCAGAGCAACCGAGTTACGAGCGGGGGCTCGTGCAGAGGATAAAAAAGAATCCTATTTTGGAGAGTAATAATGCTCTCCCCACATATCGCGTATGGGAAAGTAAAACTCTAAATACAAGCGATCATGAAACGTAAAACTAGGCGAGTCATAATGCCCTCAAGCCAGGGTCACAGTCACATCTCCGAGGTTGACACAACGATCCGTACTCAGGTTGATGTTCCAGCAGTCCGAACCTCCATGAAAAGTCAATCTCGTATATCCCAAGAAACCTTGCGGACGGGACGTCATATCCAAATGAGAAGCTAATCAAAATCAGGCTAGAAGTCAAGGAATTCGTGCACTTCCCCTTCTTCACTGATGTCTTTTGGAGAAACATATAAATAAATAGAATAGCAGAAATACAGAAAAGAAAAAAGACATCCTACCTTCATTACCAATTATGGCAGTAAAGAAATAGAACGACGCAAAACGCCCACATAGCATATCAGAAATAATAGTCAGCATCAAGAAGCAAATAGTAAACAACTAAACAATTTCAGGCAGTAGTAACATCAGTAAGACAACAGTTCCAATCATCATATATATAAATGGCAAATAGTATGTTGGCTCACTATGCACATGCACATGATGTCAAAATATCACTCCATGGAGCTAGACACAAACATCAGAGAGAATGATCAAGAGACATGTCTGTAACTCGACTGCCGAGGCCAACAAGTGCTATAATTTCTCAATTTGTTAATGTGTACATCATGGCATTGTAAAAGACATTCTACACTAGATTACGATATAGGACACTGTCTCGGTCCGGATCGTCGGTGCATTTGCATCGGTCTATCCCACGGCCTTGAGGAGCTACCAACTGACCATTGTGAAACACCCACGCCCTGACGCCTCCAAGGTCAACAGTATGACCTACAATAGTCTATTCGCACCCGCACATAGGTGTGATTCAATCTACTAGGCAACATGGCCTTAACAATAGTCCATCAGACTTTCATAATGCATGATGACTCAATGCATATTCATGTATATTCAACAATGATATACTTTTTCCATAGTATGCTATAATTTGGCCAAGTTTATCTAAAACAAAGTTTTGGTCCCACTCATGGACCCATATTAATATATTAATCAAATTCTCAAATATGATAATACAACTTTAAGGTTCATCATGGAGTTTCGCTTTAATCTAACATTTCTTATGAAAGCTTTCTCTAGAGGAATTCTCTTGTAATTCTTATTAAATATTTATTTCGCTTAATTAGTCAAGACATTTACTCAAATTGAATCATACTTACTTAGAAAATTATCTAAGGTTTTCTAAATCTCACACACTCTTGTTCTTCCCTTAGGTTCATACAAATCACACTAGGTCATCGAATAAGTTTCTTTCCATCTTAAGGATCCTTAAGAAATTCTTAATTTACTAAATCACCTAAGCCTTAGCTTAATGCATAATTTTTAGCCAACATGGCCCTTGAGGCCATCACCTCCCAAGGATAAGAGTCCAACTAATTTTTCCATCACATTATTAATTACTTAACATTTAGTTACCTAAGTTCTAAGGTTACCCAAAAATTACATGTTTAGACTCAAAAAGGCCCTAGAGGTCGTAAGCCTCCCAAAGGGGTTGGAACAAAAAATTTTCATTGCTCTATTTATTGTTATTCACTTGATTAGTTATCTCTCTAATTTATTACAAAATTTTAACACGAACACCTTATGGAAAGGGTTATGGCCGTGAGCCTCACTAAGGAGAGCAAGGAACCCTTGCTTCCAATTCATGTTTCCAATCCATCCAAATCAATCCAAGATCATCAATATACACAAATACAACCAATAAACCACATAAAGGAAAGTTATTACCAGGATCATTAGAAAACACATAACTAAGAGAGTCACCCTAACATGGGTTTCTCATAACTAACACACAAACAAGTTTTTCACTACCAGTAGAGGTTGAAGTGGATAATCTTCCTCTTACTAAGAGATAAAAAAAAGCAAAGAAACCTTCTTGATGCTCCTTGAAGATTTCGATCAAGCTCTTTCAAAACCTTAAGAATCACAACTCATCAAATCAACACCAAGGCTTGAAGAAGAAAAGATCAATGGTCATGGTGATGGCCATAGAAACAAAAAAGAAGAAGAGAAGAAAAAGAAGAAGAGAAGGTAAAGAATCAATAACATTACCTTAAAGCTTCTAGCTTAGGGCTTGAGAGAAAATAGTGAAAATGGAGGAATTAAGTGATGCTCACGAAAGAGAAAAGGATCATGGTGATGAAAGGATTTAAGAAATACGATTAGTTGGAGCAAACAAAAGAAAAATGGAGAGGTGGTGGTGGTGTGTGGCCGGCAGTTTAGAGAGAAAAAGGAGAAGAGAAAAGTGAAGAGAAATGTAGAGAGAGAAAGTGATAGTAAAGTGATGGTAGCTTTTGGGGTTTTGAAATTAGAAATGGAAAAAGTGGTAAATGAAAAGCACGTTTTGGCTCTCAAATTGGGCCTCATGGCCGTGGAGTGTGGTTGAGAGAGGAGGGAGATCGGCTTCTCTAACAAGCCAATAGGAAGTTGCTAGGAAGCTTCCTCCAAAGCTTCTTCAAGAAGCCAAAACTCACCTTTTTGAAAAGTCAACGATGATGTCACTTGTGTGATGTCATCAAGGTGATGTCACTTAAAGTAAACACTTTAGAAAAGATGATTAACACTCTACTAGAGCTATTATCCAATGGGCAAAAGTTACCATTAATAAAAATAGTATTTACTGTTCATCGATTAATTTCACGATACAATGACTTCATTTATCAGATAAAATCTCAAAAAAATATAAATCTTGTAAACTATGCGCCGACCTCAGGTGTAGTAAGATCCCACGTCGACGTTTCCATAGTTCAAAGTTTACTGGCCGCGAGGAAAATATTTCATTTTGTCGGCTCCGCTCAGTGCGCATGCAAATCGAGAAATATATTAAAATAATCAACAGTTTCAGAAAAAATTCAAAAACATTCACAAAAATCAAAAATATTATAAAATGACTATTCATGATGAAACAAACAATTTTCGGGGTGTTACAACTCTCCCATTCTAAAAAGAAATTTCGTCCTCGAAATTTTCATACCTTAGAATAGATGTAGATGTCGTTCCTTCATCTTGTCTTCTAACTCCCACGTTGCATCTGCAGTCGCATCATTCCAGATTACTTTTACTAATGTGATTTCTTTCCCTCCGAGTTGCTTTACTCTCCTATCTTCAATCCTTAAAGGAGGTGCCTCATAGGTTAAGTTCTCTTTCAATTGTACTGTGTCCGGTGCTATGACATGGCTCGGGTCAGGAATATATTTTCGCAATTGCGACACATGAAAAACATTGTGAAGGTTAGAAAGAAAAGGTGGTAAGGCTATTTGGTAAGCTACTAGACCTATCTGGCGAAGAATTTGGTAAGGTCCAAGGAATTTGGGCGTAAGTTTTATAGATTTCAGAACTCGACCGACCCCAATCATAGGTGTGACTTTCAAAAACACATGCTCGCCTTCTTCAAACTCAAGAGGCTTTCTCCTTTTGTCCACATAGCGCTTTTGTCGATTCTGAGCCATCCTCATCTTTTCCTGAATCATCTTGACTTTCTCAGTCGTTTATTGTATAAGATTAGGTCCAACAGTAAGGTGCTCTCCGTCTTGGTACCAACACAAAGGTGTTCTGCACCGTCGTCTATATAGAGCTTCATAGGGTGCCATCCCTATACTCAAATGAAAACTCTTGTTGTAGGTGAACTCCACTAACGGTAAAACTTCATCTTAACTTCCAGTTTGTTCCAAAGCGTAAGCTCTGAGCAAATCCTCCAATGATTGAATCGTCATTTCCGATTGACCATCGGTTTGAGGGTGATAAGCAAAACTCAAACGTAGCTTCATTCCCATTGCTCCTTGTAAACTTTGCCAAAACTTTAATGTGAACCTTGGATCTCTATCAGAAATAATGCTGGTAGGCACACCATGCAACCTAATGATCTCACCAATATATAGCTGAGTCAACTTCTCCATGTTGTACCTTATGTTGATTAGTAAGAAATGAGCTGACTTCGTAAGTCAATAAATAATTACCCATATTGAATCGCAACATTTTCTGGTCTTTGGTAATCCAACCACAAAGTCCATCACAATACTATCCCACTTCCATTCGGGAATAGCTAGGGGTTGTAACATTCCTGACGGTCTGTAGTGTTCAACCTTTGCTTTTTGACAAACCAGACAAGACGATAACATATGGCAATATCACACTTCATTCTGTGCCACCAAAATAACTGTTTCAGGTCTTGATACATCTTGGTTATTCCCGGATGTATACTCAACTTGCTCGTATGAGTGTGTTCGAGGATATCCATTCTGAGTTCTTGATCCCTGGGTAAACAAACTCTACCTCTGAATCTCAAGATTCCATCAGTTCCTTCCTCAATTATTGTCACATCGCCTTGATTCATTAGCTCCCTTTGTTCTTGCAAAAACTTATCAACTTTCTACTTCTCTCGGATGTCTTCCATTAACTCACTTGAAATAGTGACCATGTTCATACAAATCTTTCCCGGTGCCAATTCCACAAAGGACCATACATCCTTGAATTGCTCTATCAATTCCTTTTCCTTGATCATTATGGCAGAGATACTAAGCATCTTCCAACTTAAAGCGTCTATCGCAATGTTTGCCTTTCTGGGGAGATACAAAAGTTGAAAATCATAATCTTTCAGAAATTCCAAGCACCATAGCTGTCTCATATTCAACTCCTTTTGGTCATACAAGTACTTCAAGCTCTTGTGGTTTCTAAAGACATTGAACGTCGCTCCATAAAGAAAATGCCTCTATATCTTCTAAGCAAATACTACAGCTGCTAACTCCAGGTCATGTGTTGGGTAGTTCTTCTCATGCACTCGCAACTGTCTCGAAGGGTAACCCACGACTTTTCTATTTTGCATAAGCACACATCCTATTCCTTGGTATGAAGCATCGCAATACACTTCGAAGGGTTCACTTGGATCAGGTAGCACTAACATTGGTGAACTAGTTAGTCATTTCTTCAATTCTTGGAAACTTTCTTCGCAAGCATTAGTCCACTCAAAGGCTTGATTCTTTCTCATGAGCTGAGTAAGAGGCCCCACTATCTTTGAGAATCCCTCAATGAATGCGAATTTTGATCACTGTCTTCAGTCTTTCCCATTGCAGAATTTCCTGCACTTTTGACAGATCCACTGAATCCCTTCCTTCGAGAACACATAGCCCTAAAACTTAACTTCTTCCAACCAGAATTCACACTTTGACAATTTGGCATACAGCTTCTTGTCCATCAGAATCTGGATAACTATATTGAGATGTTTAACATGATCCTCCTAATTTTGAGAATAGATTAAAATGTCATCAATGAAGACAACAACAAATCTATCCAAGTAAGGACGAAAGATTTTGTTCATGTAGTCTATGAATATGGCAGGTGCATTCGTTACACCAAATGGTATCACAAGATATTCGTAATGACCCTACCGGCTACGAAAAGTCATCTTGGGAATATCCTCCACCTTTGCTCTGATTTGATGATAGCCAGATCGCAGATCGATCTTAGAGAATACTGCTGGTCCTTTCAGTTGATTCATCAGGTCATCTATCCTCGGAAGTGATTACTTATTTTTGATTGTACCTTATTCAGCTAGCGATAGTCCACACACAATCTTGAAGTCCTATCCTTCTTTCTGACTAGCAACACTGGCGCTCCCCATAGTGACATACTAGGTCTAACAAACTACTTTTCCAAGAGTTCTTCTAATTGCTTCTTAAGCTCAACTAACTCTGATGCTGACATCCTGTAGGGCGCTATAGATATAGGACCAGATCCAGGCACAAGATCAATGGTGAACTCTATCTCCCGCTCCGGTGGTAAACCAGGTATGTCATCAGGAAAGACTTCGAGAAATTTATCAACCACTGGAATTGCGTCCACCTCAGCCTCGCTCTTTACTTTTAAGGAAGACAATAGCATGTATCCCTAAGCTCCTTCTTTCAAGAAAGCTCAAACTTGGTTGGCCGTCAAGAATCTAGAAACTTCATCCATAAGGAAAACTATGGTTTTACAAGAACAGTTTAACAAGATATGGTTGGAAGATAACTAATCCATTCCTAAAATTACGTTTAATTGGGAAAGAGGTAAACAGATCAAATCAACAGAAAAGATTCGACCTTCAACATTTAAGGGACAATTTAAACAAAATTTGGTGGTAACAACAAGTTTAGCAGTAGAGGTAGAAACAGTCAAGTCAAAAGGTAAGAAAGATACAGGTAAACCTAGTCGTCGCACACAGTCATAAGAAATGAAAGAGTAGGTTTTCCCAAAGTCATACAATACAGTCAAAAGATTACCTCCTATGGTACCTTCTCTTTGTATCAGATCTTCAGATTTAGAGGCTTCTGCTTTGCTCATAGTGTAGACTAGGCCTCCTACCTACGGTTTCATAGCTCGTGCAGTGTTAGCTGAAGGCTCTGCCTCAGCTTGATTGCAGTCCCTAGATACATGTCCGGGTTTTCCACATCGAAAAGATTATTCCTTTGATGGTGCAGTCCCTCGTTAGGTGATCTTTCCTGCACTTCAAACACTTTGGCGTAAATGCCACATTATGACTAGTTCGATTTCCACCAGAACCTCTACAGGAACCTCCACCAGATGACTGTAGCTTACTTCCCGGTGGTTGGGAATAGGGTTTTTTTTAAAAGTGATTTGCATTGTTGCCACCTCTTCTTTGGAACCTAGTTGGTCCAAAGTAACAATTTCTCATGTCCCACGCCTGATCCAGATCTTCCACTCGGTGATACGTGTCCAACAGCTCTGAAAACTGGTTCATCCTCAAGGTTATGACTGCTCTTTTCAAGTCATGTCTGAATCCTTACTCAAATTTCTGACACTTCCACACCACGTCCGGTTGGTGTTGGAAATAAAATTTGGACTGGCTTTCGAACCTCGCAGCATACTCGCTGACAGTCAAGTTCCCTTGTCTTAAGCTAAGGAACTCCATCTCTTTTGCATGTCTTGCGCTTGTTGGGAAATACTTCTCCAAGAATTTATCCTTGAATACCTCCCGGGTGATTACTCGACCTTCAGCTTCTAGTAATCTCTGCGCTCCGTTCCACCAATCTTTCGCATCTCCGATCAGCATAAAAGCAGCATAGGTTACCTTCTTATCATTGGCACAACACAGCTCCTGGATCCAAAGACTAGCTTTTTCTAGATCAAATTTTCTCTTAAACTGAGGAGGGTTGTTACGACGGAACTCCGACAGATTTTGAGCATCGACTGAAGCGTCTTGCTGTTGTGTAGCCTTTTCCTCCTGTTAAGTAGCTCTCTCAGTTTGTTGTGCAATGACATCCGTCATTCGTTGCATTGCTTTGATTGCTGCTGCCATGCCTCCACCGTGTGCCATTTCACTTTTTTAGGGTAGACTGAATGAAAAACACAAGGAAGAATTAGATGTATCATTTTGAAATACCCATCACAGAGAATCATAGAGCACAAACAAGACAGACCAAACCACAAAGACCCAAAAGAAAACTTAAATCGGGGCTCTGATACTAAACTAGTGTAACGCCCCATTTTGAGCAGGGAACGTCAGACCATAACCACGAAACGGAAATAAAACGTATAAATTAAGACCCGGTTCATTTTAATATAGATAAGTCTATTTAGTTGTAATCGTATAAATAATTTGGTGAATTCTCTTTTTTTGTTACAAAATAATAAAATGAAATGACAAGACGTAGTTACAGCAGAAAGTAATATGGGAAGTAAACCATACATTTGTACGACATACTTATATATATTTATATCACACTTGTTTAGATACATCATTAGATATACAAAAAGTAAAAACTTTACATGCCCTAAAATGATTACACATATATAGCCTACCAAAAATACAAAACATGAGGCCCCCCAAAAGATTTACCGATAGCCATCAACGGCTACCTATAGCATTAGCCCCTAAGGCGAATGAGAAGAAACCATAGCTGGATCCTGCTCAGAGACTTCCTCGTCAGAGGAAATCCTCATCGGAGCAACCGAGTTATGAGCGGGGACTAGTGCAGAGGATAAGAAAGAATCCTCTTGTGGAGAGTAATAACGCTCTCCCCATATATCACGTATGGGAAAGTAAAACTCTAAATACAAGCGAGCTTGAAAAGTAAAAATAGGCGGGTCATAACGCCCCCAAGCCAGGGTCACAGTCACATCTCTGAGGTTGACACAACAATCCGTACTCAAGTTGATGTGCTAGCAGTCCGGACCTCCATGAAAAGTCAATCTCGTATATCCCAAGAAACCTTGCAGACGAGACATTATATCCAGATGGGAAGCTAATCAAAACCAGGCCAGAAGTCAAGGAATTTGTGCACTTCCCCTTCTTCACCGACGTCTTTGGAGAAACATATAAATAAACAAAATAGCAAAAATAAAAAAAGAGGTAAGACATACTACCTTCATTACCAATTATGGCAGTAAAGAAACAGAACGACGCAAAACGCCCACATAGCATATCAGAAGTAATAGTCAGCATCAAGAAGTAAATAGTAAACAACTAAACAATTTCAGGAAGTAGTAACATTAGTAAGACAGCAGTTCCAATCATCATATATATAAATGCAAAATAGTATGTTGACTCACTTTGCACGTGTACATGATATCAAAATCCTACTCCATGGAGCTAGAAACAAACATCGGAGAGAATGATTAGGAGACATGTTTGTAACTCGGCTGCCGACGCCAACAAGTGCTATAATTTTTTAATATATCAACATACACATCATGGCATTGTACAAGAAATTCTACACTAGATCGCGATATAGGACACTGTCTCGGTCTGGATCGTCAGTGCATTTGCATCGGTCTATCCCACGGCCTTGAGGAGCTACCAATGGACCATTGTAAGACACCCGCGCCCCGATGCCCCCAAGGTCAAAAGTATGACCTACACTAGTCTATTCGCACCTGCACATAGGTGTGATTCAATCTCCTAGGCAACATGGCCTTAACAATAGTCCATCAGACTTTCACAATGCATGATGTAACACCCTTTCTGGGGATGTCACATATATGATGCAGAAAAATAAAATAAATAAAATCCTTACCCAAGTTATAAAAATATTTGATACTTAAGTAATATTTGTGATATCTATATATATATATTTTCCTTTTATAATTTTAACATTAAATAAATTAACGCGGAAACACAAAATATAACAAACATAAATTCACCATAATATACATGTGATTCTTGTCTGAAGTATACAACTAATTTACAACTATTAATATTTAATAAAAACAGTAAAAGACAGTATACTACTGAAACATAGCACCTAAGATATGAGCCCTCATCATAAGACAAATTCCTTAGTTAGGAATGTCTTGACCGATAGAAATTCGACCCAAAAGTGTATCGAAGTTCTCTCTAGGAGTATAGTGAAACTCGTTCCACAACTCCCTAATAGGTAGAATAAACTCTACTAAAGCAACCGTGTAACGTGTAGTAACCAACCCCTGCCGAGTCCTACTTACTGATAAAGTCACGTTACCACTATACTTTATGTGTCCGGTCCCGTGGACATACCAAGCCTCAGCGCCTTCGAGAAATTGTAGCCTAAAGAAACCTAACTGTCCTCCTCTTTCCGCCATTGTAGTCTTTGATGATTTAAACATAAAATAGAAACAGATAAAACAATACAATGAAGAGGTGAGACAATCTACACCATTACCCGCATGGCAATAAAGAAAACGACAATACAAACAAATATCACAACAGTACATACCAACATTACATACATAATATAACAAAGTAATACACATTAAAATAACACATACCATTATATCATGCATAATATATTAAAGCAATAAATATTAAAATAACACATATCATACTTAATATATTAAAACAGTACATCATATATTTTATCACATAATATGGTAAACCGTAAAGTGCAGATGATGCATGAACAGTAAAATACAGGTAATGCATGAACACACACTGACTCGTTCCTACTCCATGGAGCTAAACACGAATATCTGAGGGAATGATCTGAATAGAAACTAGAAATACTTTATGGCTGCCCAACCAAGCTATTACACTGTCAACACGTTGTGTCTATAGCCCACAGTCCAAATCATCGTGTAGCAGTACACAGTCTATACATCGTGTACCACAGGCATTAGTACGTAATAGTCCCCTCAAGATCTTGACTAAGTATAGTGCTTGTCAAGATCATTAGTGTGTTGCCCGTTACCACGGCCCAGAGGTGCTACCACTGTCCACATATGGGATCCTCCGCACACTAATGCCTCCAAGTTCATAAATGAACCACACTACACTTATCACACCAATTACGGTGTAATTCGCCTCATCAATCAATCGCCAATTATAAACTAAATTGGCACAACACTCTAAACATGATCTAAAATTACAAAAATACCTTCATTATCCAAATTTTACCATAATTAAGAAAAATTACCAAAATGCCCTTTGTCACCAAAAACCAAAGTATTGTACGTCCCACCTGACAGTACTAACAAAATACCAAAGTATAGTACGTCCCACCTGACAGTACTACACCACAACATGTCCGGGTCCACCACTTTGGCCCGACAGAAAAATTCACTGTATCGATCAATCGCGTAGGAATTTTATCGCATTTTCATAATCTCGTTATTTTCACAAACGTTTTTAAATCGTGTAAATATATTTTGACATTTTTAAACATCATAAAATTATTTTCTCAATCGCGTAGGATTTTTAATTCATTTTCTTAACCGAATAGCTTAGAATCATTATTTTTAATATGTGTAAAACTATATCTAGTACTTTTAAAATACGTAGAGTATTTTCCTTGTGTTCTAAATATAGTATGGAATCTTTTCATTTTAAACGTCTGATTTTATTAAATTTTGGTAGCATTTTGCCTATAAAATCAGTATAAGGTATTTTTAACGTTTTCCTCTAAATATAATTTATTTTATTTTTACCCAATAATTTCACTTTGAAACTTACTAACGCGCTTCAAAATTTTATAGAATGAGCTCTACATTAGTATTTTTCAAGCGTCTGAATTAATTCTTACTTAAACTAATATTTTGCTAAGTTAAAATTCTAGAACTGAATTAATTCCTTTGATTTTCTCAATGATTCTTTGGAATCAATTTATGTTGTAAAACCATTACCTAACCTTATCTTAGAAAATAAAATGGTATGTTGGCCAAATTAAAAATAAAATGGCATTTGATTATACACTAAATGGCATGTTGGCCATAATTAATCTAAATCATTCTTAAATCCATTATTTCACTTAGATCCTTTAAATCAGTGATTTAGAAAAGGAGAAAACTTAGGTAAAGTTCCATAGGTGCTTGTGGTGCTTGTCTCCAATAGAAACATGACATGTATTTTATTTTTTAATTACTTAATTATTATTTTCAAAATTTTCATTAATGAGTTATAAAAAAATGTACACATGTCATGTTTTTATTGGAGACAAGCACCACAAGCACCTAAGGAACTTTACCTAAGTTTTATCCTTTAGAAAATTGCTGAGAACATTTTGGTTCTCTGTTTTGATGTAAGGCCGCGAGCCTCATAGTGTGTTCTTTGGGACACTCATGCAAATCGTACATGTTATTCACATCCTACTTTAATAATTATACAGTTTTAAACACATACAATTATTAAATCACATATGATATACATACAATATATTTAAAGCCATAAACATGCATAGCAAAAATAATAAATAATAAAAGCTATAATCATGCATAGCAAAATAAATCACAAATAGGAAAGCATTTAAACAATCACAAAAATAATAAAATCATAAACAATCACACAAATAAATAATAAATACAATAAACAACCACACAAATGAATCCTTATGGATTCCATACACACCAACAAATCCATTTTCCCATCACCACTTAGGGTTGATGAGATTAAATCTCCCTCTTACCTCTTGTAGACAAATTAATCGGTAAGATCTCCCCCTTTCCTCTAAATTTCGTACAAGCTCCAAAACAATTCCTAAAATTCTTAAATAATTAGTAAAAACACATACAAGGTACAAAATAGAGAAACCATGGAACAAGCATGGTTAGAAAAATTAAAAATTCAATTTTGAACCATAGAAATCAAACTTACCCTTAAGTAAGTAAGCAAAAACTTGGATTTTAGGCAAGATAGAGTAGGAATTTGGGAAAACTTTGTGAATGAAAAGTGTTTAGAATAGGATTTGGGTTCAAGAAATGTGATGAGATAAAATTATAGAAGTTGATTGGTGTAGGTTGGAGTGCATGGCCGAAAACCATTGAAGAGAAAAGAAAGAAAAACTGATGCTCAGGTTCGTAGGATTTCTGAGAGAAAAAGATGAATACTTTTTGATGTGAGAGAAAATGTAATTTATGAGAGTGAAATTATGAGGCGGCTGCCGTGTGGTTATCTTTGGGTGAGGTTGAGTGTTGAATTTTGCTAGGTAAATGTCCTAATATATTAACATTTAATTAAGCACATGGCTTACGTCATTCACTTGACTTTCAAGGCTTTTGGATTGTTCAAGAATCATGTAGAACCTCCTCCAAGCTGCTGCATGGCGGTGAGTTTCAAGGGTAATTTTCGATGAAAATTAACCTGACAGAATGATGTAAAATGGGAGAACGTTATTTTCTAAGAATGGCTAAATATCAAGTTCTGTCGGGTGGGAATTCTGTCGAACGAAGATCAAAACTATCGAATGAACTTAAAAGGTCAACAGAATCCTAATTCGTCGGACGGGTGTTTAACGTTGAAGAAGTCTTCCAATTGTCGAATCGACGAAAGTACTATATGGTCAAAATTCTAATTCGACGAATCTTGACATTAGAGAAGTTTCTCTACTAAATAGTTTAGAAGTTCTTACTCGACGGTCGGTGAACATTATCATTCTACTTCGATGGATATTAGCATCCTCACTCGACGGATATTAACATTGCCTAAAAGGTCTGAATATCAAATTCGACGATAAGTGTTTGTCCAACAATGAGCAACCTTCGACATAAAATAGTGTTCGACAACGAATAGTAGTACTATTTATGATCAGTTAGGTCGATTACATAGCAGTCATCTTCATTTTGATTTGGAGAATCGTCCGACAAGATTGAGGGAAAAAGAGAACCATATTGTTTTTGACTGATTCTCTGCCAACAAAGAACATCCATCGTTTTGTCGAATTTGAGGAAGTCTTCCATGTTTTTGAATAGATAGTCTTTGTCGGAAAAGATAACCTTAGTCGAAATAGATAATCTTGGTCGGAAGAGATAGTCTTTGTCAGAATAAATGGTCTTGGTCAGAAAAAGCAGCCATAACAGCCAAATCTTTGATTTCTGATTCAAAAACTGAGAATCGGCTTCATCCAATTTTGAGGTATTTTGGATTTTGTCGAACTACCGATTGATGTTGTTGGGAAATGCTCTGGAAGTGTCGAATTCAACTCACTATTTAACTTATGCTTGCATTCAGTAATTAAATCCGACGGGATCAAAATGTTAGAAAAATTTCTTCAAGTGTTTGGATCTTGTCCAAATTCTGTCGATGTCAAGACCTTCCAAAATCTTGGATTGTCGAATGAGTTACGTGAGATTGGTCTTTTGGATTCCTGTAAGGCTTGAGAAAGACCGAGTCTATCGACAGGAGTATATTCATAAAATTGTCGAGCTTTGTTTGTCGGAATAGGCTTGAAATGAAGTCAGTATCGACAAGAATCTATTCTCAAAAGAAATTGTCGAATTCGGTTTGTCGAAACAGGTTTTGAAATGAAAACCATTTGGGAAAATGTTGAGGAACTTCTGTCGGATTGGGATTTCCAGAATTTTGGTCAATTGATTATTATGGCAAATTATAGTCGGATCGAATAATTCATTGCAATAGCAGCTATGAATAAAGTAACAGATATTTATCAGTAAAATAGAATTATTTTACAGATAAATTCTAACCATTAAGAGATTCTTTTCTGTGTTACTCAGATTCAGGTTAAGTAAGATCCCCCGTCTCTAAATAATCAGACAAGAATTTCCCCGGCCCGAAAATTATTATTTTCTTGACCAGGAGCAAATCACACAAAACAATCAAAAACAGTATCAAAATAATCAAATTATTTTTATAATGCACAGAAAACACAAACAGTGTAATTCTGCTATTACTATTCACATAGTCAGAATTTGGGGTGTTACACATGACGACTTAATGCATATTCATGTATATTCAACAATGATATACTTTTTCCATAGCATGCCACAATTTGGCCAAGTTAAACATCAACAAAGTTTTGGTCTCACTCATAGACCCATATTAATATATTAATCAAATTCTCAAATATGATAATACATTTTTAAGGTTCATTATAGAGTTTTGCTTTAATTTAACATTTCTTGTGAAAACTTTCTCTAGAGGAATTCTCTTGTAATTCTTATTAAATCTTTATTTCTCTTAATTAGCCAAGACATTTACTCAAATTGAATCATACTTTCTTAGAAAATTATCTAAGGTTTTTCAAATCTCAGACACTCTTGTTCTTCCCTTAGGTTCACACGAATCACACTAGGTCATCGAATAAGTTTCTTTCCATCTTATGGATCCTTAAGAAATTCTTAATATACCAAATCACCTAAGCCTTAGCTTAATGCATAATTTTTAGCTAACATGGCCCTTGAGGCCGTGACCTCCCAAGGATAATAGTCCAACTAATTTTTCCATCACATTATTAATTACTTAATATTTAGTTACCTAAGTTCCAAGGTTACCCAAAAATTACATGTTTAGACCCAAAAAGGCCCTAGAGGCCGTGAGCCTACCAAAGGGGTAGGAACCCAAATTTTTCATTGCTCTATTAATTGTTATTCACTTGATTAGTTATCTCTCTAATTTATTACAAAATTTTAACCATGAACACCCTATGGAAAGGGGTATGGCCATGAGCCTCACTAAGGAGAGCAAGGAACCCTTGCCTCCAATTCATGTTTCCAATCCATCCAAATAAATCCAAGATCATCAATATATACAAATATAACCAATAAACCACATAAAGGAAAGTTATTACAAGGATCATTAGAAAACACATAACTAAGAGTGTAACCCTAACATGGGTTTCTCATAACTAACACACAAACAAGTTTTTCACTACCAATAGAGGTTGAAGTGGATAATCTTCGTCGTACAAAGAGAGAAAACAAGCAAAGAAACCTTCTTGATGATCCTTGAAGATTTCGGCCAAGCTCCTTCAAAACCCTAAGAATCACAACTCACCAAATCAACACCAAGGCTTGAAGAAGAAAGGATCAATGGTCATGGTGATGGCCATAGAAATGAAAAAGGAGAAGAGAAGGTAAAGAATCAAGAACATTACCTTAAAGTTTCAAGCTTAGAGAGAAAATGGTGAAAATGGAGGAATCAAATGATGCTCACCAAAGAGAAAAGGATCATGGTGATGGGAGGATTTAAGAAATATGATTAGTTGGAGCAAACAAAAGAAAAATGGAGAGGTGGAGGTGGTGTGTGGCCGGCGGTTGGAGAGAAAAAGGAGAAGAGAAAAGTGAAGAGAAATGTAGAGAGAGAAAGTGATAGTAAAGTGATGGTAGCTTTTGGGGTTTTGAAAATAGAAATGGAAAAAGTGATAAATGAAAAGCTAATTTTGGCTCCCAAATTAGGCCTCATGGCCGTGGAGTGTGGGTGAGAGAAGAGGGAAATTGACTTCTCCGACAAGCCAATAGGAAGTTGCTAGGAAGCTTCTCCAAAGCTTCTTCAAGAAGCCAAAACTCACCTTTTTGAATAGTCAATGATGATGTCACTTGTGTGATGTCACTTATAGTGAATACTCTAGAAAAGATGATTAACACTCTACTAGAGCTATTATCCAGTGGGCAAAAGTTATCGTTAATAAAAAATAGTATTTATTATACATCGGATAATTTCACGGTACAGCGACTTCATTTATCAGATAAAATCTCAAAAAATATAAATCTCATAAATTGTGCCCCGACCTCAAGTTTAGTAAGATCCCCCATCGATGTTTTCACATTTCAAAGTTTACCAGCCTCGAGGAAAATATTTTATTTTCTCAGCTCCGCTCAGTGCGTATGCATATCGAGAAAAATATTAAAATAATCAACAGTTATGGACAAAATCTAGAAAAATTCACAAAAGTCACAAATATAATAAAATGACTATTTATGATAAAATAAATAATTTTTGAGGTGTTACACCGGCTCTGCTCAATGCGCACGTAAAATAAGAAATGTGTTAAAATATTCACGTGTCTGAAAAAATCCTCAAAAATTTCTAAAAATCATAAATATTATAAAATGACTATTCATGGTGAAACAAACAATTTTTGGGGTGTTACAACTCTCCCATTCTAAAAAGAAATTTCGTCCTCGAAATTTTCATACCTTAGAATAGATGTGGATGTTGTTCCTTCATCTTGTCTTTTAACTCCCACGTTGCATCTCCGGTCGCATCATTCCAGAATACTTTTACTAATGGGATTTCTTTCCCTCTGAGTTGCTTTACTCTCCTATCTTTAATCCTTAAAGGAGGTGCCTTATAGGTTAAGTTTTCTTTCAATTGTACTGTGTCCGGTACTATGACATGACTCAGGTCAGGAATATATTTTCGCAATTGCGACACATGAAAAACATTGTGAATGTTAGAAAGAAAAGGTGGTAAGGCTATTTGGTAAGCTACTGGACCTATCTGGAGAAGAATTTGGTAAGGTCCAAGGAATTTGGGAGTAAGTTTTATAGATTTTAGAACTCAGCTGACCCTAGTCATAGATGTGACTTTCAAAAATACATGCTCGCCTTCTTCAAACTCAAGAGGCTTTCTCTTTTTGTCTGCATAGCTCTTTTGTCGATTCTGAGTTGTCCTCATCTTTTCCTGAATCATCTTGACTTTCTCAGTCATTTGTTGTATAAGATCAGGTCCAACAGTAAGGTGCTCTCCATCTTGGTACTAACACAAAGGTGTTCTGCACCGTCGTCCATATAGAGCTTCATAGGATGTCATCCTTATGCTTAAATGAAAACTGTTGTTGAAGATGAACTCTACCAATGGTAAAACTTCATCCCAACTTCCAGTTTGTTCCAAAGCGCAAGCTCTGAGCAAATCCTCCAATGATTGAATCATCCTTTTTGATTGACCATCGATTTGAGGGTGATAAGCAAAACTCAAATGTAGCTTCGTTCCCAACGCTCCTTGCAAACTTTGCCAAAACTTTGATGTGAACCTTGGATCTCTATCAGAAATAATGCTGGTAGGCAAACCATGCAGCCTAATGATCTCACCAATATATAGCTGAGTCAACTTCTCCATGTTGTACCTTATGTTGATTGGTAAGAAATGAGTTGACTTCGTAAGTCGATCAACAATTACCTATATTGAATCGTAACCTTTTCTGGTCTTTCATAATCCAACCACAAAATCCATCGCAATACTATCTTACTTCTATTCGGGAATAGCTAGGGGTTGTAACATTCCTGATGGTCTCTGGTGTTCAACCTTTGCTTTCTAACAAACCAGACAAGACAATACACATATGGCAATATCATTCTTCATTCTGTGCCACCAAAATAATCATTTCAGGTCGTGATACATCTTGGTTATTCTTGGATGCATACTTAACTTGCTCATATAAGTGTGTTCGAGGATATACTTTCTGAGTTCTTGATCCTTGGGTATACAAACTCTGCCTCTGAATCTCAGGATTCCATCAGTTCCTTCCTTAAATGTTGTCACACCGCCTTGATTCATTAGCTCCCTTTGTTCTTGCAAAAACTTATTAACTTTCTGCTTCTCTCGGATGTCTTCCATTAACTCGCTTGAAATAGTGACTATGTTCATATAAATCTTTCCCGGTGCCAATTCCACAAAGGACGATATATCCCTGAATTGCTCTATCAATTCTTTTTCCTTGATCATCATGGCAGAGATACTGAGCATCTTCCAACTCAAAGCGTCTACCATAATGTTTGCCTTTCTAGGGTGATACAAAAGTTGAAAATCATAATCCTTTAGAAATTCTAACCACCTTCGTTGTCTCATATTCAACTCCTTTTGGTCATACAAGTACTTCAAGCTCTTGTGGTCGCTAAAGATGTTGAACGTCGCTCCATAAAGAAAATGCCTCCTTATCTTCAAAGCGAATACCTCAGCTGCTAATTCCAGGTCATATGTTGGGTAGTTCTTCTCATGCACTCGCAACTGTATCGAAGGGTAAGTCACCACTTTTCTATTTTGCATAAGCACACATCCTAATCCTTGGTATGAAACATCGCAATACACTTCGAAGGGTTCACTTAGATCAAGTAGCACTAACACTGGTGAAGTAGTTAGTCATCTCTTCAATTCTTGGAAACTTTCTTTACAAGCATTAGTCCACTCAAAGGCTTGATTCTTTCTTGTGAGTCGAGTAAGAGGCCCCGCTATCTTAGAGAATCCCTCAATGAATCTCAGATAGTATCTAGCCAATCCCACAAAGCTCTGAATCTTGGTCATTGTCTTCAGTGTTTCCCATTGCAGAATCACCTCTACTTTTGACGGATCCACTGTAATCCCTTCCTTCGAGATCACATGACCCAAAAACTTAACTTCTTCCAACCAGAATTCACACTTTGACAATTTGGCATACAACTTCTTCTCCTTCAGAATCTGGAGAACTATACTGAGATGTTCAGCATGATCCTCCTGATTTTGAGAATAGATGAAAATGTCATCATTGAAGACAACAACAAATCTGTCCAAGTAAGGACGAAAGATTCTGTTAATGTAGTCCATGAATATGGCAGGTGCATTCGTTATACCAAACGGCATCACAAGATATTCGTAATGACAGTAACGGGTACGAAAAGTCATCTTGGGAATATCCTCCACCTTTACTCGGATCTGATGATAGCTAGATCGCAGGTCAATCTTAGAGAATACTGCTGCTCCTTTCAGTTGATCCATCAGGTCATCTATCCTCGGAAGTGGATACTTATTCTTGATTGTACCTTATTCAGCTGGTGATAGTCCACACACAATCTTGAAGTCCCATCCTTCTTTCTGACTAGCAACACTGGTGCTCCTCATAGTGACACACTGAGTCTAACAAACTGCTTTTCCAAGAGTTCTTCTAACTGCTTCTTAAGCTCAACTAACTCTGATGATGACATCCTGTAGGGTGCTATAGATACAGGACCAGATCCAGGCATAAGATCAATGGTGAACTCTATCTCCTGTTCTAGCAGTAAACCAGGTACATAATCAGAAAGACTTTGGGAAATTCGTTAACCACTGGAATTACATCCATATCTGCCTTGCTCTCAACTTTTAAGGAAGACAATAGCATGTATCCCTGAGCTCCTTCTTTCAAGAAAGCTCAAACTTGGTTGGCCGTCAAGAATCTAGAAACTTCATCCATAAGGAAAACTATGGTTTTACTAGAACAGTCTAACAGGATATGGTTGGAAGACAACTAATCCATTCCTAAAATTATGTCTAATTGGGAAAGAGGTAAACAGATCAAATCAACAGAAAAGATTCGACCTTCAACATTTAAAGGATAATTTAAACAAACTTTGGTGGTAACAACAAGTTTAGTAGTAAAGGTAGAAACAGTCAAGTCAAAAAGTAAGGAAGATACAGGTAAACCAAGTCGTCGCACACAGTCATAAGAAATGAAATAGTGAGTTGCCCTAGAGTCATACAGTACAGTCAAAAGATTACCTCCTATCGTACATTCTCCTTGTATCAGATCTTTAGATTCGGAGGCTTCTGTTCTGCTCATAATGTACACTAGGCCTCCTACCTATGGTTTTGCAGCTCGTGCAATGTTAGTTGAAGGCTCTGCCTTAGTTTGATTGTAGTCCCTAGAGACATGTCCGGGTTTTTCACATCGAAAATAGATTATTCCTTTGATGGTGCAGTCCTTTGTTAGGTGATCTTTCCCGCACTTCAAACACTTTGGCAAAAATGCCACATTCTGACCAGTTCGATTTCCACCAGAACCTCCACAGGAACCTCCACCAGATGACTGTTGTTTACTTTACGGTGGTCAGGAATAGGGTTTTTTTTTTAAAGTGATTTGCATTGTTGCCACCTCCTCTTTGGAACCTAGTAGGTCCAAAGTTATAATTTCTCATATCCTGTGCCTGATCCAAATCTTCCACTCAGTGACACGTGTCCAATAGCTTTGAAAACTGGTTGATCCTCAAGGTTATGACCGCTCTTTTCACGTCATGTCTGAATCCTTCCTCAAATTTCTGACACTTCCATATCTCATCCAGCTGGTGTTAGAAATAAGTTGAAATTTGGACAAGCTTTTGAACCTCGCGGCATACTCGCTGACTGTCAAGTTCCCTTGTCTCAAGCTAAAGAACTCCATCTCTTTTACATGTCTTGCACTTACTGGGAAATACTTCTCCAAGAATTTATCCTTGAATACCTCCCAGGTCATTACTCGACCTTCAGCTTCTAGTAATCTCTACGCTTCGTTCTATCAATTTTCTGCGTCTCCGATTGGCATAAAAGTAGCATAGGTTACCTTCTTATCATCGACACAGTTCATGCCTTTGAAAATTTTCTCCAGCTCCTTGATCCAAGGACTAGCTTTTTTCGGATCAAGTTCTCCCTTAAACTGAGGAGGGTTGTTAAGACGGAACTCCGACAGATTTTAAGCATCAGCTGAAGCTTCTTACAATTGTGCAGCCCTTTCCTCCTGTTGAGTAGCTCTCTCAGTTTGTTGTGCAATGACATTCGTCATTCGTTGCATTGCTTCGATTGCTGCTGCCATGCCTCCACTGCGTGCCATTTCATTTTTTCAGGGTAGACTGAATGAAAAACACAAGGAACAATTAGATGTATCCTTTCAGAATACTAATCACAGAGAATCACACAGCACAAACAAGACAGACCTAACCACAAAGACCCGAAAGAAAACTTAAACTGGGGCTCTGATACTAAACTAGTGTAACGCCCCTTTTTGAGGTGGCAACGTCACACCATAACCACAAAATAGAAATAAAACGTATAAATTAAGACCCGGTTCATTTTAATATAGACAAGTCTATTTAGTTGTTATCGTATAAATAATTTGGCGGATTCTCTTTTTTTTTCTTGGTTACAAAATAATAAAATGAAATGACAAGACGTAGTTACAGCAGAAAGTAACATGGGAAGTAAACCATACATTCGTACGACATACTTATATATATTTATATCACACTTGTTTAGATACATCATTAGATATACAAAAAGTAAAAACTTTACAAGCCCCAAAATGATTACACATATACAGCCTACCAAAAAGACAAAACATCAGGCCCCCCAAAAGATTTACCGATAGCCATCAGCGGCTACCCATAGCATCAGCCCCTAAGGTAAATGAGAAGAAACCATAGCTGGATCCTCCTTAGGGTCTTCCTCGTCAGAGGAAACCCTCATCGGAACAACTGAGTTGCGAGCGGGGGCTCGTGCAAAGGATAAGAAAGAATCCTCTTATAGAAAGTAATAACGTTCTCCCCACATATTGTGTATGAGAAAGTAAAACTCTAAATACAAGTGAGCATGAAAAGTAAAAATAGGCGGGTCATAACGCCTCTAAGCAAGGGTCACAATCATATTTCCGAGGTAGACACAATAATCTGTACTCAGGTTGATGTGCCAGTAGTCTGGACCTCCATGAAAAGTCAATCTTGTATATCCCAAGAAGCCTTGCGGACAGGACGTCATATCCAGATGGGAAGCTAATCAAAATTAGGCCAGAAACCAGGGAATTCATACACTTCCGCTTTTTCACCGACATCTTCGGAGAAACATATAAATAAACAGAATAGCAGAAATATAGAAAAGAGGTAAGACATCCTACCTTCATTACCAATTATGGCAGTAAAGAAAAAGAACGGCGCAAAATGCCCACATAGCATATCAGAAATAATAGTCAGCATCAAGAAACAAATAATAAACAACTAAACAATTTCAGGCAGTAGTAACATCAGTAAGACAACAGTTCCAATCATCATATATATAAATGCCAAGTAGTATGTTGACTCACTATGCATGTGCACATAATATCAAAATCCTACTCCATGGAGCTAGACACAAACATCGAAGAGAATGATTAGGAGACATGTCTGTAACTCGGCTGCCGAGGCCAACAAGTGCTATAATTTCTGAATTTATCAACATGCACATCATGGCATTGTACAAGACATTCTACACTAGATTGTGATATAGGACAGTGTCTCGGTCTAGATCGTCGGTGCGTTTGCATCAGTTTATCCCATGGCCTAGAGGAGCTACCAACTGACCATTGTGAGACACTCGCAGCTCGACGCCCTCAAGGTCAACAGTATGACCTACACTGGTCTATTCGCACCCGCACATAGGTGTGATTCAATCTCTTAGGCAACATGGCCTTAACAATAGTCTATCGAACTTTCAGAATGCATGATGACTCAATGTTTATTCATGTATATTCAACAATGATATACTTTGTCCATAGCATGCCACAATTTGGCCAGGTTAATCATCAACAAAGTTTTGGTCCCACTCATGGACCCATATAAATATATTAATCAAATTTTGAAATATGATAATACATTTTTAAGGTTCATTATGGAGTTTCGCTTTAATCTAACATTTCTTATGAAAGCTTTCTCTAAAGGAATTCTCTTGTAATTCTTATTAAATCTTTATTTCTCTTAATTAGCCAAGTCTTTCACTCAAATTGAATCATACTTACTTAGAAAATTATCTAAGGTTTTCCAAATCTCACGCACTCTTGTTCTTCCGTTAGGTTCACACGAATCACACTAGGTCATCGAATAAGTTTTTTTCCATCTTATGAATCCATAAGAAATTCTTAATTTACTAAATCACCTAAGCCTTAGCTTAATGTACAATTTTTAGCCAACATGGCCCTTGAGGCCGTGACCTCCCAAGAATAAGAGTCCAACTAATTTTTCCATCACATTATAAATTACTTAACACTTAGTTACCTAAGTTCCAAGGTTACCCAAAAATTACATGTTTAGACCCAAAACGGCCCTAGAGGCCGTGAACCTCCCAAAGGGGTAGGAACCCAAATTTTTCATTACTCTGTTAATTGTTATTCACTTGATTAGTTATCTCTTCAATTTATTACAAAATTTTAACCATTAACACCCTATGGAAAGGGGTATGGCCGTGACCCTCACTAAGGAGAGCAAGGAACCCTTGCTTCAAATTCATGTTTCCAATCCATCCAAATCAATCCAAGATCATCAATATACACAAATACAACCAATAAAACACATAAAGGAAAGTTATTACAAGGATCATTAGAAAACACATAACTAAGAGAGTAACCCTAACATGAGTTTCTCACAACTAACACACAAACAAGTTTCCCACTACCAATAGAGGTTGAAGTTGATAATCTTCCTCTTACCAAGAGAGAAAACAAGCAAAGAAACCTTATTGATATTCCTTGAAGATTTCGGCCAAGCTCCTTCAAAACCCTAAGAATCACAACTCATCAAATCAACACCAAGGCTTGAAGAAGAAAGGATCTATGGTCATGGTGATGGCCATAGAAACAAAAAATAAGAAGAGAAGGTAAAGAATCAAGAACATTTCCTTAAAGCTTCAAGCTTAGGGCTTGAGAGAAAATGGTGAAAATGAGGAATCAAGTGATGCTCACCAAAGAGAAAAGGATCATGGTGATGAGAGGAATTAAGACATATGATTAGTAGGAGCAAACAAAAGAAAAATGAAGAGGTGGTGGTGGTGTATGGCCGGCGGTTTAGAGAGAAAAAGGAGAAGAGAAAAGTGAAGAGAAGTGTAGAGAGAGAAAGTGATAGTAAAGTGATGGTAGTTTTTGGGGTTTTGAAATTAGAAATGGAAAAAGTGGTAAATGAAAAGCTAATTTTGGCTCCTAAATTGGGCCTCATGGCCGTGGAGTGTGGGTGAGAGAGGAGGGAAATTGGCTTCTCCAACATGCCAATAAGAAGTTACTAGGAAGCTTCCTCCAAAGCTTCTTCAAGAAGCCAAAACTCACCTTTTTGAAAAGTCAATGATGATGTCACTTGTGTGATGTCATCAAGGTGATGTCACTTAAAGTGAACACTCTAGAAAAGATGATTAACACTCTACTAGAGCTATTATCCAGTGGACAAAAGTTACCATTAATAAAAATAGTATTTATTGTTCATCGGATAATTTCACGGTACAACGACTTCATTTATCAGATAAAATCTCAAAAAACGTAAACCTCGTAAATTATGCCCGACCTCGGGTTTAGTAAGATCCCCCGTTGACGTTTCCACAGTTCAAAGTTTACCAATCTCGGTGCGCACATAAATCAAGAAATATATTAAAATAATCAATAATTCTGAAAAAAAATGTAGAAAAATTCACAAAAAATCATAAATATTATAAAATGACTATTTATGATAAAACAAATAATTTTTGAGATGTTACACTAGCCTTGCTCAGTGCGCATGTAAAATGAGAAATATATTAAAATATTCAGTATTTTTGAAAAAATCGTAAAAAATTTCCAAAAATCACAAATATTATAAAATGACTATTCATGGTAAAACAAATAATTTTTGAGGTGTTACAGAAGACACTATGAAGGTTAGAAAGAAAAGTGATAAGGCTATCCGGTAGATTACCGGACCTATCTAATAAAGAATTCGATATAGTCTAATAAATTTAGGAGCGAACTTTCTGGATTTAAATCCAAAATCCTCAGTCTCAGGGAACACTAAAGTTTTATTGAAACAATATAACATGATATGGTTAGAAAGTAATCAATTCATCCCTAAGATTTTGTCTATTTGTGAAAGAAGTAGACAAATTAAATTCATAGAAAAGTTTCGATCTCTAACAGTAATAGGATAATTTAAACAGGCCTGAGTAGTAATAGAAAGTTTAACAGTAGAAGTAACAATATTTAAGTCAAAAGAAAATGAAAACACAAACAAACCCAAATGGTTCACACAGTTACAGGCAATAAAAGAATGGATTGCCTCCCGAGTTATACAGTACAGTTAAAGGATTTCTCGCTATGGCATAATCTCCCTTGATAAGATCTTCAGATTGGGAGGCTTCTGCTCCACTCAACGTATAGACTCTTCCTCCTGCTTGAGGTCTTGTCACATGCACGTTACTCACGGAAAGTTCTGTCTTCGATTGTGTACAGCCTCTAGAAAAGTGTCCGGGCTTCCTGCACTTGAAACAAATAAACCCTTTAATCATACACTCCTTTGTCAAGTGAGCCTTTCCACACTTCTAACATTTTGATGCCGATGCTACGGTCTGACCGAGTCTGTTGCCACTATTATTTCCTCCATTTGTTCATTGTTGCTGTTGATTCCCCGATGGTCGTAAATACGATTTTCGCTGGGATCGATTGACTTTATACTTCCTCCCCTTTTGGAACCTAATTGGTCCAAAGTTACGGAGTCTTGTATTCTGAGATTGATTCAACTCTAACAGATTTTGAGCCTCGACTATCGTTTCCTGCTGCTGAGCAGCCTTTTGATTTTGTTGTACAATCACGTCAGCCATCTTTTGCATTGCTATCGCAGCTGCAGCCATATCATCATTGTCACATCTCGCATCCACCTTCGTTCATTTACCACGAGCCACATACGTATGTCTACCACGAACCATTTCCTTTCTTCAATGTCAAACTAACCACAATACAAAGAAAACTAAATATAACCATTTCAAACAAGGTTGTCTCCTTTCAGAAACCAAACAATACTTCTCTGTGTTCGGTTTCAAAGAAACACACAGCACAAACAAGACAGACCTAATCACAAACCCAAAAGACTCAAACTTGAGCTCTGATACCAACTAGTGTAACACCTTCCTTAGGGTATCACATTTCAAGCTAACTCCTTTTAATTCTTTACCCAAGTTATAAAATATTTGATATTATTTTAATACGGGTTTCAAAATTTCTTTTTCGCAAATAATATAAACTTACGGAATTATAGAAACATAAGATACAAGAACTAAATAATATACATCTCTAGTACATAACATAGATTAGTAACAACTTAAATACATAAAGCTTACATATTCTAAATAATATGTATAGCTACCATATAAAAACTAAACCTAACCCAAGTCTAAAAACTTGAAGAGCAGGATCCTGAACTCGATCTTCCTCTAGATCCTCTTCGGGATCCCTAACGAACAAATTCCCTAGTCGGGACATATCACTATGGATGGAAGTCCAAGCGGTCGACTCCTTGGAGTCTTCACTAGAAGTGTTATAACAATTACTGCATAAGTCTCTAATAGGCTTAGAGAACTCTAAACAAACAGCAACGTCCAAAGAAAACGTAGCAACCCCACACTGGGTCCTACTCCAAAACAAAGTAACATCTCCAGCATACTGAATGTGTCCCGTGTCCTAATGGACATTCCATGCTTCGATGTCTCCATGAAATTGTACGCTAACGAAACCTCATGGATCTTGCCTCGCCGGCATCGCAGACTTCTCAAAACATAAATATAGAATAGAACAAACAGAACAATACAATAAAGAGGTGAGATTCCCTATATCAATACCATCATGGCAGCAAAGAAACAATAATGACAAAAATGCCATTCATATAAAGCAATATCACAGAATAATAGATATAATCATGTTATCAAGTAACAGATAATTAATAAAATATATATCACACATATGAATACTAATCATAACACATAATAAGTATACCATGCTTATGCACAATGAAGTAACCCCTCTTATACACAACGCACCCATTTCCTATTGTAACACCCTGAAATTTTACTTATTTCGTGATATATGTTCATTTTATAATATTTGTGAATTTTGGAAATTTTTCTGGAATTTTCTGAATTGTTTGATTATTTTAATATTTTTCTCGATTTGCATGCATACTGAGCGTGGCCGGGAAAATAGAATATTTTCCCCGATCCTAGAAAACTTTGGACTGTAGAAACATCAACGGGGGATCTTACTAATGTAACGCCCCTTTTCGGGAGGGAACGTCACATCATTAAATACAATGCGAAAAACAAAAGTATAAATTAAGACCCGGCTCATTAAATTATAATTAAACTTATTTGATTAGAATTGCATAAATAAAAGGGTGAATATTTTTTTCTTCTTTTCATTATATGTATATATCTATATTCAATAACCTATTCATCAGTGAAATATTCAAATGTACTAACACTTATAAGAGATACACAAGTATGTATATATAAATTTATGTTTAATTGTAAGTGGAAAAACATAAAGATTAATCCATACATCCATGCAAAAGGTACATCAAATATATATATATATCGTTTAAATACATATTGTAAGTTACTAATTACATCAAGGCTCATAAAAAAGAAGCCTAAGCTTTACAAGCCCCCAAAAATGATATACAGACCCCCAAAATGAATATCAAGGCCCCAAAAAGAACACAGATTGCCATTAGTGACTATCGACAATAATCAACCCCTAAGAAGAGAAAGAAGGAACCATGTCAGGATCCTCCTCAAGGTCTTCCTCGTCAAAAGAGACCATCATCGGAGCCACCGAATTACGGGTCGGGGCTCTGGCAGTGGAAAGGAATGAATCCTCTTGTGAGGTGTAGTAACAATCACCCCACATGTCCCTAATTAGCATGCCAATTTCTAAATGTAACCGAACACTGCAGGAAAAGATAGGCGGATCATAACACCCCTAAGCTAACGACACCGACACGTCTCCAAAGTAGACACAGCGATCTAGCTAAAGTTAATATGCCAGCAGTCTCGACCTCCAAGGAAAGCTAACCGCACATAACCCACAAATCCTCGTAGACGTGCCATCATGATCAAAAGCAGCGCTAGTCAAAGTCAGGCCAAAATTCGAGGAACTCGTGAACTTCACCCTCTTCGCCGACGTATTCGGAGAAACATAAGTAAAGACAGAAATGGTAGAAATATAGAAAAAAGGTAAGACATTCTACATTCATTACCTATTTTGGTAGTAAAGAAATAATACGGCGCATGATGTCCACATAACATTTTAGGAATAATAGCCAGTATTAAAACAGAAAATAAACAATTTAGCAAATTCCAAGCAGTTATGACAGTAATAAGACAACAGATTAAATCTTTATATAAATAAGTAAATGTCAAACGATATAGTGACTCACTATGCACATGCACATCATACCAAAAATCCTACTCCATGGAGCTAGACACAAATATTCGGAGAGAATGATTAGGAGATATGTCTGTATCGCGGCTACCGAGGCCTTCAAGTACTAAAATTCTCAATTTATCAACGTGCACATCATGGCATTCTACAAGACATTCTACACAGATCTCGATATAGGACAGTGTCTAGGTCCAGATCGTCGATGCATTTGCTTTGGTCTGCCCCACGGACAAAAGAGCTACCAACTGTCCATTGTGAGGTACCCGCACCCCGACGCCCCCAAGGTCAACAAGTGACCAACACTTGTGTATTCGCACCTGCACAAAGGTGTGATTCAACTCCTAGGCAACTTGGCCTTAACAATAGTCCAATGGACATTTTCAATGCATGTTTCAATCATGCTCAGCATGTCAGACCATATTAATCATGATTCAAATGCATATGGATTCAATGAACACATACATATTCATATATGGATTCACAACCATATCATATCATGTCTTAAATCACATGTCATATTGTTTAGCAACAATCATTGGCTCCATTCACGGACCCACATCAAGTCAATATCAAACCTTAAGGGTGAACATAACACCATTCATAGTTATCATAAAAGTTAAACCTTAATTTCATTATGTTTCTCACAACCTCACCTATACTCATGTTCTTTCTTTATTCAAAATTGTTCTAAGCTATAAGACAAACTTTCATCCTTGGTTCTTTCCATTTTATGAATCCCTAATCAACTTCTAATCATTTAATTAATTAAGTTTAATAAGTTTATCTTAGTGCTAAAGCCTGGTGTCAAGTGCCCAAGGAGACTATGAGTCTCCAAGAGGCTAGAACACATGAAATCTTGCACCATCCAAGTTACACGGCCATAAGGAGTTACACGGCCTCGATTTGACGGCCTTAAGGAGTTACACGGCCCCGATTACACGGCCGTGCACTCCTCTAGAGTTCAGCAAAACACGTCCTGACCAGTTTGGATTAATGGCCGTGTAATCCTCTGGAAATACAGAAAACGCCCAAAACTCAAACCATCCTTCAAACATTCCAAGATCTATCAACATATATCAAAATCATACCATTCAAACAATCAAAACACAACCAAAATCACTCAAACAAAGGGGTATTCCACAAATGGGTTTCACCCCATCAACACAACAATGAGTTTCTCACCACCAAAATGGGTTGAAGAGAATAATCTTTTTCTTACTTTAAGAGACAATAAGGAAAGTAAGCTCCTTTCAAGCTTTTCATCCACCACCCACAAGAAGAACCTAATATGGTCAACTCACCAAATCAACCGCTAAAACTTAAAAAGAGAAGTCCTTGATCACAATGGTGACCAAGGACCACGAAAATGGGGAGAAAAGAGAAGAAAGTTGAGAGCTTTACCTCAAAGCTTCAAGCTTTGGAGCTTCAATGGTGGAAGAAGATGAAGATGGAGGGAATAGGTGAGCTTCTTGAAAATGATTCCAACGAAATGAAGCCTTCCAAGTAAAGAGGTGGATTTCAAACAAAAGTGAAGCTTGAAAATCAAACCAATATGGTGGGTGGAAGGAGGTGGCTGCCGTGGAGTTAGAGAGAGGGAGGAGAAAATGTGAAGAGAAAAGATGAAGAGGGAGAAGTTGATAGTAGAAATGAAATAAGTGAAAAGTGAATATTTGGTTTCCCAATTTGGCCATGCAGCCGTGTGGTGAGAGGGAAGGAGAGAGAAGATGTGTAGCTTCCTTGGGAAGCTTGGGAGGAAGCTTCCTTGAAGCTTCCTTGAGAAGTTTTGCACGTTTCTCGATAAAATAAAAAGTGATGTGGTTACACAAAGTGAACATTCTAGAACAAATGATTAACACTCTACTAGAGCTATTATTCAGTAAACAAAAGTTGCAATTAACTGAAATAATATTTTGTTGTCTATCAGATAATAAATGTTCTGTGATTTTATTTATTCAATAAAATCTCGTAAAATACAAACCTCGTAAACTGTGCCTAGCCTCGGGTTTAGTAAGATCCCTGTCAACGCTTCCACTGTTTAAAGTTTATCAGCCTCAAGAAAAACATTTTATTTTTCCGGCTCCACTTAGTGTGCACGTAAAATGAGAAATATATAGAAATATTTGACATTTCCAGAAAAATTCTAAAAAATCATAATTATTAGAAAATGACAATCTCTGGGGTGTTACACTGACTCTGCTCAGTGTGCACGTAAAATGAAAAATATATTAAAATATTCAACGTTTCCGAAAAAATCCAAAAAAATTCTCAAAAATCATAAATATTATAAAATGATCATTTATGAGAAATAAATAATTTTTGAGGTGTTACAACTCTCCTCTTCTAAAAAGAAATTTTGTCCTCGAAATTTTCATACTTTAGAACAGTTGTAGGTGTTGCTCTTTCATCTTGTCATCCAGTTCCCATGTTGCATCTCCGGTCTTTTCATTCCAGATCACTTTCACTAATGAGATTTCCTTTCTTCTGAGTTGTTTTACTCTCCTATCTCCAATCTTTACAGGAGGTGCCTCATTGGTCAAGTTCTCTTTCAATTGTACTGTGTCCGATGCTATGACATGGTCCAGGTCAGGAATATATTTTCATAGTTGTGACACATGAAAGACATTATGAAGGTTCGAAAGAAAAGGTGGTAAGGCTATCTGGTAAGCTACTGGACCTATCTGGCGAAGAATTTGGTAAGGTCCAAGGAATTTGGTAGTGAGTTTTCTAGATTTCAAAACTCGGCCGACCCTAGTCGTTGGCGTGACTTTCAAAAAACACATGCTCGCCTTCCTCAAACTCAAGAGGCTTTCTCCTCTTGTCCGCGTAGCTCTTTTGCTGACTTTGAACCATCCTCATCTTTTCCTGAATCATCTTGACCTTCTCAGTCGTCTACTGTATAATATCAGGTCACACATTAAGGCGCTCTCTGTCTTGGTACCAACACAGAGGTGTTCGGCACTGTCGTCCATACAGAGCTTCATAGGTTGCCATCCCTATGCTTGAATGTAAACTGTTGTTGTAGGTGAACTCTACCAATGGTAAAACTTTATCCCAACTTCCAGTCTATTCTAAAACGCTAGCCCTGAGTAAATCCTCCAACGATTGGATCGTCCTTTCCGATTGCCCATCGGTTTGTGGATGGTAAGTAGAACTCAACCGTAACTTTGTTCCTAATGGTTCTTGCAAACTTTGCCAAAAATTTGAGGTGAACCTTGGATCCCTATCCGAAACAATACTGGTAGGCACACCATGTAGCTTAACAATCTCACCAATGTACAGTTGGGTCACCTTCTCCATGTTGTATCTTATGTTGATCGGTAGGAAGTGTGCTGACTTCATAAGTCGATCAAAAATTACCCATATTGAGTCATAACCTTTTTTGATCTTTGGCAATCCAACCACAAAATCCATCACAATGCTATCCCACTTCCATTCGGGAATAAATAGAGGTTGCAACAGTCTTGACGGTCTCTGATGTTCCACCTTTACTTTCTGGCAAACCAGACAAGAAGATACACATCTGGTAATATCACTCTTCATTCCATGCCACCAAAATAACTTCTTTAGGTCTTGGTACATTTTAGTTATCCCCGGGTGCATACTCAACTTGCTCGTGTGAGCATGTTCGAGAATATACTCTCTGAGTTATTGATCCCTGGGTATACAAACTCTACCTCGGAACCTCAGAATTCCATCAGTTCCTTCCTTGAATGTTGTCTCATTGCCTTGCCTCATCAGCTCTCTTTCCTCTTGTAAGAACTTATCAATTTTCTACTATTCCCAGATGTCTTCCATTAATTCACTTGAGATAGTGACCATGTTTATGCAAATTTTTCCCGGTGTCAACTCCACGAAAGACCACACATCCTTGAACTGCTCTATCAGATTTTTTCCTTAATCATCATGGCTGATATACTGAGCATCTTCCTACTCAATGCATCTGCCATGACGTTTGCCTTTCCAGGGTGATACAGAAGTCAGAAATCATAATCCTTCAGAAATTCCAACCACCTGCGTTGTCTCATATTCAGCTTATTTGGATCATATAAGTACTTCAAGCTCTTGTGGTCACTAAAGACATTGAACATCACTCCATACAGGAAGTGTCTCCATATTTTCAAGGCAAAAACCACAGCCGCTAATTCCAAGTTATGTGTCGGATAGTTCTACTCGTGCGCTTGCAACTGTCTCGAAGCATAGGCCACCCCTTTTCCATTTTGCATAAGCACAGCTCCCAATCCTTGATATAAAGCATTGCAGTACACTTCGAAGGGTTCATTCGGATCGGGTAGAACTAACACTGGTGAAGTAGTTAGTCATCTCTTCAATTCTTGGAAACCTTCTTTGCAAGCATCAGTCCATTCAAAGGCTTGGTTCTTTCTTGTGAGCTAAGTAAGAGGTCCTACTATTTTAGAGAATCCTTCAATGAACCTCTGATAGTATCCAGCCAAACCCACAAAGCTTTGAATTTCTATCACTGTCTTCGGTCGTTCCTACTGTAGCACTGCTTCTACCTTTGACAGATCCACTACAATCCCTTCTTTCAAGATTACATGGCCCAAAAACATGACTTTGTCCAGCCAAAATTCACACTTCGACAATTTGGCATACAACCTTTTCTCCTTTAGAATCTGGAGAACTATATTGAGGTGTTTAGCATGATCCTCCTGATTTTAAGAGTAGATCAGGATGTCGTCAATGAAGACAACAATGAATTTGTCCAAGTAAGGATGGAAGATTCAGTTCATGTAGTCCATGAAGATAGTAGGTGCATTTGTTACACCAAACGGCATCACAAGATATTCGTAATGACCGTATCGGGTACGAAAAGTCATCTTGGGAATATCCTCCACCTTTACTCAAATTTGATGGTAACCCAATCGTAGATCGATCTTAGAGAACACTGCTGCTCCCTTCAGTTAATCCATTAAGTAATCTATCCTTAGAAGTGGATACTTGTTCTTAATCGTGACCTTATTCAGTTAGGAACAGTCCACACACAATCGCGAGGTACCATCCTTCTTCTGGACTAGCAACACTGGTGCTCCCCAGGGTGGCACACTGGGTCTAATGAACTGCTTTTCCAAAAGCTCTTCCAACTACTTCTTAAGCTCTGCTAACTCTGATGGTGACATTCTGTAAGGCGCTATAGATACGGGACTAGATTCCAGCACAAGATCAATAGCGAACTCTCTCTCGTACTTCGGTGGTAAACCAGGTACATCATCAGGAAAGACTTCGAGAAACTCGTTAACCACTGGAATTGCATTCACATCAGTCTTGATCTCGACCTTTAAGGAAGACAATAGCATGTATCCTTGAGATCCTTCTTTCAAGAAAGCTCAAACTTGGTTAGCCGTCAAAAATCTAGAAACTTCATCCACAGGGAAAATTATGGTTTTACTAGAACAATCTAACAGGACATGGTTAGAAGACAACTAATCCATTCCTAAGATTACGTCTAGTTGGGAAAGAGGTAAACAGATCAAATCAACAGAAAAGATTTGACCCTCAACGACTAAAGGACAATTTAAGCAAACTTTGGTGGTAACAACAGGTTTATCAGTGGGAGTAGAAATAGTCAAATCAAAAGGTAAGGATGACACAGATAAACCAAGTCGTTGCACACAGTCATAAGAAATGAAAAGTGAGTTGCCCTAGAGTCATACAGTACAGTCAAAAGATTACCTCCTATGGTGCCTTCCCCTTGTATTAGATCTTCGGATTCGAAGCGTTCTGCTTCGCTCATGGTGTAAACTCTGCCTTTTGCTTGCGGCTTTGTAGCTCGTGTAGCGTTGACTGAAGGCTCAGCCTTAGCTTGGTTGTAATCTTTGGAGACATATCCAGGTTTTCCACATCGATAATAGATGATTCCCCTGATGGAACAATCCCTTGTTAGGTGATCCTTCCCTCACTTCATACAATTTGGCGAAGATACCACATTCTGTCCGGTTTGGTTCCCACCAGAACCTCCACTGGAACCTCCACCTGATGTTTGCTGCTGATTTCTCGGTGGTCGGGAATAAGGCTTCTTTTGGAAACAGTTTATGTTGTTTCCGCCTTCTCTTTGGAACCTGGTAGGTCCAAAGTTTTGATTTCTTGTGTCTCGAGCTTGATCTAGAGCTTCCACTTGGCAACATGTATCCAACAGCTCTGAAAATTGGTGGATCTTTAAAGTGATAACTGCTCTCTTCACCTCATGCCTTAGTCCTTCCTCAAATTTTTGACATTTCCACACCTCGTCTAGCTGGTGCTGGAAATACGTCAAAAACTTGGATAACCTTTCAAACTTTGCGATGTATTCGCTAACGGACAAGTTTCCTTGTCTTAAGCTGAGGAACTCCATCTCTTTTTCAAGTCTGGCGCTTGCGGGAAAATATTTGTCCAAGAACTTATTCTTGAATACCTCCTAAGTGATTGTACGACCTTCTGCCTCTAACACTCTTTGTGCTCTATTCCACCAGTCTTCAGCATTCCAAATCAGCATAAAAGTGGCATAAGTCACTTTCTTGTCATTGGCACAGTTCATGCCTCTGAAGATTTTCTCCAACTCCTTGATCCACAAACTAGCTTTCTCTGGATCAAATTCTCCTTTGAATTAAGGAGGGTTGTGGCGACGGAACTCTGCCAAATTCTGTGCATCAGCCATAGCTTCGAGCTGTTGAGCAGCCCTCTTTGTTTATTGCATGATAACCTCGGCCATTCGTTGCATAGCCTCAATTGCTGTAGCCATGTCTCCACCTCATGCCATTACGTTCTTTCAAGTAAGACTAACTGAAACACAAGAAAAGATTAGACGTATCCTTTTGGAATACCAATAACAGAGAATCACATAGCACAAACAAGATAGACCAAACCACAAGGACCCAAAGAAAACATAAATCGGGGCTCTGATACCAACTTAATGGAACGCCCCTTTTCGGGAAAGAACGTCACATCATTAAATACAATGTGGAAAATAAAAGTATAAATTAAGACCCGATTCATTAAATTATAATTAAACTTATTTGATTATAGTTGTATAAATAAAATGGTGAATATTTTTCTTCTTCTTTTCATTATATGTATATATCTATATTCAATAACTTGTTCATTAATGAAATATTCAAATGTACTAACACTTATAAGAGATACGGAAGTATGTATATATAAATTTTTGTTTAATTGTAAGCAGAAAAACATAAAGATTAATCCACACATCCATGCAAAAGGTACATTATATATATATATATATATCGTTTAAATATAGATTGTAAGTTACTAATTACATCAAGACTCATAAAAAAGAAGCCTAAGCTTTACAAGCTCCCAAAAATGATATACAGACCCCCAAAATGAATATCAAGGCCCCAAAAAGAACATAGATAGCCATTAGTGACTATCGACAGTAATCAGCCCCTAAGAAGAGAGAGAAGGAATTGTGTCAAAATCCTCCTCAAGGTCTTCCTCGTCAGAAGAGACCCTCATCAGAGCCACCCAATTATGGGCCGGGGCTCGGGCAGTGGAGAAGAATGAATCCTCTTGTGGGTGTAGTAACGATCACCCCACATGTCCCTAATGGGCATGTAAAATTCTAAATGTAACCGAACACTGCAGGAAAAGATAGGCAAATCATAACACCCCAAGCTAACAACACCGACACATCTCCAAAGTAGACACAGCGATCCAAGCTAAAGTTAATGTGCCAGCAGTCTGGACCTCCAAGGAAAGTCAACCGCACCTAACCCAAAAATCCTCGTGGACGTACCGTCATGATCAAAAGCAGCGCTAGTCAAAGTCAGGCCAAAATCCGGAGAACTCGTGAACTTCACCCTCTTCGCCGACGTGAGAAACATAAGTAAAGATAGAGATGGTAGAAATACAGAAAAGAGGTAAGACATTCTATATTCATTACCTATTATGGCAGAAAGAAACAATACGGAGAATGACGCCTACATAACATTTTAGGAACAATAGCCAGTATTAAAATAGAAAATAAATAATTTAGCAAATTCCAAGCAATTATGACAGTAATACGACAATAGATTAAATCTTCATATAAATAAGTAAATGTCAAACGATATGGTGACTCACTATGCACATGCACATGATACCAAAAATCCTACTCCATGGAGCTAAACACAAACATTCGGAGAGAATGATCAGGAGATATGTCTGTATCGCGGCTGCTGAGGCCTTCAAGTGCTAAAATTCTCAATTTATTAACGCGCACAGCTTGGCATTGTACAAGACATTCTATACAGATCTCGATATAGGACAGTGTCTCGGTTCAGATCATTGGTGCGTTTGCATCGATCTGTCCTATGGATAGAAAAGCTACCAACTGTCCATTGTGAGGTACCCGCACCCTAACGCCCCCAAGGTCAACAAGTGACCTACACTTGTCTATTCGCACCCGCACAAAGGTGTGATTTAACTCCTAGGCAACTTGGTCTTAACAATAGTCCAACAAACATTTTCAATGCATGTTTCAATCATGCTCAGCATGTCAGACCATATTAATCATGATTCAAATGCATAAGGATTCAATGCACACAGACATATTCATATATGGATTCACAACCATATCATATCATGTCTAAAATCACATGTCATATTGTTTAGCAACAATCATTGTCCCCATTCACGGACCCACATCAAGTCAATATCAAACGTTAAGGGTGAACACAACACCATTCATAGTTATCATAAAAGTTAAACCTTAATTTCATTATGTTTCTCACAACCTCACCCATACTCATGTTCTTTCTTTATTCAAAATTGTTCTAAGCTATAAGACAAACTTTCATCCTTGGTTCTTTCCATTTTATGAATCCCTAATCAACTTCTAATCATTTAATTAATTAAGTTTAAGAAGTTTATCTTTGTGCTAAAGCCTGGTTTTAAGTGCCTAAGGAGACTATGAGCCTCAAAGAGGCTAGAACGCATGAAATCTTGCACCATCCAAGTTACACATCCATGAGGAGTTACACGGCCTCGATTTCACGGCCTTAAGGAGTTACACGGCCCCAATTACACGGCTGTGTAAACTTACACGGCCTAGGCCATGTACTCCTTTGGAGTTCAGCAAAACACATCCTGACCAACTTGGATTACACAGCCGTGTAATCCTTTGGAAATGCAAAAAATGCCCAAAACTCAAACCATCCTTCTAACATTCTAAGATCCATCAACATATATCAAAATCATACCATTCAAACAATCAAAACACAACCAAAATCGCTCAAACAAAGGGGTATCCCACAAATGGGTTTCACCCCATCAACACAACAATGAGTTTCTTGTAACACCCCTCGATTTAATAACCAATGCACAATCGTCATTATGTCACGGTCACTAAATGCCTCATGCTAACTTTGTCAAACAACAAATTTACCATAAAATTTTAAACATTTCTTATATGAGGAAAATAAGAGCCACGAATGAGTAGTTACATATACAACCGCTAAATTATGAATTATAATATGTACTCAATTTACAACATTTAAGTCTGGATAATTACCTTGAAGCATACATATACTCAAAAATACACTTTATATAGGTAATGCAAAATGAAATATAAACTACCCATAATATATCTATGACTAAGGAGTTGGGCACTCCATCGTATCCCGAATGCGTGAGGCAATTCCGGTTCACCGGTGTAGTGAGAAATACAAGATAAGGTCTTCCATCGCAATCTTCATCGTCAAATCGATCCCCAAAGATGTCACACAATGGTCAAACGACTTGCCAGGTCTTGGTATCACCAAAGAAATAATTCGAACCAAAACCCAAAAGAAGCTCCTTCGCACATGCAATCCCCTGCACAACGGTCAAGCCAATAAAGTCCAAGGGAAAACCAACCTCGTTCCCACTTACATTTTAACCAAAGATTTACATAGAATAAAGAAAGTACAAGAAAGAGGTAAGACATCCTACCATCATTACCAATTATAGCATCGAGAAACCAAACGGCAAAGCCGAAGCGCCCACATAGCATTTATGACAAAGAATAATGGATATAAGCATTTAGTAGCAAGGTTATGATCATCCAAACAGATTCAGCAGTCACATACATATATATATAGATATATCAAAAATGCAACAGCCTCAATTATAATAACAATGTATGCCGAGATAATTCATGGACTCACCATGCACATGTGCCCTCAATAACCAAAATCCTACTCCATGGAGCTAGACACAAAACAATCTGGAGAGAATGATTCGGGAGACATGCCGTATCTCGTCACCATACAAGTGCTTACCATATAATATCATCATTTTGCGAACAAGGCTTTATACACGGCATTCTCACAAGATCTCGATATAGGACTCGGGCCGGTTAGGATCGTCGGTGCGTTTGCATCGGTCCGTCCCACGGTCCCGGAGGGGCTACCATCTGCCCTTTGTGAGACTCCGCGCCCCGACGCCCTCAAGGTCGTCTCTGTGTCTATTTGCACCCGCACTAAGGTGTTATTCAACTCCTAGGCAACTCGGCCTTAACAAAGTCCAACGGACATCCTTCTTTTTATGCCATGCATGACTCAATCATGCTCCTCATGACAAGCTAAGTCAATCATGCCTCAAATGCATATCATATGATTTAACAATCGCCCATTTTTGGATCCACAAGACATTTACAATGCATAATATGTATGATTCAAAATTCCACACAATTTCATAATATGCCACAATTGGCCAAGAGAGCATCAATATACAAGTGGTCATTCACGTGGACCCTTAGCATCATAATATTAAGGTCAAACATTAGGTTCATTATGTTCCTTACTACCTCACCCATACTCGGTTCTTCCTTTATTCCAAGTTCTCACTAGTTGTAAGGCTCAATCACACTCCTTGTTTTTCCTTCATTATGTGTCCCTACTTTGTTTCTAGTCATCTGATGTTATTTATGATTAATATAGTGTATATTAGTCCCAAAAGTTGAAATCGAGTCACAAGGCTAGAATCATCCATTCGTTTGCTAGGTAAAAGAATGAGGTATATTTATATTTCGACGATGCATGTATCTCGGTGAGAAACCGGAGTGCCGTTCGACGAGTAGCAAAGACAACAGATCAAGGTAAGTGGAAAACAATCATGGGGATAAACTCTAAGTGTCTTTGTCGAATTGGGAGCGAACTTCGACCGGATGAAGTATATAACGCTGCCGAATATGCTACCACATTTACGTAAAACATGATTCGACGGACACGACATTAGGTCGGTTCCTCTATTAAACCTTCGAATTCTACTCGACGGATTTGGAGAAAATCTCTCTATTTAATAATCATACTCCACTCGACGGGCATTCACATCCTAACTCGACGGATATAATTCTCACCCCCAACCCGACGGATTTTCACATCTTAACTCGACGGATTTCCACACTTTAGTTCGACGGATATTCTCATTGGGTAAGTTTCTCCATTAAACCTTCAAACTCTACTCGACGGGCATTCACACCATAACTTCGACGGATATTCCCATCCTAACTCGACAGATTTTCACATCTTAACTCGACGATATGATTCACGTTCCTAACTCGACGAATTTTAACTTTGAAGGAGTTTCACTCGTGTTCAACCGACGAATACGCTAAAAGTTCAATTCTAACTCGACAGATTTTGAACAATGGGGAAAGTCCTTCTGTCGAACCACAAGAATGTTAAACAAGGTTCTAATTCGACGGATTGGGAAACGTTGAGATTTCACTCCTACCGATCCGACAGATGCAACTCGACAGATCATCCCGGAAAACGCTAAGGTTTCACTCATGCTAATTCGACAAATACACTCGACGGATCCCGGAAAATGCTAAGGTTTCACTTTGCTAATTCGACAAATACACTCGACGGATCCTAACACGCTAAGGTTTCACTCATATTAATTCGACAAATACACTTTTTGACATTCAACGGAAAAGTGAAGTCTAAACTTTGATTCTCACATTGCGTTTTAGTGGTCGAAATCTAAACTCGACAGGATGTCACTCGACGGATTCTCGACTTTGGGAAAATGTTGAGGTTACACCTATACCAGACCGACAGACACTAAGAGGGCCACTTTTCTAATTGTCGAATTCACCGACGGAGGTGTTCATGGGGGGGTCACTAGCTTCGACAACTTTTGACATGATGAAGGGCCCCACTTGTCGACAGGTTTGGCCAGAGCTCATATTCGACAGGTTTCAACATCTTAATTCGACGGACATGGCTTACTCACTCTCGACGGATTTTAACATTTACTTTAGAATGGATCAGCAAACCAAGTCATTACCATTTTCAATATAGGATCTCTGTTTTCTGGGTTCAAAACCGTGACCATACGAGAACCAAAACAGGGCTCATTTCTTTCCATATTACACATTCCAAATATATATATATACATACAAAACTCCAAAGAATCAGCCTAGCATCTATACATCACAAACAACATTTAAAAACAGAAAGACTCTCAACACAAATTACGACGTTCCTAAATGCTAAGAGAGGTTGAGGAGGAGTGTCTTCCTCTTACCTAAGTGAAGAACAGGGATAAAGAAGCTCCTTTTATGCTTGAAAATCTGATTTTCTTCACCACCACCAGAACCTTGGGCGTTCAAGATCCACAAAATTAAGATCAAAAGAGAGAATGGTAGCAGGAAACCAGAATGCACGAAAATGAGGAGAAGGGAAAAAGTTAAGAACTTTACCTTAAAGGTCCAAGCTTTGGGGCTGTTTTGAGCAGAAAGAAAAATGAAGATACAGGGAGGAGTTCCAAGCAGAACCAAGGTGTGAAGGTGGAGAGGGAAAATGGTCTCTGTCGGGTTGAGTAGGAGACTTGAAGGATCAACAATGGTGAATGTGGGTGGTGTGCACCGTGAAGAAGAAGAGAGAAAAGAGAGTGAGAGTGCGTAAGTGGGGAGGAGCAGGCGTGAATGAATCCTGGGAGAAATGAAATGGAAAACGTGAATGAGTAGCAGACGTGAGGGAGTGGGAAAAATGGAATAGTCAATGCAATAATTCCTCAACAAGAATGCGCGATAAATTGGGGAGGAGAGAGAAAGGTTGATTAGATGGGAATAGGAAGCTTCCTTGAGAAGCTTTGTGCGCTTCTCGAGGAAATGAAGTGTAAGGTTGTCACCTTAATTAAATTCATCCGACGATGAATAATTAAATCATTTTCTCGGTGAAATAAAATTACAAATGAGATCTCATCGATGATTTTATGATACATCCATCAGATGATTTTATGATACAATCTCGTGAAACGTAAACCTCGTAAATCGCTTTAGTAAGATCCCCGTTGAACAAATTAAAGTTTATCAAATTAGGAAAAATATTTTATTTTCCTAGCCAAAATACACGTAAAACGAAAAATATATTAAAATATTCATCATTCATTCAAAATTCACAAATATTATAAAATAATTATTTATAATGAAATAAAGAATTTTCGGGATGTTACATTTCTCACCACCAAAATGGATTGAAGAGAATAATTTTCCTCTTACCTTAAGAGACAATAAGGAAAGTAAGCTCCTTTCAAGCTTTTCGTCCACCACCCATAAGAAGAACCTAAGATGGTCAACTCACCAAATCAATTACTAAAACTTGAAAAGAGGAGTCCTTGATCATAATGGTGACCAAGGACCACGAAAATGAAGAGAAAAGAGAAGAAAATTGAGAGCTTTACCTCAAAGCTTCAAGCTTTTGAGCTTCAATGGTGGAAGAAGATGAAGATGGAGGGAATGGGTGAGCTTCTTGAAGGTGATTCCAGTTAAATGAAGCCTTCCAAGTAAAGAGGTGGATTTCAAACAAAAGTGAAGCTTGAAAATCAAACTAATATGGTGGGTGGAAGGAGGTGGCTGTCGTGGAGTCAGAGAGAGGAAGGAGAAAATGTGAAGAGAATAGATGAAGAGGGAGAAGTTGATAGTAGAAATAAAATAAGTGAAAAGTGAATATTTGGTCTCCCAATTTGGCCATGCAGCCGTGTGGTGAGAGGGAAGGAGAGAGAAGATGTGTAGCTTCCTTGAGAAGCTTGGGAGGAAGCTTCCTTAAAGCTTCCTTGAGGCTTTCTTAAGAAGCTTCGCACGTTTCTCGATAAAATAAAAAGTGATGTGGTTACACAAAGTGAACATTCTAGAACAGATGATTAACACTCTGCTAGAGCTATTATTCAGTGAACAAAAGTTACGGTTAACAGAAATAATATTTTGTTGTCTCTCAAATAATAAATGTTCTGCGATTTTATTTATCAGGTAAAATCTCGTAAATCATAAACCTCGTAAACTGTGTCTGACCTCAGGTTTAGTAAGATCTCCCGTCGACGCTTCCACAGTTCAAAGTTTACCAGCCTTAAAGAAATATTTCGTTTTCTCGGCTCCGCTCAGCGCGCACGCAAAATAAGGAATATATGAAAATATTTGACGTTTCTAAAAATATTCAGAAAAATTCTCAAAAATCACAATTATTAGAAAATGACTATCCATCATGAAACAAACAATCTCCGGGGTGTTACATTGACTCTGCTCAGTGTGTACGCAAAACGAGAAATATATTAAAATATTTAATATTTCTGAAAAAATCCATAAAAATTCTCAAAAATCATAAATATTATAAAATGATCATTTATGATGAAACAAATAATTTTCGGGATGTTACAACTAAACCCGAGGTTGGGCACAGTTTACGAGATTTTTATTTTTTTAGATTTTATCTGATAAATAAAATCGCAGTGTATTTTATTATCTGTGGGACAATAAAATATTATTTCTGCTAACTGTAAATTTTGTCCATTGGATAATAATTCTAGTAGAGTGTTAGTCATGTTACCAAGTGGCCTCAATACTCAAGAGGGGGGGTGAATTGAGTAGTTAAAAATAAGTTCACAAATCTTTCGCAAATCGTTTGACAATCAATTTTTGTTGAAGCTATTGAATGATCAGAGATAATTGAATAGATGAGTTAAGCACTTTTACTAATAAACGTAATAGCCAAGGAGACAATATTCAAATAAAACAATGAAACAGTGCACAAAGATAAGCAGAGGAGGGTTTAGAGAAACAAACACAGTCGTTGATCCTGGTTCAATCACTACTCCACTTGTGATCTACGTCCAGTCCCCAAGCAACACCTTGAGATTTTCCACTATATCTTCAAGCTTCAATGGGTGCTTGAAAAACCACTACAACCTTGAGCACTCAACAGTATGAGATACCTCACCCAAAAGCTTGAGCCTCTATTTTCCAAGGGATACCTCACCCTTACAATACTTGAGGGATACCTCACCCTCACTAATCAGAATGTATAAGATTGAAATAGAAGAAGCTCTCTTTAGAGCAAGTGTTTACAAATTGAAGCTCTAATATGCTCTCAAAGATTTTTCACATTTTTAGTCAGAAAACAGAGCAAGAAATGATTTTAAGGATTGATTCACGTTTTGAAGTATGATGATCAGTTTTTGATTCAAGGTCGACCGTAAATGAGAACCTAACTTTGGTATTTATAAGTTTCTCAATTAATAGAGCCGTTGGAGGTAGTTGGGCATGCATTTAATGCATTTAATATAGCCATTGGACGTTGTCAGGATGCGTGTAATCGATTACATATCTCAGGTAATCGATTACATTATTGTTCCAACGTTTTCTGAACTTTCTGGGCTCTGTGTAATCGATTACATTCTTGAGGTAATCGATTACATGGCTTCTGACTTTGCTTGTAATCGATTACAATGCTTATGTAATCGATTACATGACTTGACTTCTTTGTGTAATCGATTACAATATTCATGTAATCGATTACATGGCTCATCGAACGTGTTCTTTGAGTTTCGGGTTTTGTGTAATCGATTACATTCTTGGTGTAATCGATTACATGGCTTCGACTTTGTTTGTAATCGATTACATCATCAATGTAATCGATTACATTACTCATCGAACGTGTTCTTTGCCTTTCTGGGCTTTGTGTAATCGATTACATATATTGTGTAATCGATTACATGGCCTCTGACTTGCTTGTAATCGATTACATTGTTCATGTAATCGATTACATGCTTTCTGTTTGATGTGTAATCGATTACAGACATTATGCAATCGATTACATTGGCCTTTGAACACATTTTTCAAGTCCAATAACGCTTGTAAGTCATTTCCAACACCTCAAGATACTTGATTAAACATAAATTCTTTTAAGAGTGTTAGATTTAAAGTTGAAACTCAAGTTTTATTGAAAGCCATGTTTAACTTTGAAATTTCCCATTTATTTTGAAATCACATATTGAAAAACCATTTGAGAAATCTTGAGAGCATTTAACATTAATCTCCTAAGTCTAAATAACTAATTAAACCTTCTGTCTTCTTTCTTTGATCTTGATTTTTCCTTTTGTGCTTGATCTTCTCTTTTGCTTTTGTTATCATCAAAAACCTTTTGACATGCCTTAGAGACATAAGCATTCACATTCTCCCCCTTTTTGATGATAACAAACTGATCATAGGAAAAAGAAAGAGTTTTTGCATTTGTATATAATAGTCATTTAGGTACAATGCTGCCCCCGGAGAATATGCATGATATTGGGTTAGATTTTGCATATGAAATCTTAATAACTTAAAGATCAATAACTCCCCCGTACTCATGCAACCTTTAATTTCATTTTCATTTTTCCTCATTTTCTCCCCCGTTGGCATTATCAAAAAGACATAAGCATTTAAGAAAAAAATGGACAGCATGACAGCTATATTTCATGATTCCCAAATGTTTGCCATAACAGAAAAGCCACAAAGATCAGTCCAATCAATATTCCAACAGCCAACCATTCAAAGTGAAAACAAGTTCATGTATTAATAATCAGCATGTACAAATAAACATATCACAACCAGTAGGCAATAATCAAAAGATAACCATAAAGGTATACCAATTTTATATAATCAAAGTTAAAACAAAATAAGTACAAGGTGGTCATCAATACAAGAAAATATATCAAGGCTATAGGCCATGATCACTATCAGTGTCCTCGCTGTCACAAAAGACTTCACCCTCTGGATCCGCAGCAGAGTCTCCTAGATCAATGTTATCATCGCTGGGCATAAGGTCGTCGTCAGAGTCCAGAAGCTCCTCATCATCAGCAGGAACTCCAGATGGACCAGCGAAGGATATGGGATCCGGAGGGGCAGAGGATGTGGGGGGTGCAGCAGCAGCAGGACTCTCAGGAACAGGAGGTCCACGTAAGAGGGATCGAATGGAGGCAAGCTCCTGGTCTGAGTAGTCCATCCTCAGCTCAAGATGGTCGATCTTTTGCTCTATATGATCTATGCGTGTGTTTGCGTTGGCGCTCAGGTTGCACATCTCTTGGAGCAGAAGATCAAGAGAAGCTGGAGCGGAGCGGCAGGCGGTGGTCGAGCCTCCTCATCATCACTATCCGGATCGTGATGGATATGACCAAATGTGCCATGAGTAATGTAATGCCACCTATCTTCCATCTTGTAGAGTGAAGCTTCTTCGAGTATGCAGCCCAATTGATTAGGGGTCCCTTCGAGCTGGTGTCCTTGGACTCTTCACCAAAGTGAAATGCGACAGTACTCAAGGATTGTGGTGACCAACATGGCGAAGGGGAGAGCAGAGTTCTTCTTTTTCTTGATGTCCAGCATATGCTCTAGAATGTAGTATCCCCAGTTTATTGGGTGCCCTGTGGTCATTGCCCATAATGCCACTACATCATCCTTGAGAACTTGGGAGTAATTCCCTCCTCTGGGAATCAATCCACGAACCAAGAGGTAGTGGAGAACCCTGTTTTCCATAGTGAGGCCAGTGGCCATTATTCTGTGTCTAGGATCACTGGGGAGGTGGTAGCCAGTCCTAATCAAAGAGAAAAGAGCGCCTTTATGCTCAAACTCATGCCCCCGGACTTTGGCATTTCCACGAACCGAGCTCCATCAGGAGTGAGCTTGGTAAGCCTATACCACTCTGCCATGGTTAACCTGATTTGTTGCTTTTTCACTTCAGAGATTATGTAATTATCTTCAACCTTCAGGTTAGCATAAAACACTCGGACAAGGTTAGGGTAGATGGCCTTCTTTATGCTCAGGAATCCCAGCAAGCCTAGTTTTTCTATTGTCCTAAAGCTTTCTAAAGGTTCACTCTCGCAGAAGGTGATGGGAAGATACCTGGGAGAGATGATTTTGCGAAGTTGGAAGTTCTTCCAGAACAACTCAGCTTTCTTCACAGTGGAGAAGTGCCTCGTGAGGTCCAGGCCAGATATATTGCGTGAAGAGCCACCAGAGGAACCTCCAACAGCAGCCCCTGTTCTTGGGCGCTTCGAGCGATGAGAGGATTCAGCCATTGATGAGAAGGGGAAGCAAGGGATGAGTGGTAAATGGTTGGGGATGAGTGATGAGAGAGAGAGAGAACGTGATTAGGTCGAAAAAAGTGGAGGAGGTGTTCGTGAGAGAAGATGGGGAGATTTGGATGAGGGATGTGAGGGGATTTGATCGGTGGGCTATGTGGAGAGGGGTTTTCCGAGATTGAGAGAGGCGAAATGACCGGTTTTGATGGAGATTTGAGTGAGAAAAGAGAGATTTTGAGATTTGAGGTGCGTGGGAGCAGAAGGAGAGAACGAGGAAGATGAACAGGCCCAAACAGAAATGAGCTCTACGCGCGTCAGGAACCTTTTAAAAACCCTGTGTAATCGATTACATTGAGTGTGTAATCGATTACATGCATTCTGGTGGGTATGTAATCGATTACATTTTTGGTGTAATCGATTACATGCTTTCTGGGAACCTTGTAATCGATTACATAGTTGATGTAATCGATTACCTGAGTTCTGAGTTGGTTGTAATCGATTACAAAATGTGTGTAATCGATTACATACGTGACAGAACTTGTGTAATCGATTACAAAGGCATTGTAATCGATTACCAGCACTCTTTAACTCAGATTTTGCATTCCAAACAGCATATAATCAATTTTAATCCATCCAAATCAGTTTTAAAGCAACTTAAATCAATTCAAATCATCATGCAAGCATATAGACTAATCATATTATGATTCAACTCATATAATTGATTAAAATTATCATTTTTACCAAGAATTTCACCCTTTTGGGTGAAATTTGAGGTTATTGAATTTCTTATCAAAGTTGGACGTGAGGGAGCACCTGCAAAATAATTTAGGGGATACCTCCGATGCTCAAGTTAGTATGGGATTCAAATATATAATAAAAATTCAGAGATTGTGCAGCAATGTGGCATAATTATGCAGAAAAACGCAAGCTTAGGCATTTGTTTTAGGATTATGCAGCAAATATCTAACTTATGCATGAATGGTCCAATATACCCAATTCATTTCTAATGTAGAAAAATGCTTCTTTTGCTAGGGGTTTGGTGAAAATATCAGCTAATTGCTTAGTTGTTTCAACAAATTCAAGTATGCAATCACCCCTTTGAACATGATCTCTAATGAAATGATGTCTTATTTCAATATGCTTAGTTCTAGAATGCAAAATGGGATTTTTTGACAAGTTAATTGCACTAGTATTATCACATTTTATGGGAATGTGATCAAGCTCAAGACCATAGTCCAAGAGTTGCTGTTTCATCCAAAGGACTTGAGCACAGCAACTCCCAGCTGCAACATATTCAGCTTCAGCTGTGGACAATGCCACACTATTTTGTTTCTTGCTGTGCCAAGAAACTAGTGAGCTTCCAAGCAAGTGGCATGTCCCACTAGTGCTTTTTCGATCCATTTTGCATCCAGCAAAATCAGAATCGGAGTACCCAATAAGACTACATGAGGCACCCTTAGGGTACCATAAACCCATTTGTGATGTGCCTATTAGATATTTCATTATTCTCTTAACAGCACTTAGGTGTGATTCCTTAGGATTAGCTTGATATCTAGCACACATGCATACACTAAACATTATATCAGGCCTACTTGCAGTGAGATAAAGGAGTGAGCCAATCATACCTCTATATTTTGTAATTTCTACCGATTTACCTCCTTCATCCTTGTCCAAATAGCAAGAGGTGCCCATCGGAGTAGCCATATGCTTGGCATTGTCCATTCCAAACTTCTTGAGCAGCTCTTTGCAATACTTGGATTGGCTTATAAATGTTCCTTCTCTTGTTTGCTTGATTTGTAGACCAAGGAAGAAGTTGAGCTCACCCATCATAGACATCTCAAACTCACTTTGCATAATATTTGAAAATTCTTTACAAAGAGAGTTGTTAGTAGCTCCAAATATAATGTCATCCACATAGATTTGAACTAGAAGAATGTCATGCATTTTGTGTTTTATGAAAAGAGTGGTGTCAACTTTGCCTCTAGAAAAGCCTTTTTCTAAAAGAAATTTGCTCAACCTTTCATACCAAGCTCTAGGAGCTTGTTTCAAGCCATATAAGGCCTTTTTCAATTTAAAAACATGGTTGGGCATTTCAAAGTCCTCAAAATCAGGAGGTTGTTCTACATACACCTCTTCTTGTATAAAACCATTTAAAAAGGCACTTTTGACATCCATTTGATAGAGTTTGAAATCCATGATGCAAGCATATGCAAGTAGCATTCTAATGGCCTCTAATCTAGCTACGGGAGCATAAGTTTCTTCATAATCTATGCCTTCTTCTTGATTATATCCCTTAGCTACAAGCCTAGCTTTATTTCTTATTATTAAACCCGTTTCATCAAGTTTGTTCCTAAAGACCCATTTGGTGCCAATTATAGGATGATCATTGGGCCTTGGAACTAATTCCCAAACTTGATTCCTCTCAAATTGGTTTAGTTCTTCTTGCATGGCCAAGATCCAATGCTCATCATAAATGACCTCATTTATGTCTTTAGGTTCAACTTGAGAGACAAAGGCTAGATGATTACATGCATCTCTAAGTGAGTTTCGAGTGATTATCCCTTTTGATACATCACCTATCACCTTGTCAAGAGGTTGATACCTTGAAGTCCTCCATTCCTTGGGTAGATCCAAGATTTTAGAATCTTCTTGCCATGAGTGATCAAGGAGTCTCTCTTCTTCCTTCTTGGACTCTATCTCTTGATTTTTCAAGTGCGTCTTTGCCAAGATTTCTGCAACATCATCAACAAGTTCCTTTCTCGGCTCATTTGGGTTAGTTTCATCAAATGCAACATGTATGGATTCTTCTATGGTCATAGTTCGTTTATTATAGACTCTAAAGGCCTTGCTATGAATAGAATAACCAATGAATATTCCCTCATCAGATTTTGCATCAAACTTCCCCAAGTTATCCTTTCTATTATTCAAAACAAAGCATTTACATCCAAAAACATGAAAATGTGACACATTAGGTTTCCTTCCTTTGTACAATTCATATGGGGTTTTCTTTAAAATTGGCCTTATTAGGGCTCTATTCATAACATAACAAGCGGTGTTAACCGCATCCGCCCAAAAGTACTTAGGAAGATTGGCCTCATTGAGCATAGTTCTTGCCATTTCTTCTAAAGATCGATTTTTCCTTTCTACAACACCATTTTGTTGTGGTGTTCTAGGGGCAGAAAAATTATGCTCAATGCCATGTTCATCACAAAAAGTTTCAAATTCATGATTTTCAAATTCACCACCATGATCACTTCTTATGGATGCAATACAAAAACCTTTTTCGTTTTGGATAACTTTGGCAAGTTTTCTAAATGATTGAAAAGCATCATTTTTGTGAGCCAAGAATAATGTCCATGTAAATCTAGAAAAATCATCCACAATCACTAATGCATAGTAATTCCCACCAAAGCTCATAGTTCTAGAGGGTCCAAAAAGATCCATGTGCAAAAGTTGTAGAGGTCTAGAAGTTGAAACTATGTTTTTAGCTTTGAAAGAGACCTTTACTTGTTTTCCCTTTTGACATGCATCACAAAGTTTGTCTTTTTCAAATTTGAGCTTTGGAAGACCAATTACTAGTTCTTTAGAAACTAATTTGTTTAAGTGATCCATGTGAATGTGAGCAATTCTTCTATGCCATAACCATGAATCATTTTCTCTACTCATAAAGCATTTAGCATCATTTGAGGAAATATCATCAAGACTAATCATATATATGTTATTGACCCTATGACCAACAAACTTAACTTGCTTATCATCCTTTTCCTCAATTATACAACAAGAGGAATCAAATATAACTCTATTTCCTTTATCACACAATTGACTAATACTAAGTAAATTATGTTTAAGTCCTTCAACAAGTAAGACATTACCAATAGATGATGAAGGGATCTTACCAACTTTGCCAATTCCAAGAATCTTCCCTTTGTTGTTGTCACCATATGTGACATGACCATGTTTCTTGTGTGTAAGGGAGGAGAACTTGGAGCCATCACCGGTCATGTGCTTGGAGCAACCACTATCAAGATACCAACTTGAGCTCTTGGTCTTCAAGCACACCTACAACACACATTCAAAATTTAACTTTTGGTACCCAAATTGTTTTGGGTCCTTGTGTGTTAGAATTAGGTATGGTGCCTTTAGGGACCCAAACCCTTTTGATTCCAACCTTGGTGTTTATGTTCTTTCTAACATTGCAAGTGGATGCACTATGCCCTTTCCTACCACAATGAAAACATTTAACAAAGGGGCTACTTGAAGTTTTTGAGGAAACAAAGAAGTTCTTATAAGACTTTTGATGGTTGTTTGGATTAAATCCCAAACCGGCTTTTTGGAAAACACATTTTTGTCTTCCTAACAACATATTCAAGTTGTCTCTTCCAAAAGTGAATTTTGCAAGAGTGTTGTTCAAGTCTTCAATTTCTTTTTCAAAAGCTTTGCATGATAAACAAGGTAATGATGTGGATGCATTATCATGTGAGGAACAAATCATGCATGATGAATTAGCATCTATGAGTCCTAAAGTCTCATTTTCAATTTTAAGTTCATTAATCTCCTTGGTTAAAGTAGAAACTTTCTTTGTCAATAGGGAGATTGTTTTATTGGAAGACAAAATCATTTTTGTGAGCCTCAAAGATTCATCATGTAATTCTTGAAAGGCATCTTGCAATTCATCATAAAAAGGTGGAGGTTCTAGGTTAGAAGAGGTTACCTCGGTGTCGCTTTCTCCACTTTCTTCTCCTTGAGCCATGAGGCAAAGATGGGCTTCTTCATTTTCTGAATCGTCGGAAGAGCTTAAGTCATTGTCCTCCCAAGCTATATATGCTCTTCTTCCTTTCTTTTCCTTGGAGGGTCTTTTCTTAAACTTCTTCGTCTTCTTGAGATATATAGGACACTTCATTTTCATGTGCCCCGGTTTTCCGCATTCGTAGCATTTTGGAGGAGTAGAGGATCCTTCTCCTTTGTGATATACTTTCTTTTGAGGAAAGGGTGGTCTTCTTTGAAATCCCTTTTTCTTCAAGAATCTTCCGAATTTTCTCACAAGGAGACTAAGATTCTCCTCACTTAGCTCAATATTTTCACCATCCTCTTCACCATCTTCATCATCATCTTCAAGTATGGAAGAGGTGGCCTTGAGTGCAATTCCCTTCTTCTTTTTGTCATGTTCTTCATTTTGATTGAGCCTACTTAGTTCCAGTTCATGCTCTTGAAGTTTTCCGAATAGGGTGGCTAGAGACATGGTTGATAAATCTCTTGATTCCGCAATCGCCGTTACCTTGGGTTGCCAATTCCTACTTAGACATCTCAAGACTTTGTTAATAAGATCCTCATTAGGAAATGTCTTTCCCAATGAGATGAGATGATTAACAATATGAGTAAATCTCTTTTGCATATTTTGAATACTCTCACATTGATTCATTCTAAACAATTCATATTCATGAGTAAGAGTGTTTATTCGAGATCTTTTAACCTCACTAGTACCTTCATGAGTTACTTGTAGGGTATCCCACATTTCTTTTGCGGTCTTACAATTTGACACCCTAAAGAATTCATCATACCCCAAAGATGTGGTAATGATGTTCTTGGCTCTCAAATTATATTGAACCTTCTTTTTATCATCATCGGTCCAATCACTTCTAGGTGTATTAATTGTCACACCATCCTTAGTTTGTGTAGGGACAAAAGCACTATTTTCAACTGCGTCCCACACATCTAAGTCAATAGCTTCAATAAAAATTTTCATCCTTTCTTTCCAATAGGCATAGCCATCCCCATTGAAATAAAGAGGTCTATTTATAGAAGAACCTTCATTTGAAAAACCATTTGAAGCCATCACTTCTCTTGAAGCTGCTAAGCTCTTTATACAAGAGTCTAGCTCTGATACCACTTGTTACCAAGTGGCCTCGATACTCAAGAGGGGGGGTGAATTGAGTAGTTAAAAATAAGTTCACAAATCTTTCGCAAATCGTTTGACAATCAATTTTCGTTGAAGCTATTGAATGATCAGAGATAATTGAATAGATGAGTTAAGCACTTTTACTAATGAACGTAATAGCCAAGGAGACAATATTCAAATAAAATAATGAAACAGTGCACAAAGATAAGCAGAGGAGGGTTTAGAGAAACAAACACAGTCGTTTATCCTGGTTCAATCACTACTCCACTTGTGATCTACGTCCAGTCCCCAAGAAACACCTTGAGATTTTCCACTATATCTTCAAGCTTCAATGGGTGCTTGAAAAACCACTACAACCTTGAGCACTCAACAGTATGGGATACCTCACCCAAAAGCTTGAGCCTCTATTTTCCAAGGGATACCTCACCCTTACAATACTTGAGGGATACCTCACCCTCACTAATCAGAATGTATAAAATTGAAATAGAAGAAGCTCTCTTTAGAGCAAGTGTTTACAAATTGAAGCTCTAATATGCTCTCAAAGATTTTTCACATTTTTAGTCAGAAAACAGAGCAAGAAATGATTTTAAGGATTGATTCACGTTTTGAAGTATGATGATCAGTTTTTGATTCAAGGTCAACCGTAAATGAGAACCCAACTTTGGTATTTATAAGTTTCTCAATTAATAGAGCCGTTGGAGGTAGTTGGGCATGCATTTAATGCATTTAATATAGCCGTTGGACGTTGTCAGGATGCGTGTAATCGATTACATATCTCAGGTAATCGATTACATTATTGTTCCAACGTTTTCTGAACTTTCTGGGCTCTGTGTAATCGATTACATTCTTGAGGTAATCGATTACATGGCTTCTGACTTTGCTTGTAATCGATTACAATGCTCATGTAATCGATTACATGACTTCTGACTTGCTGTGTAATCGATTACAATATTCATGTAATCGATTACATGGCTCGTCGAACGTGTTCTTTGAGTTTCTGGGTTTTGTGTAATCGATTACATTCTTGGTGTAATCGATTACATCATCAATGTAATCGATTACATTACTCGTCGAACGTGTTCTTTGCCTTTCTGGGCTTTGTGTAATCGATTACATATATTGTGTAATTGATTACATGGCCTCTGACTTGCTTGTAATCGATTACATTGTTCATGTAATCGATTACATGCTTTCTGTTTGATGTGTAATCGATTACAAACATTATGTAATCGATTACATTGTTCATGTAATCGATTACATGCTTTCTGTTTGATGTGTAATCGATTACAAACATTATGTAATCGATTACATTGGCCTTTGAACACATTTTTCAAGTCCAATAACGCTTGTAAGTCATTTCCAACACCTCATGATACTTGATTAAACATAAATTCTTTTAAGAGTGTTAGATTTAAAGTTGAAACTCAAGTTTTATTGAAAACCATGTTTAACTTTGAAATTTCCCATTTATTTTGAAATCACATATTGAAAAACCATTTGAGAAATCTTGAGAGCATTTAACATTAATCTCCTAAGTCTAAATAACTAATTAAACCTTTTGTCTTCTTTCTTTGATCTTGATTTTTCCTTTTGTGCTTGATCTTCTCTTTTGCTTTTGTTATCATCAAAAACCTTTTGACATGCCTTAGAGACATAAGCATTCACAAGTCATACTTTAATGACATCATCACCCTTCACTTTATCAAAAAGTGTGCAAAGCTTCTCAAGGAAGCTTACTACCAAGCTTCTCAAGGAAGCTTCACACACTCTCTCCTCTCATTTTGGCTCCACGGTTGAGAGGGAAAAGATGACCAAAGTCATCAACTTTTCCTATTTTCCCATTACCTTTTCATTTTAAACTATTTTCATTTTTCTCTCACTTCTCACTTCTCTCCCTCACGCCCATTCTTCTCTTTTCTCTTCTCTCTTCTTCTTCCTCCCTCTCCATCCACACGGCCAAGCCACCATTGGAGACCATTCAAGCTTATTTGTTCAAGCCAACCTAGGATCTTGACTCCCCTCCTCACCTTGAAGCTCTTTTCCTTGGTGAACACCCATTGATTCCTCCATCTTCACCATTTTCTATCAAGCCCTAAAGCTTGAGACTTTAAGGTAAAGATCTTGACTTTCTTCCCTTTTTCTTCTCATTTTCGTGACCCTTGGTCACCATTGTGATCAAGGCTTCTCTTTTCAAGTTTTGGTTGTTGATTTCTTGAGTTGACCATCTTAGGAATTCTTGGTGGGGGTGGGCGAAATCATGCAAAAAAACATCAAGAAGCTTGCTTTCTTTTTTATCTCTTAAGGTAGGAGGGAGATCATTCTCTTCAACCTATCTTGGTGGTGAGGAACACCTTTTTGTGGTGATGGTGAGGAACCCATGTAGGGGTTACTCATTTGGTTGTGATTTTTGGTAGTGTTGTGGTTGATTGTGCGGTATGATTCTAATATATGTTGTTATGTAACTTGGTGGATTTGAAATGCTTGGATGCTTGAATATATTTGGGGTTTTTCCTGCACTTCTAGTGGGTTACACGGCCTAGGCCGTGTAAGGGTACACGGCCTTGTGAGGTAGTCTGTGTTTAGGACACAGGCCGTATAAGTGAGTGTCAAATTGGGTCTTTTATGTTTTTTCAGAGGAGTACATGGTCCAGGCCGTGTAATGTGACACAGCCGTGTAGGCCAGGCCGTGTAATTTGACAAGGCCGTGTAACATGGGTAATGAAAAATTATGGGTTTTCTAGTCCCTTAGAGGTTCACGGTCTCCTTGGACACTTGATATGAGGACTTTATAATATGGAAAGAATCAAGGATAAGCCCTTAACCTATAGCTTAGAGTGGCCTTTGGATAAAGAAAGAATATAAGCGTGAGTAAGGTTGTGAGGAACTTAAAAAAAAAATCAATCTAAGTGAGCTTAATCTAAAACATAGGGAATGACTTATCTAATTGAAAATGATAAAGGTGGAATGAAAAGCACTAGAGAATTTCCTTTGAGGGGTTAACCAAAAAATATAATGAAATTGAGGCGTGACTATCATATCAACTTTAAAAAGTATGTTTGCATCTTTGAGATTTGGAATGTAATTTGTCATGGGTCCGTGAATGGGACCAAGGATTGATAATAAATGATTGGACTTGATGTGGCATATGATTTTGGGTAAGTTATGCTATTATGGTGAATCTGTATATATATATATATATAAGCATCGAATCCGCATGCATTGAGAAAGTCCAACATGATGAGCATGATTGAAACATGCATTGAGAAAGTCCGTTGGACTCTGTTTGAAAGGTTGTGTGCCTAGGAGATCAATCACACCTATGTGCGGGTGCGAGTAGACAAGTGTAGGTCATTTGTTAACCTTAGGGGCGTCGGGATGCAGGTACCTCACAATAGGCAGTTGGTAGCTCTTTTATCTGTGAGGTAGACCGATGCAAACGCACCGACGATCCGGATCGAGACACTGTCCTATATCGTGATCTAGTGTAGAATGTCTTGTACAATGCCTTGATGTGCACATTGATAAAATGATAAATTATAGCACTTGATTGGCTACGGTGGTTGAGTTACAGATATGTCTCCTGATCATTCTCTCTGAAGTTGTGTCTAGCTCCATGGAGTAGGATTTTGGTATCTTGTACACATGCATAGTGTGTCAACATATTTATTTGGCATAAGTAAATGTGATTATGAGAATGTTTATTTTAAGGATAATTATGACCACCTATTCTATTAAATTATTTACTATTTATACTTTGATGCTGTTTATTACGTATGCTATGTTGTAAGGCATCCTGTGCCATTTCTGTTTCTTACTGCCAGAATTGGTAATGAAGTTGGATATCTCACGTCTTTTTTGTATTCTACTATTCTGTATTTTATCTATGTTTCTTAAAAGACCGAGGCAAGGGAGGGCCTGAGTTTCCTAATTTTGGAACGAACTAGTTATTTGCTTGACCATGGCATCCCGATGAGGCTTCCTAGGGTATACCAGGCTGAGGTTCCATGGATGCGTGGATTGCTGGCATGTTAATGTGAATACTGAGCGCTGTGTCTATGTAGGAGATATGGTGGTATCTTTGGCATGGGGTCGTTATTGTCCTCTTGTTTTCTCTATGGTGGTGGCTGTATCACTGGAGTTTTACATGCCGATCCGGGAGGTGTGGGGTGATCGGGAGTACACTCCACATGAGGACTCTTTCCTGTCTTCTGCACGAGCTCCTGCTCGTGAGTTAGTTGCTTTTGTAAGGATTTCCTCTTTTGAGGAGGATCCCATGGAGGAGCCTGAGGAGTATCCAGCTGAGGTTCTTTCTCAGTAGTTGTTGGGGCTTGATATGTTTTTGTAGCCTTGATGGCCGATTGTACATCATTTTTGGGCATGTAAAGATTCTACTTCTTTTCGTGAATTGATAATGTAATTAATGACTTCTTGTCTGTATCTAAACACACACACACACACACACACACACACACACACACACACACACACACACACACACACACACACATATATATATATATATATATATATATCTTTTTGCATGAATGTATAAGTTAATCCTTATGTTTTCCTTATATAAAAAAAAGTATATGTAAATGAAAGAGATTAGTTATGTTAGGATATTTCATTGATGAACAGGATAATACCTATAAATAATATAATAACCGGGTCTAAATAATTTTCTTTTGAATTTCGTCCCTTTGGTGTGATGTCCTCTCCTCTTCCTGAGAAAGGGGGCATTACACTAGTTTGGTATCAAAGCCCCGGTTTGAGTCTTTCTTCTGGGTTTGTGGTTAAGTCTGTCTTGTATGTGCTGTGTATTTCTCTGAAACCAAGCACAGAGATGTATTGTTTGATTTCTGAAAGGTTACATCTAAACTTTCTTTGTGTTTTGTTTAGCTGCTTCTAGATAAAATCAATGGCACGTGGAAGAGGAGGACATGACAATGTGGGACGCGACAATGATGCGATGACTGCAGCTATTGAGGCTATGCAGTGAATGGCAGAAGTTCTGGTACAACAAAATGAATGAGCAGTGCAACAGCAAGAGGTGAATGCTGATGGTCAGAATTTATTTGAATTCTGTAGAAACAATCCTCCAAAATTCAGAGGCGAGTTTGATCCAAAAAAGGCAAGTTTATGGATTCAAGAGATGGAGAAATTTTTTGAAGGAATGGGATGCACAGACGATCGCAAGGTAACTTATGCCATATTTATGCTAGTGGGAGACGACAAAAACTGTTGGAAAGGAACTCGAAGATTGCTACAAGCAGAAGGAAGGGAGACTACATGGGAAGTATTCTGTGATGCATTTCTGGAAAAGTATTTTCTGGATAGTGCAAGACATGCTAAGGAAATGGAATTCCTTAGGTTACAACAAGGAGGAATGACTGTCAACGAGTACACTGCCAAGTTTGAGAGCTTGTCAAAGTTCTTACAGTATCTTCAAATCCATCCTGATGAGGTGTGGAAATGCCGTAAGTTCGAAGAAGGTCTGAGGGTTGAATTGAAGTGAGGGGTAGTGCCAATGAGGATGAATCAATTCTCTGCTTTGATGGACATGTGCTGCAGGCTTGAAGAATTGGAACCATCACGAGAGACAAGGAATCACAACTTTGGACCATCTAGGTTCCAAAGAAGAGGAAACAACAATAACGGGTTTCAGAGGAAGCCCTATTCCCGACCACTAGGAAGTCAACAACAATCATCTGGTGGAAGCTTTAGTGGAGATTTTGGTGGCCATCGAGCTGGTAGACTGTGGCATCTTCATCAAAGGGTATAAAATGTGGAAAGGACCACCTGACGAGAAATTACACGATCAAGGGAATTATCTGCTTCAGATGTGGAAAACCTGGACATCTCTCCCTAGATTGCAACTAACCTAAAGCGGATCCTTCTATCAACAATGTATGAGTTGCAAGATCTCAAGTAGGAGGCAGAGTTTACACGATGAGTGGAGCAGAAGCCTCTCAATCTGAAGATCTGATAAAGGGAGATGGTACCATAGGAGGTAATCTTTTATCTGTACTGTATGATTTGGAAGCGACCCATTCTTTTATTACTTATGACTGTGTGTGTCGATTAGGTTTACCTGTGTCTTCTTTGCCCTTTGATTTGAGTGTTTCTACCCCTACTGCTAAACCTGTTGTTACCACCAAAGTTTATTTGAACTGTCCTTTATCCATTGAAGGTCGAATCTTTTCTGTTGATTTGATCTGTTTACCTCTTTCTCAAATAGATATAATTTTAGGAATGGATTAGTTATCTTCTAACCATATCATGTTAGATTGTTCCAGTAAAACCATAATTTTCCCTACAGCTGAAGTTTCTAGATTTTTGATGGCCAACCAAGTTCAAGCTTTCTTGAAAGAAGAAGCTCAGGGATACATGTTATTGTCTTCTTTAAAAGTCGAGAGCGAGATGTATGTGAAGACTATTCCGGTAGTCAATGAGTTTCCTAAAATCTTTCTTGATGATGTACCTGGTTTACCATCTGAGCGAGAGATAGAGTTCACTATCGATCTTGTGCCTGGATATGGTCTTGTATCCATAGCAACCTATAGGATGTCGCCATCAGAATTGGTTGAGCTTAAGAAGCAGTTGGTGGAACTCCTAGAAAAGTAATTTGTTAGGCCTAGTATGTCACCATGGGGAGCGTAGTGTTATTGGCCAAGAAAAAGGATGGAACTTCACGCTTATGTGTAGATTATCGTCAGCTGAACAAGGTCATGATCAAGAATAAGTATCCACTTTCGAGGATAGACGATTTTATGGATCAACTGAAAGGAGCTTCAGTTTTCTCTAAGATTGATCTGCGTTCAGGCTATCATTAAATCCGAGTGAAAGTAGAGGATATTCTTAAAATGACTTTTCATACACGTTACAGACATTATGAGTATCTTGTGTTACCGTTTGGAGTGACAAATGCACCTACCATATTCATGGATTACATGAATAGGATTTTTCATCCTTACCTAGACAGATTTATCGTTGTCTTCATCGATGACATTCTAATCTATTCTCGAAATTCAGAGGAACATGCCAAGCATCTCAGCATCGTTCTTCAGATTCTAAAGGAGAAAAAGTTGTATGCCAAATTGTCAAAGTATGAATTCTGGATGGAAGAGGTTAAGTTTTTGGGTCATGTAATTTCGAAAGATGGAATTGCAGTGGATCCGTCAAAAGTTGAGGCAGTTCTGCAGTGGAAAAGGCCAAAGACTGTGACAGAAATTCGTAGCTTCGTGGGATTAGCTAGTTATTATCGAAGATTCATTGAAAGATTTTCCAAGATAGCCAAACCTCTCACTCAACTTACAAGGAAGAACCAAGCCTTTGTATGGACTGACAATTGTGAAGAGAGTTTTCAAGAATTGAAGAGACGACTAACTACTTCGCTAATTTTAGTTCTACCTGATCCTAATAAACCCTTTGAAGTGTATTGTGATGCTTCACATCAAGGATTAGGATGCGTGCTCATGCAAAATAGGAAAGTGATGGCCTATGCTTCGAGACAGCTGAGAATACATGAAAAGAATTATCCTACGCATGACCTGGAGTTAGCAGCTGTGGTGTTTGCTTTGAAAATATGGAGACATTTTCTGTACGGAGCAACATTCAATGTCTATTGATGATCACATATTTGATACATTAATAAGCTTTCATTCTTAATTATTTACACTCTCTATATACTTAATTGATTGAGTTTTATTATGTTTTGTAAGTTTGGACTCAAATTGAACTTAATTGAATTTTTCAGCATGATTCATATCTTACACTGTTTCTGTATTGGGGTCATATCTTGGGCTGTAGGTGGTCTTTGGAGGTGATTCTAGTGGCATTTGAACGATAAGAGAGAGTTCTATAACTTTCATGAAGACCTCAAAGGCCTAATCACACGAGTAGATAACTCAATTTGGGAATGAAGCAAGAACCAGAGTGTTTTTATTGATAGCTTAACCTATGGGTACTTTTCATCATATATTTTGGGATAGAAGTTGTAAAATAGGCTAAAATTTGGATTCTGAATAGTTAAGATCAATATCTACAACTTTGATGTTGAACACTTTTCCAGAATCGGACTCCTTGAAGGTGATATTGGGCTTGGAAGTCAAAACAGAGGAGCTGTGACTGGGCCTGGGTAGTGTTCAGTAATTTGAACGTATCTAGAGTTAGAGAAATGATATTGGACTCAAACTAAAGCCATTTGAAAGCTAAGATCTAGGCCTATACCTTTCATGAAGAACACTTGGTTCAAAAATGACGAATGCAATGACTTCAGAGCTGCATGATTTCGGAGACAAGGAATCTCCATAATTTCCCACTCACCTAAAGTCATTTGGCATTTTAAACTCATTTTCCACTCATCCAACCACTAATGACTCAGCCCCCTTGTCATTTTGTATCTCTAATCCTTTATAAAAGGGGGCCTTGGCAGATCATTAAGGATGTTAGGTGTTAGTTACTAAAATGATGTCATTTTGTTACTAGGTTTTCTTGTAGTAATTTTCCTTTGTTCTAAATTAAAGTCATGTTCTTCTTCTTCTTCTTCTTCTTCTCTCTTTCTTTCTTCTTATCTATGAGTAACTAAGTTTCATTTTACTTGGGTGAAAGGGTGAAGCTCTTGGTAATAAAGTAAGGTTAGATTTATTCTTCTCTTGTGCTTAAATGATTTATATTTTTCTAGTAACTATTATACGTATTATAATTTATTTCTTATAATTTAGAAACCATCTTTGTCAAGAGGAGTTCTTGATTTGTTGTAGACAAAATATTAGCACAATGAATGCTTTAACCCATTTATAAGTGGTGGTAATATTTTTAGGAAACATAATATAATTACGTATATTATTTTAATTGGACTTTTAATATTGTATTTTCCGATTGGAACCTCCATGTTGCGAGGATTCTAATTGAGTTATAAAAGGAATTGATCTTACCTTTATTTTATTTACCAATAGTGAATCTTTTTACCCAAGTAAATAATTTTAATCGTAGTAACAAAATATTCACTTCACTTTAATTAATCTTCAACAATTCCCTGTGGATCGACCTCGGACTCTCGAGAAATATATTACTTGAGACAACCTGCACTTGGGTTTGCAAATGCGACAATCAAAAAATTGTGCATCAAGTTTTTGGCGCCGTTGCCGGGGACTTGATTTGAAGACTGAATTTCTGGTGTAAAAATTTTTGTATATATATACTAACATACTAACTAGTGGGGGAACCTCTTCCTTTTTAATTTCTGTGCATACTAACTTGTGGGGGAAACTCTCCCTAATTTCTCTATAATCTTTAATAATTAATGAAATAATCTTTCTTTTTCTCTCTTCTCTCGCTGGAGCAAAAAATCGGCTTGCCGATTCTCTAGTTTTCATATTTTAAATTTACTTTTTGCACTTTATTTTCTGTATTTTAATTTCTGTACAGTGGGAGTAATTCTCCATTTTATTTTCTTATAACATATTATTACAAGAAAAAAAAAGTTCTAGACGGGTAAAGGGTGTCTAGGCCCTCCTAATTTCCCAGCCAAAATTTTGCCTACCTCTCTATTACCACCCTACACGAAATATACTCTTTCCCACAACAGAATCACTCAATAGAATCATTCCCTCCACTACTTGCTGCTACCTCAGCAAGTTGGTTACACACTAAAGGCCTTGCTTGTCATTTCTCTTTTTCAAGGCCCACACATTTTCTCCTTGCATATACCTTAGTATCTGCCTATTTATCTTGTGGCCTCTTATCAACACTTCCTCCCAAAAGACTCACCTTGTCCTCAAGGTGTAACTCAAGAAATTGCTCTTGTATGGACTTTATCGTTTCCCAAGAACTTTCAAAAGTGGGCAAGTTTTGCCATTTAATCAGTTCCTCCCCTATTCCTTCAGCATTTTCTCAGAATTCTAGCACCTCAGCTGGCTACACTTTTAATTCCCAATCTTCTACTATGCAAAGAGGCAGGGGTTGGACTGTAGTTGAAGGTGAAATCACTTTTTTGAGCAACGAAACATGAAATACTAGATGTACTAAACTGCCTTCCGATAATTTCAATTTGTATGCAACTGTACTTATCTTATCCAAGATCTCATAAGGTCCATAAAACCATAGGCTCAGTTCTGATTTGCCCTTTTTTCCAAATTCCTAAGCTTATAAGGCTAGATCTTCAAGTAAACCACATCCCCAAGTTGATACTCTACCTCTCTTTTGTGTTTGTCAGCCTGAGTTTTCATTTTGTTTTGGGCTTGCACCAATTACTGCTTCAACTTATCCAGCATTTGGTTCCTTTCAGCCAACAATCTATTTACTTCCTCAACCATTGAAGATGCCACATCCCCTCTTACCAGTATAGGAGGGTCCCTGCCATAGAGTGCCTTGAATGGGGTCATTTTAGTAGCTGAATGGTAATTGGTATTATACCAAAATTCTGCCCAAGCTAGCAATTTGGGCCACTGTTTGGGTTTAGTACCCGTGAGGCACCTCAAGTAAGTCTCTACACATCTATTCACCACCTCAGTCTGGCCATCTGATTGAGGATGGTAGGCTGAGCTATACTTCAATTTAGTCCCTGCAAGTCTGAATATTTCAGCCCAAAAAGTGCTAAGGAAAACCTTATCTCTGTTTGAAACAATGGAAGAAGGAAATCCATGTAATTTCACTACTTCCCTAGTGAAGATTTCAGCAACCTCCTAGGTAGTACAGGGATGTGCAAGAGCTATAAAGTGTGCATACTTAGTGAGCCTATCCACTATTACCATGATAGTATCCACCCCACAAGCCTTAGGAAGTCCTCCAATGAAATCCATTGACAAATCAGTCCAAATACTAGTTGGAATAGGTAGGGGCTACAGTAAACCTCCAGGGCTTAAGGTCTGGTATTTATTCCTTTGGCACACCTCACAAGCTTGTACACATTGTTGGATGTCCTTCTTCATTCCTTCCCAAAATAGCAGTCTAGAAATTCTTTTGTAAGTCTTTAAAAACCCAGAGTGACCTCTAATGGTTGAATCATGGAATTCTTTAAGCACCACTGTGACCTTTGGGGAACCCCTAGGAATCACCATTCTCCCCTTATATAATAGCCTGCCCTTCCTGAGTTAGTAACCTGAATGGGAATTAGGTTGCTGTAATAAATCTTGTATAATACCTCTGAGTTTTCCATCATTCTAAACCTCTTCTTCCAGCCCATCCCACTCATTGAACTGGATGACTAAGATGGCTGCAAACTGGAGCTTCCTTGATAGGGCATCTGCTACCCCATTTTCCTTTTCTGGCTTATACCTTATCTCAAAGTCAAATCCTATTAATTTGGAGACCCACTTCTGCTGCTCCTCTCCACCAATCCTTTGATCTATCAAAAACCTGAGACTCTTCTGGTCTGTATGGACTATGAAATGCCTCCCCATTAAATAATGTCTCTATTTCTGTACAGCCAGCACTATAGCCATAAGTTCTCGCTCATATACTGTTTTGTTTTGAGCCCTGTCCGAGAGATTTTGGCTCATATAAGCCACTGGTTTGCTTTCTTGCATAAGTACGTCTCCTAACTTCTTTTTCGGATGCATCCATTTCCAACACAAAAACATTCTCAAAGTTTGGGACAACAAGGACTGGCAATGTTGTCATAGCTATTTTTAGCTGATCAAAAGCTGTTTGGGCTTCCAAACCCCATGCAAAATTATCCTTCTTGAGTTGTTGGGTCAAAGGGCAAGCTATCTTCCCGTAATACTTCACAAACCTTCTATAGTACTCAGTTAAGCCCAAAAACCCTCTCAATCCTTTAATATCTCTCGGTTGGGGCCAATTTTGCATGTCCTCCACTTTCTTGGGTCTGCTGCCACCCCTTTGTCAAAAATGATATGTCCCAAATATTCAAGCTGCTACTGTCCAAAAATACATTTCTTTTGGTTAACAAACAACTAGTTTTCCTTTAACAGCTTCAGTATCATTCTCAAATGCTTTCCATGAGCTTGTAGATCCTTACTGAAAATTAGGATATCATCAAAGAAAACTAAGACAAACTTCCTTAAGTAAGGCTTCAATACCTTATTCATCAAAGCTTGGAAAGTAGAGGGGGCATTGGTCAACCCAAAAGGCATCACTAAGAACTCATAATGCCCCTCATGTGTCCTGAATACTGTTTTGGAGATGTCTTCCACTCTCATTCTAATTTGGTGATAACCGAATTTAAGGTCCAGCTTGGAGAAAATAACAGCCCCCCCAAGAGCATCAAGTAATTCATCAATTATTGGGATTGGGAACTTATCCGGTATGGTGAGTTTGTTTAAAGTCCTATAATCTACACAAAACCTCTACCCTCCATCTTTCTTTTTGACAAAATTCATAGGGCTAGAGTAAGGACTAGTGCTAGGTCTAATTAGTCTAGCAACCAACATTTCATCCACTATCTTCTCAATCTCATTCTTTTGGTAGTGAGGGTATCCATAAGGACGGATATTGGGGATTTGAGCTCTTTCCTTTAGGTGAATTGTATGATCTTGGTCTTGGGGAGGAGGGAGTCCTTGTGGTTCTTGAAAAAGTTCAACATACTCCTGCAAGACCTTTTGTGTTTCCTCAGTCAACTTCCCCATTGGCTGCTCCCTTGGCTGCCACTCTTGATACTCTATATAGTACCCCTCTCTTTCATCCCTTAGGGCCTTCATCATGGTATTGTATGAGACTTGAGCCTTACAAAGGGATGGTTCCCCTTTCAAAGCCACCTTCACCCCATCCTTCTCCCATTTTAGAGTAAGATCTCTGAAATTAGCTTGGATATCCCCCAAACTTTCCAACTAATCCACTCTTAGCACCACTTCAGCTCCCCCTAAATTAAAGAGAAAGAAGTTTTACTGAATTTCCACTCATTGAATCCCCACCTTCACATCCTTGCATACTCCTTTGCTTCTTATTTTGTAGCTATTTCCCACCTCAACTGTATAAGCCACGATGTCTTGGATGGGTATGTTTAATTTCTGTACTAACTCCCTTGAAATGAAATTACTAGAGGCCCCACAGTCAATGAGCACCATGACCTGTTGCTAGCCAATTCTGCTCCACAGTTTAAGGGATTTGTTGGAGGTCATCCCCATAATGCTCTTCATTGAAATCTGTAAGGATTTAGCCTCCAACTCCAAACGAGAGTCCTCCACTTCCTCCTCTATTTCAATTTCTTCATATTCCTCACTTTCTACTAAGAAGAGCTGGTAGTGTTTAAACTTGCAGATATGTTCACGTCCCCATTTCTCACCACATTTAAAACACAGCCTCTTCCTACTTTTCTCTTGTAATTCGGTTTGAGATAATATCCTCGGATTGGTGTCCTTCTTTTCCTCTCCTACTCCATCAAGGGGTTTAGGTTCCACGGAATTTCTATAGAAGCCTTGAGTTTTCTATGTTGGCAGTGCACTCTTCCCTCTTTCATTCCCTATATTGGACCTGGTCCCTCCCTTTCTTATTCCAGGTTTGGAAGTACCTGCCCCCTTCATGTAAACTCCTCATTTCTATCCTAGTCCTCCTCTTCTTAATGCCAAATTCTTTTCCCGAAGTAGTTGGGCTTGTCCCATAAGGTCTGATAGGGACTATAGATCATATAACTTTAATTCAGCTTTCAATTCCTTTCACAACCTATTCACGAAAAATCCCCTTCAGTACTGCTTTATCTATGTGCTTCACTGGTCTACACCAACTTAAATTGTTCTCTGTAATCCATGACAGTCCCACACTGTTTGATGCTCAATAATGGTTCAAGGGGATTTTGAATAATCCCTGGTTGGAACCTTTTGATCACAGCCTCCCTGAATTACTTCCAGCTTAGTGAAGGAGTCTGTTCCTCCCACCATTGATACCAATTCAGAGCTTTCCCCTCCATTGCTACCATCACTGCCCCCAACATTTCCTACTCCTCCATCTCATTAATTTTGAAGTAACGTTCTACCCTGTTCACCCATCCATATGCATCGTCCTCTGCGAAAACTTAGATTTCCAGCTTCCTCGTTCCCTCATTCCACCTTGAAGGCCGACTGTCCTTGGAGGATCCCTTCTTTGAATCCTGAGACCACCCATGATTTTTGTGGGTTGAATCACGCGTTCTGGTCGATCCCGCTTGACTCCTTCTTCCCTCCTTGCTACCACCATCTTCGCGCGGCTGGGCCCGATGCCGGCGTCATGATCTTTCTCTCGAGTTCCCCTTATGTCACGCCTTCATCATTTGCTTGAACTCTTCCAGCCGTTCCTGCATTGAGAGACTCTCAGCTCTCCACTCTAGTAGGCTCTTTTCCACCGTGTCCATTCGAGACTCCATGGTTAAACGAGTATTAACCATTCAACTGTGCTCCAAGATTGTGGAGCTTTGATACCAATTTGTTAGAACCCAGAACTCAGAATCTAGAAAAAAGATGAAAATGACTGAATAATGAGCAGATATCAGTATGATATCTCTCAAATTTGTATTCTTGGAAGCAGAAAAAAACAAATTACAAGAAAAAAAAAGTTCTAGACGGGTAAAAGGTGTCTAGGCCCTCCCAATTTCCCAGCCAAAATCTTGCCTACCTCTGTACTACCCCCTACACGAAATATACTCTCTTCCACAACAAAATCACTCAACAGAATCATTCCCTCCACTACTTACTGTCAGCTCAACAAGTTAGTTACACACTAAAGGCCTTGCTTGTCATTTCTCCTTTTCAAGGCCCACACATTTTCTCCTTGCATATACCTTAGTATCTGTCCATTTATCCTGTGGCCTCTTATCACACTATTCTTACTGTAAGCGAGATGGACACACTCAAGATCAGTGCTATTCCCTACATGGATTCCCGAATAAAATTGCTAATGTAGTTTAATCTCTTGAACCAGCTGTTGAGCACAAGATCAAATCCGAAAAAGATCATCTACTTTCTGCCAATGAGTATAGGGAGTATCTTTAGTTCAAAGCCACTCAACAGGCTTCTTCCTCTTCGGCCACCGTTGCTCACACCAGTAATTCTACAGTTTGTCTCTCTCAATCTGCATCTGTTGGATCCTGGATTTTAGACTCTGGTACTTCTGATCACTTAGCTGGTAATCCTTCTCTTTTCTCTAAATTGTTATACCCTAAAACATCCCACAATATTACTCTTGCCAATGGGTCTAAGGCACAAGCCGCTGGTATTGGTCAAGCTTCACCTCTTCCATCATTACCTTTAAATTCAGTCTTGTTTGTACCTGACTGTCCCTTTAATTTAATTTCAATCAGCCAAATTACTTGCACTTTAAATTGTTCCATAACCTTTAATTCTGATTCCTTTCTTATACAGGATCGGAGTACGAGACAGACGATTGGAGCTGGATTTGAATCACGAGGTCTCTACTACCTTCAACCTTCCTCTTCCACCATATATGTTATTTCAGAGTCTGCCAATCTCCTGCATCGTCGTCTGGGTCATCCAAGTTTGGACAAGTTAAAGTAGATTGTCCCTTATCTTTCACATTTGAAAACCTTGAAATGTGAGTCGTGTCAACTTGGAAAACATGTTAGAGTATCTTTTCTTAATAGTGTCAATAGTCGAACTATGTCTCCTTTTGATCTTGTTCATTCTAATGTTTGGGGTCCTAATCGTGTTCCTTCTGTTTTAGGATATAGGTATTATGCTACTTTTATTGACGATTTTTAAAGATGTACTTGGTTATTTTTAATGAAAGATCGTTTTGAGTTATTTAATGCTTTTCAAACCTTTTGTTCCGAAATAAAGAATCATTTTGGAAAAATAATTCATGTTTTGCATAGTGATAATGCAAAAGAATATTCTTCTGCGTCTTTTAAATCCTTTATGAGTTCTCATGGCATCATACATCAGTCTAGTTGTCCTCACACACCATAACAAATTTGTGTGGCTGAACGCAAACATCGGCCTCTTATTGGTGCAACTCAGACTCTCTTAATAAATGCTAATGCACCCTTGAAGTTTTGGGGCAACGCTATTCTTACAGCTTGTTATCTAGTAAATCAAATGCCATCTTCTGTTCTGGGTAATAAAATTCCTCACTCCATTTTATTTCCTAAAGATCCTCTTTATGTTGTTCCCCTTCGTGTGTTTGGTTCCACTTGTTTTGTTCATGATCTCTTTCCTGATCATGATAAATTGTCTGCTCTGGCTGTTAAATGTATTTTTCTTGGGTATTCTCGAGTTCAGAAGGGATATCAATGTTATTCTATCTCTACACATCGCTTTTATGTATCTGCAGATGTTACATTCTTTGAGGATGCCTCCTTTTTTGTCACATCAGCTACATCCGACTGTACTCTATCTCCGGTACTATCCATTCCTCTTTTTACAACACCTGTCTCTCATCCTCAAGCTCCACAGTCACAGGATGACCATCTGTTGCGTCAATTTGGTATTACTTATGAGTGTCGGAATCCTAAAGTTCCTGAGATCACACCTACTATTGATTCTCATGATTCAGCTCCCACTCCAATCGTTTCTCCCACTGTGGTCCCACCTGACACTTCCGCTGACTTGCCTATTACACTCCGTAAAGGTAAATGCTCTTTATGCCTTTGTGCCTACTTTGCCATCTGTCACCACTCCTAAGAATGTTCAGGAAGCACTATCCCATTCAGGATGGCGCCAGGCAATGATTGATGAGATGACTGCTTTAGAATTAATAATACATGGACCCCTGTTTCACCTCTTCCTAGAAATCTATAATAGGTTGTCGATGGGTGTTTACTATTAAAGTTGGCCCTGATGGGCAGGTGGACCGATTGAAAGCTCGGTTGGTAGTAAAAGGATACACTCAGATCTATGGTTTAGATTACAGTGATACCTTTTCTCCTATTGGTAAGATGGCGTCTGTTAGTTTGTTCTTGTCTATGGCTGACATGGGACGCTGGCCCTTGTATCAGCTGGATATTAAAAATGTCTTCTTACATGGTGACTTGGAGAAGGAGATCTATATGGAGCAACCACCTGGGTTTGTTGCTCAGGGGGAGTTAGGTCTTGTTTGCAGGCTACAAAAGTCCTTATATGGCTTAAAACAGTCACCTCGCGCTTGGTTTGGGAAGTTTAGTAAAGTCATTCAACAGTTTGGCATGATTCGTTGCGAGGCAGACCATTCTGTATTCTTTAAATGCTCACCATTGAATAAACTTACTTATTTTGTGGTATATGTGGGTGATATTGTCATTATAGGCGATGATCAAGAAGGCATCAAGAAATTGAAGCAATACCTATTTAAACATTTTGAAACTAAAGATCTTGGCCAATTGCGATACTTTCTTGGGATTGAAGTAGCCCAATCAAGAACCGGTATTGCTATTTCTCAAAGGAAATATGCTCTTGATATTCTGGAAGAAATAAGGATGCTTGATTGTAAACCTGTTGATACTCCTATGGACCCAAATGTGAAGCTTCTACCTAATCAGGGGGAGCCCTATCCTGACCCAGGAAGATATAGAAGATTAGTTAAGAAATTAAATTATCTCTCCATGACTTGACCAGACCTTGCTTTTCCTGTTAGTGTTATGAGTCAGTTTCTCAACTCACCATGTGAGAGTCATTGGAATGTAGTTGTTTGGATCCTAAGATACATCAAGGGATCACCTGGTAAAGGGCTTGTTTATATGGATAGGGGTCATACTAATATCATTGGATATACAGATGCAGATTAGGCAGGTGATGCTAGTGATAGGAGGTCCACTTCAGGTTACTGTGTGCTTATTGGAGGTAACTTTGATTTCATGGAAATTCAAGAAGCAGACCATTGTTGTAAGATCGAGCACAGAAGCAAAGTGTCGTGCTATGGCTAATACTACTTGCAAACTCTTGTGGCTAAAATATTTGCTCTAAGAGTTGAAGTTTTGTGAGATAGGTCCTATGGAACTTGCTTGTGATAACTAATCAGCCTTGTATCTCTCTTCGAATCCAATTTTTCTTGAAAGGACTAAACATATAGAAGTTAATTGTCACTTCATAAGAGAAAAGGTCCTCTCAGGCATCATTAAGACTTCTTTTGTGGGTAAAACATGATGACTAAGTCCTTACGGGGTCCTATGATAGCATACATATGTGACAAGCTAGTTGCATTAGACATATATGCTCCAGCTTGTGGGGGAGTGTTGATTATAATCATAATAAGTGGATGGTGTGGACGGTGGAGTTCTATTCATTGTAACTATGTATTCATTGTAGTTACACTTCTAGGACTTAGCATAGATAAATTAATATTCTATCTTGTAGTCAAGTGTATATATATTGTAGTCTCATATTGCAATGAAAATAATAGAGAGAAATATTTAGATTTAACTTTAAGTATTTTCATATACATCGCTAGCGCTTATAACATTGGATGGAGTGCCCAAGACACCTCAGTCAACCCATTAATATAGGCCGACATCATGGGGGAAGATGAGCTCCTTTTGCTCTGATTGTGTTGTTCTCCGAATTGGAGCCATGACGTCACCTACAGAGGCAGCACTCATGTTAGACTCAGAAGACGATTCACTAAGGTTTCCTAATTCTAGCATGAGCTCGGAGAGCGGACGGGTTGGCCCTTACCTTGCTAGTTCTCTAACTCGATCTGCTCTCTGGATTGCCTCCAAGATCCTCACCCTATTCAACGAACTTGGCCCACTATCAGAATCCCCATCGTAAGCTTGACGCCTCTATCGTGGCTCAGGTGATGAGGACGACGAAGCACTCACGATCTCTATAGACACTCCATTATTTTGTACTGTTTCTTCACTACCGTTCCCTGACATTTTCCCCTCACTAAATGATGTTTTCAGAAAGGAAAAAGGGTGGAGAAAGAGAGTACCTTAAATTTAAATGGTGAAAAAGGCTTGAAAAGTGCTGAAAACCACCAACAAACGTCCCAGCTACTCATTAGAAATTGCCTTGGTTCACTGGAGAAGAAGAATACAAAATGTTAGAGAAAGAGAAAAGTGGTAGGGGAAAAACCCTACTCCTATTTATAAGCGAAGAAACTTCCCCAACCATTGTCATGAATGGGGGCAAAAGCGTCTTTTCTCTTCTATTTCAAAATTTGAAAACGATTAATCATGACATTAGGAATCCCAAACGAATACAGTGGAATCATAATGTTATGAATCCCAAACAATGACTTCCACTGTTCTTCAACCACGTGGCGTACTATTTCTGAACAAAAGCAGATGAAAGGACAATGCCCATAACATTCAAAATTGAAACGACGCGTGACATTTCAGAAGGACACCTAAGCCGGATCACGGACTTTCATCAAGGCATCATGGTAAAACTATAACATAGATCTCAGTTCTAGACCGAATTACACTCAAATTAGATGGGCTCCATAAATAACTTTACATGGGGGCAACCTACTACGTATCTTGGATAATGGTATGATGACTTAAGTAAAATGATCCATGTTGGATCCCGGCCTTACTCATTAATCCCTGGGGCATACTGAGACACATCACGGACCTCGGCCCTTTGAAAAAAACATCGTGAGATCCGGCAATAATGTTGTGACTTGGATCCCTTTGTCCTCTGTGTGCCGTGCGCTCCTGCTGAACTTAGATATATTGACACTTAGTTATCCCATCTAAGGGCTAAGCTAGGGGTAACTGTTCTGGACTGGGTTATGGGTCAATAGATCAGGAGCAACTCGGCCCACCAGAATAGTATCTAGATATTTATGCAGGTTATTTTGATAAGTACATCTGCTTATTTATGAGACACTAATCTTTCACAGAATCCATGATAGATATGAACACTAATTACATCCCACATAAATAGGAAAATTTGTTATAAGAGATGACAATCTCCTATATTCTGATCCTAAATAATAGCATTCAATTCAGATTGAACTATAATTCTTATTACCTAAGACGCTCCTATAAATACCTTGCAAGGTCTCACAAGTATGCATCTAATTCCAAACACTACCATCTTTGTGCACGGTCTAACTTGAGCATCGGAGTGCCTTTTGCAGGTACCTACCCCCTTGCACCACTGTTACTGTTGCCGTGCCATAGAGGTTTCCACCTTCAACCACCTAGTCAAATAACCCTTTGAATCTCGTTTAGAATAAGAAGAATGGTAGTATTTCATACAAAAGCAAAATCAATTGCCCAAAGTATTACAACAAACACTACAATTAAGTTGGGGATTTCTTAAGAACTGAAGTCGCTGCAAGAAATGTAGAATTGTAGAGAATTGTAATTTGCAAGTTAGTATGAACAGGAACTTGAGAGCCTATAAATGAAAGTTATCTAGGGTAGGGTATGCATACAGAATTCAAAGATACTTCAGGAAGCTAGAAATTCAAAGATTGTGTCAGAGATTTTATGGAATCAAACTAAAGATCCCTTTATCCCCCAAAAAGTGAAGTTCCCTTAATATTTAAAAAGATGCTACAAAGTGCAAAACTTTAGTTTAATTAATAGTTATGTAGGTTGTGTGGATAAAGTTAGAGAAGAAAACCAATATTGAAACTTCAGGTATCTAGAACTTCAAAGATTTTTGTTGAGAACTTATCAAAACAAATTTAAGTTCCATAGAGAGTTTTTAACAAAAATTAAAAAAAAAATAATCTAGAGAACTAAAAAAATTGGTACAAAGCGCAAAGCTTAGAAGTTTTGAAAAATATGTAGATTTTTAATTCCACCATTGAAAAGTAGATTGTGATTAGGGATCAAGAATGGAACACTGTAAAGGTTTAAAGGCAACCTGTAGTTACAATTTGAAATTTTGAATTATTATGGAAGAAACTGCCTCTGATCCCAAATTACAGACAAATCTGTGCAGGGTTATGTAGATTACTACTGTAATTGAGCTATTGCCTCTCCAAGTAAGAGTTTTCCCTTAAATCACAAATTGACTACATATTGCCATTCTCTTAAAATTTAGAGTTTTTCCTTTGATAATAGGCCTGGTTAGTTTGATTTTCCATTTATTTGTCCCCAAAAGAAGTATGCGACATTGTTTCCTGTTACTTCTAATTAGATTCTGGATGTTGTGCTGTCATGGTTAGCCTAGGAAATCTAACTTTACATTTCTGATTATGCATGGTTTGATTTTCCTTTGAATCTATTTTCTTGTTATAATTAGGAATCCATGAGACAAATTGAGTCTTGGGTTACAGTTTGGCTACTTCATCTACTATCTTTGTTTATCCTTATCAAGGTAATCAATCTTCTGATGCTTTTAGTTGGTATCAGGATTTCTCAAGAGTTGGAGCATATAGAGCTAGATGACAAGGAAGAGGATGATGAGCCAGTTTTTATCCTAACTGATGAATGGAGGGAGTTCTTTGCAAAATCTGAAGCTAGGAGGAAACTAGGTAGCTAATATCCTCATCTCTTTCTTCTATACATTACACAAATAATATTCATACATATAAATATCATATGTAATGCAGTTTGTGCATGTGTTATTCTATCTGTGAGTATGTGTACTATATTCTCAATTCTCAATTGAACTTGCTGTTGAAAAGTTAAGCATGTCATCTAGGCCATCATAGTGAGTTCTTTGGACTCATTAAAATCTGTTTTAAGTGAAAATCCATTAAAACATAGAAGAGCAAGTCAGGTCTCCATAATCGGTGTGATATAACTGAGTTTGAATAATCTAGATAAGAAGATTTGGAATAAGGCACTTATCAATAATCTAACTCAGTTATGTGACTAATTTCTAATGTCTTTTTATACATATCATATAGAGAAGAAGCAGGGCAAGAAGGGAAAGAAGTAAATATAGAGAGAAACGTTTGTTAACAATTTATGCAGGTTGTTCAAGGGTGGTTAATGAAGATAAGGCTCTTAAGGATGTAATTTCTTTGAAGCCAGATGTGGATCAATCGTCATCGTTTGCTAGTGTTGTATGACAGGAAGAGAGTATTGTCTACACTTTTTAGATGGATGAATTACTTACTAATATCTATAGCTCATTTTTGTTTGTAAGATCGTGTTATTAATTTATAAATTTTTATTAACAAGAAATTAATCCATAGTATTGAATGCCATTTTTTAAGTTTACATCTTTTTTTTTTCTTCTTATTTTCTTTCTTTCTTTCTAAAAGTATTGTTCAAAATAATATTCTGAGGGTTACTTGAGTAGGTAGTTGAAGGTGGATACCTCCGTGGCATGACAACAATAGCGGTTGTGCAAGGGGGTGAGTGTCTGTAAAAGGCACTTCAACACTCAAGTTAGATCGTGCACAAAAAAGGCAGTGTATAGAAATACATGAGATGTATACCTTTGAGACCTTGCAGGATATTTATAAGAGCATATTAGATGTTAAGAATCATAGTTTAATCAAAATTGAATGCTACTATTTAGAATTAGAATTTAGGAGATTGTTATCTCTAATAATTAATTTTTCTATTTATGTGAGATGTAATTAGTGTTCATATCTATCAAGGATTCTGTGAGAGATTAGTGTCTCATAAATAGGTCGATGTACTTATCAAGATAACGCGTAATAATATTTGGATACTATTCTGGTGGGTCGAGTAGCTTCTGATTCGGTGACTCATAACCTAGTCCAGAACAATTGCCCTTAGCATGGCGCTTAGATAAGACAGCTAAGTATCAAGATATTCGAGTTAAATAGGAGCATATGGCACGCGATGGACAAAGGGATCCAACTCATAGTGTTAATGATGGATCATGCGATGTTCTTCTAAAGGGTCGAGGTCTGTGATGTATCATAGTATGCTCTCGAGGTTAATGAGTAGGGATGGAATTCATAATGGATCACTCTGCTTAAGTCAGCATTGTAACACCCCTCGATCTAATAACCACGACACAATCATCATTATACCACGGCCACTAAACTTTGGCGTGCTACAACTCAAATAGCAAGTTTTCCAAATTTAATCATTTTGCATATGAGGAAAGTATGAGCCACGAATGAATAGTTACACATACAACTATAATGAAATATGATTTAATAAAATTTTACTCAAATATACAGCATGTAAGACTAGATAATCACCTTAAAACATACATACACTCAAATAACCCTTATATAGGTAATGCAAAATAAAATATAAACTACCAACAACAAATCCACGACTATAGAGTTGGGCACTCCATCGGATCTCGAATGTGTAAGATCACTCCGGACACACCAATGTAGTGAGAATACAGGATAGAATCTTTAATCGCAGTCCTCTCAATGGTTAAAGTCAGATCCCCAACATATCGCATACGCTTGTCGGTCCGGTCGACTCACCAAGCATTGGTACTCTTGGTGAACTCAATCATGACAAAGCCAATAGAGTCCCTTCTTGTTGTCCTCACCGAACGCAAAAGATCAAACCAAATAAAATCTAGGAGATTCAACCTCGCCCCCTTTACAGACTTTAACCAAAAACCACATAGAACAAGAATAGTGCAAGCAAAAGGTGAGATATCCTACATCATTACCAACATGGCAGTAAAGGAACATAACACTAATGACGTAGCCATTCCATACATACAGATAATTCAGATTTATTCAAGTTATCAATTTCATATATATATCTATATTATCAGAAAAGCATATCCCACAATCATATAAATATTAACAGCACTATAACAACAGACACCCATCATAGATGTATGAATAATAAATTATGTCACCACAATATGTATGTTGACCATGCTATGACAATATGTGAACTGACCATGCATATGAACAATGCTTATGCTGACCACTCTCATGTACAATGTACTCATTTCCTACTCCATGGAGCTAGACAAAATGTCGGAGAGAATTATCAGGACATATGTCTGTATCGCGGCTGCCAAGGCCTTCAAGTGCTAAAAATTCTCAATTTATCAAAGTGTACATCATGGCATTGTACAAGACATTCTACACAGATCTCGATATAGGACAGTGTCACGGTACGAATCATCGGTACGTTTGCATCAGTCTGCCCCACGGATAAAAGAGCTACTAACTGTCCAATACGAGGTACCCGCACCCCGACGCCCCCAAGGTCAATAAGAGACCTACACATGTCTATTCGCACCCGCACTAAGGTGTGATTTAACTCCTAGGCAACATGGCCTTAATAATAGTTCAACCACCGTTGTACCATTCCCAATGGTATTGAAGCAATCCGTCCATACAATTGTTCAATACCATTTTCATCAGTGATATTATATAACCGTCCATACGACTACATAGTACCACTGTTAACTGGGTTTCCTCTGATAACCAGTCCTTTCTGACTAAATCGTCTACTTGATGTTTCTTGGTCTGGTACTTCGGTTACATAATCACAATGTCAATGCATGCTTCAATCATGCTCATCATGTCAGACTATATCAATTATGCCTCAATGCATATGGATTCATTGCATACACATAGATATATATACATATATATATATATATATATATATATATATATATATATATATATAAATGTATATAGAATTTCTATAATAGCATAACTTATTCAAATTCACATGCCATATGGAGCCCCAATCATTCGTCCAAAATCTTTGATCCCAATTATGAACCCACCTCAAGTCAATATTAAAACCTCCAAGGTGAACATATACTATTTAAAGTTACTAAGAAAGTTATGCTTCAATTCCATTATGTTCTTGCATTAACTCTCTTAGAATACTTAATTTAAGTTCCTCACAACCCTCCTCACACTCATGTTCTTTCTTTGTCCAAACCTCACTCTAAGTTTTATGATAAGGTCGGGTTCTTTATTTGTTTCACGTTATGATTTCCTAAGTAAGTGTATATTCATTTACTTAGCTAAGTTCTAGCTTGTTATAAAGCCTCACAATGAGTGCCCAATTAGACTGTGAGCCTCTAAGGGACTAGAAAAGCCAGCCATTTTTTCATTACCCAAAGTACACGGCCGTGCCAAAATACACGGCCTGGAGTACACGATCGTGCCAAATTACACGGCCTAGGTCGTGTACTCCTCTGGAAAAATGCCCCTTTTTATGCTGCTCGATTACACGACCGTGTATTCCAACATGGCCTAGGCCGTGTACTCCATTGCCCTGTGGATCTAACGCCAGAAACTTGCACAAATGCTCCCCCAAGCCTCCAAATCGCATGGGTATGAATCCCTTGCTTCCCAAACACATATCCAAGCATTTATATACTTTCATATCCATCAAGATTCACAATATTAAGCATAGAAAATCATACAACACATTCAAATCATAACATTATCAAAAATCACAAGCAAAGTGAGCAACCCACAAAATGGATTCCCCACCATTAACACCAAAAACTTTCCCTCACCACCAAGATTGGTTGAAGAGGATTATCTCCCTTTTACCTTAAGAGAAAACAAGAGAACAAGCTCCTTGATGCCTCTTGAAATTCGTCTAACATCTCCAAGAAAATCCCTAAGATGATGAAACCTAAGAAATCCAAAATCAAAGCTTGTAAAGGGAGTCCTTGGTCACAATGGTGGCCAAGGACCACGAAAATGAGAAAAGAAAATGAGGATCAAGAATATTACCTCAAAAACTTCAAGCTTTAGGCTTCAATGGTGGAAGAAGATGAAGATGGATTTAGGGGATGACCCCCAAAGAGAAGAGTCTTAGGATGATGAGAGGAAGTAAGAAATGGAAGTAGTTTTTAGTAAATAAAATGAAGAGATGATTGTGGTGTGTGTGGGTGACTGGATGTATGGAGAGAAAAGAGAAGAGAAACGTGGAGAGAAAAAGATGAAGAGAGAACGTGAGATAGAGAAGAAAGAAAAGAGAGAAAGTAATAGTAAGGGTTGGTAACTTTTAGGCTTTGAAAATTAGAAATGGAAGTATGATAAAGTGAAAAGGTCAATATTTTGGCTCCCCATTTTGGCTATGCAGCCATGGAGTGTGAGAGGGAGGAGAGAGAAAGTGAATGGCTTCCTTGAGAAGCTTGGGAGGAAGCTTTCTTAAAGCTTCCTTAAAAAGGTTCGCACGCTTCTCGATGAAGTGAAGGATAATGATATCACTTAGATGCTATCATAAAAGTGATCAGATAGAAATAATCTGCTAGAATTATTATCCAGTGGATAAATGTTACAGTTAGCAGAAATAATATTTTATTATTCCACAGATAATAAAATATATTATGATTTTATTCATCAAATAAAATCTCAAAAAATAAAAATTTCGTAAACTGTGTCCAACCTCAGGTTTAGTAAGATCTTCCGTCGACGTTTCTACAGTTCAAAGTTTTTCAGCCTTAGAGAAAATATTTCATTTTCTCAGCCTCGCTCAGTATGCACGTTAATCGAGAAAAAATATTAAAATAATCAAACAATTCAGAAAATTCTAGAAAAATTCTCAAAAATCACAATTATTGGAAAATAACTATTTATCATGAAACAAACAATTTCTGAGATGTTACACTGACTCTGCTCAGTATGCACACAAACGAGGAATATATTAAAATATTTGACGTATTCAAAAAAATCTAGGAAAATTTCCAAAAATCATAAATGTTATGAAATGATTATTTATATTGAAATAAATAATTTTCGGGATGTTACAACTCTCCCCTTCTAAAAAGAATTTCGTCCCCGAAATTTATCATATCTTAGAACAAACACGACTATGTTTCTTTTATTTTGTCTTCTAGTTCTCATGCTGCATCTCCAGCTGCATCAATCCAAATCACCGGTACTAAGTTTGCTTCTTTCCATTAAGTATCTTATATTAACGGCCAAAAGCGTGTTGACGTCATAGGCCGATCAATAAAAGATTCTATGCCCTCTAAGTCTTCAGCCTTTCAACAGCCAACTCCCCAAACAACTGTACAACGCCGAGTGGCTCTATCGAACTTATTCTCCTTGCTTACCATAGTAGACAAACTAAGTTTGTTTTCTTCTTAAGGCATCCGCTACGACATTCGCCTCTTCCGGGATTATACTAAAATAGAAAAATCGAAATCTTTCGGAACTTCTAATCATCGTCCCTGCCTCATATTTCAACTCATTCTGATCGAACAAAATACTTCTGACTCTTGAGATTACTATAGACATTGAAAATTTCTCCTTGCAGAAAATGCCTCCAAATCTTTAATGCAACTACAAAGGCTAACTCTGAGTTAGTGTAAGGTAATCATTCTCATGTGCTCTCGATTGTCTCGAAGCATACGTTACCATTCCTTCTATTCCGATCAAGCACACGTTCCAAACTTCCAATGCGAAGCATCACTAGGCATCCCAAAAAGGTTCATTGGAATTTAGGCAGAATCATCGTCGGCAAGGTAATCGAGTGCCTCTCCAATCCTCAAAATTTTTTCCTTATATGCATCAATCCTACAAACATGACTCTCTCGTATGAGTTAGATAAGAAGTCTCACCATTTTGGAGAATTCTGCGATGAGTCTCCTATGTTAACCAGCTAATCCTATAAAGTTACGAATCTCCATTACATTCGTCGGTCTTTCTCATTGAAGAACCGCTCAACTTTCGACCGATCCATAGTAACTCCTTTCTTTGAGATCATGTGACCCGAATATTGAATTGCCTCTAACCAGAACTCCTACTTAGCCAACTTCACACATACCTTTTCTTTCTTCAGGATTTGGAGAATCACAACGAGAGGATTGATACATTCCTCCGAACATTAAGAATAGATCAGAATATCGCCAACAAAGACATTGACAAATCTGTTTCAACAGAGAAGAAGATCCTATTCACATAATCAATGAATGCTACCAAAGAGTTTGTTACACGGAACGACATTACGAAATACTCGTAGTGCCCATAACGCGTCAGAAAAAGTTATTTTGGAAAAGTCTCCTACCTTTGAGCGAACTTGATGATAGTCTAGAACACAAGCTGATCTTGGAGAAAACAGCATCTTCCTTCAGTTGATTCATTAAGCCATCTATCCTTAATCTTAACGGAAAGTGTCTTATAGGGTATGTTCTTTTCTAATGGTACTACTTTTGGCACGGATCTATCTAATGAAGAATTTGACATGGTTCATCAAAATTTTGGGATGAGCTTCATAGATTTAGATCCAGAAATCTCTGTCTCAAGAAGCACTAAAGTTTGATTGGAACAATTTAACAGGATATGGTTGAAAAATAACTAATCCATTTTTAATACTACATCTAATTTATGGGAGAAGTAAACAAATCAGATTAACAGGAAAGATTCTGTCTTTAACAGGTCATAAGATAATTTAAACACTTGGCTATCAACAATAGGTCCTTAGTAGCATAAATAGAAATAACTTAGTCAAAAGATGACGAAGATACAAACGACCCTAATAGACTCATACAGTAATACACCATAAAGAAATGGGTTACCCCCGAAATTATACAGTAAAATCATAGGGTCATCTATCGCAGTATAAGCTCCCTCGTTTAGGCCTTTAGTTTGAGAGACTTTCGCACCACTTGAGGAATTAACTCTCCCTTCTTTGTGAGATTTTGAAGTACATATATCTCCAACGGAAGGCTTTGTCCTATGCAAGGTACAATTTCTAGCCACATGTCCTGGCTTTTCACACTTGAAAAAATTATTCCTTCAATCGTACAGTCCCTTGTTAGGTGGTCCTTTCCGCACTTGAAGCAGATTACCCTCTTAATCTTACATTCCCTCGTTGAGTGGTCCTTTCCACACTTCTTACATTTTGATGAGGATACTACGGTTGTATTGGATTTACTACCACTCGTACCTCCTTCATGCATTTTTTGTCGCTGTGGCTCCCTCGATCGTCATGAACACGGTTTGCGCTTACGCTGATTAATCTTTCTATTATTCCTCCTCTGGAACTTAGGTAGTCTAGAGTTACCCCAAAGCTGAATTTTTTCCAACAAATTCTGAACCTCGACTTCCAATTCCTGTTGCTATGCGGCCCTCTGATCCTGGTGTGTTGTTACATCGACCATTCTTTGCATTACTTCAGCTGTCACAGTCATACCATCATCATCGCTCCCTGCATTCACACGCTTACACCTACCCTGAGCCATTTCCTTCTTCCAAGGACAAACAAATCAAAACATAAGGAAAATCAAAAGCAATCAATTCAAACATTATTGTTTCCTTTCGGAAACCAAACACAAAGAGTCACATAACACAGCAAGATAAACCTAACCACCAAACCCAAAATACTCTAACTTGAGCTCCTTTATTCTGCCTCCTATGGCGCAATCTCCTATAAGTCTTTAACTTCCATGCAGCTCCTCGAACCATACTTACGCCAAAAATTCTTTTCCCAAGAAATTCGGCTCTCCAAAACCTCTTGGACGTCTCAGTCCACAAACCTTGCAAGTCTTATTTAACTACCATTTTTCTAACTCATTGGCTCAAACAATTCTAGAGGTAACACAGTAAGGATGTAAATGCAAAAAAATCCTAAACAAGTTCAGCCATACCAGCTGAGCTTCTTACTAAAAGAACTTTTATTACCTTAATATGCCTAGGTGAAGTCATAGTTTCCCGTAGACACAGAACATTACACATTGAGTGGGCCAATACTCAATATCATGTAACTATGCAACAGTAGCTACCAACATTCAACCTATGGCAAATCATGCCTTCCTTTCCCAAACATCTCAATCAAAAGACAAGGAAGTGCACAATATATAAAGAAACTTCTTACATGTCTAAGCATAGCCAGTCCATACCCTGGCTCAACAGGATGAATTGCGCTCTGATACCACCTAATGTAACACCGCTTGGTTTAATAACCATGGCACAATCGTCATTAGACCACGGCTACTAAACTTTGGCGTGCCACAACTCAAATAGCAAGTTTTCCAAATTTAATCATTTTGCATATGAGGAAAGTATGAGTCACGAATGAATAGTTACACATACAGCCATAATGAAATATGATTTAACAAAATTTTACTCAAATATACAGCACGTAAGACTGGATAATCACCTTAAAACATACATATACTCAAATAACCCTTATACAAGTAATGCAAAATAAAATATAAATTACCCACAACAAATCCATGACTATGGAGTTGGGCAACTCCATCGGATCCTGAATGCGTAAGGCAACTCCGGACACACCGGTGTAGTGAGAATACAGGATAGGATCTTCAATCACAGTCCTCTCCATGGTCAAAGTCAGATCCCCAACATATCACATACGCTTACTCGTCCAGTCGACTCGCCAAGCATTGACACCCCCGGTGAACTCAATCATGACGAAACCAATAGAGTCCCTTCTTATTGTCCTCACCGAATGCAAAAAATCAAACTAAGTAAAATCTAGGAGATTCAACCTTGCCCCCTTTACAGACTATAACCAAAAACCACATAGAACAAGAATAATGCAAGCAAGAGGTGAGATATCCTACGTCATTACCAACAAGGCAGCAAAGAAACATAACACGAATGACGTAGTCATTCCATACATATAGATAATTCAAATTTATTCAAGTTATCAATTTCACATATATATCTATATTATCATAAAAGCATATCCCACAATCATATAAATATTAACAGCACTATAACAACAGACACCCATCATAGATATATGAATAATAAATTATGTCACCATAATATGTATGTTGACCATGCCATGACAATATGTGAACTGACCATGCATATGCACAATGCGTACGCTGACCACCCTCATGTACAATGTACTCATTTCCTACTCTATGGAGCTAGACAAAACGTCAGAGAGAATGATCAGGAGATATGTCTGTATCACAGCTGCCGAGGCCTTCAAGTGCCAAAAAATTTTAGTTTATCAAAGTGTACATCATGGCATTGTACAAGACATTCTACACAAATCTCGATATTGGACAGTGTCTCGGTACGGATCGTCGGTGCGTTTGCATCGGTCTGCCCCACAGACAGAAGAGCTACCAACTGTCTATTGTGAGGTACCCGCACCCCTGACGCCCCCAAGGTCAATAAGAGACCTGCACTTGTCTATTTGCACCCGCTCTAAGGTGTAACTCCTAGGCAACATGGCCTTAACAATAGTTCAACCACCGTTGTACCATTCCCAATGGTCTTGAAGCAATCCGTCCATACAATTGTTCAATACCATTTTCATCAGTGATATTATATAACCGTCCATACGATTACATAGTACCACTATTAACAGGGTTTCCTCTGATAACCAGTCCTTTCTGACTAAATCATCTACTTGATGTTTCTTGTTATAAAAGTAAACCACATCTGACTAAATCGTCTACCTGATGTTTCTTGGTTGGGTACTTCGGTTCCATAATCACAATGTCAATGTATGCTTCAATCATGCCTCAATGCATATGGATTCATTGCATACACACACATATATATATATATATATATATAGAATTTCTATGTAGCATAGCTTATTCAAATTCACATGCCATATGGAGCCCCAATCATTCGTTTGAAATCTTTGATCCCAATTACGAACCCACCTCAAGTCAATATTAAAACCTCCAAGGTGAACATATACTATTTAAAGTTACTATGAAAGTAATGCTTCAATTCCATTATGTTCTTGCATTAACTCTCTTAGAATATTTAATTTAAGTTTCTCACAACCCTCCTCACACTCATGTTCTTTCTTTGTCCAAACCTCACTCTAAGTTTTATGATAAGGTCGGGTTCTTTATCCGTTCCACGTTATGATTTCCTAAGTAAGTGTATATTCCTTTAATTAGCTAAGTTCTAGCTTGTTATAAAGCCTCACAATAAGTGCCCAATGAGACTGTAAACCTTTAAGGGACTAGAAAAGCCAACCATTCTTCATACCCAAAGTACACGGCCGTGCCAAAATACACGGCCTGGAGTACACGATCGTGCCAAATTACACGGCCTAGGCCATGTAATCCTCTGGAAAAATGCCCCTTTTTACGCTGCTCAATTACACGGCCGTGTATTTCAACACGGCCTGGACCATGTACTCCACTGCCTTGTGGATCTAACGCTAGAAACTTGCACAAATGCTCCCCCAAGCCTCCAAATCGAATGGGTATGAATCCCTTGCTTCCCAAACACATATCCAAGCATTTATATACTTTCATATCCATCAAGATTCATAATATTAAGCATAAAAAATCGTACAACACATTCAAATCATAACATTATCAAAAATCACAAGCTAAGTGAGTAACCCATAAAATGGATTCCCCACCATTAACACCAAAACTTTCCCTCACCACCAAGATTTGTTGAAGAGGATTATTTCCCTCTTACCTTAAGAGAAAATAAGAGAACAAGCTCCTTGATGCCTCTTGAAATTCGTCCAACACCTCCAAGAAAATCCCTAAGATGATGAAACCTAAAAAATCCAAAATCAAAGCTTGAAAAGGGAGTCCTTGGTCACAATGGTGGCTAAGGACCACGAAAATGAGAAGAGAAAATGAAGATCAGGAATATTACCTTAAAAGCTTCAAGCTTTGGGCTTCAATGGCAGAAGAAGATGAAGATGGATTTAGGGGATGACCCCCAAAGAGAAGAGTCTTAGGATGATGAGAGGAAGTAAGAAATGGAAGTAGTTTTTAGTAAATAAAATGAAGAGATGATTGTGGTGTGTGTGGGTGGCTAGCTGTATGGAGAGAAAAGACAAGAGAAACATGGAGAGAAAAAGATGAAGAGAGAACGTGAGATAGAGAAGAAAGAAGAGAGAAAAAGTAATAGTAAGGGTTGGTAACTTTTAGGCTTTGAAAATTAGAAATGGAAGTATGATATAGTGAAAAGGTCAATATTTTGGCTCCCTATTTTGGCCATGCAGCCGTGGAGTGTGAGAGGGAGGAGAGAGAAATTGAATGGCTTCCTTAAGATGCTTGGGAGGAAGCTTCCTTAAAGCTTCCTTGAGAAGCTTCACACGTTTCTCGATAAAATGAAGGATAATGATGTCACTTAGATGCTATAATAAAAGTGATCTGATAGAAATAATCTGCTAGAGTTATTATCCAGTGGACAAATGTTACAGTTAGCAGAAATAATATTTTATTATTCTATAGATAATAAAATATACTGTAATTTTATTCATCAGATAAAATCTCAAAAAATTAAAACTTCGTAAATTGTGTCCAACCTTGGGTTTAGTAAGATTCCCTATCGACGTTTCTACAATTCAACTTTTTCGGCCTCGGAGAAAATATTTCATTTTCCCAACCTCGCTCAATGCGCATACAAATCGAGAAAAAATAGTAAAATAATCAAACAATTCAAAAAAAATTTCAAAAGTCATAATTATTGGAAAACAACTATTTATCATGAAACAAACAATTTCTGAGATGTTACACTGACTCTGCTCAGTATGCATGCAAACGAGGAATATATTACAATATACGATGTATTCGAAAAAATCTAGAAAAATTCTCAAAAATCATAAATATTATAAAATGATTATTTATAATGAAATAAATTATTTTTGGGATGTTACAAGCATACTGTTATTCGGGGTACGTAGTAAGTTGCTCCGATGTGGAGTTCGTGGGGCCTATCTAATGCAGAGATCTGTGTTATTGTCTTACCATGGTGCCTTAATAAAAGCTCGTGATTCGGCTTAGGTGTCCTTTTGAAATGTCACATGTTGTTTCAATTTTGAACATTCTAAGCCTTGTCCTTTCAATTGCTTTTGTTTAGAAATAGTACGCCACATGGTTGAAGAATTGTGGAAGCTGTCGTTTGGGATTTGTAACGTCATGATTAGCCATTTTCAATTTTCAAAATGAAGGCGTCATGATTAGTCATTTTCATTTTTCCAAAACAAACAGACTTTTTTGCCCTTATTCATGACAATGGTTGAGGAGCTTTTTCCTACTTATAAATAGGAGTAGGGTTTTTTCTTTCCCACTTTTACCTTCTCCCACATTTTTGACTTCCTTCTTCGGTGAACCAGGCAATTTTTGGCAAGTATCTGCAACGTTTGTTGGTGGTTTCTAGCTTTTCCTAAGCAGTTTTCACCGTTCAAACTCAAAGTACTCTCTTTCTCCAGCCTTTTTTCCTTTCGAAAACTCCATTTAGTGAAAAAAAATGAGTGAGGAGACTGTACAGAATAGTGGTTTGTCAGTGGGGATTTTGAGTTCTCCGTCGTCCCTATTGCCTCAGCCTCGGTAGAGGCTCCAAGCCTATGGTTGGGACTCTGATGATGGTCCTAATTCCTTGACTAGGATGAGGATCTTGGAGATAATTTAGAGAGCTGATCATACAAGAGAATTGGCAAGGCAAAGGATAACTCGTCCGCTCTTCGAGCTTATGGCAGCAATAGAAAACTTGAGTGAATCTTTTGAATCTAATACGGGTGCGTCCTCTGTAGGTAATGTCATGGCACGAACTTGGAGGGTGGCACCTTCAGAACAAATGGATCTTATCTTTCCCCACAATGTCAGCTTATACCAATGGGTTGACTGGGAGGCCTTAGGCACTTCGTCTCGTGTGATAAGTCCTAAGGATGCTTACGAAAAATAATAGTACCTGTAATAGACCACAGATGGACTAAGGGATAGGGAGTATGCTATCCGCCATCCACTAAAAAAGAATGAGTGTGCTCTGTACGGACTGAAGGCAGACACTTCATGTATATGTACGAGGCGTTGTTCACCAAGATCGCAGTGAGGCTTCCGTTCTCCGATTTTGAGATCGGTGTCCTAAATCATCTACACATGGCACCAACTCAACTTCACCTAAACACGTGGGGGGTTTGTCCGGGCATTCAAACACGTATGTCAGGTTTTCGAGTGGCCCTACTTGTAACATCCTTAAAATAATCACTAATAACGTATTCAGAATTACATATTAGCAATTAGAATTAAGCATGTCACATATTATCATAATTTATTTGAAAATAAATATAAGAGATATATAAAAATATGAGCATGTAGTGGTTGGGATATGTAACATCCTAATATTGAAATTTCAATAAATGTAACATTTATATCAATAAACAACATTACAACGTTACTACTTATGTAATAGCCTGATAATATATCTATAATGTACACTGGAGTCATTATAGAGAGCCTTAAGAAATGCGAAAAACATAAAACTCATAACAAAAATGCATATGTACAACATTAGCCTCCCAGGGGCCTGAAGTATTACATAACTAGATTACATTACAAAACAGGCATAACTAATACAAGTCTTGAACTAAAAACAGAAGAAATAAAAGCTACACTAGTTTTTCAACTGTTGCTTCTTCTTTTTCTTTGAAGAACCTTAACCTGGAATTATATGGCAACACAATAGGGTGAGAATCAACAATTCTTAGTATAAGTAAACCAAAACCAATCATACATAGTATAATAAACATAATCTTAACACATGTTAAGTGTAACATCCTAATACCAATATCTCAGTATATACATCATACAAGAGATATCTAGCATTACAATCATACTAATCATACACTTATATCCATAATGTTCATTAGAAACACTATAGAGAGCCATATGAAATGCAGAAATACAATAATTATACCATAATGCATCAAAGTACATATACAACATTAGCCTTAGCAAAGGTTTGAAGTATTCCATAACTCTATACATTTCAAAGTAATACTAATAAGTACAACAACTAAAACATAATATATAATCTAATCTAATCTTTAACTTCTTTCTTCTTCTTACCTTTGGAAGAAGTTTCATCTAGAATTATATGATACATAGGTGGGTGAGAAACTACAATCTCAGTATGAGTAATCAAAACAGTCATACATAACATAAATAAACATAATCTCAATAACTAATAATGAAATATGTTTAAAATATCTACAAGGTCTAACCATAACATTGAGATAAACCAAGGTAGCATACATCTCATACATACACCCAGTTCAACTTAGAACCAAAAATGCAAATCATAGTAATTACTAGTTTCATATGTTATTTTGTGGTAAGTAGAGATATTTCCTCACTTTACACATATCCTGGCACATGAGAAGTTCAGTCCAAATCCTGATTCCGAAGAACCTTTTGGGCCCCTACTTATCTCTTCTAGCCTTAGTACTATCGAAATATCAAGGTTATGTCTTCCTCAATTAAGTCTATCAGACACTCTTCAATCTCCCTTGGCCTTCATGAATGCTGTCAAAGGATACTCACAAAATCAACACTACCAATCTTTCCCATATATACTAGGTATAATTCTCTTCTTGAAAACTATCCATATTGGTGTCTTAACACACCTTAGGAAACATATATTAATGATTCCATTTAGTCCAGAACTTCAAAACATCAAAATTGAAAATTTTAAGGTTCCTGGTACTCACGCCGCGGCACTAACTTGGGCACGCCATAGTGCCCATGCCAAGGGTTCTAGTACTGATGCAGCATCTCCTTCACGTCGCAGCACAACGTCTCTCATGCCATGGCGCTCATATCAGAATCTAGGTTCTGCATAATTCTACAGAACGTGGTACTATTCCATTAGTCATTTTCTCAGATTTTGGCCATTCCAACTTAGTTTCTAAGTGATTATAAGTCCCTCATCAGTTCATTAACACATAGGAATCATCAATCACCAACTTAAACCTCTTAATTTGGATTAATGTACCAAAATCAACCTAGGATGACCTAACCCCTAAATTGGGATTCAAAGGCCTAAATGACAAATTCTAAGCTTTTATCTCAGAATTATGCTTTGAGCAAGTTCCAAATGACCAAATAAACTCAATCATACAATCAAAACACATCAAACACTTCTAGAACTCAATTTGGCCTATTAAGCAACCTAATTGCATAAATAGAGAAAAGAGTAACAAGAAGTAGATTTGATCACAAAAACCCCTACCTTTGACAGTTGAGTAGAGATTCAAGCTTAGTTGGATCTCAAACCTTAGCTTTTCCTTTAGCTTTTCTCTTTCTCTCTTCCTCCTCCTTAGCCTTTTCTTCTCCTTCTTTCCTTTCTCTTGGCAACTTTTCTATTTCTGGTTTTTGAAACAAGTTGGCTGTGAGAGAAGCCTTAAAAAGGGAAATTAAAGACTCATATGGCCTTTAGGCCAAAACTGATAAAATCTCAATCTGCTAAAAACACTCAGATTTAGCTAAATCCATATTTTTAGTTTCTAACAACTTTAAAATAAATACTAAAATTCATATAAAAAGTTGTTTCAACATTATCTGATATTTTCATATCTGCTGCTAGTAAAACCAGCTATAATTAGATAATCAGTATGCCTAAAAATGCCAAACTAGTTCAGTTTACCTTGAAACTTTAACTGTAACTTATTTTATATATTTGTGACTTAGAAATAAATTATCCATATTTATTTCTCTCTCTTAAGCTATTTATGCTATTATCTGAGTCATTTTAAACTACTTTTCACAGTCCGGGTTGCAACTAAGTACCTAAATTAACTCAGATTGTCACAAAAATAAACATACATGCTAAGCAAGTCATATGCTACCTTTTGAACACATAAACAAGTCTAACATGCCATTTAGGGTATTACATTTCTCCCCTCCTTTTTAAAATTTTGACCCCAAAATTGCTCACTTGAAAGGAACAAATTGTGGTAGTCCTGCTGCATGTGGGACTCTAACTCCCAAGTAACCTCCTCGGTGTCATTGCCACCCCATATAACCTTCATCAGAGGAATCTGCTTACCTCTAAGCTCTTTGACCCCTCTGTCCATGATCCTTATCGGATGTATATCATAAGACAAATCATCTCTTAACTATACAGATTCATATTCTATGATATGCAATGGATCTGGATTATACTTTCTCAACTGAGATACATGAAAAACATTATGAAAGTTAGACAAACTGGGAGGAAGGGCTATCTAGTAAGCTACTGGTCCAACTTTCTTTAGAATTTGGTAGGGACCAAGAAAAAAAGGATTTAACTTTTGTGTTCTCAATGCTCTACTAATCCCTGTTGTAGGAGTAACTCTTAAGAATACATGATCTCCCTCACTAAACTCAAGAGGTCTCTTTCTCTTGTCAACATAACTCTTTTTCTGACTCTGAGTAGTAACCAACCTATCCTTAATCATCTTGATTTGCTATGTGGTCTGTTGGACCAACTCTGGACCTAGGATGATTCTCTCACCTACTTCATACCAACATAAAGGTGATTTGCATTTTCTTCTATACAAAGCCTCACAAGGTACCATACCTATGCTGGAATGGTAACTATTATCATAAGCAAACTCCTCTAACGGTAAGAACTGGTCCCAACTACCCTATTGTTCTAAAACACATCTCTAAGCATATCTTCAAGGGTTTGGATAGTCCTCTCTGTTTGCCCATATGTTTGTGGGTGATAAGCTGTACTAAGACTTAACTTAGTCCCAAAAGCCTCCTGTAAGGCTCCCCAGAATCTAGATGTAAATCTCGGATCTCTATCTGAAACTATACTTACGGGAACTCCATGCAACTTAACTATCTCCTTTAGATAAAGCTGAGTTAATTTCTTTAGAGAATAGCTAGCTTTCATTGGCAGAAAGTGGGGCAGATTTGGTTAATCTATCCATTATAACCCAAATAGCATCAAAACCTTACTGAATTTTGGGTAAACCCATTGCAAAATCCATTAAAATCTTCTCCCATTTCCACTTTGGAATTCCTAAAGATTGTAAAGGTCTTGCTGGCTTCTGGTGTTCAATCTTCACCTTTTGACAAACTAAACACCTTGCGACATACTCTGCTATGTCTCTTTTCATTCCAGTCTACCAAAACATTTTCTTTAGATCTTGGTACATCTTAGTGATTTTAGGATGGATGACATACTTACTACTGTGAGCTTCTTCTAGAATCCTATTTTTGACCTCTGATTCTCTTGGAATACAAAGCCTGTCTCTAAACTTTATCATTCCATCATTAGTCATATTAAAAACCTCTAAGGTTCCTAAAAAGATCTGCTCACAAATATCCATTAGAGCTTCATCCTCCTTTTGAGCTTCTAAAATCTGAGCCCTTAGGTCATTTACTATGTCCACTCTACTCAAAAAAAGACTTTGTGGCATCACACTCACCGCTAAACTCAAATCTCTGAAACTCTTGAGAAGTTCACTCTCTTGGATCATCATTCGAGACACATGTAGGGATTTCCTACTTAGTGCATCAGCCACTACATTGGCCTTACCTGGATGATACTTTAACTCAAAGTCATAATTCTTTAAGAATTCCATCCATCTTCTCTGCCTCATGTTCAGCTTTTTCTGATCAAACAAGTACTTTAAACTCTTATGATCACTGAACACCTCAAATTGGACTCCATAGAGATAATGCCTCCAAATATTTAAGGCAAACACTACAACTGCTAACTCCAAATCATGTGTAGGGTAGTTTTCCTCATGTGGCCTTAACTGCCTTGATGCATAGGCAACTACTCTCCTATTCTGCATCAGAACACACCCTAGTCCCATCTTTGAAGCATCACAAAAGACGTCAAAGTCCTCATGGAGATCTATAATTACTAACATTAGTGTAGTAGTCAACCTCTTTTTTAACTCTTAGATGCTATTCTCATAGTCCTGAGCCCACTTAAAAGTACTACCCTTTCTAATCAACCAAGTCAAAGGTAGTGCTAACTGAGAAAATCCCTTAATGAACCTTCTATAGTGTTAGTCATGGCAACCATTACCCAAGAGGGGGTGAATTGGGTATAAAAACTTTTTCACAAATGCTCTTAAAATAAATACAAATATTTAAGCTATTTAAATAAAAGCACAAAAGGAACGTGATGAAGAAAAGAAACTTTAAGAACAGTGAAAATTAAATGTGCAATAAAATAAAATTATATAAAATCAAGAGATAAAGAGAAGAAGAGCAGGAACGATATTTATCCTGGTTCGACCACCAACCACTTGTGGTCTATGTCCAGTCCCCGAAACACAGTTCGAGATTTTTCACTATATATACAAGCTTCCAATAGGTGCTTGCAACCTTTACATAAGACAGCACTTTTTACACACAGGGAAACTCTACCCTTGTGCTAAAGTCTCAGCCTGCAGGGATACCTCACCTTTTATACAAACCTTGAGGGATGCCTCACCCTCGATACGAATCTTGAAGGATACCTCACCCTCAATATAGTAGAATAGAAATATAGATGAAGAGAAACTCTCACAAAGAGTAGATGATATAATTTGAAGCTCTATAAAGCTCTCAAAGGATATCTCAAATTTTGGTGAAAAAGAGCACAGAAATTTGGTAAAATATGTATTACAAAATAAAACAAGAAAGAATTATTTCAGATAAATGGGTGCTTTTAAAAGATGTCCCAAAAACATGTATTTATAGTGGTCTAAGAAAAAGAGCTGTTGGGTATAAATTAATATCACATTAAAAGCCTCTGAAAATAGCCGTTGCGTAAAACTGGATCGAGTTTATTCGAATAAACGAAGTCCTATTCGAATAAATCACTTATAACACATCAGGAAGTGTTTCCTGAAACCTTTTATTCGAATAAACATTTGGTTATTCGAATAAATGTTTAGTTATTCGAATAAAATGTTAAAAACACGTTCAGTAACGTTTTCTGGGTCATGTTATTCGAATAACCCTTTGGTTATTCGAATAAACCTTTAAAAACTTGTTCTAGTATGATTTCTGTGGTGTGTTATTCGAATAACATATGCTTTATTCGAATAAACCACTCAGATTTCAAAAACTGACTTTAAATAGTCATAACTTCTTCATTTCTTATCCGTTTAAAGCAAATGACCAGTCATTGAAAAGATCTTTGAGTCTATTTTCAAATGAAATAAATTTCAAAACAAAACTCAAAGTATTTTGAAAGATATGTTTAAAAGAGTGACCAAATGTCAGTTTTGTAAAACTCAAACTTGGCTATTTTTCATAAATTTGAACTACCACCATAAATAACTTTTCAAAACTTGTTTGTTGGGTATTTTAGCATAGGAAAACCATTTGTAAAAACATATTTGAGATATCCATAAGACTTCTTACATAAAGACCCTAAGTCCTAAAAGTTATACCATTTAATATTCCTTTGGACTTGGTCTTTGACATGACTTTGATGTTTATCAATACCTTTATGAAATAGGCATTTACATCCTCCTTGTATTGAGCTTAATTGAGATCTTTTGCTTTCTTGTTGCAATGCTCACTCTTGATACTTGGACTATCCTACAAAGTATTACTCACTTAAACAAGCATAATTAGTCCAAATTCATAATTCAATATCTTCATATGCATGATTCATAAATGTCTAACTCTAGTTAGTTTAACATGCATATAAGACTTTCATAGACATATCCAAATAAGATATTTATCAATTATTAAAGGATATGCTCTATATAGGATGCAACAAAAAACATATGCAAAGTGTTCTTTTTGTCTTATATTTGTCATCATCAAAACTTAACATATTAAATCATTTGGGGCAAACTTAATTCCACAATCTCCCGCTTTTTGATGATGACAAATCACCAAAGAAAAATATGTTAAGCAATATACAAGAATGAATATTCATATAAGCATATCAAACAATAAGTACAAGAACATATTTTTATTTTCAATTTTCACTCCCCCTATTTGACATCAACAAAAAGGCTTAGAAAGAAAAAAATAATATTTTTCCATTTATTCATTCTACATGTGATTCAAGAAAAAAGAGATGAAATGATCATGCTTTCAAGATATAGAAGATTATTCATATAGTGCTTTTCATATTTTTATATATCAACATTTAGCATATGACAATATTAAAACACTTTATATAATCAAACAAAGATGTAAGGCAAGAGATATAAACAACTCAAGAGCTAGACTCCCCCTCAAAATATGCATATTATCAAATATACATCTTCTTAATCCTTCAAACAAAGAACCATTTTAAAACTTCTCCCCCTTTCAAAAAGAATTTTATAAGAGCACATTATATTTTCAAAAGCATTTTAGAAGGGTAGAAATATTTTAAAAAAAAGGAACATATTCATTAAGACAGATCAAACCAAGTTAAAAGAACGTAAGTACATCTTATTGATGAAATATGCTATAGGGATCAAAGCATGTATAGAACTAATATCATTCACCCTAAATGCAATGACAAAATAGCAAGTTAATATCCAATTAGGCACTTTGTCAATGCTAAGCATACTTCTCATGTAAAGAAAGCATATAATCATTTAAGATCAATTTTTCAACAAGTATCATATGATTAATACTATATAGAATACCATAAAAGCTAAGGGATAGAGATACTTATTGAGATAGATAAAGAGTGATGATCCTTCTTTATTGGTCCTTTAACTTTGAGTTTTCTTCCTTTAAATTCTCCATTCCATTGCACTAGAAGAAATGCTTCGTTATCTTTCTCTTCATTTGAATTCCATTCAACTTTTCTCGTTTATCCACATATGCTTGTATGTAAAAATCTGATGGCTATATTTGAAACACATAGAGAGACTTGCAAAGCTAACTTTAAAGTCCTCTAAAACATAGGTTAGCATCAAATATCATGTAAGCCCATTTATAAGCATAATTTTGATTGAAATATAATTTAAAGCATGTATCACATTATCAACCATGCAATATTAGCTTTAATAAGAGTGTATGAAGTACATATGAACTTGAATAAATGAAAAAAAATAGTTTAAGCATTTTAAGGCATGATTCAAGTTTATCAAGAAATACATGATCAACACCAAAACTTATTTAAGCATTTTTTAGGAAAATAATAATCATGTAAGGCATGTAAACACAACTCTCTACTTCTCCATATATCATATGATATCATAATTAAAGCATAAGTAAGAATTGATATCACCAAAAATGTACTCTTTGAGTCTTTGTAGATGACTCTCACTTTCACCAACTTCCAAGCTTCAAGCTTTCATGAGGGAATAGAAATTCTTTGCACCCCTTTTATGAGTTGAATCCTTGCTATCCTCAAGTTGAATGAACTTATTCCATTTAAATGCTTGCTTGAGGTAGTTATCACCCTACAAAATAATTTAAAGTACTTTCTTTGGTATCCATCAATTTTGGATCCATAGAGGTTAGTCATTATGCCAAACTCATAAGCAAATAAGCATTCAAAATAATAAAATAACAAATGAGTTCACAAGGGCAAAAGATATTTCATTTCATTGATCAATTTAGCCAATTACATATAAACATCAAAAGAATAGTCAATTACATTTGATTAAGCATTTGCATACCATAAACTGCATATTTTCAGACAACACAACCAAAGAATTTAGCATATATTAGCGAAACATAGCAGAACCTTTTGTTTAAAAATGAGACGTGTTTATTCGAATAAAAGAAGAAGATTTGGGTTTTATTCGAATAGAGGATCTGGGAAAGCCAAACATTTTGGCCATTTAACAAGATTTATTCGAATAACCTAGGGGTTATTCGAATAGACAGAAAGCAATCAGTTAAGACTGATAAACCAAGGCTCTGGTTATTCGAATAGAAATAGATTTATTCGAATAGACAGAGACTACAGCAAAAGCAGAACTGACATGGAAGTCAGTTTATTCGAATAAGCTTAGCTTTATTCAAATAGGCAGAGACCAAATTAAGAAACTGTAGTTGCTAAGGGCCAGTTTATTCGAATAAATGTAATGTTATTCGAATAATACTAGTATACAACATAATTTTGATCCGCTGATTGATCTTTATTCGAATAAACCTAGATTTATTCGAATAAATCTATCAGAAACACAGTAAAGCATGCGTTTAGAATTGAAATTTAAGAGAGAGAAAAATATTTAAGTAATAAATTCAAATATTTAAATATATGTATGATTGATCAAAAACTCAAGTTCAAGGATACATGTCATTTCAAACAAGAATTATACTTTATCTAGCATATTAACATGTAGAAATATTTTCAAATTATAAGGCTAGAAAAGTATAATAAAAATTTTACTTATCTGAAAAATGTAAGTCCAAACTTTACGGAGACAAGGAAGAGAGCTTGAAATTATTTCTGGTCTTTGTACTTGCAGCAATCACTTTCAAGATGTCAAAGTCAGTTCTTGGCCTTTAAGCACATCTACAACACACTTTAATTTTTGACTTTTGGTACCCAAATTTTCTTGGGTCCTTGTGTGTTAGTTTTTGGCTATTAATCTATTATGCTCTCATAAAGATCAAATTTTCCATAATATGTAAATTGAGCACAATAAATTTAGATAATCATTTTCCATTAAGCATATAACCGATAACATGCTTGCTTCATGATACATAGACAATTTTAACGCATATAAAGCATACATAGGCATTATAGAACTTTATGTACCAAGATATATAACAAATTAATGAACTATGGTACAATAAAAAAATGAACATAATCATATGTTAAGCATAATATTCAAATTTTATCAAGTACACATGATTCTATCCTCTACCTAAGTCCTACAAGGAATATACCTCATATTCATTATTATCATTTTTAAGTGAATATGCATAAGAGGTAAAAACTTTTGATACCTTGGCCTTGGCAATCAAGGAAATACTTTTTCTTACCCATTGCTTCTCTTTTGAAGTCTTAAACTTTGCAACCTCTACATTTTGTACTTGAGAAGCTTTGGTTGAAGTCATCTTCCTTCTTTGACCAAAGTTTCTACCATTAGGCTTTGGAAGCATTCTCCTTGATGATTCCTCTTTCTTTTGACCAATTTATCCATCCTTTTGAGAAATATTCTGCATAATTGAAACACTAGGAGGACACTTTGGTACCCACTTCATTTTGGGTCCTTGAATGTTAATATTAGGGCCTTTAGGATTTTTAGGAACCCATACCATACAATTTCTTATATAAGTATTTCTTCTATAATTGCATAAATGAGAAATATGTCCTAGATGACCACAAAAATTACAAACAATTGAATTTAATGATGGCTTGATCATTTGAATATCATTTTTGAAAAACTTAAGCATTTTATTATTATTATATTCTATGTTATTTTTGCCACAAGCTTTACTTGAATTTTCATGTGGAATAACATTAATTTTATTTTCATTAATAAGCATAGAATGTAAGCAATTAGAATCATTAGCTTTGGAAAATTTGAAAGATAAATCCTCAACGTGATTTTCTAAATTAATGCATTTTTCACAAGAAGATGAGGTTTCGTATTTCAAAGGCATTTCATCATTAAGAAAAGCATATTCATTTTTCAAAATCTCAATTTTATTTTCAATAGAGGAAATGTTTTCCAAACTCGATAAGTTTTTCTTTTCAAATTTTAACAAACCATCATGCAATTCATTATATGCACTTTGCAACTCATCATAGGAAGGACTATAATATAGTTTAGAATTATTTACCTCAAAGTCCTTTTTAGCCATATAGAAAGTAGTTTCAATTTCTAGGGTACTTGCCTCTTTAAGAGAATCACCTTTTTCCTCATCAATTTTGTTTTGCTTTGCCTCTTCTTCAAATTGAGCACTATCGTCACCAAGAGACATTTCACTCCCTTCAATAGTTTGAACATCTCTTTGAGGATGCGTTTCATGACAAGCTTCCTTCAATGGCTTTTGCTCTTCTTGCTTTCTATATACAACTTTATGCACAAAATCATTGTTAGCAAGATAGATAGCATCAAGAGCATCCCATATATCTTTAGCACTAGAGCAATTTTTAATTTTAGCATAAGTATCATCATTCAAACTGCTTCTCAAAATTTGCATAGCTCTAATGTTCAAAGAAAAACATTTTTTGTCAAAACTATTCCAAGTCTGTTTTGATTTGTAGGTAAATCCATTTAGCACAATATCCCACAAATCCAAATCAACAGATTGCATATAAAACTCTATTCTAGTTTTCCAATAAATAAAATGCACACCATCAAAGAATGGTGGTTTATCAATTTCAAAACTTTCCATTTTGAAAAACTTTCAAGGTTGCTAATAAACAAGGATCTTTAACTCTAAGCGGTTAAGCTTCACCAGAGCACGAAGCTCTGATACCACTTGTTAGTCATAGCAACCATTACCCAAGAGGGGGGTGAATTGGGTATAAAAACTTTTTCATAAATGCTCTTAAAATAAATATAAATATTTAAGCTATTTAAATAAAAGCACAGAAGGAACGTGATGAAGAAAAGAAACTTTAAGAACAGCAGAAATTAAATGTGCAATAAAATAAAATTACATAAAATAAAGAGATAAAGAGAAGAAGAGCAGGCACGATATTTATCCTGGTTCGACCACCAACCACTTGTGGTCTACGTCCAGTCCCCGAAACACAGTTCGAGATTTTTCACTATGTAAACAAGCTTCCAATAGGTGCTTGCAACCTTTACATAAGAGAGCACTTTTCACACACAGGGAAACTCTACCCTTGTGCTAAAGTCTCAGCCTGTAGGGATACCTCACCTTTTATACAAACCTTGAGGGATGCCTCACCCTCGATACAAATCTTGAAGGATACCTCACCCTCAATATAGTAGAATAGAAATATAGATGACGAGAAACTCTCACAAAGAGTAGATGATACAATTTGAAGCTCCATGAAGCTCTCTAAGGATATCTCAAATTTTGGTGAAAAAGAGCACAGAAATTTGGTAAAATATGTATCACAAAATAAAACAAGAATTATTTCAGATAAATGGGCGTTTTTAAAAGATGTCCCAAAAACATGTATTTATAGTGGTCTAAGAAAAAGAGTCGTTGGGTATAAATTAATATCACATTAAAAGCCTCTGAAAATAGCCGTTGCATAAAACTGGATCGAGTTTATTCGAATAAACGAAGTCCTATTCGAATAAATCACTTATAACACATCATGAAGTGTTTCCTGAAACCTTTTATTTGAATAAACATTTGGTTATTCGAATAAACATTTAGTTATTCGAATAAAACGTTAAAAACACGTTCAGTAACGTTTTCTGGGTCATGTTATTCGAATAACCCTTTGGTTATTCGAATAAACCTTTAAAAACTCGTTCTGGTATGATTTCTGTGGTGTGTTATTCGAATAACATATGCTTTATTCGAATAAACCACTCAGATTTCGAAAACTGACTTTAAATAGTCATAACTTCTTCATTTCTTATCTGTTTAAAGCAAATGACCAGTCATTGGAAAGATCTTTGAGTCTATTTTCAAATGAAATAATTTCAAAACAAAACTCAAAATATTTTGTAAGATATGATTAAAAGAGTGACCAAAGGTCAGTTTTACAAAACTCAAACTTGGCTATTTTTCATAAATTTGAACTACCACCATAAATAACTTTTCAAAACTTGTTTGTTGAGTATTTTAGCATAGGAAAACCATTTATAAAAACATATTTGAGATATCCATAAGGCTTCTTACATAAAGATCCTAAGTCCTAAAAGTTATACCATTTAATCTTCCTTTGGACTTGGTCTTTGACATGACTTTGATGTTTATCATTACCTTTATGAAATAGGCATTCACATCCTCCTTGTGTTGAGCTTAATTGAGATCTTTTGCTTTCTTGTTGCAATGCTCACTCTTGATACTTGGACTATCCTACAAAGTATTACTCACTTAAACAAGCATAGTTAGTCCAAATTCATAATTCAATATCTTCATATGCATGATTCATAAATGTCTAACTCTAGTTAGTTTAACATGCATATAAGACTTTCATAGACACATCCAAATAAGATATTTATCAATTATTAAAGGATATGCTCTATATAGGATGCAACAAAAAATATATGCAAAGTGTTCTTTTTGTCTTGTATTTGTCATCATCAAAACTTAACATATTAAATCATTTGGGGCAAACTTATTTCCACATATAGTACCCAACTAGGCCTATAAAGCTCCTGATCTTAGTCACAGTGGTGGGTCTCTCCTACTGCAACACTGCTTCTACCTTGCTAGGGTCCACTGCAATTCCTCCATTAGAAATAACATGGCCCAAAAATTGAACTTCTGTTAGCCAAAATTCACACTTGGACAATTTAGCAAACATTTTCTTCTCCTTTAGGATATCTAAAATAATCCTTACATGTTGCTCAAGCTCTTCCCTTGTCTTTGAATAGATAAGGATGTCATTAATAAACACTACCACAAATTGGTCTAGGTAAGGTCTAAAAACTATGTTCATGTAATCCATAAGCACTGCTGGAGCATTCGTCAACCCAAAGGACATCACAAGATACTTATAATGCCCATACTAGTTCTAAAGGTGGTCTTAGGGATATCCTCTCCCCTAACTCTGATTGATGATACCCAGATCTTAGATTAATCTTTGAAAACACTGAAGCTCCCTTTAACTGATCCATCAGATCATCTATTCTAGTAAAATGATACTTGTTCTTGATGGTCACCTTATTCAACTTCCTGTAGTCAACACACAACCACATAGTAACATCTTTTTTCTTCACTAACAACACTAGTGCTCCCCACGGAGAAATACTAGGCCTAATGAATTACTTATCCAGCAACTCCTTTAACTGTTTCTTGAGTTCAACCAACTCTAAGGGTGCCATCCTACAGGGTGCTATAGATATAGGTCCTGTACCTGGCACTAAATCTATAGTAAACTCTATTTCTTTCTCTGGTGGCAACTCAGCTATATCACTCGGAAACACCTGAGGGTATTCCCTCACCACAGGTAAACTATCTAGGCTCTGCTCAACCTTTATATCTAATAAGGAAAGAAGAACATATCCTAGAACTCCTTCTACCAAACAATGATTGATTGACCTGATTAGCATTGAGATAGGCAGACTCTTAAGAAACAACACTTGCAGGGACATCGGACAGAAAAACTAGGATTTTATCTAAACAGTTCAAAATCACGTGATTGGATGACAACCAATCCATACCAAGAATGACATCTATGTCCACAAGGGGTAAACAAATAAGGTTTACAAGGAAAAATCTGTCCTCGATTCTTATACAACAGTCAAGACACACTTTTGAAGTTATAACTGGTTTACTGGTGGGTGTGGAAACAGATAAGTCATATGGTAACTCTGATATAGGAAAATCCAACATCTTTACAAAATCATAAGAAACAAAGGAGTGGGATACTCCTGAATCATACATGACATTTAAAATATGATTACAAATTATGCCTTTACCTTGGATTAGGTCAGAAGACTGGGCTACCTCAATTCCGCCTAGAGTGCAAACTCGTCCCTTGACTAGCGGCTTTAGGGTAGGCGCATCTTCCTTGTTCTGAGGACAAATACCACACCATCACTCATTACATCTTAAGTGATACAAATACCACAACAAGTGGCCTAAGGTGCTAGATACTTACCTAAGGCAAACCATTACTCTTAGATGCTCAAAGGCCTATGCTTTCTCTTACTTGCTAAGTGATAATTTTCTTCTTGAAATATCCCTTTTTGTATCTTAATATACACTAGAAAACATATACAAATGATCCCAACTGGTAGGAAACATCAATACATCAAGAATAACATTTTTGAGAAATTCTGAAACTCACGCCTTGATGCAGCCCTGTCACGCCGCGATGCCTAGCTCTTGGCCACTTTCACACCTCGGCGTGGTTCACTCATGCCACGACGCGTAGCTCTCGGGTGCACTCACTGGAACTCATGCCTCAGCGTGGATCTCAGTCATGCCGCAGCGTAAGCACGAAACAACAAATTCTGTAGAATTTTGTAGAATTGTACTATTCCATTGGAGTATTTCATGAGATTTAGCCATTCCAAAACAGTTTCTAGGTGATTTTAGGTCCCTAACCAGTTCATTAACACATAGGAATCATTACTCACCAACTTAAACCACTAACTTTGGATTCATGAACAAAATCACTCATCCTAAACCTATTTTCCCACTTTGTGCATTAAAAGTCCAAATGAAGAGTTCCAAGTTTCTAACTCAAACTCATACCATGAACAAGTCATAAACAACCATTGAAACACATTCAAACAAGAAACACTCTAAACACCTCTAAAACCCAAATTGACCTATTATGCATCATATATGCATCAATGGTGAAAATTGAGAAAAAAAGCTAAAAAGAACTCAAATCCCCTACCTTTAGCAGCTGAGATAGAGCTTTAAGCTTTGGATGATCTCAAACCTTAGCCTTCCTTTTAGCTTTCCTCTTTTTCTCCTCACCTTCCTCTTTCTTCCTTTCCTCTTCTTTCCTTTCTTCTCTCACGTTTTCTGTTTTTGTTTGCAAAAGGGAGAGTCGTGAGTGAATTGAAGAAAAGAAGGATTCATTTGACTTATAAGGCCTTTAAGGCCATACACTGAAACCTCTATCTCTTAGGAATACTTTAATTCCATAGATTCAAGTTTCCTAACTTTTAACAACTTTAAAATAAATACCAGGATTCATATAAATTGTTGTTTCATCAATATCTTATTTTTTCATATCTACTGCTAGTCAATTTGGCATTAAATGCACAACCAGTATGCCTAAAAATACCAAACTAACTCAGTTTATCTTGAAACTTTAACTACATCTTGTTTCATACATTTGTGACCTAGAAATAAATTATCTATATTTATTTCCCTCATCTAAGCAATTTATGCTATTATCTGAGTCATTTTGAGCTATTTTTCACCTTTTGTGTTACAACAAAGAACCTAAACTAACTCAGTTTATCACAAAATTAAACAGGCATGTTAAGCAAGTCATATGCTACCTTTGTACACATATACAAGTCTAATATGTTATTAAGAGTATTACATTTCTCCCTTCCTTTTTAAACTTTTGACCCCAAAATTGCTTACTTGATAAGAACAACTCTGGGTAGTCTTGTTGTATAAAGGACTCGAACTCTCAAGTAGCCTCCTCAGTGTCATTGCCATCCCATATACTTCACTTGAGGAATTTGTTTACCTTTAAACTTTTTGACCCCTCTACCACGATCCTTACTAGTTATACATCATAAGACAAATCATTTCTTAATTGTACAGATTCATGTTATATGATATACAAAGGATCTGGATTATACTTTCTCAACCGAGACACATGAAAAACATCATGAAAGTTAGACAAACTGGGAGGAAGGGCTATCTAGTAAGCTATGGGTCCAACTTTCTTTAGAATTTGGTAGAGACCAAGAAAACGAGGATTTAACTTTTAAGTTTTCAATGCTCTACTAATCCCTGTAGTAGGAATAACTCTTAAGAAGACATGCTCTCCTTCATCAAACTCAAGAGGTCTCCTTCTCTTGTCAGCATAACTCTTTTTCCAATTTTGAGCAGTAACTAACCTATCCTTAATCATCTTGATTTGCTCTATGGTCTGCTGGACTAACTCTAGACCTAAGATGGTTCTCTCACCTACCTCAAACCAACACAGAGGCGATATACATTTCCTTCTATATAAAGCCTTATAAGGTGCCATACTTATACTGGAATGGTAGCTATTCTTATAGGCAAACTCCACTAACAGTAAGAACTTATCCCAACTACCTTGTTGCTCTAAAACACATGCCCTAAGCATATCCTCATGGGTTTGGATAGTACTTTTTTGTTTTCCCATCCGTCTGCAGGTGATAAGCTATACTAAGGCTCAACTTAGTCCCAAATGCCTTTCACAAGGCTCCTCAGAATCTAGATGTGAATCTAGGATCTCTATCTAAAACTATGCTTACGGGGACTTCGTGCAACCTAACTATCTTCTTTAGATATATATGAGCTTATTTTTCTAAAGAATAGCTAGCTTTCATTGGCAAAAAGTGGGCAAATTTGGTTAATCTATCCACTATGACTCAAACTACATGATATCTTAGTTGAGCCCTAGGTAGACCCATTACAAAGTCCATAGAGATCTTATCCCATTTCCACTCAAGAACTCCTAAAGATTGTAAAGGTCCTGTAGGTTTCTGGTGTTCAATCTTCACTTTCTAACAAATTAAACACCTTGAGACATATTCTGCTATGTCTCTTTTCATTCAAGACCACCAAAACATTTTCCTTAAATCTTGATACATCTTAGTGGCTCTGGGATGGATGGTATACTTACTTCTGTGAACTTCTTGTACAATCCTCTCTTTGATCTCTAACTCTCATGGAACACAAAGTCTATCTCTAAACTTTATCATTCCATCATTAGTCATATCAAAATACTTTTGGGTTCCTAAAAAGATCTGCTCACTAATGTCCATTAGAGTTTCATCCTCTTTTTGAGCTTCAAAAATCTGAATCCTTAAGTCATTTACTATGTCCACTCTACTCACAAACAGACTATGTGGCATCACAGTTACTGCAAGACTCAAATCCCTAAAACTCTTGAGAAGTTCACTCTCTTGGACCATCATTTGGGACACATGTAAGGACTTCCTACTTAGTGCATCATCCACTAGACTGGCTTTACCCGAATGATACTTTAACTTAAAGTCATAATCCTTTAAGAATTCCATCAATCTTCTTTGTCTCATGTTTAGCTCTTTTTGATTAAATTATTTTAAACTTTTATGGTCGTTGAACACTTCAAACTGGATTCCATAAAGATAATGCCTTCAAATCTTTAAGGCAAACACTATAGCTGTAACACCCCAAATTCTGACTGTGTTAACAATAATAACAGAATTTCACTGTTTTGTGTTTTCTATGTGTTATAAAATTAATTTGACTGTTCCAAGATTATTTTTGGTTATTTTGTGTGATTCACTCCGGGTCAGGAAAATAATAATTTTTAGGCGGGAAAAAATCTTATTTGATTTATTCGGAGACGGGGGATCTTACTAAACCCGAATTTGAGAGACACATAAAAGAATCTTTTAATTTTTAGAATTTATCTGTGAAATAAAAATATTTCACAAAAAATATTTGCTGTTTTATTTATAGCAGCTTCTGCTATAACTTATTTGACCCGATATAATTTATTTAACAGAAATGGATTTAGAATATTTTCTATAACCTAATTTAAAATGAACCAATAGGATTGGGTCAATAAAAGTGGTTGGACTAATTGTTAATTAACTAGGATAATTAACTAAGTTACTTTAAATAGTCCAAATTGTAACTGAGTAACCTAACCTAATTAACTTATCATCTAATTAGTAAGTAATTAAGCTTTAATTGAAGTCAAACCTAGTCACTAATTCTCCTAGAGTTCCAAGGCCAAGAGGACCATTTCTACCATGTTCTATAATGTTCTAGGTTCATCTATATGACACTTTGGTGACCATGAGATGACATAGGTCATGTGATCTTCCATGTGAACACAAATGTGATATTTTGATATCATAATTGGTCTCCTATTTTCCTACACTACCTCACGGCTGCACACACTCACTTGTTACTATCCATTTTCATCTTTTCTCTCACTTAAAAGCTAAGCCTTCATTTTCTCTCAAAAATCCCAATAACACAAGAACACTTTTCCTTTCTTTTTTTCCTCTTTGAGTTTCGGCCAAGCTACCTAAATACCACTTCCAATCTTCTATAATTCTACTTCTCTACACTTTCTAAACCTAAACCCTATTCTAAACACTTTTTATTTAGAATGTTTTGTCAAAATCCTACTCCTAGTGCTTCAAAATCCAAGATTTGGTTTACTTCCCTAAAGGTAAACTTTTGATTTTATGGATTTAAATTAAGTATTTGATTTTCTATACCATGATTGTTCCATGGTTCTTTGTTATTAAGCCTTGAGTATGACTTTGGTACTTGTTTAAGAATTTTTAGGGATTTTTATTGGGTTCACACGAAATCAAGAGAAAGAGGAAACTTGATGATTTGGTCTTCCTTAAGGTAAGAGGGAGATTTAACCTCACCAACCAAGTGTTGGTGATGAGGAGATGGTTGTGTATGGTGAAAAACCCATAAGGGTTTATCCACTTGTTGTTTAATGCTTCTTTGATTGTGATTGTGTTGTTTATGATTTTATGTTTGTAATTGCATGTGTGATAGTATGGTTATAGTTTTGATAAAATGCTTGTATGTATAATTTTGGAAGCATGAAAATGTATGTGTAAATTAGAATATGAACAACATGATAGAAAAATTACATGAGAGCTCCAAAGAGCTTAGAGGCACATGGCCTCACTAGTTTAAAGAGGATCAAGAGTCCTAAAATGATGATTTTAAATTGAGGATTAAAGGTTCCATGACACTAAAATGAATTAAGGTGTTTTACAAGGATTTAAAGTGTTAGAAAAATGAATTACAATGAGTTTTGAAGTAAGAATGAAAATTTGGCCAACATGCCATTTTTCATAATGTAGAACCAAATTATTTTATCAAGTGTAGATTTAAAGGTTTAATTGAGAAAGAAAGCTTTTTGAAAGAGTTTGGATCTAGTAGCAAGCAAAATACTTTTTGGAAAACAAAATGATGTAATTAAATACTTAGGTTATGAAATAGATGTCAATACTTGAAGTTTCCTAACGTATAGCTCACCCTATAGGTTTGGAAGCACGTTAGGAAAATTTGAGCTGTATTATTTTAAACAGAGGAAAGAATTACCATTTTCTGGGAAATAGTAGAAATACTAATTTTTAGAGGGGTTATATTGCAATTATTATTTTTAGAGGGGCTATATTATAATTATTATTTTTAGAGAGGTTATATTGTAAATATTTTATAAAAGAGGGACTATCTTGTAAATATTATTTTATGAGAGACTATTATGAAAATATTATTTAAACAAGGACTATAACGTAAATATTATGCTATAGAGGGACTATTATGCAAATATCAAAAGTTAGGTCAATTTTTGGTATTAAATGAGAAAAATTGTATTTTGATTTAAAATATGTTAGAAATATTTTACGCGATTGAGAAAACGTTAAAAAATCAATACGCGATTTGAAAATGCGACAGAAATGTTGCGCGATTGAGAAAATGCGAAAATATGATTTCGCGATGAAGATGCAGTAAAGATACTGTCTATTCAATGTGTGAAACCTGAATATGAGACGATGACATTGAACTATGAATGGTGCATTGTACATGCATTAGAAAGGTCTGATGGACTGTATGAGGCTAATTGCCTAGGAGAGAATACACCTCTTGAGTGGGTGCGATATGCGTAGTGTAAGTCACTTGTTGACTTTTGGGGGCGTCGGGGTGTGGGTTGCCTACAATGGGCAGTTGGTAGCTTTTCTGGACTGTAGGTTTAACCGATGCAACACACTGATGATCTTGACCGAGACACTATTCTTAATCAAGATTTGGTAAAGACTGTTGTGTATATGCTAGATGTGCAAATGATTGCACGTGGTCTGAGGCATATTGGTACAAACAGATCTTTTCGATCACTCTCTCCGATCTGAGTTTTAGCTCCATGGAGTAGGAAATTGAGTTTAAGTGTGCATGCATAATTATTGAGTATTGATACTGATGTGATATTTGAACTATTGAATATTTGGAAATATTGAGGGCATGATCATAATTATTGTTTATTACATATATTATGATGATATGTTGATGGCATAATTGTGATTATGGTATAATGTATCTGTATAATATCTTGTATGTGTTTATCTCCATGCTACCATACTGGTATTGGCGTAGGTGATCTCACCTCTTTGCATGCCTATTTTGTACTATATTTATGTTTGTAAAGACGTTGAGCAAGGACTTGAGCAAGAAAGAGAGGAGGAGCAGATTCCTTTGGAGGAAGCTGAATTCTGAGAAAATGGAGATGCCCAGTTTCTTAGGATATATGAGATTGACGTTTCGTGGAGGATTGGAGGTGTGGCACGTTGATTTAGATAAAGCGTGTATTTATTACATAGGAGACTTAAATATTATCTTAAGTAGGCTTTATCATGGATATCTTTATTTTAGTGTAAATATTAATGTGCACTTAGAGTTTCCATTGTCTATTAGGCAATACTGGGGAGCTTACTACCATACTCCTAGTGCGATTAGTATCGTATTGTCTGCACGGACACCTGTCCGTAGGACTTCGCGTTAGTTCAGATTCCTACCTGCTGACGAATCTAAGGAGGACCCGTCTGAGGATTCTGCTATTTAGTAGTACTTGGGCAGTATGTTAGTTTTAAGTAATGTTTAAATATTTTGAGAACCTGGTCTGTATATATTTAAGTATGACAGTACTAAGATGGTGTATATGATGTAAATTATTTGTGATGATGTTGTAATGTTTTTATTTTTCGCTAAGTTTATCTTATTGTTATTAAGAAATTTTACAACTCGTATTTACACTACAAAGCAAAATATATATTGAGACGGGGTAATTTGGTAATTAAGTAACATAAATGTGATACCCTACGGTGGGTGTTACATTAGTTGGTATCAGAGCCCAAGTTAGAGTCTTTTGGGTTTGTGGTTTGGTCTGTCTTGTTTAAGTTGTGTGATTCTCTGTGTTTGTTTTCTGAAAGAAAACAATATTGTCTGAAGATTGACTTTAACTCTTCCTTGTATTGTTCATCTTGATTTGAGAAAACGTAATGGCTGGACGAGGAAGAGGATGCGTGAATACTAGAGCAAGATTTGGAAATCTTGACGATGATAACCAAAACATGGCTACAGCTGTAGCAGCAATGCAACAAATGGCTGAAGTTGTCGTGCAGCAAAACCAAAGAGCTACTCAGGATGCTCACAGTTTGTCAAAATTTCGTAAGAACAATCCACCGAAGTTTCATGGAGAATTTGACCTAGATAAAGCTGATCTGTGGATCAAAGAATTAGAAAAGATATTTGAAGGTATGGGTTGTACTGATGAGCGGAAGCTTACTTTTGCAACGTTTGTGCTAGTGGGAGATGGAGAAGCTTGGTGGGCAGGAGCCCGGAGATTGATTCAAGTTGAGGGGAGAGTTGTGACGTGGCAGCTCTTTAAGCAGAAATTTTTGGGAAAGTATTTTCCAGCCAGTGTTCGTCATGCTAAGGAGATGGAATTCCTTAGTTTGAGATAAGGAGCGATGTTCATAAGTGAGTATGCTGCAAAATTCAAAAGCTTGTCTAAGTTTTCGAGGTATTTTTAGATGCACCCAGATGAGGAATGGAAGTGCAGAAAGTTTGAAGAGGGGTTGAGACTTGATATTAAGCGAGCTTTAGCAACCGTGGATATTGACCAATTTCCAGCATTGTTAGACAAGTGTCGTAAGGTTGAAGAGATTGATAACCAACGTGAGGCAAGGAATAGGAACTTTGGACCTGCATGGTTCCAAAGGGGAAAGGGAAGCCATGGCAACCGTTATCAGCAGAAACCATATACTAGACCAGCAGGAGGTCAGAATCGATAACAATCTTTTGGAGGAAGTTCTAGTGGCAGTAAGGTGAGTCAAGCTGGGACTTCTACACTTAAATGTTTTAAGTGTGGGAAAAATCATCTCATCAAAGACTGTCAACATAAAGGGGTGATCTATTATAGATGTAGGAAGCCTGGACATTTTTCCAGAGAATATGATCAACTGAAGGCGGAACCATCAGTGGGAAGTGTTCGTATGGCGAGGCCACAGGCGGGTGGTCATGTTTATATCATGAGCAGGGAAGAAGCCGCTAAATTGGAGGACTTGATTATGGAGGAGTGTGCCATTAAAGGTAATCCTTTAATAGTGTTATATGATTTAGGAGCAACACATTCTTTCATTGCATGTGATTGTGTGGAGCGTTTGGGATTGACTGTGACCATGTTGCCTTATGATTTAAGTGTTGTTACTCCTACTGATAAGCCTGTGATAACTACAAAAGTATGTTTGAATTGCCCTGTATGTGTTAGGGATAGAATCTTTTATGTGGATTTGATTTGTTTGCCTCTTTCCAAGATTAATGTAATCTTAGGAATGGATTGATTGTCTTCTAACCATATCTTGATAGACTGTTCCAATAAGAAGTTAGTTTTTCCCGAGGTTAAGGATTCTAGATTCCTAACGGCTACTCAAGCAAAAGTTTGTTTGAAGGAAGGAGATCAGGGGTACTTGTTGATGTCTTCTTTAGAGGTTCAGTGTGAAGATGTCTTGAAGGATATTTTCGTAGTTAATGAATTTTCTGAGGTATTTCCTGAAGATATACCTGGACTACCTCCAGAAAGAGAAATCGAGTTCTCTATTGATTTGGTACCTGGAGCTGGACCTATATCTATGGCGCCTTACAGGATGTCGCCAGTGGAGTTGGCAGACCTTAAGGAACAGCTAGAGGATTTATTGGAGAAGCAATTTATGAGACTAAGTGTATCACCATGGGGAGCTCTAGTATTGTTGGTAAAGAAGAAGGATGAGACTTTTCATCTATGTGTAGACTACCGACAGCTGAATAAGATTACGATTAAGAATAAATATCTGTTACCAAGAATCGATGATCTGATGGACCAATTGCGAGGAGACGCAATATTTTCCAAGATTGACTTACGTTCTGGTTATCACCAGATATGTGTGAAACTGGAGGATATTCCAAAAACTACGTTTTGGACACGATATGGGCATTACGAATATCAAGTGATGTCGTTTGGTGTGACTAATGCACCTGCCATATTCATGGACTTTATGAACCGAATTTTTCGTTCATACTTGGATAAGTTTATTGTTGTCTTTATTGATGATGTTTTGATCTATTCTTGAAGTCAGGAGGAACATGCTGAGCATCTCAGAGTGGTTCTCTAGATTTTGAAGGAGAATAAGTTATATGCCAAGTTATCCAAATGTGAATTTTGGTTAAGCGAAGTTCAATTTTTAGGACACATCATATCGGAGGAAGGAATTGAAGTTGATGCTTCGAAAGTGGAGACAGTTGTCGAGTGGGAAAGACCGAAGACTATATCAAAAATCTATAGTTTTATCAGATTAGCCGGTTATTATTGATGATTTATTGAGGGGTTTTCGAAGATAGCAGGACCTCTTACCTAACTTACACGAAAGAATCAACCGTTTGTATGGACTGATGCATGCGAAAAAAGTTTTCAGGAGTTGAAAAGACGGCTGACTACATCACCGGTTTTGATTCTACCTGATCCGAATGAACTTTTCAAGGTATATTGTGATGCTTCATACCAAGGATTGGGTTGTGTACTTATACAGAACCGTAAGGTTGTGGCGTATGCGTCAAGGCAGTTGAAAGTGCAGGAGAGGAATTATCCGACTCATGATCTGGAGTTGGCAACTGTAGTGTTTGCATTGAAAGTATGGAGACATTTTCTGTATGGAGCAACGTTCATTGTCTTTAGTGATCATAAAAGTTTGAAGTATCTGTTTGACCAAAAAGCGTTGAACATGAGACAAAGGCGTTGGCTAGAGTTTCTGAAGGATTATGACTTTCAGTTACAGTATCATCCCAAAAAGGCAAATGTTGTAGCAAATGCTTTAAGTAGGAAAGTGCTTAACGCTTCTGTTATGATGATTAAGGAGAAGGAACTAATAGAAGAATTTCGGGATATGCAATTATCTATGAAGTTGACACCAGGGAAGATGTGTTTGAACATGATCACTATTTCAAATGACTTAATGGATAGAATACGAGTAGGACAAAACAGTGATCAGTATTTGCAAGAAGCAAAGGAAGCAAGGAGTCAAGAAGCAGAATTGGAATTTAACGAAGGTGCTGATGGAATTCTGAAGTTTAAAGGGAGAGTTTGTGTACCAAACGATCCGAAACTTAGGAGATTGATTTTGGATGAAGCTCACATGAGTAAATTGAGTATGCATCCAGGAGTCACGAAGATGTATCAGGATTTAAAACAGTTATATTGGTGGCAAGGAATGAAGAGGGATGTCGCTGAATATGTATAATCCTATTTGATTTGTCAAAAGGCCAAGGTGGAACATCAAAGGCCATCGGGAATGTTGCAACCTTTGCCTATTCTTGAATGGAAATGGGATGACATAGTGATGGATTTCGTAACAGGACTACCAAGGACTCGGAAAGGTCACGATTCTATTTGGGTAATTATTGATCAGCTTACAAAGTTGGCGTACTTTTTATCGATTAATATTAAGTACTCAACGAAAAAGTTAGCACAAGTGTACATCAATGAAATTGTTAGACTTCATGGTGTACCATCCAGTATTATTTCTGATCGAGATCCGCGATTCACATCGAGGTTTTGGAGTAGTTTGCAAGAAGCGATGGGAACTAAGCTACGTCTAAGTTTTGCTTACCATCCACAAACAGATGGTCAGTCAGAAAGGATGATTTAATCATTAGAGGATTTGTTGAGAACTTATGTTCTAGAACAAACTGGTGGTTGGGATGAATTTTTACCATTGATAGAGTTCATATACAATAATAGTTTTCATTCGAGCATAGGCATGGCACCCTATAAGACATTATATGGGAGACAATGTAGAACGCCATTATGTTGGTATCATGATGGTGAAAGTGTTGTAGTAGGGCCAGAGTTTGTACAACAGACAACTGAGAAAGTGAAGATGATTCAAGACAAGATGAGGACGACTCAGACTCGACAAAAGAGTTATGCTGATAAAAGACGAAGACCGCTTGAGTTTGAAGAAGGTGACCATGTGTTTCTACGTGTGACACTTATGACTGGAGTTGGACGAGTGATTAAGTCAAGGAAGCTCACTCCAAAGTTTATCGGGCCATATTAGATACTTCATCGGGTAGATCCGGTAACTTATCAGATTGCATTACCACCTCTACTATCCAATCTTCACAATGTATTTCACGTATCACAACTACAAAAATATATTTCTGATCCTACTCATGTCATCGAACCAGACACTGTACAACTGAAGGAAAACTTAACCTATGAAACGTTTCCAGTCAAGATTGAAGATCGAAGGACAAAGCAACTTCAAGGTAAAGAAATCACATTGGTTAAAGTAGTTTAGAACAATGTAAGCGGTGAAGCTACATGGGAATTAGAAGATAAGATAAATGAGTAATATTCATTTTTATTTTGAGAGTGTAAGATCAAGTTTCGAGGACGAAACTTCTTTTAGAGGGGGAGAGTTGTAACACTCCAAATTCTGACTGTGTTAACAGTAATAACAGAATTTCACTATTTTGTGTTTTCTGTGTATTATAAAATTAATTTGACTGCTCCGAGATTGTTTTTGGTTGTTTTGTGTGATTTGATCCGGGTCAGGAAAATAATAATTTTCGGGCCGAGAAAAATCTTATTTGATTTATTCAGAGACGGGGGATCTTACTAAACCCTAATATGAGAGATATAGAAAAGAATCTTTTAATTTTTAGAATTTATCTGTGAAATAAAAATATTTCATGAAAAATATCTGTTGTTTTATTTATAGCAGCTTCTGCTATAATTTATTTGACCCGATATAATTTATTTAACAGAAATGGATTTAGAATATTTTCTATAACCTAATTTAAAATGAACCAACAAGATTGGGTCAATAAAAGTGGTTAGACTTTCTCTAAACCAATAGAAAATGGTCAATAAAAGTGGTTGGACTAACTGTTAATTAACTAGGATAATTAACTAAGTTACTTTAAATAGTCTAAATTGTAACTAAGTAACCTAACCTAATTAACTTGCCATCTAATTAGAAAGTAATTAAGCTTTAATTGAAGTCAAACCTAGTCACTAATTCCCCTATGTTAGTCATGGCAACCATTACCCAAGAGGGAGGGTGAATTGGGTATTAAAAACTTTTCACAAATACTCTTTAAATAAACACAAATATTTAAGCTATTTAATAAAAGAGAAAGAATTATGAGATGAAGAATAAAAGCTTTAAGAACAGCAAATAAATAAATGTGTAATAATATAAAATTACGTAAAATAAAGAGATTGAGAAGAGAGAAGCAGACACGATATTTATCCTAGTTCGACCACTAACCCATTTGTGGTCTACGTCCAGCTCTCGAAAACAATCCGAGATTTTTCACTATGTATACAAACTTCAATAGGTGCTTGCAACCGTTACACATAAGAGTATTTTTCACACACAGGGAAACTCTACCCTTGTGCTAAAGTCTCAGTCTGTAGGGATACCTCACCCTTATACAAACCTTGAAGGGATACCTCACCCTTATACAAATCTTGAAGGATACCTCACCCTCAATATAGTAGAACAGAAATATAGATGAAGAGAAACTCTCACTCAGAGCAAATAATACAATTTGAAGTGCTAAGAGGCTCTCAAAGAATATCTCAAAGTTTTAGCAAAAAGAGCACAAGAAATAGGCGTAAATTATAAATCACATTTTCCAAAGTAAACGCAAATTAAACAGATAGCTGCTCTATGTCAGATGAGACCCACGGTCTCTATTTATAGAGCTAGATAGAAAATAGCCGTTGTAGAAATTAATCTTGTAATTATTATGAAAAAAAGTGTCCGTTACATACCATAACTGGATCTGTATTTACCGTGTTTATTCGAATAAGCCTTCTGTTATTCGAATAACACGTTCATTTTAAAAACATTTCTGAAACTGGTTATTCGAATAACCTTTGTGTTATTCGAATAACTCTGCCACTAAGAAATCATTTAGAAAACTAGTTATTCGAATAACTCTAAGTTTATTCGAATAACATTCGTTAAGGCAGATTTCTGGGAAAAAGGTTCTATTTGAATAACTAATAAGTTATTCAAATAGCTGATATAAAATAAGCTATTTTGGAAAACACTTATTCGAATAACAGGAGTGTTATTCGAATAACACTTTAAAACACAGAGTTACGCAGCAGCCAAAAACAAAGCTTTATTTGAATAACCAATGAGTTATTTGAATAACTCAATTTGTAAAACAATTATAAAAGCTTGAAAAGCATCCCAGAAAGTTTATCAAAAACACCAAAATATTTTTAAGTTATTTTCAAGATCAAAACAATTTTGGTATAAGTTTAAGAAAACATATTTTTGTTTTATCTTAATGCACTAGGAGATATCCAAAGAGATCCTCGAACAGAGAGACTCTAAGTCCTAAAGCTATCCTTAAAAGATCGTGGACTTGGTCTTCCCATCATCTTCATTTTGTCTTCATGTTTGTTATCATTAAAAAAATATTCTTCAAAGACATATGTTTAATCACTTTCTCCTTGTGTTGAGCTTAATTGAGATCTTTTGCGTGCTTGGACTATCCTACAAAGTATTGCTTACTTAAACAAGCATAATTAGTCCAAATTCATAATTCAAAATCTTCATATGCATGATTCATAAATGTATAACTCTAGTTAGTTTAACATGCATATAAAACTTTCATAGACATATCCAAATAAGTCATTTAACAATTATTAATAGATATGCTCTATGTAGGATGCAATAGAATACATTGCACAAAGGTCAAATCCAATATTAATTCATTTATAACTCATATAAAGCATTATTGGATATACTATATGATGAATGTTACATATATCATATTGTATGATTATTAAGTAAAATATAACTAGATAAGGTACATATCATGCATGATACAATATATCACATTAAGCACATTTATTAAGCATAAGCATCATTCTTTGTCTTGTATTTGTCATCATCAAAACTTATCATATAAAACCATTTGGGGCAAACTTATTTCCACACCCTAGAGTTCCACAACCAAGAGGGCCATTTCTACCATGTTCTATAATGTTCTAGGTTCATCTATATGACACTTTGGTGACCATGAGATGACATAGGCCACGTGATCTTCCATGTGAACACAAATGTGATATTTTGATATCATAATTAGTCTCCTATTTTCCTACACTACCTCATGGCTGCACAAACTCACTTGTTACTATCCATTTTCATCTTTTCTCTCACCTAAAAGTTAAGCCTTCATTTTCTCTCAAAAATCCCAATAACACAAGAACACTTTTCCTTTCTTTTTTTCCTCTTTGAGTTTCGGCCAAGCTACCTAAATACCACTTCCAATCTTCTATAATTTTACTTCTCTACACTTTCTAAACCTAAACCCTATTCTAAACACTTTTCATTTAGAAGGTCTTGTCAAAATCCTACTCCTAGTGCTTCAAAATCCAAGCTTTGGTTTACTTCCCTAAAGGTAAACTTTTGATTTTATGGATTTAAATTAAGTATTTGATTTTCTATACCATGATTGTTCCATGGTTCTTTGTTATTAAGCCTTGAGTATGACTTTGGTAATTGTTTAAGAATTTTTAGGGATTTTTATTGGGTTCACACGAAATCAAGAGAAGGAGGGAACTTGATGATTTGGTCTTCCTTAAGGTAAGAGGGAGATTTAACCTCACCAACCAAGTGTTGGTGATGAGGAGATGGTTGTGTATGGTGAAAAACCCATAAGGGTTTATTCACTTGTTGTTTAATGCTTCTTTGATTGTGATTGTGTTGTATATGATTTTGTGTTTGTATATGCATGTGTGATAGTATGGTTATAGTTTTGATAAAATGCTTCTATGTATAATTTTGGAAGCCTAAAAATGTATGTGTAAATTAGGATGTGAAAAACATAATGGAAAGATTACATGAGGGCTCCAAAGAGCTAAGAGGCACACAGCCTCACTAGTTTAAAGAGGACCAAGAGTCCTAAAATGATGATTTTAAATTGAGGATTAAAGGTTCCATGACACTAAAATGAATTAAGGTGTTTTACAAGGATTTAAAGTATTAGAAAAATGAATTACAATGAGTTTTGAAGCAAGAATGAAAATTTGGCCAACATGCCATTTTTCATAATGTAGAACCAAATTATTTTATCGAGTGTAGATTTAAAGGTTTAATTGAGAAAGAAAGCTTTTTGAAAGAGTTTGGATCTAGTAGCAAGCAAAATACTTTTTGGAAAACAAAATGATGTAATTAAATACTTAGGTTATGAAATAGATGTCAATACTTGAAGTTTCCTAACGTATAGCTCACCCTATGAGTTTGGAAGCGCGTTAGGAAAATTTGAACTGTATTATTTTAAGCAAAGGAAAGAATTACCATTTTCTGGGAAATAGTAGAAATAATAATTTTTAGAGGGGTTATATTGCAATTATTATTTTTAGAGGGGCTATATTACAATTATTATTTTTAGAAGGATTATATTGTAAATATTTTAGAAAAGAAGGACTATCTTATAAATATTATTTTATGAGGGACTATTATGAAAATATTATTTAAACAAGGACTATAAAGTAAATATTATGTTATAGAGGGACTATTATGTAAATATCGAAAGTTAGGTCAATTTTTGGTATTAAATGAGGAAAATCATATTTCGATTTAAAATATGTTAGAAATATTTTACGCAATTGAGAAAACGTTGAAAAATCAATACGCAATTTGAAAATGTGACAGAAATGTTGCGCGATTGAGAAAATGCGAAAATATGATATCATGATGAAGATACAATAAAGATACTGTCGAATCAATGTGTGAAACCTGAATATGAGACGATGAAATTGACCTGTGAATGGTTCATTGTACATGCATTAGAAAGGTCCGATGGACTATACGAGGCTAATTGCCTAGGAGAGAATACACCTCTTGAGTGGGTGCGATATGCGTAGTATAAGTCACTTGTTGACTTTTGGGGGCGTCGGGGTGCGGGTTGCCTACAGTGGGCAGTTGGTAGCTCTTCTGGACCATAGGTTTGACCGACGCAACACACCGATGATCCTGACCGAGCACTATTCTTAATCAAGATCTGATAAAGACTGTTGTGTATATGCTAGATGTGCAAATGATAGTACGTGGTCTGAGGCATATTGGTACAGACAGATCTTTTTGATCGCTCTCTCCGATCTGAGTTTTAGGTCCATGGAGTAGGAAATTAAGTCTAAGTGTGCATGCATAATTATTGAGTATTGATACTGATGTGATATTTGAACTATTGAATATTTGGAAATATTGAGGGCATGATCGTAATTATTATTTATTACATATATTGTGATGATATGTTGATGGCATAATTGTGATTATGGTATGATGTATCTGTATGATATCTTGTATGTGTTTATCTCCATGCTACCATACTGGTATTAGCGTAGGTGATCTCACCTCTTTGCATGCCTATTTTGTACTATATTTATGTTTGTAAAGACATTGAGCAAGGACTTGAGCAAGAAAGAGAGGAGGAGCAGATTCCTTTGGAGGAAGCTGAATTATGAGAAAATGAAGATGCCCAGTTTCTTAGGATATATGAGATTGACGTTCCGTGGAGGATTGCAGGCGTGACACATTGATTTAGATAGAGCGTGTATTTATTACAAAGGAGACTTAAATATTGTCTTAAGTAGGCTTTATCATGGACATCCTTATTTTAGTGTAAATATTAATGTGCACTTAGAGTTTCCATTGTCTATTAGGCAGTACTGGGGAGCTTACTACCGTACTCCTAGTGCGATTAGTATCGTGTCGTCTGCACGGACACCTGTCCGTAGGACTTCACATCAGTTTAGATTCCTACCTGTTGAGGAATCTGAGGAGCACCCGTCTGAGGGTTCTGCTATTTAGTAGTACTTGGGCAGTATGTTAGTTTTAAGTAATGTTTAAATATTTTGAGAACCTGGTCTGTATATATTTAAGTATGACAGTACTCAGATGGTGTATATGATGTAAATTTTTTGTGATGATGTTGTAATGTTTTTATTTTCTGCTAAGTTTATCTTATTGTTATTAAGAAATTTTACAACTTATATTTACATTACAAAGCAAAATATATATTGAGAAGGGATAATTTGGTAATTAAGTAACATAAATGTGATACCTTACGGTGGGTGTTACAACAGCTGCTAACTCCAAATCATGCGTAGGGTAGTTCTCCTCATGTGGCCTTAAGTGCCTTGATGCATAGCCAACTACTCTTCTATTTTGCATCAGAACACACTCTAGTCCTATCTTTGAAGCATCACAGTATACTTCAAAGTCCTCACAGGGATCCAGAATCACCAACACTGGCATAGTGGTCACTAGAGTAGTGGTCAATCTCTTCTTTAGCTCTTGGAAACTATTCTCATAGTCCTAAGTCCACTCAAAAGTACTATCCTTCCTAGTCAACATTGTCAAAGGTAGCGCTAACTGAGAAAACCCTTGATGAACCTTCTATAATACCCAGCCAGACCTATAAATCTTCTAATCTCGGCCACAGTGGTGGGTCTCTCCCACTGTAACACTGCTTCAACTTTACTGGGGCCCACTGAAATTCTTCCTTGAGAAATAGCATGGTCCAAAAACTGAACTTTCGTTAGCCAAAACTCACACTTGGACAATTTTGCAAACAACTTCTTTTCTTTAAGGATATCTAAAACAATCCTGACATGATGCTCATGTTATTCCATTGTCTTGGAATAGATAAAGATGTCATCAATAGACACTACCATAAACCTATCTAGGTAGGGTCTAAAAACTCTGTTCATATAATCCATAAACACTACTGGAGCATTCGTCTTCCCAAAGGACATCACAAGACACTCATAATGTCTAAACCTAGTTCTAAAGGAGGTCTTAGGGATATCCTCTCCCCTAACCCTTTTTTGATGATATCAAGATCTTAGATTATTCTTGGAAAACATTGAAGCTCCTCTTAATTGATCCATCAGATCATCTATTCTAGGCAAATGATACTTGTTCTTGATGGTGACCTTGTTCAACTGTCTATAGTCAACACATAACCTCATGGTACCATCTTTCTTATTCGCTAGTAACACTGATGTTCCCCACGGAGAAACACTAGGCCTAATGAATTGCTTGTCCAACAGCTCCTTTGTTTATTTCTTGAGTTCTGCTAACTCTAGAGGTGCGATCCTATAGGGTGCTATAGATATAGATCTTGTACTTGACACTAAATCTATAGTACACTTTATTTCTCTCTCCAGTGGCAACTCAGCTATGTCACCTGGAAATACCTCATGGTATTCCCTCACCACAGGTATACTATCTAGGTTCTGCTTAACCTCTGCATCTAATGAGAAAAGCATAACATACCCTATATCTCCTTCTACCAAACAATGATTGACCTGACTAGTATTGAGATAGACAGGCTCAGAAGAAATAACTCTGGTAGGATTATCATGTAGAAAAACTAGGGTCTTATCTGAACAATTTAAGACCACATGATTGGACGACAATCAATCCATACCAAGAATGACATCTATGTCTACAAGGGGTAAACATATAAAATTTACAAAGAAGACTCTATCCTCAATTCTTATACAACAGTCAATACATACTTTCGAAGTTATGACTGGCATACCGGTAGGTGTATCATCCCGAAAAATAATGTTAGGCTTGTATAAGGTTACATAGGTATTTTGATATTTGTTTGACATGTCAGTTAAGATTTGTGATGAACTGAGTTAGTTTAGGCACTTAGCTGCAACACAAAATGTGGTAAATAGCCTAAAATAACTTTAAAATAGCATAAACTGCTATTTGAATGGGAACATATATGGAGAATTTGTTTTTAGGTCACAAATGGACTAAGTAAGGTGTAGTTAAAGTTTTAAGACAATCAAAGTTAATTTGGTATTTTTAGGCATATTGGTTATGCTTTTAATGTCAGATTGACCCTCAGCAGATATGGAAAAATGTAAAAGTGGTGAAATAGGATTTTTAATGAATCTTAAGATTTATTTTAAATCTGTTGGAAGTTGGAAAACTAGATTTGGAGGAATCTAAGTGTTCATAGCAGATTGGGAATTCCAGTACCACATTAGTGGTTATCTTATAAGAAGCAAAATTGGAATTTGCTTCTTATATTTCTTTCCTTTTCAAGGCAGAGAGCAAAAAAGAGGAGAAAGGAAGTGAGAAAATAAGGAGGCAGTTGTAGGAAAGAAGAGAAAGAGAAAGAAAGCAAAGAGAAGGATCCAAGAGCAAGAGCAAAGCTTCAAGATCAAGTTGTCTACAAGAGGTAGGGGTTTCTATTAATCTTTTTCCTTGTTGTTCTTGGTGAATGAACTTGGTTTTTCATGAATGGAAATAGGGGTTTGGATAGGCCAAATTTGTGTTCTTGGCTTGGTTCTTGATTCCAAGGGTTAAGTTAGGATAATTTTAGCTTAGTAAGATCAAAGTGGCCATTTATGGCTTAAGATAACTAGTTTTGATTCTTTGAGGATCTTAGAATTGATTTTGAGGTAAATTGGATTTTTGGATACAATAACATGCTTAGGTGAATTAATGGGTTGTAATAGGATTGCAACAAGTTTAGAGGTTGTTTTTGGTGTTAGAAATCATAAGGAAGTTGATCTAGATTGATGGGAGATGAGTGTAGTTCCTGGAAGTTCTGATTCTTACTGACTTGTACTTCTTGCATTAGTTGCACAATTAGTGTAAGTTATTGAGGTGGATTCGCTTCCATCCTTTCAAGCACCCTAGCTGTAAGAGCTGCCTAGTCTCTCATGGCATTTGTAGTTATGGTCGTCTGATCCCTCATTGCATTGGCCATAGCCATAACTGTTTCGGCCATATTGGGACCCTCTGAAGACGAGTTCCTTGTTTCTCTACTTCTCCTTAGTGGTGCCATAGTTTCCTGTACACATAAAAATAATACATATTGAGCTGCAGTCTCAATATCACATAACTGTGCAACAGTAGCTAATAACAAACTAACCTAAGGAAAATCATGCAATTCTATCAAAGCATCTCACACAAGAGACAAAAAGAGCACAATTCATAAAAAGGAACTCTTAAGCATGCCTAAGCATAGTCAATCCATACCCTGGCTCAACAGGATGAACTGCTCTAATACCATAATGTAACATCCTAATACTAAAATCTAAATAAATATAAATTTATATCAATAAAAAACATTACAACATTATTACTTATGTAATAGCCTGATAATATATCCATAATATTGACTAGAGTCATTATAGAGAGCCTTATAAAATGCAAAAAACATAAAACTCATAACAAAAATGCATATATACAACATTAGCCTCCCAGCAGCCTGAGGTATTACATAACTAGATTACATTACAAAACAGGTATAACTAATACAAGTCTTGAACTAAAAGCAGAAGAAATAAAAGCTACACTAGTTTTTCAGCTGTTGTTTCTTCTTGTTCTTTGAAGAACCTTCACCTGGAATTATATGACAACTCAACGGGGTGAGAATCAATAATTCTCAGTATGAGTAAACCAAAATCAGTCATACATAGCAAAATAAACATAAACTTAACACATGCTAAGGAAAGATATGTTTAAACTTTACAAGGTCATACTTTAGTAACTAAAGATACCAAGTTAACATACATTCTATCATACATACTTAGTCCAACTTAGAACTAAGATATTTAACTAGGATTTTTTATTTAGTGTATTATCTTGTGGTAAATAGAAGGAAAGCTCATCCTCTCATTACACGTACCCTTGCATTGTTGAGAAGCTAGGGCATGAATCTAGGCTCAAAAGAACTTTTACGAACTTCCTACTTATCTCCCTTGGCCTAAATGATTGTGCACATCATCAAAGGATACTCACCAAGACTAATATACTAGACCACCCTACATACATGCATCTAAATACCATATCATCAGTCATTACATCTTAAGTGATACAAATACCACAATAAGTGGCCTAAGGTGCTAGATACTTACCTAAGGCAAACCATTACTCGTGGATGCTCAAAGGCCTAAGCTTTCTCATACTTGCTAGGTGATAATTTTTCTCTTGAAATATCCCTATGTGTGTCTTAATACATACTAGAAAACATATACAAATGATCCCAACTAGCAAGAAACATCAATATATCAAGAATAACATTTTTGAGAAATTCTGGAACTCACGCCTCGGCACGTAGCTCTCGGGTGCACTCACAGGAACTCACGCCAGTTACACCCTCCTTAGGGTACCACATTTACCCACTAAAACATCAAAAACTTAACAAAATGCGATAAAGGTTTAATCTTGAAAAAAATATGTAATTCAAATTTTCTTTCTCAAAGGTATAAACTTAAACAAAACATAAACAGTATAGGATGTAATTACTGAATAATACACATCAAAAGAATATATATACATAAATGGCATGGATCACAGTCCACCCAAAATACACAAGGTTTGTACTCAAAAAACATATACAACTATTTGACAAAACAAAAAGTAGCCCAAGTCTATATGCCTAGGGAGTAGGGTTATCCACTGGATCCTCTATTGGATCTTCCTCTGGATCCTCAATCGGGTCCTCCTCCTTGGACTCCTCACCAGACAGATCACTCAGTCGGGGCAAGATCTCATAGACAGATGTCCTAGCAGATGACACCATAGAGTGCTGATCCTCCCTCAGGGTGTAACGCAAATCACCCCACAACTCCCTGACTGGCATAACGAACTCCAGACGTACCGAGACGTTAAGAGAAAAGAAAGGATGCCCATCGCTGGTCCTACGAACAGACAGGGTCACATCTCCTACATATCTAACTTGTTTAGTATTCCAGTCGATACGCCAAGCATCTGTACCTCCATGGAACTGAACTCTAACAAAACCAACAAACTATCTTCTAGTCGCCATCACAGAAAACAAAACAACAGGAAAGCTGCAATCTTCTTCGTCTTCCTTTCAGTCTTTATCACGTGTACACATAAAATAGAATAACATAACAGAGAGGTGAGATTCCCTACATCAATCCCAACTTGGCAGCATAGAAACAATAAAGAACAATAATTGAAGTTATGGTATCAAGTATAAGATAATTTAGCAGATATAAAATATCACGATGATATGTAGACAAACTATGCATATGTACAATGGACCAATTCTTACTCCATGGAGCTAAACACAATTTTGGAGAGAATGATCTAGAAGACATATCTGTATCTCGTCAGCCTCAAGTCAAGTGCTATAGTTTCTCAATTTGTGCATCATGGCTTATACAAGACAGTCTACACCAGATCATGAATAGAATAGTGCCTGGTCGAGATTGTCAGTGCGTTGCTCAGTCACCATGGCCTAGTGGAGCTACCAACTGGCCACTTGTGGGATACCCGCGCCCCGATGCCTCCAAGTTCAACAAGTGAACCATACTATGCAATTCGCACCCGCACTAAGGTGTAATTCAACTCCTAAGCAAAAAACCTCAGCCGACACCGCCGGTATAATGCATGAATAATGACTCAATGCATACACATATATTAATATTATGATTTTCCATAAACATAAGCTACTCACGAGCCAAACTAGTCATCAACATCTCCGGGTCCCGTTCGAGAGCCTGATAGCACATTGTTGTTATTTTCAACACAAGGTATCTTTATCGCACAAATTCAGGAATCATCATTTTTAAATTACATGAAACAGTATCACAATTTTTTGTAACATGTAAAACTTTTATTTCACTTTTAAGCTTTATTTTTTTTAAACTTCCAAGGCTTAATATAGAAATTAACTTTAGTTTTAATACTTTTCTAGCGAGGCTCCTCTAGGTAATACCTCCTAATATTTTTCATGAAGAACATAAAAAGGAAACCACATTATCTTAATATCATAATTTCTTTTCCTTTCCCTAAACCCTAAAAGTACCTTAAGTTTTCATTATCTCTCTCTCAAGCTTATTTTTCCACTCAAGGCCGAAATCCCTCTCTTATTAAATAACTAAATCTTGTTTTATCACTCCTTCGTTATTATAAATCCTTAATCCAATTCTTTTTTTACCTAAGCATCTAAGTTCCAAATCTACACAAAAGTTTTATCTTGGATACCCTATTTAGGGTCACTTGGCCGTGAGCCCTAAGGTCTTTGGACCTTAAAATTTTCATCTTCAACAACAAGATTCCAAGCAAACAACATATTTCAATCATCAAAATTTTCTATTCTACCAAGATTATGCACAACATTAAGCCATAAAATCATATAGGGCAAATGATTACAAAATCACCAAAAGTCAATACAATCAAGTGAACAACCTTCATATGGATTCTTCATTTTCAATACATTAATTCGTTTCTCACCACCATGAAAGGTTGATGAGAGTAATCTCTCTCTTACCTTAGATGATGACCAACCACTTCTTAGGTGCCTTCTTGAATCAAACTTTGTCTTCTAAGAGGCTCTTGAAAAATGAAAACAACATGCAAAAGAGTCAACATCTAAGGCTTGGAATAGAATGACCATGGATCAAAATCATGGTCTTAGAAATTTAAAATGAAGAGAAAGATGAAGATGGAGGAATTTCACCTTAAAAGCTTTCAAACCCTAACTTGAAGAAGTACTTGAAAATGGATGAACAAGGTCAAGATCACAAATAAATCTGGAACTTGTTATTCAAATAACCTTCGAATAAATCATTTAAAAACTTGTCCTGGAACACTTTTATTTGAATAACACATATGTTATTCAAACAAATGTTTTAAAATAGAAGTGCGCATGGCTTGTTTTGAACCCTTATTTGAATAATCCCCTGTTTTATTCAAATAAAGCTTGGTGGATTAGAAATGTGGCCATTCTGACTTTAGTTATTCGAATAGGGAAACTCCTTATTCAAATAAACCTATTTGAAAACATTTTTAAACAGCTTTTAAAACTTGCCAATTGTTTCCAAATGTTCCAACAAGCTTTTAAGCACTTAAAGTCTATTTCTTAAGATACCAAAAACAATTTTAGAGCCTTGAAACCATGTGTGCTATTTGGAATTTTTTGAAAGACAAGTCTAGGGCATTTTCAAAAAATGTTGTAAACCATTTGAGATATCCAGAAGCTTCTTACGTAAAGACTCTAAGTCCTAAAACTATTATTGAATGTCTTGGACTTGATCTTGATATCATATTCATGTTTGTTACCATTAAAACAAATCTTCAATAGCCAATAGCCAATTACATAAATAAGGTCACTATTAAGAATAAATACTATTAAGAATAAATACCCATTGCTTAGGATTGATGATTTGATGGATCAGTTGAGGGGTGCAACTGTGTTCTAAAAGATTGATTTAAGGTCAAGATACCATGAAATCAGAGTTAGAGAAGAAGATAAAGTAGTGCTCCATAGCCAAATACCCAACAAGAAAAAGGGAAATAGATTCAAACAGAACCATATAGATACTAGATTTACCTATTTCAGACCTTCCTTATGACCTAACAGTTTCCACTCCAACAGGAAAACCACTGTCAACTTCTAAAATCTATCTAAACTGTTGAAAACAAATATTTCTTTGTAAACCTTATATGCCTACCCTTTGTTGATATAGATATTATTTTGGCCATGGACTGGCTATCAGCAAATCATATTGTCTTAAACTATTCAGATAAAACCCTAGTATTTTGTTTGACACTTCTTCCTTAAATCTTTCTTATGAATCTCTATACCTAAATTCCAGTCAAGTTATAAACCACCTAGTAGAAGGGGCTCAAGGCTATGTTATCCTCTTCTCTTTAAATTCCAAAAGTAAGCAAAGTTTAGAAGCCATACCTATGGTGAGGGAATACATGGTAGTGTTCCCGGATGAAATTAATGAACTACTACCTAAGAGGGAGATAGAATTTACCATGGACTTAGTGTTAGGAACTAGGTCTATTTCTATAGCACCTTATAGGATGTTCCCTCTAGAGTTGGTTGAATTAAAGAAGCAAATAGAAGAGTTATTGGATAAAAAGTTCATCAGACCTAGTGTTTCACCATAGGGAGCCCCTGTGCTCTTGGTGAAAAAGAAGGATGGCAGTATGAGATTATGTGTGGATTATAAGCAACTAAATTGTTACTAAATGGCTTCAATACTTAAGAGGGGGTGAATTGAGTATGTAAAAATCTTTTAACAAACACTTGAAAAATAATTTTCATTAAAGCTATTTATCGATTGTTGTGAATGGATAGAGAAAATAGAATAGTTCACTCACAAATAAACAACCAAATATAGAAAGTATTCAAGCAAGTATATGAAATTAAAACACAAATATAAAGGAGTTTGAGTTTAGAGAAGCAAACACAATATTTATCCTGGTTCAGCCACCAACCACTTGTGGCCTACATCCAGTCCTCAAGTAATCACCCGAGATTTTTCACTATTACTCCAAGCTTGAATTAGTACTTGCTACCTTTACAAACTAAAGCACTCTTTTTTTCCTTGGGATACCTCACCCTTGTACTTGAGCCTGAACAATCAGGGATACCTCACCCTTATAATTTCTTTTAGGGACACCTCACCCTTTTTACAGTGAATCAAAGTACAGAAGAAAAGAGAAACTCTCATAAGAGTAGATGTTATAAATTGAAGTCTTATGAAGCTCTCAAAGATATCTCAAATATTTGACAAAAATAGAGCACAAGAATTAAATAAGATGAATCATAAATTAAAACATGAGAAAAGTGTTTCAAACTATTGGGTGTGTATAAAAGACGAATCAAAACCTTGTATTTATAGAGTTCTAAGAAAAGGAATCATTGGGGGGGTATTAATTTCATGTATTAAATGCTGCAAAAATAGTTGTTGCGTGTTTCTGGCTCATGTTTATTTCAATAACGCTTGTGTTATTCAAATAAATCCATTTATAGTACAAAAAGAATTTCGTTCTGGAACTTGTTATTCGAATAACCTTCGAATAAATCCTTTCAAAAACTTGTCCTAGAACACTTTTATTTGAATAATATATGTGTCATTCAAATAAATGTTTTAAAATAGAAGTGCGCATGGCTTATTTTCAACCCTTATTTGAATAATCCCCTGTTTTATTCGAATAAAGCTTGGTGGATTAGAAATGTGGCCATTCTGACTTTAGTTATTCGAATAGGGAAACTCCTTATTCACATTAACCTATTTGAAAACATTTTTAAACATTTTTTAAAACATGCCAATTGTTTCCAAATGTTCCAACAAGCTTTTAAGCACTTAAAGTCTATTTCTTAAGAAACCAAAAACAATTTTAGAGCCTTGAAATCATGTGTGCTATTTGGAATTTTTTGAAAGACAAGTCTAGAGCATTTTCAAAAAATGTTGTAAACCATTTGATATATCCAAAAGCTTCTTACATAAAGACTCTAAGTCCTAAAACTATTCTTGAATGTCTTAGACTTGATCTTAACATCATCTTCATGTTTGTTATTATCAAAACAAATCTTCAATGGCCAATAGCCAATTACATAAATAAGGTCACTATTAAGAATGAATACCATTTGCTTAGGATTGATGATTTGATGGATTAGTTGAGGGGTGCAACTGTGTTCTAAAAGATTGATTTAAGGTCAAGATACCATGAAATCAGAGTTAGAGAAGAAGATATTACTAAAACTGCCTTTAGGACCAGATATGGACATTATGAATATTTGGTGCTGTCCTTTGGCCTAACAATTGCACATGTAGTATTTATGAATTATATGATCAAGATTTTTAGACCATACCTGGATAAATTTGTTGTTATCTTTATAGATGATATTCTCATTTATTCAAAGACAACAGGGAAGCATGAGGAACATCTTAGGTTAGTTTTAGAAATCTTGAAAGAAAAGAAATTGTATGCTAAGTTGTCTAAGTGTGAATTTTGTTTAAGAGAGGTGCAATTCCTAGGACATGTGATATTAAGAAAGGGTATATCAGTAGATCCTAGTAAAATAGAGGTAGTATTACAATGAGAGTGACCTACCACTATAATTGAAATTAGAAGCTTTTTGGGTCTAGCAGGATATTACAGAAGATTTATAAAGGGTTTTTCTCAAATAGTTTTACCTTTGACTAGGCTGACCAGAAAGGGTAGTATCTTTGAATGGACACAAGAGTGTGGGAACAATTTCCAAGAATCGAAGGAGAAATTAACCAATACCCCTGTTCTAGTAATAGCAAATCCACAAGAAAACTTTGAGGTATATTGTGATGCCTCAAGGAAAGGGTTAGGATGTGTTTTGATGCAGAATGAAAGAGTAATTGCTTATGCATCTAGGAAACTAAGACCACATGAAGAAAACTATCCAACCCACGATCTAGAGCTAGTAGTAGTGGTATTTGCACTGAAGATTTAGAGACATTACCTATATGGTGTTAAGTTTGAGGTCTTTAGTGATCATAAAAGTTTGAAATACCTATTTGATAAAAAAGAATTAAATATGAGACACAAAAGGTCGATGAAGTTCCTAAAAGATTATGATTTTGAATTGAGGTACCATTCGGGTAAGGCCAATGTAGTAGCTGATGCATTTAGTAGAAAACTTCTACACATGTCCCATATAATGGTGCAAGAAATGGAACTCTTAGAGAGTTTTAGGAATTTGAGTATAGCAGTGACTATGCTACCAAACAGTCTTTGTTTGAATAGGTTGGATATTCATAATGACCTAAGGACTCAAATTAAAGAAGCTCAAGAAGAGGATAAGGACCTAAAAGAAATAGGTGAATAAATCCTATTAGGAAATAAAAAGGAATTTAGAAAGGTTGAAGATGGGATAAATATGTTTAAGGATAAACTTTGTGTTCCAAGAAAAACTGAAATCTAAGAAAATATTTTAGAAAAAACCCATAAGAGTAAGTTCACCATCCACCCTGGAACAACAAAAATGTATCAAGATCTCAAAAAGATGTTTTGGTGGCCAAACATGAAAAAGGAAATAACAAAATATGTGTCCAAATGCTTAGTATGTCAAAAAGTCAAAATAGAACATCAAAGACCTTCTGGACCCTTGTAACCCTTAGAAATCTTAGAATGGAAGTGGGAGAGTATTTCTATGGATTTCGTAACAGGATTACCTTGGACCCAATTAGGACATGATGCTATTAGGGTTATAGTGGATAGGTTGACTAAGTCTGCACACTTTTTGGTCATAAGAGCTAATTATTCATTGGATAAGTTAGCTCAACTGTACATTCAAGAAATAGTTAGACTGCATGGCATTCTCTCAAGTATAATATCAGATAGAGACCCTAGGTTTACCTCTAGGTTTTAGGGAGCTCTACAAAAAGCTTTTGGAATAAACCTGAACTTTAGCACTGCCTATCATCCGCAAACAAATGGCCAACCTGAGAGAACCATCTAGACCCTTGAAGACATGCTTAGAGCTTGTGTATTAGAACAACATGGTAGTTGGGATGGGTTCTTACCCTTGGAAGAATTTGTCTATAATAATAGTTATCATACTAGTATATGAATGACCCCTTATGAAGCCCTGTTTGGTAGGATATGTAGGTCACCCTTATGTTAGTATGAAACAGGGGAACAAACTATCCTAGGTCCAGAATTGGTACAAAAAACTACTGAGCAAATCAGAAAGATCAAGGATAGGTTGTTAACAGCCCAAAGTGGGTAGAAAAGTTATGCGGATGAAAGAAGCAGATCATTAGAATTCAAAGAGGGAGAACATGTGTTCCTACGAGTCTCTCCTACTACGGGAGTTGATAAATCCGTTAAAGCCAAAAAGTTGAATCCTAGATTTCTTAGTCCTTTCCAAATTCTAAAAAGAGTCAGACCAGTTACCTACCAAATTGCCTTACCACCTACTTTATCAAACATTCATGATGTTTTCTATGTTTCCCAACTTTGAAAATACAATTCAGATCCTTCACATGTCATAGAAAATTAAACAATACAGTTAAACAATGATTTAACTTATGTGGTTAAACTTGTAAGGATCTTGGATAAAGCAGTGAAAGAGCTCAGAGGGAAACAAATTCCTTTGGTAAAGGTGTTATGGGATGGTGGTGACTCAAATGAAGCTACATGGGAACTCGAATCTAATATGATGCAAAGCTATCTAGAACTTTTTGAATAAGGTAAGCAAATTTTAAGGATAAAATTTATAAAAGAGGGGAGAATTATAACATTCTCCTTAACAAAATAGTCCTAATCAGATTCTAGAAGCTCAATAATATCGATATAAGTTATTTGTTAAATTTTAGATTAGTTTGAGCATAATTCTATAACACTGAATATGATGAAAATAGCTAAAGTTTCTGCATAAACAGTTGATATGATAGAAATAAATATGAAAAATTTATTTTCTAGCTATAAACAATTGATAAGAGTTGTAGTAAATTTTGGAGAATCAACTGAGTTAGTTTGGTATTTTAAGGATACTGAATATAGATAAATGGAATAATTAAGTAGTTCAGAAAATTATGAAATTACATGGATATGACAAGTAAAACATGGAGAATATTTTGGTATATAATATAGACTAAGATAAGTATCAATATGCATATTTACTTAATTCCTAGGTTTAATTTAACTTAAGGAAGAGTAATGAAGCTTAACTGATAAATAGCAGTATTTGAAAAATTATGGAAATATGGATACAAGGATTAAGTTGAGTTCTAAAATTTTCCATGACACTTATGGACACTTGAAAACTTAGCTATGGAAGATTAAAGTATTCTTAAGGGATACAAAAGTTTCAACATGAAAATTTTGCTCACATTTTTCCTCACCTACTGACATACTCTCTTCAGACTTTTCTTAATCACTTTTTCACTCACTTTTCTTAATCTCTCACGTCTCATTCTCTCTATTCTCTCCCTTATTTTACATGACCAGCAGAAACAAAAAGACTAGAGGAGGAAAACAAGAAGGAAGAAGGAGACAAGAGGAAGGAGGAAACAAAGACAAGAAAGGAAAGAAAATATTAGCAAGTTAGTGGAGATAAGGTAATGGTCATTCATCGTTTAACTTACTCTTCTTTTTCTCTTGGTTTTCAGTTAAATTTCTGCTCTATGTGCTTATAGAGGACACAATCAAATCATAATTTAATGGAGATTCTTGACTTAATTTTGCTCTTTCTCTTGTATTAATTATTGAGTTAAATTTGTGATATTGATTATGATGAGAAAAATGAGAGTTTTTTGTGGTCTTGGATTAGGGAAGTCACTGACAAAATAGAACAAAATAAGAAATTGTTGCCTAGCCTATGCTTTCATCTTGTCTCTTTGATTTTTGAGAATTTTGTGAAAGGATTTAGCATGTAAGCAAAGAAAATGTTTGATTTTGGCTCTATGGTGGTCACAGCCAAATGTGTAAAAGAAGGGAAAATGTATGAATTTTCATGTTCCACTTCAAGCCATGGTTCCTTAAATAAGTGGTTGGTTGATAAAATTATTAAGTTTGCTTTGAAAAATAGCTTTGGCTGAGACTAATCCATAGCTAATTGTGCTTGTTATTGGTCATTTGAAGTACAAAGAAATTATGGAGAAACTCTTGTACTTGAGTTCTTGTATTGGACATTTAGTTGTTTATAGTAATCTTAATTGGATATATATCTAACTTTTATTGTGTTAGTTTGGCCATGTAGGCCGAATTCAAGGAGATAGGGTAACTCCATGTCATTATCCATGTTGCATCCAATACTTGTGTGCTAGAATTATTATTAGCCCTAGTTTGTAAATGATGAATTAGATGAACTTGGTATTTAGAATGCATTGCATTTGATTCATTGATGACTATAGATAATGTACACTTGAACTAAAGTATATTGTGTATTTGTAGAAGTGATGAATGAAATGGAATTATACACTTGTTGTTGTATACTTGAGATTACATTGCTCCTTGATTACTCAAGTTGAGCTAAATTTTGTATTGGCATTGCTCCCTTGATTCTTTAAGGTTGAGCTAGAATGTGTGTTTGATTACACAGTGTTCATGGAATTTGGATTTAAATTGTATATGAGAATTTTGGACATTTATCCTTGAATGAGAAGGAAAATAGTTCTGATATGATTTTTCCCACTCAGTATCCCTTTTTAGTGAACTATTTATTCACTTAGTTATAGAGGATATTGGAGATGATATTTTTTGGGGGAAAGGTATCTAAAATTCCATTATAATTATAGAGATGATCATTCGTGAGGAAGGGGATCCTGTATTCTTGAAAATTTCTCATTGTGTTTCCTCACTGATGTTTCCCTCATGGGATAGTAGTAGTAGTGTGAGGCCCTAATTCACTCCCTACGATGAGTATATAGAACCCGAGCTATATGAGGTGACTCTTGCCTATTATGGTACATGTGATATGGGTTTTGTGGGATTGAACAGATATTTAAATGAGCACTGAGATGAAATTGAATTTGATTGTTATATTATGATTTAGTTATGTTATAAGGACCATTAAATGAATTTGAGATTTCAGTTCTTGTTTGAAAATTGTTTCTGAAAGTATTTTTGGATATAAATTATGTTGTTTGTTAATAAATGCTTTTGGAAACTTTTAATAATTGGAACTCTATTTTGGGAAAAGAAAGGACTTGATTTGGCACTTTGCCACTTTTCTAGTGTATAAACAACTTGAGTTTTTGAAATGTGTTTTCCCCAAAACAGTTGGATATATTATGATGACACGAATTTCTTTTAATAGTACTATTGAGAATTCTTAGAATTCTCACCGCTGTTGTTTGAATTCCATAATATTTCCAGGGACGCATTCTTCAGCAAGCAGACAAAGGAAGAAGATGAAGAATAGGACTTGATATAATTTTGTATATTGAGATGTATATTTAGTACCTTGGAACTGATTTGGTAATTATTGTGTATTGTAATATACTTTGTATGCTGTACTTCATAATATGTGTACATTAGCTTAACCCTCAATAGGCTCATATTTTGCGTACATTTATTAATTAAATTTCAAATTATTTTATTAGTATTACATGACATGCTTAATTCTAATTACTATTGCGTAATTCCGGATACGTTAATAGTAATATTATTAAGGATGTTACACTACGTCATGCGCAGTCACCAGAAATCGCTTCAATTCGCTGGAGATTTGAAAGAGATAGCAAAAGTGTGGAGGAGGCACCTTCAACTCCTATTTATTGAGATGAGGCTGGGGGGCAACTTCGTCCAAGCATTTTGGATTTCAAAAATCCTCATCATGGCGCATGGAACCGTAACGACAGCTCCCAGTCAGAATACACCACATGGACAATCACAACTGTCACATCAGATGAAGCGACGGTTGCTTAGGAAGCTAAACGTCACACAAAGCCTCGCTATTTTGAGTGCAATTTTGTGCTACAGAACAAACAATAATCCTAGTTCATTCTACGGACCTCAGTTGCACACTGGATTGTCCACCTCTAATCACCTGATGCGTGCACCATGGTCGGACAACGGTGTGTCCATGAGTGTCAGTAACTTAGTCATGTTAACGCCTCAAAATTAAAACTCTTGATCCCTTGGGGGCATTGCGAACTCTAGCTTCGTGTAAAGCTTGGAACCCATGACCTTGGGGCATTAAGACTTACCTTGATACTTAGCTGAGCTAGCTAAGCACCAAACTTGGGGCAATTGTTCTGAACCGTGATCGGGGAGCTAGTCCTATTGGTCAACTTGGCACATATCCAATGGTGGGAGTTCACTCATGGCATACTATTGAGATCCTGGCACAACACACGTCGGACCACGACATTGAGCAATAACAACACGATTGCAAGATTTGCATAGTGAATGACTCCCACGATTATCTATATCTTCCAATCATGATCACATATAATAATAGTATCCATAATCACCTTTAAATGCTCATAACTACAATAACAACATCATGATTTTATAAGGATCCTCTACAACAGTCAATGGGATGCGTTTCCCTATTCACTCTCTGTAATTATCATACTCAATCACTTTCAATAGTTAACTATTACTCTTTTACTCAAACCTTACTAGTGCGCAACATGATTTGAGTGTTGGAGTGCCTTTGCAGGTACTAACCACCCCCGTTTCGATACGCTCCGCTATTGCCCAAGGAGGAAAATACTCATTCGTGCCTACTCAGGTACACCTTAATATCCATTATTGAATGTTGGATATATAGTATAGCACCACTCCCTTAGAGTTTAAGCATTCATTTTTTGTGTAATTTAATACCACAAGTCTAAATACATTATTTCTCTTCTAGGAATGATGCACAAATCTTTGCAGTTACACTCATTCCTCAGTTTGCTTATGTTGTGTTACCAAGTGACTTCAATACTCAAGAGAGCGGGTGAATTGAGTTTATAAAATATTTTTGCAAATCTTTCACAAAATACTTGAATATCAATTTTCATTGAAGTTATTGATTGATTGAAGTGAATAGATAGAGAAGATTGAATACTTTCACTCATAAATGAATAAACCAAAACAAATAGAATTCAAGCAAGCAAATAATATCACAACACAAATATAAAGGAGTTTGAGTTTAGAAGATCAAGCACAAGATTTATCCTGGTTCAGCCATTCTTTGTGACCTATGTCTAGTCTTCAAGTAATCACCCGATATTTTCCACTAAAACTTCAAGCTTAAACAGGTGCTTGCTATCTTTACAAACTAGAGCACTTACCACACCTTGGGATACCTCACCCTCTTTATAGATTAAACAAAGTATAGATGAATGGAAACTCTCATAAGAGTGGTTAATACAAATTGAAGCTCAATGGGTTTCAAGGATTCACACACTAAAGCTCAAAAAAGGGGTTTATAAGAAATAATAGTTAAAACTCGTATTTAATGCTCAAGAAGATTGTTCAGATTGATTTCTAACTTTTCTTTAATGCCCAAACATTTGTATTTATAGCCTGATGTATTTAAGAGCCGTTGAAGGTGGTTGAGAGCATTAAATGCTAGAAACTAACTATTATTTTTGTTTTCTGTCAGCACAAATAATTGGTTATTGGTTTCAATAACAGGTTATTAGTTTCATTAGGAAACACTGTAGCACGTGAATAGCAGGTTATTTGATTTCAATAATAGGTTATTGGTTTCATCAAGAAACACTGTAGCACATAAATAACATGTTATTGATTTCAATAACAGGTTATTAGTTTAACAAGAAAACATGATTTCTAAAGGATTTTACAACCAAACTTTTCCAAAATCTTTTCAAGCTTTCTAAAACCATTTTGCTCAAACATGATGAATATTTTCACAAGTATAAAACACGATTTTGTAAATAGATTTAAGTTGATTAAAAAAAATAAGAAATGAGTTTAGTGTGGTTCCTATTTACCTTTACACAAGATCTACGTCCTATAAGTTAAACTTAAAGAACCTTGGGACTTGATCTTTGCACAACCATTTCTTTCTTGTTTGTTATAATCAAAACCATTGCTATTGCCAATGTCAATTAAATGTTGTTCAGTGCCAACTTTTTTTGTACTAATCTTTACATAATCTAAATTAGAGTAATCTGGTCGAAAGCACTTTAATACAGGCTATCTGATCTCATGCTCATATAACTTATTTCTTTGTCTATATTTAACAATTTTACTATACCAAAGAACAATTATGTCTGCAAATTGAACAATTAGAAAATATTCTGAAATGAAAGAAACTATTCTAAAATGAAAGAAGTGAGGATATATTAAAATGAAAATGGATATATTAGTAACATATTAGAACATTGTTTTACTTGAGATTTTATCAATTGTTTTAACAAACAACTTTAAACCATATATGTTTGCACTTTTTTTCTCATATTATTTATGGTTCATAATTGAACAAATAAAAGTTTATAACATTATATGCTTTCTATTTTTGTTATTGCTATGTAGACCCATTGTTAGAGAAAAAGAGTTCAAGTTTCAATGTTCCTCCTAATGAGGCATTTGTTGAGATAAAGCAACACAGTTCACAACTACTGTAGTATCCTCAGGGATGAGCACAATTTTTGAATCCTTAGACACAATTCTCACCGACCAAAATCTAGGATTTGTAAGTATAACATCCTACTTGATACCGAAGCAACAAGGGTAAGATGCCACATGTGTGTCTTCTCATGTCTAATAACTTAGGTGATACCCTTAAGTTAAAACCGGATTGGTCAAATTCTTACTTCCAATTTCCCTAAATTTACCTAATCGCTTAAATTGAATTGCTTCATTCCTTCTTGAGTTCATTTAAACATGTAGATAATGTGTAACACCGCGACTAGGAGTATCTAGTTTTTAGTCTTGTTTAGATTATCTTGTATTTCATCTTTAATTCTTTCCCAATACTCCTAACCATGTTATTACATGGGAACTTTTTCTTAATATTTAAAATCCTAGTTAGTGTGGAAACATCATAATTGGTGTTCAACTACAAAAGGATGAGTAGGAAACAAAGTATTTAATTTAACTAAGCATGAAATTAGTTCTAGCCAAAATATCATATAAGGTTCAAGAATTCGTACAAAGCATTTAAACACTACCTTCCTAAGCCTAAGCAACTAAGTTACCATGTCAAATCATGAAGTACAAAACTAGGGCCTTCTATGCCCAATAGTGCATTACAAAATATCAAAATTGGCTAGGAAAACTACATATCAAATTCATCTACTGATTGTGCACTAAAGTGACAGTGGAAACCAATCATAGATCCAAACATAGCGGTTCTTTATCATGATGTACAAGGTGTTCATAATTACTCCTGAACATCTAAAAATACCACAAAGGGGTGAGAATAATTCTTAGTAGGAAAGTAAACATAGTTAATTCATGCATTTTCTATTTCCTTCTTATTAAGTCATTTCCAAGTAATTTAATCACGCACTCACTTTAAACACAGACAAATGCAATCATATAAACTATATTCGTACTGTAACGCCCCCTTTTTCGGGAGGAGGACGTCACACCAAACGTACAGAACTCAACAGAAACTATTAAGACCCGGTTCATTTTATCGATAGGTATTAACCTGTTCATCAATAAAGTATCCTAACTTAGCAATTCTCTTTTTTTTTTCTTGTAAGTGAAAAACATAAACTTAGCGGAACTCAACATTAAGATCAAACTATACATTTATACAAAAGATACATACTATATATATTTAGGTACATAACATAAGTCATTAAATACATCAACAATTTTAGCAAAAGAAAGCAGAAGCTTTACATGCCCAAAAGGTTATACAGACAGCCACCAAGACTACAAAAAGTATCATGCCCCTAACAGCTACTGAGAAGGAGCCTCAGCTGGATCCTCCTCAGGCTCCTCCATAGGATCCTCCTTAGAAGAGGAAATCCTCCCAGGAGCGACAGATTCACGAGCAGGAGCTCGTGCAGAAGATAAGAACAAATCCTCGTGTGGAGTATACTCACGGTCACCCCACACCTCACGCATCGGCATGTAGAACTTCACCCATACAGAAACATCAAAAGAGAAGACAGGTGGATCATAATGACCCCAAGCCAAAGATACAGTCACATCTCCCATGTAGACGAAACGCTCAGTGATCAAGTCGACGTGCCAACAGTCAATGCCTTCATGGAACCTCAGTCTGGCATACCCTAAAAAACCTCGTCGAGATGCCATAGCCAAGCAGAAGACTAACTCGCCCTAAAACTAGGAAATTCAGGCTCTTCCTCGTCTCAATCTTTTAAGAAGCATAGATATAAAAAGAATAGCAGAATACAAAAAAGAGGCGAGATATCCAACCTCAATACTAGTTACGGTAGTAAAGAACCAGAAACGGCGCAGGACGCCTTACATCATGGCAACATAATAAACAGCATCAAGATTCAGATGATAAGCAATTTAATAATACAGATAGTCATAACATCATTAAAAAAAATAGTTCCATAATCATATATATTTATGCCAGATAAATATGTTGATAGACTATGCACATGCACAAAGTGCCAAAATCCTACTCCATGGAGCTAGACACAACATCGGAGAGAATGATCAAGGAGACATGCCTATATCTCATCAGCCTCAAATCAAGTGCTTTCAATATCAATAAATTACGCAACAAGGCTTATACAAGGCATTCTTCACAAGATCACAATATAGGACAATGTCTTAGTCCTGATCGTCGGTGCATTTGCATCGGTCTGGCCCACAGCACAGAGGAGCTACCAACTGTCCATTGTGAGATACCCGTACCCTGACACCCCCAAGGTCAACAAGTGACCTACACTAGTCTATTCGCACCCGTACGTAGGTGTGATTATCTCCTAGGCATACAACCTTACAAATAGAGTCCAATGGACTTTCACAATGCATGATGACTCGATGCACATATATATACAGATATTCAATAATAGTATGACTTGCCCATGATTACATGCCATATTAGGCCTAATCAATTATCAACAATCCTTGGTCCCACTTATGGACCCACGACAAGTCATTATCCAAATCTCAAGGGTGAAAACATATTTTTCCTATTATACCCCTTTAGGAAAATTCTCTAGTATTTTTCATTCAACCTTTATTACTCTTAATTAGATAAGTCTTTTCTTTTGTTTTATTTCAAACTCACTTAAGGTAATTATTTTAAGCTCCTCACAACCTCACCCACACTCATGTTCTTTCTTTGTCCAAAAATCACTCTAGGCTATAGGATAAAGTTTTGTTCTTTATTCTTTCCATATTATAAATTCCTAATTAATTTTTTAATCACCTAATTACCTAAGTTTTAATTGATACAAGAATTTTGTCAATGGGTGCCCTAGATGGCCATGACCTCCCAAGGGCTAGGAACCTAAAATTCTCATCACATTATTAATTACTTATTACTTGATTTCTTAAGTCCCAAAGTAGCACGAAAATTCCATCATGAATCCATCAATGGTGTCATGGTCGTGAACCTCCAAGCAAAAAGGGTAAGAATCCCTTGCTTTCCGTATACATATCCAAGCATTCAAAGCATTCCAATCCATCAAGTTACACAATAGCAAGTATTAAAGTCATACAACACAACCAATTACAACATTTCCAAAAATCATAAAACAAAGTGAGAAACCCACACATGGATTCCTCACCATCAACACAAAAACATGTTCCTCACCACCATGATAGGTTGAAGAGGATGATCTCCCCCTTACCTAAAGAGACTACAAAAGAAAGCAAGCTCCTTGATGCTTCCTTGCAATTTTCGTCCACCACCACCAATGAAACCATAGGATAGTCAAACCCACACAATCAACAACCAAAGCTTGAAAAGAGGAGTCCTTGATCACAAAGATGACCAAGGATCACGAAAATGAGAAGAGAAAAGATGAAAGTCAAGAACTTTACCTCAAAGCTTCAAGTTTTAGGGCTTGGTAGAAGTGATGAAGATGGAAGAATCAAGAGATGATCACCAAAGAGAAAAGCTTCAAGATGATGAGAGGATTCAAGAATCTAGATTGGCTTGAGCAAGCAAGCTTGGGTGGCCAACAATGGTGTTGAGGCCGTGAGGGTGGAGAGAAAATGGAGATGAGAGAAAAAGTGAGAGAAAGGAAAAAGTGAGAGAATGAAAAGTGAAACTTTGTTTGAAATAAAAAAGTGATGGGTAAGTGAAAAAGATGGCAATTTTGGTCATCTTTTCCCCCCAATAGCCATGGGGTTCACCAAGGGAGGAGAGAGAGAAGTGGCTTCCTTGAGAAGCATGATACAAAACTTCCTTGAGAAGCTTCACACACTTTTTGAAAAAGTCAAGGGTGATGTCATGGTGATGATGTTATCTTGGTGATGTCATTAAAGTGCTCTCTAGAAAAGATGTCTAATACTCTACTAAAGCTATTATCCATTAGACAAAAGTTACAGTTAGCAGAAATAGTATTTATCATCCAACGGATAATAAAACGTACCACGATTTTATTTATCAAATAAAATCTCAAAAAACAAAAATTTTGTAAACTGTGTCTAGCTTCAGGTTTAGTAAGATCCCCCGTCGATGTTTCCACAGTCCAAAGTTTTCTGGCCTCATATTTTCCCAGCCCTGCTCAGTGCGCACGTAAATTGAGATATATCTTAAAATAATCAAACAATTCAAATAATTTCAAAAAAATTCACAAAAGTCACAAATATTATAAAATGAATATATATCATGAAACAAGCAATTTTTTGGGTGTTACAACTCCTCCCTTCTAAAAAGAAATTTCATCCTCGAAATTTTCATACCTCAGAATAGATGTGGATGTTGTTCCTTCATTTTGTCCTCTAACTCCTACGTCGCATCTCTGGTTATGTCATTCCAAATCACTTTTACCAATAGAATCTCCTTTCCTCTGAGTTGCTTCACTCTCCTATCCTCAATCTTTACAGGAAGTATCTCATAGGTCAAATTCTCTTTTAATTATACTGTATCCAGTGCTATGACATTGTTTGGATCAAGAATGTATTTTCGCAATTGCGACACATGAAAAATATTATGAAGGTTAGAAAGAAAAGGTGGTAAAGCTATTTGGTAGGCTACTGGACCTATTCGTCAAAGAATTTGGTAAGTACGATGAACTTTGGAGTAAGTTTTCTAGATTTAAGAACTCGGTTGACCCTAGTCGTGGGGGTGACTTTCAAAAACACATGCACGCCTTCTTCAAACTCAAGAGGCTTCATTCTTTTATCCGCATAGCTTTTCTATCAACTCTGAGCCGACCGCATCCTTTCCTAAATCATCTTAACCTTCTTTGTTGTTTGCTGCACAAGATCAGGTCTGATCGTAAGGTGCTCCCTATCTTGGTACCAACACAAAGGTGTTCTGCACCATCGTCCATATAGAGCCTCATAGGGTGCCATCCCTATGCTCAAGTGAAAACTGTTGTTGTAAGTGAACTTTATCAAAGGCAAAACATTATCCCAACTTCCAGTCTATTCTAGAGTACAAACTCTCAGTAGATCTTCTAGCGATTGAATCGTCCTTTCCGATTGACCATCAGTTTGAGGATGATAAGCAGAACTCAAATGAAGTTTTGTTCCCATTGCTTCTTGAAGACTCTATCAAAACCTTGATGTAAACCTCGGATCTCTATCAGAAACAATACTGGAAGGCACATCATGAAGTCTAACAATCTCACCAATATACAGTTGGGTTAACTTCTCCATTGAATACCTCATGCTAATTAGTAAGAAGTGCACAGATTTCGTAAATTGATCCACAATTACCTATATCGAGTCGTAACCTTTTTGGGTCTTTGGTAATCTAACCACAAAATCCATCGTGATGTTATCCCATTTCCATTCGGGAATAGCTAGAGGTTGCAATATTCCTGAAGGTCTCTGATGTTCAACGTTGGCTTTCTGACAAACCAGGCAAGATGACATGTACTTGGCAACGTCCTTCTTCATTCTATGCCACCAAAATAACCGCTTCAGATCTTGGTACATTTTGGTCATTCCTGGGTGTATACTCAACTGGCTCGTATGAGCTTCATCAAGAATTAATTTCCTCAGCTCTGGATCACTAGGCACGCAAAATTCAACCAAAAACCATACAGAATAGCAAAAAATAAAGAAAAGAGGTAAGACATTCTACTTTCATTACCTATGATAGCAGCAAAGAAACATAACATGAATGACGAAGTCATTCCATATGCACAGATATTACAAATATGTTCAAGTCATCAATTGCATAAGCATTGTCAGAAAACATATTCCATGACAATATAATTATCAACAACACTATAACAAGTATTCACTATGGATATATAACAACTATTGATGTTTCCACAATATGTATGCTAACCATGCCATGATAATATGTGGACTAACCATGCATATGCACAATGCGTATACTGACTATTCTCATGTATAATGCACTCATTTCCTACTCCATGGAGCTAAACTCAAGGTTTTTAGAGATGAACGACCAAGAAGATCTATCCCCCCTCAATAGATAGTCTACGCCGGGCCATGGAAAGTAATAGTGCTTTGTCAGGCTGCCAGTGCGTTGCAACAGTGTTTCACGGCCAGGGGTATACATAAGGTGATAACCGGATCACAGGTGAAACACCGCGCCCTGACGTCCCCTAGGTCTAAAAAGTCCCCACTATCCTGCAAGTCCTCGTCCACTCCTAGGCATAATACGCCATAACTGTATAATGCTCAAATGCATATCCAATGAAATCAAAACACGTCAGACTCAGTAGTCTACCAGATGTTTCCAGGGTCCAATTCGTCGGCCCAATATCACAATGACAATGCATGCTCCAATGCATATGGATTCAATGCATACATATGTATATATGTATATATATATATATATATATATTCACAATGATAGCATAACTTATTCAAATTCACACACCACAACGAATCAATACTAAATTCTCATAGGTGAACACATATTATTCAAAGTTACTATGAAAGTTATGCTTTAATTCCATTATGTTCTCGCGTTAACTCTCTTAGAATATTTAGTTTAAGTTCCTCACAGCCCTTCTCACACTCTTGTTCTTCCTTTATTCCAAAAATTGTTCTAAACTATAAGGCAAACTATCATTCTTTGCTCTTTAAAATTTATGAATCTCAAAGTACAATTAAATTTTCCAATTCACTAATCCTTGCATCCTATTACCATTAATTTAATCACTCGGTGTAGGTGATAAATTTTTGGTTTGGGATTCGACGGATATTGACATTACACTAAATGGTCAGAAGATCAAATTCGATGGATATGGTCAGAAGATCAAATTCGACGGATATGGTCAGAAGTCTAAACTCGACGGATGACATTCTAACTCGATGGATATTGACATTGTACTAAATGGTCAGAAGATCAAATTCGACGGATATAGTCAGAAGATCAAATTCGACAGATGTTAACATTGCACTAAATGGTCAGAAGATCAAATTCGACGGATATGGTCAGAAGATCAAATTCGACGGATATTGACATTGTACTAAATGGTCAGAAGATCAAATTTGACAAAATATGGTCAGAAGTCTAAACTCGACGGATGACATTCTAACTCGACGGATGACATTCTAACTCGACGAATATTGACATTGTACTAAATGGTCAGAAGATCAAATTCGAGGGATATGATCAGAAGATCAAATTCGACGGATGTTGACATTACACTAAATGGTCAGAAGATCAAATTCGACAAATATTGACATTGTACTAAATGGTCAGAAGATCAAATTCGACGGATATTGTCAGAAGATCAAATTCGACGGATATTGACATTGTACTAAATGATCAGAAGATCAAATTCGACGAATATTGACATTGTACTAAATGGTCAGAAGAACAAATTCGATGGATATGGTCAGAAGATCAAATTCGACGGATAATGACATTGTATTAAATGGTCAGAAGATCAAATTGTTACAATTGTTCACAAAGAATTCCCAAATTCTGGGCTTCAAAGCCGTGGCCATCCGAGAATCAATCCGACATCATTTCCTTTCATGTCATGCATTCCATTCTATTCAGATTCATCAATATACACAAACAAACAATCTAATAGCACAACAGATTATAAACAACATGCAAACAGAGGGTAACCCTCAATAAGGTTTTCTCACAATCAATCACAAACAAAGAGTTTCTCACTACTAAAACAGGTTGAAGAGAATAATCTTCCTCTTACCTTAGTGAAGAACAAGGAAAAGCAAGCTACTTTTTGCGTAGAAATTTCGTGCTTCACCACCACAGAAACCTTGGTGTTGAAATCCACAAAAATTAAGATCAAAGAGTGGAAATGGCATCCATAGTCACCAATGTGACCATGGAACACGAAAATGGGGAGAAAGGAGAAGAAAGTTGAGAGCTTTACCTTAAAGCTCCAAGCTTGAAGCTGGGCTGTGGAGGACGAAAATGGAGGAGCAAAGAGAACTCCCACAAAGAAGAAAGCTTGAAGGTGATGAGGGGAAACAATGGTTTAAGTTTGGCTTGAGCAAGGGAAGCTTAAAAGCTTAACAATGGAGTGTGTGGGTGGAAGAATAGAGGAAGAGAAATGAGAGCTGCGTGAGGGAGAGAGAGACCAGCGTGAATGAGAGAAAATGGGAGAATGAAAATGTAATATCCCTCTAGCCAACCGTGCTGCACCAAAAAGGAGGAGAGAGAAAAGTGGTTGGGAAGGAAACTTCCTAGAAGCTTCCCTTAAAGCTTCCCTGAGAAGCTTTGCGCGCTTCTTGATAAAGTGCATAGTAAGCTTGTCTCCTCAATTAAATACATCTGACAGATGATTAATTACACTGTTAGAATTATTTTCTCAGTGAATAAAAGTTACAGCTGATGAAAATAATATTTTATTATTCATCAGATGATTTTATGATACAGTGATTTTATTCATCAGATAAAATCTCATAAAACGTAAACCTTGCAAACTGTGTCCAGCCTCGGGTTTAGTAAGATCCCCCGTCGATGTTTCCACAGTCCAAAGTTTATTAGCCTTAGGAAAATATTTTATTTTCCTGGCTCCGCTCAGTAGGCACACAAAATGAAAAATATATTAAAATATTCAACATTTCTAGAAAATTCCACAAAAATTCCTAAAAATCGTAAATATTATAAAATAATTATTTATAATGAAATAAATAATTTTCGAGATATTACACCGATCCTCCAAGAAACGTCAACCTCATATAGCCAAGGAAACAAGGCATCTCCATCGTATAAGAACTCAGCTTTCTCCACTGGGATCTGCTCCTCTTTGCCTTCTCGATCAACTTCTTGCTCAACGTCTTTACAAATATAAATATAATACAAAACAAGCATACAAAGAGGTGAGATCACCTACGCCATTACCAGTATGGTAGCAATGAAGATAAACACATACAATATCTCATACAGCTATCATACCATAATTACAGTTATGTCATCAACATCATTTATCATCACAACACAAGTAATAAACAATAATTACGATCATGTCACTACCAATATTTAAATATTCAACAATTCTATTATCATAAATAATAATTACGATAATACCCTCAATAACTATACAAATGTACTTAGACTCAATTTCCTACTCCATGGAACTAAAACTCAAGTCGGAGAGTGATCGAAAAGATTTGTCGGTACCAACATGCCTCAGACCACGTGCTCAACTTTGCACATCTAGCATATACACGACAGTCTTTATCAGATCTTGATTAAGAATAGTGTCTCAATTAGGATCATAGGTGTGTTGCGTCGGTCTAACCCATGGTACAGAAGAGCTACCAATTGCCCATTGTAGGCAACCCGCATCCTAAAGCCCCCAAGGTCAACAAGTGACTTACACTATGCATATCGCACCCACTCAAGAGGTGTAGTCTATCCTAGGCAATTAGCCTTATACAGTCCATCGGACCTTTCTAATGCATGTACTATGCACTATTCACAGTTCAAACTCATTATCTCATATTCTCAGTTCAATTTCATTTTCTCATATTCGGGGTCCTCAAATTGGCCCAACAGTACCCTTACTGTAATTTTATCGCGAAGTCATATTTTTGCTTTTTCTCAATCACATAACATTTTTGTCACGTTTTCAAATCGCGTAAAATATTTCTGACGTATTTTAAATTAAAATACAATTTCTCTTATTTAATACCAAAATTGACCTAACTTTTGATATTTACAAAACAGTCCTTCTAAAACATAATATTTACGTTTTAGTCCTTATTCAAATAATAATTTTAACATGGTCCCTCATAAAATCATATTTATGAAATAGTCCCTCTATTATCAAGTATTTATAATATTGCCCCTTATTTATAAAATATTTATAATATAACCCCTCTTTAAATAATAATTTGCAATATAGTCCTTCTTGAAATATTAAATATAATATAGTCCCTCTTTTATGAAAAATTACAATATGACCCCTCTAAAAATCAGTATTTGTACTGTTTCCCCAAAATTGACAATTCTTTCTTTTACTACAATTAATACAGCTCAAATTTTCCGGACGCGCTTCAAAACCTATAGGGTGAGCTATACGTTAGTAAACTTCAAGTATTGACCTCCATTTGATTTCATAACCCATTTATTTAATTATATCAGATTGTTTTCCCCAAAATCATTTTCCTTGCTACATTCAAAATTTTCCAAATTCGTTTTCTTCTCATTTAAATCATTGACCTCAATCTGAACTCATCATTTTTAGGACTTTGGTCCTCCTAACCCTAGTATGGCCGTGAGCCTCAAGCTCTTTGGAGCTCTCATGAATTCGTTTCATTATGTTATTCACATCCTAAACTACACATACACTTGCATGCATTCAAAATTATCCATACAAGCATATTATCAAAGCTTTAAACATATTATCACACATGCAATCAAAATCACAAAACTGTAAACACCACAATCACAAACAAAGAGACATCAAACAATAGGTAAATAAACCCTTATGGGTTTATCACCATACAAAACCATCCCCACACCACCAAAACTTGGTTGGTGAGGTAAAATCTCCCTCTTACCTCTTGAAGACAAGATCTTCAAGCTCTTCTTCTTCTTCTTGATTTGGTGGGAACCAACACAAATCCCTAACAATTCTTAAACAATTAGTAAAATCACAAACAAGGCTTCATAATGAAAAACCATGGAACAAACATGGTTTAGAAAATCAAAAACTAAATTTTAAACCATAAAATCAAAGGTTTACCTTTAGCGAAGTAAGATAAAACTTGGATTTTGAAGCACTTAGGATAGGATTTTCAAAAAACTTCCTAAATAAAAAGTGTTTAGGTGGTTGTTTTGGTTTACGAAATGTTGAGAGGAAAAATTATAGAAGATGGATGGCGTATTTGGGTGTGTGGGCTGAAACACAAAGAGAAAAAGGAAGGGAAAATGTTCTTGGTGTTCTTGGGAATTTGAGAGAAAATGAAGCTAAGTCTTTAGGTGAGAGAAAAAGTAAATATTGAGAGTGAATTTAGAATGGTGCAGCCGTGGGATGTGTATAGGAGAGATTAAAGAGATTTACTTGAAGTAAAATATCCTATTTGTGTGTTCACATTGAGAGGACATGGCCTATGTCACAATTGGTCATGCATTGGTCACTTGGATGGACCTAGAAGCTTATGGAACATGGTGGAATTGGCCCTCTTGGCCGTGGGACTCTAGGGAAATTAGGGACTTAGTTTGACTTCAATTAAACTTAATCACATGCTAATTAGATGACAAGTTAATTAGGTTAGGTTTCCTAATTACACTTACTTAATTATCTAATTACATAACTAATTACTCTAAGAGGTCATTGCATATGTCATGCTTTGTCATGACTTCTAGATGATATTAGGATATCTAATTAGTAATTAGATTATAACTAATTAATAACTAGGTTAGTTCACTTGGTTCCTTAATTAGGTAATTAGGTTAACCAAATTAGGTTTAGTTAGCTACTTAGTAATTAGTCAAGCCACTATTGTTGACTCAATCCTAACCATTGAATTTAACTTTACTTCCTATCCATTGATCTAATCTAAGGTGGATATCACTTAGTGATTTTATCAGGATTGTTCTCACACCATTGATCTGATCAATGGTTATGATCAAAAACATCTTAATTAAGCTTTTCATCCAATGGTCCACAATAAAGTCCATGCTCCTTTATTTGACCAATTCCTATTGGTTTACAAAAGTCCAGCCATCATTTTTTACTAGTTCCTATTGGTTCATTCTAATTTAGGCTACAGAAAATATTCTAAGCACATTTTCTATTAATTAAAATATATCAGGTCAAATAATTATAGCAGAAGCTGCTATAAATAAAATAGCAGATATTTATCAGTAAAATATTTTTATTTCACAGATAAATTCTAAAAATTAAAAGATTCTTTTCTGTATCACACAGATTTGGGTTTAGTAAGATCCCCTACCTCCGAATAAATCAGATAAGAATTTCCCTAGCCCAAAAATTATTATTTTCCTGACCCGGAGCAAATCACACAAAATAATCAAAAACAGCACCAGAACAGTTAAATTATTTTATATCTCACAAAAAACACTAAACAGTGAAATTTTGTCATTACTGTAACATAGTCTAAAATTTGGGGTGTTATAACTCTCCCCCTCTAAAAATAAGTTTCGTCCTCGAAACTTCACACAACTAAAATAAAAACGGATACTGCTCTCTTGTCTTCTCATCTAGCTCCCATGTTGCTTTACCACTTATATCGTTCCAAACTACGTTAACCAATGCAATCTCCTTGCCTCGTAGTTACTTTGTCCTTTGATCTTCAATCTTGACTGGAAATGTCTCATAGGTTAAATTATCCTTCAGTTGTACAGTGTCTGGTTCGATAACATGAGTCGGATCATAAATATATTTCCGTAGTTGTGATACGTGAAATACATTATGAAGATTCGACAGGAATGGTGGTAGTGCAATTTGATAAGCTACCGGACCTACCCGACGGAGTATCTGATACAGTCCAATAAACTTCAGAGTGAGTTTCCTCAACTTGATCACTCGTCCAACTCTAGTCATAGGTGTCATACGTAGAAACACATGATCACCTTCTTCAAATTCAAGCGGTCTTCGTCTTTTATCAGCATAGCTCTTTTGTCGTGTCTGAGTTGTCATCATCTTGTCTTGGATCATCTTTACTTTTTCAGTGGTCTGCTGCACAAATTCTGGTCCTACCACAGTACTTTCACCATCATGGTACAAACACAACTGCGTTCTACATCTTCTCCCATATAATGCTTCATAGGGTGCCATCCCTATGCTCGAATAGAAACTATTGTTGTATATAAACTCTATCAATGGTAGAAATTCATCCCAACAACTAGTTTGCTCTAGAACACAAGCTCTCAACAAGTCTTCCAATGACTGAATCATCCTTTCTAGCTGACCATCTATTTGTGGATGGTAAGCAAAACTCAAATGTAGCTTTGTTCCCATCGCTTCTTGCAAACTATTCCAAAATCTCGATGTAAATCACGAATCTCGATCAGAAATTATACTGAATGGTACACTATGAAGTCTAACAATTTCATTGATGTACACTTGGGCTAACTTTTCCATTGAATACTTAATATTAATCGGCAAAAAGTGCACCGACTTTGTAAGCCGATCAATAATTACCCATATAGAATCGTGACCTTTCCGAGTCCTCGGTAGTCTTGTTACGAAATCCATTGCTATGTTATCCCATTTCCATTCAGGAATAGGCAAAGGTTGCAAAATTATTGATGGTCTTTGGTGTTCCACCTTGGCCTTCTGACAAATCAAATAGGATGATACATATTCAGTGACATCCCTCTTCATTCCTTGCCACCAATACAACTGTTTCAAATCTTGATACATTTTCGTGGCTCCTAGATGCATACTCAACTTACTCTTGTGAGCTTCATCCAAAATCAATCTCATAAGTTCTGAATCGTTTGGCATACAAACTCTTCCTTTGAACTTCAGAATTCCATCAACACCTTCGCTGAATTCCAATTATGCTCCTTGACTCCTCGCTTCCTTTGCTTCTTGCAAATACTGATTACTGTTTTGTCCTTCTCGTATTCTATCCATTAAGTCATTTGAAATAATGATCATGTTCAAACACATCTTCCCCGATGTCAACTTCATAGATAATCGTATATCCCGAAATTCTTCTATTAGTTCTTTCTCTTTAATCATCATAACAGAAACATTAAGCGTTTTCCTACTTAAAGCATCCGCTACAACATTCGCCTTTCCGGGATGATACTGTAATTGAAAGTCATAATCTTTCAGAAACTCTAGCCAAAGTCTTTGTCTCATGTTCAACTCTTTCTGGTCAAACAGATACTTCAAACTTTTATGATCATTGAAAACAGTGAACGTTGCCCCATAGAGAAAATGTCTCTATACCTTCAATGCAAACACTACAACTACCAACTCCAAGTCATGAGTCGGATAATTCCTCTCATGCACCTTCAACTGCCTCGATGCATATGCCACAACCTTACGGCTCTGCATAAGTACACAACCCAATCCTTGATACGAAGCATCACAATATACCTCGAAAGATATGTTCGGATCAGGAAGAATCAAAACCGGTGAAGTAGTCAGCCGTCTTTTCAACTCCTGAAAACTTTCTTCACATGCATCAGTCCATACAAATGGTTGATTCTTTCGTGTAAGTTGGGTAAGAGGTCCTGCAATCTTTGAAAACCCCTCGATAAATCATTGATAATAACCGGCTAATCCGATAAAATTACGGATCTTCGATACAGTATTCGGTCTTTCCCACTCGACAATTGTCTCCACTTTTGAAGCATCAACCTCAATTCCATCCGCTGATATAACATGTCCCAAAAATTGAACTTCACTTAACCAAAATTCACATTTGGACAACTTGGCATATAACTTATTCTCCCTCAAAATCTGGAGAACCACTCTAAGATGTTCAACATGTTCCTCCTAACTTCGAGAATAAATCAAAATGTCATCAATAAAGACAACAATAAACTTATCCAAGTATGAACAAAAAATCCTATTCATAAAGTCCATAAATATTACAGGTGCATTAGTCACACTAAAAGGCATCACTTGGTATTCGTAATGCCCATATCGAGTCCAAAACGCAATTTTGGGAATATCATCTACTTTCACACGTACTTGGTGATAACCAGAACATAAATCAATCTTAGAAAATATTACGACTCCTCGCAATTAGTCCATCAGATCATCGATCCTTGGTAATGGATATTTGTTCTTTATCGTAATCTTGTTCAATTGTCGGTAGTCTACACATAGACGAGAAGTCCCATCCTTCTTCTTTACCAACAATAATAGAGCTCCCCATGGTGATACACTTGGTCTCACAAATTGCTTCTCCAATAAATGCTCTAATTGTTTCTTAAGCTCTGCTAATTCGACTGGCGACATTCGATAAGGCGTCATAGATATAAGTTTAGCTCCAGGCATTAAATCAATAGAAAATTCAATCTCTCTTTCCGGCGGTATTCTAAGTATATCTTTGGGAAATACCTCAAGAAACTCATTAACTACAAAAATATCCTTCAGAACGTCTTCACACTGAACCTCCAAAGAAGACATCAACAAGTACCCTTGATCTCCTTCCTTCAAACAAGCTTCCACTTGAGTAGCCGTTAGGAATCTAGAATCCTTAACCTCAGGAAAAACTAACGTCTTACTTGAATAGTCTATCAAGATATGGTTGGAAGACAACCAATCCATTCTTAAGATTACATTAATCTTGGAAAGAGGCAAACAGATCAAATCCACATGAAAGATTCTATCCCTAACATATACAGGGCAATTCAAACATACTTTTGTAGTTATCACAGGCTTATCAGTAGGAGTAACAACACTCAAATCATACGGCAATGTAGTCACAGTTAATCCCAAATGCTCCACACAATTACATGCAATGAAAGAATGTGTTGCTCTCGAATCATATAATACTATTAAAGGATTACCTTCAACGACACACTCCTCCATAACCAAGTCCTCGGATTTAGCGGCTTCTTCCTCACTCATAGTATACACACGACCACCCGCCTGTGGCCTCGCAGTATGAACACTGCCCACTGATGGTTCCGCCTTTTGCTAATCACATTCTCTAGAGAAATGTCTAGGCTTCCCACATCTATAACAAATCACTCCTTTATGCTGACAATCCTTGGTGAAATGTCCTTTCCCACACTTGAAACATTTAAGTGCAGAAGTTCCAGTTGAAATTGCCCTACTGCCACTAGAACTTCCTCCAAATGATTGTTGTCGATTCTAACTTCCAGCTGGTTTAGTATACGGCTTCTGTTGATAATGGTTGCTACCGCTACTCTTTCTTTTTTGGAATCGTGTAGGTCCAAAGTTCTTATTCCTCACTTCACGGAGATGATCAATTTCTTCCATCTTTCGGCACTTATCCAGTAATATCAGAAACTGATCAATATCTATAGTTGCTAAGGCTCGCTTGATGTCAAGCCTCAACCCCTCTTCGAATTTCCTGCACTTCCACTCCTCATCTGGGTGCATTTGGAAATACCTCAAAAACTTAGACAAGCTTTCAAATCATGCAGCATACTCACTTATGGTCATCACTCCTTGTCTTAAACTAAGGAATTCCATCTCCTTAGCATGTCGAACACTAGCTGGGAAATACTTTCCCAGAAACTTCTATTTAAAGAGCTGCCATGTCACAACTCTCCCCTCAGCTTAAATCAATCTCTGGGCTCTTGCCCACCAAACCTCTCCATCACCGACTAACACAAATATTGCGAAAGTAAGCTTCTGCTCATTAGTACAACCCATACCGTCAAATATCTTCTCCAGTTCTTTAATCCACTGATCAGCTTTCTCTGGATCAAACTCCCCATGAAACTTCGGTGGATTGTTCCTCCGAAATTCTGACAAGCTGTGAGGATCCTCAGTTGCTCTTTGGTTTTGCTGTGCAACAACATCAGCCATTCGTTGTATTGCTGCTACACCTACAGCCATGTTTTGATTGTTGTCGCCACCATTTCCAGCGCTTGCCCTCACATTCGTGTGTCTTCTTCCTCGTCCAGCCATTTCGTTATCTCAAATAGACTGAACAACACAAAGAAGAGTTGAAGTCAATTTTTCAAACAATATTATTTTCTTTCAGAAAACAATCACAGAGAATCACACAACTTAAACAAGACAGACCTAACCACAAACCCAAAAGACTCTAACTTGGGCTTTGATACCAACTAATGTAACACCCACCTTAGGGTGCCACATTTCATGTTACTTTATTACCAAATTACTCCTTCATCATAAATCGTGCTTTGTAGTATAAATACGAGTTGTAAAATTTCTTTATAATAATAAGATAAACTTAGCAGAAAATAAAAACATAACAATATCATCACAAATAATTCACATTATATATACGTACATAAGTCTTAGTACTATCATATTTTAATATTTACAACTAGACTCTCAAAATATTTAAAGCATTAACTAAAACTAACATACTGCCCAAGTGCTACTACTCAGCAGAACCCTCAGACGGGTCCTCTTTAGACTCCTCGGCATATAGAAGTCCAGACTGACGCGAAGTCCTACGGACAGGTGTCCGTGCAGACGACACAATACTGACCTCACTAGGGGTATGATAGTAAGTCCCCCAGTACTGCCTAATAGATATTAGAAACTCTAGGTATACATAAATATTAACACTAAAGTAAGGATGTCCTAGATGCAATCTACTCAATCTAATATTTAAGTCACTCATGTAGTAAATGTAGCTAACTAAACCTAATTTGGTTAACCTAATTACCTAATTAAGGAACTAAGTGAACTAACCTAGTTATTAATTAGTTATAATCTAATTAAAAATTAGATATCCTAATATCATCTAGAAGTCAGGACAAAGCATGACATATGCAATGACCTCTTAGAATAATTAGTTATATAATTAGATAATTAAGTAAGTGTAATTAGGAAACCTAACCTAATTAACTTGTTATCTAATCAGCATGTGATTAAGTTTAATTGAAGTCAAACTAAGTCCCTAATTTCCCTAGAGTCCCACGGCCAAGAGGGCCAATTCCACCATGTTCCATAAGCTTCTAGGTCCATCCAAGTGATCAATGCATGACCAATTGTGACATAGGCCATGTGCTCTCAACGTGAACACACAAATAGGATATTTTACTTCAAGTAAATCTCTTTAATCTCTCCTATACATATCCCACGGCTGCACCACTCTAAATTCACTCTCAATATTTACTTTTTCTCTCACTTAAAGACTTAGCTTCATTTTCTCTCAAATTCCCAAGAACACCAAGAACATTTTCCCTCCCCTTTTCTCTTTGTGTTTCGGCCCACACACCCAAATACACCATCCATCTTCTATAATTTTTCCTCTCAACATTTCCTAAACCTAAACAACCTCCTAAACACTTTTCATTTAGGAAGTTTTGTGAAAATCCTATCCTAAGTGCTTCAAAATCCAAGTTTTATCTTACTTCCCTAAAGGTAAACCTTTGATTTTATGGTTTAAAATTTAGTTTTTGATTTTCTAAACCATGATTGTTCCATGATTTTTCATTATGAAGCCTTGTTTGTGATTTTACTAATTGTTTAAGAATTGTTAGGGATTTGTGTTGGTTCCCATGAAATCAAGGAGAAGGAGAGGAGCTTGAAGATCTTATCTTCAAGAGGTAAGAGGGAGATTTTACCTCACCAACCAAGTTTTGGTGGTGTGGGGATGGTTTTGTATGGTGATAAACCTATAAGGGTTTATTTACCTATTGTTTGATGTCTCTTTGTTTGTGATTGTAGTGTTTACAGTTTTGTGATTTTGATTGCATGTGTGATAATATGTTTAAAGCTTGGATAATATGCTTGTATGGATAATTTTGAATGCATGCAAGTGTATGTGTAGTTTAGGATGTGAATAACATAATGAAATGAATTCATGAGAGCTCCAAAGAGCTTGAGACTCATGGCCATACTAGGGTTAGGAGGACCAAAGTCCTGAAAATGATGAGTTCAGATTAAGGTTAATGATTTAAATGAGAAGGAAATGAATTTGAAAAATTTTGAATGTAGCAAGCAAAATGATTTTGAGGAAAACCATCTGATATAATTAAATAAATGGGTTATGAAATAAAATGGAGGTCAATACTTGAAGTTTACTGACGTATAGCTCACCCTATGGGTTTTGAAGCACGTCCAAAAAATTTGAGCTGTATTAATTGTAGTAAAAGAAAGAATTGCCAATTTTGGGGAAGCAGTACAAATACTGATTTTTAGAGGGGTTATATTATAATTTTTCATAAAAGAGGGACTATATTATAATTAATATGTAAAGAAGGACAATATTATAAATTATTATTAAAAGAGGGGTTATATTGCAAATATTTTATAAATAAGGGGTAGTATTATAAATACTTGATAATAAAGGGACTATTTCGTAAATATGATTTTATGAAGGACCATGTTAAAATTATTATTTGAATAAGGACTAAAACATAAATATTATGTTTTAGAGGGATTGTTTTGCAAATATCAAAAGTTAGGTCAATTTTGGTATTAAATAAGAGAAATTGTATTTTAATTTAAAATACGTCTGAAATATTTTACACAATTTGAAAACGTGACAAAAATGTTACGCGATTGAGAAAATGCGAAAATATGACTTCACGATGAAATTACAGTAAGGGTACTATTGGGCCAATTTGAGGACCCCGAATATGAGAAAATGAAATTCAACTGAGAATATGGGATAATGAGTTTGAACTGTGAATGGTGCATAGTACAAGCATTGGAAAGGTTCGATGGATTGTATGAGGCTAATTGCCTAGGAGAGACTACACATCTTGAGTGAGTGCAATATGCATAGTGTAAGTCATGGTATTGTTTATTACTTGTGTTGTGATGATAAATGATGTTAATGACATAACTGTAATTATGGTATGATAGCTGTATGAGATATTGTATGTGTTTATCTTCATTGCTACCATACTGGTAATGGCGTAGGTGATCTCACCTCTTTGTATGCTTGTTCTGTATTATATTTATATTTGTAAAGACGTTGAGCAAGAAGTTGACCGAGAAGGCGAAGAGGAGCAGATCCCAGTGGAGGAAGCTGAGTTCTGATATGATGGAGATGCCTTGTTTCCTTGGCTATATGAGGTTGATGTTTCTTGAAGGATCGGAGGCATGGCATATTGATTTGGATAGAGAGAGTATTTACTACATAGGAGACTTAAATATTAGATTGAGTAGATTACATCTAGGACATCCTTACTTTAGTGTTAAGATTTATGTACACCTAGAGTTTCCAATATCTATTAGGCAGTACTGGGGGACTTACTACTGTACCCCTAGTGAGGTCAGTATTGTGTCGCCTGCACAGACACCTGTCCATAGGACTTTGCATCAGTCTGGACTTCTATATGTCGAGGAGTCTGAGGAGGACCCATCTGAGGGTTCTGCTAAGTAGTAGCACTTGGGCAGTATGTTAGTTTTAGTTAATGCTTTAAATGTTTTGAGAGTCTAGTTGTAAATATTAAAATATGACAGTACTAAGACTTGTGTACGTATATATAATGTGAATTATTTGTGATGATGTTGTTATGTTTTTATTTTCCGCTAAGTTTATCTTATTATTATTAAGAAATTTTACAACTCGTATTTATACTACAAAGCACGATTTATGATGAAGGGGTAATTTGGTAATAAAGTAACATGAAATGTGGCACCCTAAGGTGGGTGTTACATTAGTGATTTTATCAGGATTGTTCTCATATCATTGATCTGGTCAATGGTAATGATCAAAAATATCTTAATCAAGCTTTTCATCCAATGGTCCACAATAAAGTCCATGCTCCTTTATTTGACTAATTCCTATTGGTTTAGAAAAGTCCAGCCATCGTTTTTGATTGGTTCCTATTGGTTCATTCTAATTTAGGCTACAGAAAATATTCTAAGCACATTTTCTGTCAATTAAAATATATCGGGTCAAATAATTATAGCAGAACCTGTTATAAATAAAACAACAAATATTTATCAGTGAAATATTTTTATTTCACAGATAAATTCTAAAAATTAAAATATTCTTTTCTGTATCACTCAGATTTGGGTTTAGTAAGATCCCCCGCCTCCAAATAAATCAGATAAGAATTTCCCTGGCCCGAAAATTATTATTTTCTTGACCCGGAGCAAATCACACAAAATAATCAAAAATAGTATCAGAACAGTCAAATTATTTTTATATCTCACAGAAAATACTAAACAGTGAAATTCTGTCATTACTATAACATAGTCTAAAATTTGGGGTGTTACAGGTCCTGCTATCTTAGAAAATCCTTCAATGAATCTTCGGTAATAACCAGCTAATCCCACGAAGTTACGGATCTCCGTCGCAGTCTTTGGCCTTTGCCACTGCAGAACTGCTTCAACTTTCGATGGATCCACTACAATTCTATCCTTCGAGATTACATGACCCAAAAACTTAACCTCTTCCAGCTAGAATTCACACTTTGACAACTTGGCATACAACTTCTTCTCCTTCAGAATCTGGAGAACTATACTGAGATGTTCAGCATGTTCCTCCTGATTTCGAGAATAGATCAGAATGTCATTGATGAAGACGACGATGAATCTGTCTAGGTAAGGATGAAAAATCCCATTCATGGAATCCATGAATATGGTAGGTGCATTCGTCACTCCAAATGGCATTACAAGATACTCATAATGTCCGTAACATGTACGAAAAGTCATTTTAGGAATATCCTCTACCTTCACTCGGATCTGATGATAGCCCGAATACAAATCGATCTTAGAGAAAACAAAAGCTCCTTTCAGCTAATCCATTAAATCATCTATCCTCGAAAGTGGATACTTATTCTAGATCGTGACCTTGTTCAACTAATGATAATCTACACATAAGCGTGAAGTTTCATCTTTTTTCTTAACCAAAAACATTGGCGCTCCCTAGGGTGACACACTAGGCCTGACAAACTGCTTTTCTAGGAGCTCCACCAACTACTTCTTGAGCTCAACTAATTCTGATGGTAACATCCTGTAGGGTTCTATGGATATGGGACCAAATCCAGGCACAAGATTGATAGTAAACTCTATTTCCCGCTCAGGCGGTAAACTAGGTACCTCATCAGGAAAGATTGCGGGAAACTCAATGACTACTACAATAGCCTTCACATCCATCTCGCTCTTGACTTTTAAGGAAGACAATAGCATGTATCCCTGAGCTCCTTCTTTCAAGAAAGCTTGAACTTGATTGGCCGTCAAAAATCTAGAAAATTCAGCCGTAGGGAAAATTATGGTTTTACTGGAACAGTCTAACAGGATATAGTTAGAAGATTACTAATCCATTCCTAAAATTATATCTATTTGAGAAAGAGTTAAACAAATCAAATCAATAGAAAAGACTCGACCTTCAACAGATAAAGGACAATCTAAACAAACTTGGGTGGTAACAACAGGTTTAGCAGTAGGGGTAGAAACGCTCAAATTAAAAAGTAAAGAAGACACAGGTAAACCTAATCGACACACACAATCATAAGTAATAAAAGAATGGGTCACTCCCAAATCATACAGTACAGATAAAATATTACCTCCTATGGTACCATCTCCCTTTATCAAATCGTCAGATTGGGAGGCTTCCGCTCCACTCATCGTGTAAACTCTACCTCCTACCTGAGGTTTTGCAACTCGTGCATTATTGATAGAAGGCTCCGCCTTGGGTCGGTTGCAATCTCGGGAGAGATGTCCAGGCTTTCCACACCTGAAGCAGATAATCCCTTTGATTTTACAGTCTCTTGTCAGGTGGTCCTTTCTATATTTCATACACTTTGGTGAAGATGCCACAGTCTGACCAACTCGATGGCCACCGAAATTTCCATTAGAGCCTCCACCAGGTGATTGTTGTTGACTTCCCAGTGGTCAGGAATAGGGCTTCCTTTGAAATTGGTTGTTGTTGTTTCCTCCCCTTTGGAACCTAGATGGTCCAAAGTTAAGGTTCCTTGCCTCTTGAGATGGTTCTAATGCTTCAAGTCTGCAGCACATATCCATCAAGGCTGAGAACTGATTCATTCTCATTGGCAGTACTCCTTTCCTCAATTCAACCCTTAGGCCTTCTTCAAACTTACGACATTTCCACACCTCATCGGGATGGATTTGAAGATACTGTGAGAACTTTGACAAGCTCTCAAACTTTGCACCATACTCATTAACCGTCATCCCATCTTGTCGTAACCCAAGGAATTCTATTTCCTTGGCATACCTTGGACTATCTGAAAAATACTTTTCCAGAAATGCATTACAGAATACTTCCCATGTAATTTTCCTTCCTTCTACTTGTAGCAATCTCTGAGTTCCTTTCCACCAATTTTCACTGTCTCCCACCAACATAAATGTGGCATAAGTTACCTTGCGGTCGTCCGCAAATCCCATTCCTTCAAAAATATTTTTCAACTCTTGAATCCACAAACTTGCCTTTTCTGGATCAAACTCACCTCTAACTGTGGAGGATTGTTTCAACAGAATTTAGACAAATTCTGGGCATCAGCATTCGCCTCTTGCTGTTGTGTTACTCGTTGATTCTGTTGCACAATAACTTCTGCCATCTGCTGCATAGCTTCAGCAGCTGCAGCCATCTCCTCATTGTCACATTCCACATTAACATGTCCTCCTCTACCACGTACCATTACTTTTCTCCAGAGTCAACTAAAAAAAACACAAGGAAAGTTTAGATGTAACCTTTTGGAAACCAAGCACAGATAATCACACCGCACAAACAAGACAGACCTAACCACAAAACCTAAAAGAAAACTCAAACCAGGTCTCTGATACCAAACTAGTGTAACGCCCCCTTTTTCGGAAGGAGGATGTCACACCAAACATACAAAACTCAACAGAAACTGTTAAGACTTGGTTTATTTTATCTATAAGTATTAACCTGTTCATCAATAAAGTATCCTAACATAACAATTCTTTTTTTTTTTTGTAAGCGAAAAACATAAACTTAGCGGAACTCAACATGAAGATCAAACCATACATTTATACAAAAGATACATACTATATATATTTAGGTACATAACATAAGTCATTAAATACATCAACAGTTTTAGCAAAAGAAAGCAGAAGCTTTACATGCCCAAAAGGTTATATAGAAAGCCACCAAGACTACAAAAAGTATCATGCCCCCAACAGCTACTGAAAAGGAGCCTCAGCTGGATCCTCCTCAGGCTCCTCCATAGGATCCTCCTCAGAAGAGGAAATCCTCACAGGAGTAATAGATTCACAAGCAGGAGCTCGTGTAGAAGATAGGAACGAATCCTCGTGTGGAGTATACTCACGGTCACCCCACACCTCACGCATCGGCATGTAGAACTCCAGCCATACAGAAACGTCAAAAGATAAGACAGGTGGATCATAACGACCCCAAGCCAAAGATACAATCATATCTCCCATGTAGACGAAATGCTCGGTGATCAAGTTGACGTGCCAATAGTCAATGCCATCGCGGAACCTCAGTCTGGCATACCCTAGAAAACCTCACCGGGATGCCATAGCCAAGCAGAAGACTAACTCACCCCAAAACCAGGAAACTCATGCTCTTCTTTGCCTCGGTCTTTTAAGAAGCATAGATATAAATAGAATAGCAGAATATAGAAAAGAGGTGAGATATCCAATCTCAATACTAGTTATGATAGTACAGAACTAGAAACGACGCAGGATGCCTTACAGCATGGCAACATAATAAACAGCATCAAGATTCAGATGATAAGCAATTTAATAATACAGATAGTCATAACATCATTAAAAGAAACAGTTCCATAATCACATATATTTATGCCAAATAAATATGTTGACAGACTATGCACATGCACAAAGTGCTAAAATCCTACTCCATGGAGCTAGACACAACATCGGAGAGAATGATCAAGGAGACATGCCTGTATCTCATCAGCCTCAAATCAAGTGCTTTCAATATCAACAAATTGCGCAACATGGCTTATACAAGGCATTCGTCACAAGATCGCGATATAGGACAGTGTCTCGGTTCAGATCATCGGTGTGTTTGCATCGGTCTGTCCCACGGTACAGAGGAGCTACCAACTATCCATTGTGAGATACCCGTACCCCGACGCCCCCAAGGTCAATAAGTGACCTACACTAGTCTATTCGCACCCGCAAGTAGGTGTGATTCATATCCTAGGCATACAGCCTTACAAACAGAGTCCAATGGACTTTCACAATGCATGATGACTCGATGCACATATATATATAGATATTCAATAATAGTATGACTTGTCCATGATTACATGCCATATTAGGCCCAATCAATTATCAACAATCCTTAGTCTCACTTATGGACCCACGATAAGTCATTGTCCAAATCTCAAAGTTCAAAACATACTTTTCCTATTAAACCCCTTTAGGAAAATTCTCTAGTATTTTTCATTCAACCTTTATTACTCTTAATTAGATAAGTCCTTTCTTTTGTTTTAGTTCAAACTCACTTAAGGTAATTATTTTAAGCTCCTTACAACCTCACCCACACTCATGTTCTTTCTTTGTCCAAAAATCACTCTAGGCTATAGGATAAAGTTTTGTTCTTTATTCCTTCCATATTATGAATTCCTAATTAATTATCTAATCATCTAATTACCTAAGTTTTAATTGATACAAGAATTTTGTCAATGGGTGCCCTAGATGGCCATGACCTCCCAAGGGCTAGGAACCTAAAATTCTCATCACATTATTAATTACTTATTACTTGATTTCTTAAGTCCCAAAGTAGCACAAAAATTCCATCATTGATCCATCAATGGCCTCATAGCCGTGAACCTCCAAGCAAAAGAGGTAACAATCCCTTGCTTTCCGTATACACATCCAAGCATTTAAAGCATTCCAATCCATCAAGTTACGCATTAGCAAGTATTAAAGTCATACAACACAACCAATTACAACATTACCAAAAATCACACAACAAAGTGAGCAACCCACACATGGATTCCTCACCATCAATACCAAAACATGTTCTTCACCACCATGATAGGTTGAAGAGGATGATCTCCCTTTTACCTAAAGAGACAACAAAAGAAAGCAAGCTCCTTGATGCTTCCTTGCAATTTTCATCCATCACCGCCAATGAAACCCTAGGATAGTCAAACCCATATAATCAATAACCAAAGCTTGAAAAGAAGAGTCCTTGATCACAAAGGTGACCAAGGATCACGAAAATGAGAAGAGAAAAGATGAAAGTCAAGAACTTTACCTTAAAGCTTCAAGTTTTAGGACTTGGTAGAAAGTGATGAAAATGGAAGAATCAAGAGATGATCACCAAAGAGAAAAGCTTCAAGATAATAAGAGGATTCAAGAATCTAGATTGGCTTGAGCAAGCAAGCTTGGGTGGCTAACAATGGTGTTGATGCCGTGAGGGTGAAGAGACAATAGAGATGAAAGAAAAAATGAGAGAAAGGAAAAAGTGAGAGAATGAAAAGTGAAACTTTGTTTGAAATGAAAAAGTGATGGGTAAGTGACAAAGATAGCAATTTTGGTCATCTTTTCCCCTAAATAGTCGTGGGGTTCACCAAGGGAGGAGAGAGAGAAGTGGCTTCCTTGAGAAGCTTGATACAAAGCTTCCTTGAGAAGCTTTACACACTTTTTGAAAAAGTCAAGGGTGATGTTGTTAGCCATGGCAACCATTACCCAAGAGGGGGGGTGAATTGGGTGATAACTTGTTTTAATGTAACTTTGACAAATTATGCATTTTAAATCACTCAATTAATAAATGCAGTGGAATAAGTTTAATAAATGTACAACTATTAAGGATTACTCAAATATAACTTGGGATATATAATGAACAAAGTGAATAAGCTAGATATCAAGTTGTAACAATCAAAACATCAAGATATGCAATAGATAAATATATTTTACCAAATACTGGATTTAAAGAGTATAGGGAAGAGAGAATTAAACTCAAGAATTTATCCTAGTTCAGCCACCAACTACTTGTGGCCTACATCCAGTCCCCAAGCTTAACTTGAGATTTTCTTCACTATCTCCTAGACTTCACGGGTGCTAGGAAAACCTTTGTACATACAAGAGCACTCCTCACACGTTGGGATACCTCACCCTTGTGCTAGAGCCTCCAATTCTTCAAGCTTCACAGGTGCTTGATGACCTTTACAATCATGAGCACTCACAACACCTTTGGGATACTTCACCCTTTGTGTTTGAGTCTCACTACAAGGGATACCTCACCATTTTCTCTCTTGAGAGATACCTCACCCTCTTACAATGATTTCAAGGTGAATAGAAAGAATAGAAACTCTCACAAGAGTAGATATACAACTTGAGGAACAAAGTATGGATGATAGAAAACTCTCTCAAGAGTGGATAATACAAGTTGAAGCTCAATGGGTATAAAGGATTTACACACTTAGCTCAAAACAAAGATTTGGAGAAAAAGATGATGAATTTTATTTTCAATGCTCAAGGGTAATTTTCAGAATGTTCTCCAACAGTTTTTGATGTCCAAACACTTATATTTATAGCCCAAATGATAAAATAGCCATTGGTAGTGTTTAATAATGATTTTCTATGAAAACTAGCCGTTTATAGCCGTTAGAAACGTTCCTGGGCACTTTGTAATCGATTACAAGCTTCATGTAATCGATTACAAGCTTTCTGGGCACTTTGTAATCAATTACATACTTTGTGTAATCGATTACAAGCTTTCTGGGCACTTTGTAATCAATTACATACTCTGTGTAATCGATTACACGGCTTCTGTCAATGTTGTAATCGATTACATGACTCGTGTAATCGATTACACCATTTCTGGTTTTCGAAACCGACTTTAAAAGGTCATAACTTCTTCATTTCTTATCCAATTAAAGCAAATGATCACTCATTGGAAAGTTCTTTGAGTCTATTTTCATATGAAAGAAGTTTCAGAACAAAACTCAAAGTATTTTGAAAGATATGATCAAAATAGTAACCAAAGGTCAAATTTTCAAAACTCAAACTTTAATTAGTCATAACTTTTTCGTTTCTTATCCATTTAAAGCAAATGACCAGTCATTGGAAAGATCTTTGAGTCTATTTTCAAATGAGATATTTCAAAGTAAAACTTAAAGTATTTTGAAAGTTATGATCAAAAGTGTAACTATATGTCAGTTTTGCAGAACACAAACTTGACTATCTTTCATAGATTTGAACTATTACCATAACTAGCTTTCCAAAATAGTTTGTTGGGCATTTAAACATTTTAGAAACACTTATAAATATGTTTAAAACTTGTTTGAGCTTAATGTGATTCCTTTTTACTTTTACACAAGATCTAAGTCCTATAAGCTAAGCTTGAAGAGACTTGGGACTTGATCTTTGCACTTCCAATCCTTTCTTATTTGTTATAATCAAAACCATTGCTTTAGTCAATGCCAATTACATTCTCTCCCTTTTTGATGATGACAAACATTCATTTGAGAAAAGAGTTAGTTCAAATAAATTGGAATTCACAAAAGGTGTATTAGAGACTTACTCCCCCTCTATTTTTCAAGAGGTGATTAGATCAGAGATTGCACAACTCCCCCTTAATTTTGGAATTCCAAGATCATTGAATTTGTACCTTATTATTTACCTTTTTCTCAAAGACTTATAAACTTCTCCCTCTTTTGTCATGATCAAAAAGATATACAAGATATAGATTTTGACAAAGAGAGAAGTGATAGAGCAAAACCATTGTTAAATAATGAATATTCAATAAGGAATTCAACCAAATCAGCATTATATAACCAGAATATCCATTGACAAAAAAATCCATTTCAAAATAATGCAGTAAAAGTTAGATTATGCAGCAAAAATGTAATGCAGCAAAATTAATGGCATTATGCAAAAAAAATATGACTTTTTCAAATATAACATGATATTCAAATTAAAACATAAATAAGAATAAGAAATTGATATCACCAAAAGTGTGCTCTTTGAGTTTTTGTAAGTGATTCCAACTTCCAAGCTTCAAGTCTTCATGACTCTTGGAAAACTTGGACCATTTCAAGTTTTTGAAACTCAAGTAGCATATTTTCACTTCACTTGCATGCTTGAGCTAATAGTCACCCTACAGTATAATTCAAAGCATTTTCTTTGGTATCCACTAATTTTGGATCCATAGGAGTTAGTCATTGATCATTAATCCATTATGCTCTCATAAATATCAAATTTTCCATAGTATGTAATTTGAGCACAACAAATGTAAACAATCAATTATCATTAAGCACATAGCTAATAATATGCATGCTTTCATGATATACAGACAATTTTAAGTGATAATAGTCATTCCAGCACTTAAAACCATTTTTAAAGCCTGTGTAATCGATTACCATGGGTGTGTAATCGATTACCAGCCCTCTAAAATCCTTGTAATCGATTACATGTTTTGTGTAATCGATTACTAACTTTCTGGGAACCTTGTAATCGATTACAGGGTTGGTGTAATCGATTACATAAGTTCTGGAAACATTGTAATCGATTACATAGTATGTGTAATCGATTACATGCTCTCTGACTTTGCTTGGAATGCTTGGCGAGCCTCATGTCGATTACAAAGGTCTTGTAATCGATTACAAGCTTGCTAAATTCAATTTTTGCATTTTAAATAGTAATTGATCAATCTCAAAACCTTTAAATTAGTTCCAAAATGTCTCAAGGCAATTTCAAACATCATGCAAACATACCTAGGCATTGTAGAAGCTTATGTTACAATAAGAATAAACATAATCATGTGTGCTAATCAAAATATTTAGATTTTACCAAGAGCACATGATTCTATTAATCACTTAAGGCCTACAAGGAATATACCTCAAATTTATTGACTTTACAAGTGAATGTTCATGAGAGGTAAAAACTTTTGATACCTTGGCCTTGTTGATCAAGGAAACTCTTTTCCTTACCCATTGCTTCTCTTTTAGTGTTTTGAACTTTGTAAGTTCCACATTTTGTACTTGAGAAGCTTTGGTTGAAGTCATCTTCCTTTTTTGATCAAAACTTCTACCAATGGGCTTTGGAAGTATTCCCCTTGATGATTCCTTTTTCCTTTGACCAATTAGTCCATCCTTTTGAGAAGTTTTCTGCATAATTGAAACACTAGGAGGACTTTTTGGTACCCACTTCATCTTGGGTCCTTGAATGTTAGTACTAGGATATTTAAGGTCTTTAGGAACCCATACCATATTATTTCTCATATAAGAATTTTTTCTATAATTGCATAAATGAGAAATATGTCCTAGATGACCACAAAAATTACAAACAAGTGAATTCAATGATGGCTTAGTCATTTGAAGATCATTTTTGAAAAACTTGAGCCTTTGGTTGTTATTACATTCTAAACTATTTTTGCTATAAGCTTTGCTTGAATTTTCATGTGGAATAACATTAATTTTATTCTCATTAACAAGCATAGAATGTAAGCAATTAAAATCATTAGCCTTGGCAAATTTAAAAGATAAGTTCTCAACTTGATTTTCTAAATTAATGCATTTTTCACAAGAAGTTGAGGTTTCACATTTCAAAGGTATTTTCTCATCAAGAAAAGCATAATCATTTTTCAAAATCTCAATTTCATTTTCAATGGAGGAAATGTTTTCCAAACAAGATAAATTTTTATTTTCTAAATTCAACAAACCATCATATAATTCATCATATGCACATTGTAGCTCATCATAGGAAGGACTATAATCTAGTTTAGCATTATTTACCTCAAAGTCCCTTTTAGCCATATATGAAGTAGTCTCCATTCCTAGCATACTTGGCTCTTTAAGGAAATCATCATCTTCCTCATTATTGTCTTGCTTTGCCACCTCTTCAAATTGAGCATCATTTTGAGAATATTTTGCACAACAAGATTCCTTCAATGACTTTTCCTCTTCTTGCTCTCTATATACAACTTTATGCACAAAATTATTATTAGCAAGATAGATAGAATCAAGAGCATCCCATATATCTTTAGCACTAGAGCAATTCTTAATTTTAGCATAAGCATCATCATTTAAACCACTTCTCAATATTTGCATTGCTCTAATGTTCAATGAAAGGCATTTCTTATCATAGTCATTCCAAGATTGTTTTGATTTGCAAGTAAATCCATCAAGCACAATATCCCACAAATCAATATCAATAGATTGTATATAAATTTCTATTCTAGCTTTCCAATAAACGAAATTCGCACCATCAAAGAATGGTGATTTATTAATTTCAAAACCATTCATTTTGAAAAGCTTTTAATGGTTGCCAAATAAACAAGGATCTTGAACTCCAAGCGGTTAAGCTTTTACCAGAGCACGAAGCTCTGATACCACTTGTTAGCCATGGCAACCATTACCCAAGAGGGGGGTGAATTGGGTGATGACTTGTTTTAATGTAACTTTGACAAATTATGCATTTTAAATCACTCAATTAATAAATGCAGTGGAATAAGTTTAATAAATGTACAACTATTGAGGATTACTCAAATATAACTTGGGATATATAATGAACAAAGTGAATAAGCTAGATATCAAGTTGTAACAATCAAAACATTAAGATATGCAATAGATAAATATATTTCACTAAATACTGAATTTAAAGAGTATAGGAAAGAGAGAATCAAACTCAAGAAATTATCCTGGTTCAGCCACCAACCACTTGTGTCCTACATCCAGTCCCCAAGCTTAACTTGAGATTTTCTTCACTATCTCCTAGACTTCACGGGTGCTAGGAAAACCTTTGTACATATAAGAGCACTCCTCACATGTTGGGATACCTCACCCTTATGCTAGAGCCTCCAATTCTTCAAGCTTCACAAGTACTTGATGAACTTTACAATCAAGAGCACTCATAACACCTTTGGGATACCTCACACTTTGTGTTTGAATCTCACTACAAGGGATACCTCACCCTTTTCTCTCTTGAGGGATACCTCACCCTCTTACAATGATTTCAAGGTGAATAGAAAGAATAGAAACTCTCACAAGAGTAGATATACAACTTGAGGAATAACGTATGGATGATAAAAAACTCTCTCAAGAGTGGATAATACAAGTTCTCAATGGGTATAAAGGATTTACACACTTAGCTCAAAACAAAGATTTGGAGAAAAAGATGATGAAGTTCGTTTTCAATACTCAATGGTAATTTTCAAAATGTTCTCCAACAGTTTTTGATGGCCAAACACTTATATTTATAGCCCAAATGATAAAATAGCCGTTGGTAGTGTTTAATAATGATTTTCTATGAAAACTAGTCATTTATAGCTGTTAGAAACGTTCCTAGGCACTTTGTAATCGATTACAAGCTTCATGTAATCGATTACAAGCTTTCTAGGCACTTTGTAATCGATTACATACTTTGTGTAATTGATTACAAGCTTTCTGGGCACTTTGTAATCGATTACATACTCTGTGTAATCGATTACACGGCTTCTGTCAATGTTGTAATCGATTACATGACTCGTGTAATCGATTACACCATTTCTAGTTTTCGAAACCGACTTTAAAAGGTCATAACTTCTTCATTTCTTATCCAATTAAAGCAAATAACCACTCATTGGAAAGATTTTTGAGTCTATTTTCATATGAAAGAATTTTCAGAACAAAACTCAAAGTATTTTGAAAGATATGATCAAAATAGTAACCAAAGGTCAAATTTTCAAAACTCAAACTTTAATTAGTCATAACTTTTTTGTTTCTTATCCGTTTAAAGCAAATGACCAGTCATTGGAAAGATCTTTGAGTATATTTTCAAATGAGATAAGTTTCAAAGTAAAACTCAAAGTATTTTGAAAGTTATGATCAAAAGTGTAACTATATATCAGTTTTGCAGAACACAAACTTGACTATCTTTCATAGATTTGAACTATTACCATAACTAGCTTTCCAAAACAGTTTGTTGGGCATTTAAACATTTTATAAACACTTATAAATATGTTTAAAACTTATTTGAGCTTAGTGTGATTCCTTTTTACTTTTACACAAGATCTAAGTCCTATAAGCTAAGCTTGAAGAGACTTGGGACTTGATCTTTGCACTTCCAATCCTTTCTTGTTTGTTATCATCAAAACCATTGCTTTAGTCAATGCCAATTACAGATGTCATGGTGATGATGTCATCTTGGTAATGTCATTAAAGTGCTCTCTAGAAAAGATGACTAACACTCTACTAAAGCTATTATTCATTGGACAAAAGTTACAGTTAGCAAAAATAGTATTTATCGTCCAACAGATAAGAAAACGTAACGCAATTTTATTTATCAGATAAAATCTCAAAAAATGAAAACTTCTTAAACTGTGTCTGGCCTCGGGTTTAGTAAGATCTCCCGTCGATGTTTCCACAGTCCAAAGTTTTTCGACTTTGGGAAAAATATTTTATTTTCCCGGCCCTGCTCAGTGTGCACGCAAATTAAAAAATATATTAAAATAATCAAACAATTCTAATAATTCTAAAATAATTCATAAAAATCACAAATATTATAAAATAAATATATATCATGAAACAACTAATTTTTGGGGTGTTACACACCTAAGTTCCTACATTGGATCCAAAATCTCTTTCTAGTCACATGTGCAAATCATCGTGAGCTCACTTTGTCAAGAGCATTTTCTCGATTTCTTTCTTTGAGTAACAACCTTTTTAGGCACATGGAAAAAGTGTGGTAAACTGCTTTCATGTGAGTAACCACTTCTAGTTGGATCACTTCCTTTATCGAGGATCATTTCCTTCTTTCTTATTCTACTTAAAGAATATCAAACACAAACAAGAATGCCTTTTTTTCTTCTCTTGACTGAATGGCCATTATTCTTATAATGAGTTTTCTTTCATATTTCTCATTATTATAAACAAAGTCATGCATTCTTTCATTTTTTTTAGGCATGGCCGAATGCTGTATGCTACGCATTTAAAAAAAGCATTTTAATTAGTCCAGCATTTGACACACAAAGCATTCATTCATTGATAATCAAACACAATCAATCCATGCAAAGCATTATCAAGGTTTTATCATGCACTTCAAACACAATCAATCCATGCAGAGCATTATCAACACAACTAAAGTTCACATTTTGGCACTATTCAATATCTATTTATTCAAGTCATCATCTTATATCTCCTAAGAAGCAAAGTATCACATTCACTCGTTCAAACTTAGTTTTACACCTTTTAACAAGTCCAAGAACTCTGAAAGGAAAGCAAACAACATGTTAGGTAATTTTACATGCCTTGGCTAAAACCAACACCATTCACAATATAATTTCTTATCAAGCAATTTTAAAGCAACTAAGGTCATCAAGGTGTCATTTCTTTCAAGTTTATTTATTCATTCTTCAACTAAGAATATATCTCCTAAATTTAGATGAAGTCCATCATTTGATCTAAGAATCAAACTATTACTTATTTTTAAGTCCTAATTGCTTAAGTATCAACTAAGGTAATGTGTAGATTGTGATATGGTTAAAAAGTGAGAATAATCAGAGTTGGTTTGGTATTTTTAAGCATACTGATTGTGTGTTTTAATGTCAGATTAATTAGTCAGATATGGAAAAAATGTGATATTGATGAAACAAGATTTTCTATGAATCTTAGGATTTATTTTAAACTTTTTGGAAGTTATAAAACTTTTTTTAGCTAAATCTATGTGTTCTTAGCAGATATAAGTGATACTGCACAATATTGTAAGTGACTTAAGTCACCTGTAGTTGGCACCCTTATATTGACTTTCCTGAGAGATATTTCTTCATTTTCACTCATTCTCCATTTACTTACTTATGGTTCAGTAGCTCCAACAAAGAAGTAAGAGGAAACAAAGAGGTAAGAAGAAAGAAAGAAGAGGAAAGCTAAAGGAAAAGCTTACGATCTTGTGATCATCACAACCATCTTTGCTTCAAAAGGTAGGGGTTTTGTGTTCTTTGTAGCTTCTTTTCTCCACTTTTACCATTGATGCATAATTAATGCATAATAGGTCATTTTGGATTTTTGAGGTGCTTGGAATGTTTTCTTGCTTGAATGTGTTTCAATGGTTGTTTATGACTTGTTCATGGCTTGTGTTTGAGTTAGAAACTTAGAACTTGTCATTTGGACGTTTGATGCGTATAGTAAGAAGTTAGATCATTAATGAGTGATTTTGTCCTTAGATCCAAAATTAGTGGTTTGAGTTGGTAATTGATGTTTTCTATATGTTAGTGAGCTTGTTAGGAACTTAAAATCACCTAGAAACAAATTTGGAGTGGCCAAAATCTCTGTGGTGCACCAATGGAACAGTTCACGGTTCTGCAGAATTCTACAGAACCTAATTTCTGCTACTTGCATCGCTACGTGGAATACACCACACTGAGGCATGAGGGACCAAAAAGTAGCACGCCGCAACATGAAAGGGGCCGCGCCAAGGCGTGAGGTGCATCACATGAGCACCCGAGAGCAAGACGCCACGGTGTACCAAGGCTGTGTCACGATGTGAGCTCCAGGATTTTCCAATATTGTGTTTTTGATGTTTTGGAATTTCTTAAGTGATGGGATCACTCATATATGCTTTCCTAATTGTGTTGAGGCACCAACAGGGATAATTCTTGGAGGGAATAACCACCTAGCATAAATAAGGAGTAAACCTTAGGCATTTTTGAGTTTGAGAATGCCAGTGGGGGCATCTAGGACCTTGTACAACATGAGGTTGTCTTTGATATCACTTGTGAAGTGATGATGTGAGGCTCTAGTTATGAGAGTGCTAGTAACATAGTTCTTACTACTTTGTTGGATAAGGGAAGCTAAGATTCACATGTACTAGTGTTTAAAAATGTGTTTTGAGGATACTTTTGTATTTTATTTTTTCAAACTTGTTATTTACTATTTCCTATGTATTGTAACCTTAAATGGTGTATACAACCATATGACCTGAGAATGAGGTGTTAGATCTAAATTCTCCTAGCATTTATGCTATTATGGTCAGGGTTACCGGTATAGGGTGATAATAGTACTCTTACATTAGTAAAGGGAAGGTAGTCACCTATTGCCAAGTAGTGCATATGCTTGTAGGTTTACCTTGCTTTGTATATACAAGGAACATATGGTCTTCGAAAATAAGTAAATGAAATGTGTTTCCAAAGATTAAAGTTTACATTATTATTGCATAATCATATTATTGGTACATTCTGTGAGCATAACTATACATCATAAAAAAAAACATTGCATTGTTGACAATTATATGTTACCAAGTGGCTTCCAGTACTCAAGAGGGGGGTGAATTGAGTATTTAAAACTTTTCACAAATGCTTATAAAACAAAATTTGTTGAAGCTATTTCTTAAAAGAGGTGAATACCGAAAAGAAGGTAAACAACCTTAAGAACAAAGAAAGAGCAAACAATGATAAAAAATAAATTACGGTAAAATAAAAGAAATAAAGATGTGAAGAGCAGGCATAGTATTTATCTTGGTTCGACTACCAACCACTTGTGGCCTACGTCTAGTCCTTGAAAAAACTATCTAAGATTTTTCACTATCAATGCAAGCTTGAACAGGTGCTTGCTACCATTATAAATCAGAGCACTTTTCACATGCAAGGAAACTTTACGCTTGTGCTAAAGCCTCAATTTTCAGGGATACCTCACCCTTACAGAACCTTTGAGGGATACCTCACCCTCTTTACAATAAAACAGAATATAGAAGAAGAGAAACTCTCAAAAGAGTAAATATCACAACTTGAAGCACTAAGAAGCTCTTTAAGGATATCTCAGAATTTGGAAAAAAAAGAGCACAGAAAATATGCAAAGATGTAAAACACGTGTTAAAGCCAGCAAAGATTGATTCAGATTGTTAGAGGTGTTTTCAAAGATGACCCAAGGTAACTATTTATAGAGTTATAAAGAAAATAGCCATTGGCTTTAATTAAATAACATAATGAATACAAAAATGGTTGTTTCTTTCTAAAATAGGATCCCGTGTATATTTGAATAACTATCATGTTATTTGAATAACACATTTTGAAAAACTATGTGCGAACTAAAACTGATATATGTTATTCGAATAGCCTAAGGGCTATTCGAATAACTCTGTAAAAAGAGTTTTTTGTGAAACAACTCTATTCGATTAACAAAGGAGTTATTCGAATAGCTCATTTAGAAGAGAGCATTCTGAGAAACCTTTATTCGAATAGCCAAGGGTTTATTCGGATAACTACTTATAAAACAGAGGCGCGCAGGGGATTTTGAAAAACATTATTCGAATAACTTTAGGGTTATTCGAATAACTCCTGATAAAAACAAATTCTGATTGACTTGGTTTATTCGAATAAGGTGGTTTTATTCAAATAATCCTGTTGAAAAACATTTTTATAGCTCTTTTTAAAAACTTACCAAATTGTTTTTCAAAACACTAAACCTTTTAGAAAACATTTTTATCTTTTCTTCCAAATAATGAGATATCCAAAAAAAAAAACTTCGTACAAAAAGACTCTAAGTCCTAAAGCTATTCTTGAAATCCTTGGACTTGGTCTTCCCATCATATTCATGTTTGTTATTATCCAAAATCATTCTTCAAAGTTGCATAAGCAATCACATTCTCCCCCTTTTTGATGATGACAAACTAACACAGAGAAAATCGTTAGTGCAAATAAATTCGAATTCACAAAATTATTTTGAGAGAACTTATTCCCTCTCTTTTTTGTAAGAGGTGATCTATATCAGAGATGTGCGTAGCTCCCCCTTATTTTTGAAATCCAATTTTAAGTTTTACCCGTCTTTTCTCAAATAAACTCAAATTAAACTTAAATTTTTCTCCCCATTTATCATGAGCAAAAAGATAGGGAAAGATAAAGCTGAAACATGTGATAACTATCTAAGTTAAAAGCCATAAATGTATCAAAGCAGTGAATTTAGTAAAGAGATTAATATCCAATTTTAAAAATCCAATATTAAACAATAGTAAAAGGAACAAGCAATGCAAGACAAAGCAGATTCAGAGCAAGTAACGCAATAAGCAATCCATCTTATTAAGAAAAAAAAATTATCCAAATACAAGATAATAAGGAAGAACAGGAGGCCAAAAAAAAAGATTGAAACAAAGATCCTAAGAGCTAAGGATCCTAAAAGTAAGCATCTGGTGACAGAGGAGGGGAGTTAGGAGCTCAGTCAGTCAGCAAGGCTCAGAGAGCTGCTTGTTCGCGCTCAACACCTTGTATTCTATCAAACAGAATAAAGAATGTGTTCTCCATGTAGGCTTTGTGGTCCAGTAGGGTTGCCATGATCTGCTCATTTGTAACTAGACCAGCAGGAGCAGGAGCAGGAGCAGGAGCAGGAGCAGGAATAGCAGGAGTAGTAGCAACAACAAAGTCTTCTTGCTCTTCGTCTTCTGCTTCATCCGGATACACCTATCCTTCAACAGACATGATCATCTTTATTTTATGTAGAGTGTAGGACCCAAAAACATTGTGGTGAGTTAACTTGGTGGCTCTCTCAGTTTCCAGAATCTAAGGATATTTCCTAAGAATGGTGGTGATAATTAAGCCATAAGGTAAGTCAGACTTCTCCTTGCCCTTTGCCTTCATTATATGCTTCATGATGAAGATTGACCAGTTAATTTGGTGACCTTTCTTTAGAACCCACAACATGAAGATGTTATCTTCACTAAGGTAGGCATAATTCCCGCCTTAAGGAGCCAAGATATGTGCATAAGCGTAATGCAAGAGCCTATATTGGCTCTTGAGCATGCCTCATTTGATGCCTTTATTAGGCAAGGGTAGGCCAGGTTTCAATAGATCCTCAATGGATCAAATTTTGGTGTACTCCTGAATGAATGGGCTACCATCGTCTTCAACATGCGTGCCCACAGACTATAGTTTAAAAAGCACAGCCCAATCTTGAGGGGTGATGACAATATGTTGATCACAAACTTCTGAGAGAAGGTCTTGGCCTTCAATCTTCAGGTTGCAGTAAAACATCTTTACCAAATCAAGGTAAAGATTAGCTTTGTGGAAGCAGAGATGAAGCACGCCCTGATTGTTCAGCAGATTGAGGAAGTCAAAGCCTCCTTCTCTCTGGAAGAAGTTTAGATCTAGGTATTTTGGTTGCACAAGATTGCACTCCCAAAAATGAGTGATGAAGCAACCCAGATCCTTTTGGCTAGATGATAGTCTTTGTAGGTCTAGAGGATTGTTGCAGGGAGCAGTTTTTATGCAAGGTCATTTTGCTCTGGAAGAAGAGGAAGCCATGGATGTGTTGTTTGAGGGGAGATAGGTGGAGGAAAGGTGGTGCAAAATGGTGGAGAAGAGGTAGGAGAGGGTGGAGACAGAGGAGATAGAGAGGTGCGCTTGGGTAGGGGGTATACGCAGAAGAAGAGAGAAACAAAGGTAGAAAGATGAGAGCATAGTGGGCATATATAGGCCTATATTTATTCAAATAACATGTGAGTTATTTGAATAAATGCATGGTAAACTAATGGCTTTTTCTGCCATATGTTATTCGAATAACCAACTGGTTATTCGAATAGAGAAGAGAAAAAAATTGGCTTATGGTAAAAGAGTATTATTCGAATAAAAAACCTGTTATTCAACTAAGACAGATGCAAAGAGATAATTAATGTAGATACTTTACTCGAATAAACTAGGTTTTATTCGAATAAGGTAGACACCAAAAACTATGAGAAACTGATTTAGATATCAGTTTATTGAAATAAATTAATTTTATTCGAATAGCAAAGAGATAAGACATTTAGACTATGGTTGCTGGATTCAGGTTATTTGAATAAATTAAGTTTTATTCGAATAACACAGATGCACAACACATTTCTTTGAGCAGCTGACTTTGTTTATTCGAATAGCCACAAGGTTATTCGAATAAAACTATCAGAAAACAATAACAAGTAGATGCAAGGATACAAATAAATAGAACAAAACATACCTAAAAGAGAGATGCCTGCAAAACAAGTTCTAGGATATCTCCAATGCTCAAGTTAGTAATAATTCAGGAATAATAATCCAATAAACACAAGCATTCATTTATATGTATGATTGATCAATTATGCCTAATTCTACTCTAATATAAAAGAATGCTTCTTTTGCTAAGGGTTTAGTGAAAATATCTGCAAGTTGTTTAGATATTTCAATAAATTCAAGTATGCAGTCTCCCTTTTGTACATGATCTCTAATAAAGTGATGCCTTATTTCTATGTGCTTTCTTCTAGAGTGCAAAATGGGATTTTTAGATAGATTTATTGCACTAGTGTTGTCACATCTTATAGGGATGTGATCAAGCTGAAGACCATAGTCTAGAAGTTGTTGTTTCATCCAAAGGATTTGAGTACAACAACTCCCGACTGCAATATATTCAACCTTTGTAGTTGACAAAGCCACACTATTTTGCTTCTTGCTATGCCAAGAAACTAAAGAAATCCTAAGCAAGCGGCATGTCCCACTAGTACTTTTCCTATCCATTTTGTATCCCGCAAAATCAGAATTGGAATAGCCAATTAAGCTACATGAGGCACCCTTAGGATACCACAAACCCATTTGTGAAGTGCCTACTAGATATTTTATGATTCTTTTAACAGCACATAGATATGATTCTTTTGGATTAACTTGATATCTAGCACACATGCATACACTAAACATTATATCTGGCCTACTAGCAGTAAGATAAAGAAGGGATCCGATCATACCTCTATATTTAGTAATTTCTACATATTTACCTCCTTCGTCTTTGTCCAAATAGCAGGAAGTGCCCATTGGTGTAGCCATATGCTTGGTATTATTTATTCCAATTTTTTTGAGCAGTTCCTTGTAATATTTGGTTTGACTTTGTTACTAAGTGGCCTCAATACTCAAGAGGGGGGTGAATTAAGTTTGTAAAATAAGTTCATAAATTTTTCGTAAATTGTTTGATAATTAATTTTTGTTAAAGCTATTGAATGGATAGAGATGAATATTTTCACTTATAAATATAATACCCAAAGGAGATAATATTCAAGCAATTCAATGAAACAGTGCACAAATGTAAAGAGAAGGGTTTAGAGAAACAAACACAATAGTTTATCCTAGTTCGATCACCAATCCACTTGTGATCTACGTCCAGTCCCCAAGCAGACACTCGAGATTTTCTATTATATTTTCATGCTTCAATAGGTGCTTGACAACCGTTACAAATTTAAGTACTCAACACTTTAGGATACCTCACCCTTAGAGCTTGAGCTTCTTCAACTAAGGGATGCCTCACCCTTTACACTTTAAGAGAGATGCCTCACCCTCTTTACAAAGTAATTCAGATTGATAGAATGAAACTCTCATAAGAGTAATTAATACAAATTGAAGCTCTAATATGCTCTCAAAAGATATCTCAAGATTTTCAAGAAAAATAGAGCAAGAACGTTTTCAGAGTATGATTCTCGTGTTTAGATGTTAGATTGATGTTCTGAATTGAAGGTTAACCATTAATGAAGCCCCAAAGCAAGTATTTATAAGTTATATGAAGAAAGGAGCCATTGGGGGTGTTAAAGCCAAGCATTTAATGCTGTTAATGTTACCGTTGGGCACTGTCAGACTTGTGGTAATCGATTACACAATCATTGTAATCGATTACATGGCTGTTCCAATGTGTTCTTGGCTTTCTGGGCACTTGGTAATCGATTACAAGCTTGGTGTAATCGATTACAAGGCTTTTGACTTTCTTGTAATCGATTACAATATTTATGTAATCGATTACATGACTCCTTGAACGTGTTCTTGCCTTTCTGGGCTCATTGTAATCGATTACCAACTTGGTATAATCAACTACAAGGCCTCTGACTTACTTGTAATTGATTATAATGCTTATGTAATCAATTACAAGGTCTCTGTTTGCTGTGTAATCGATTACAAACATGATGTAATCGATTACATTGGCATTTGAACACATTTTTCAAGTCCAATTTGAGATGTAAGCCATTTTTAACTTTGAGAAACTTGGATTGAACAATATTGACATGTGTTTTATATAATCCAAGATTAAAATCAACATTTTCTTAAAATATGAGCTTTCAATAACAAGTTGATTTCGAAGGAACTTGAAAAACCATTTGAAGATCTTTGAGACACTTAGAGAGCATTTCACATTGATAATCTAGAACCTATATCTAATATACTTCTTTTGATCTTTGGTCTTCTCTTTTGATCTTGATCTTCATATTGACTTTGTTATCATCAAAAACTCATTTGAAATGCTTTGAGATATAAACATTCACATTCTCCCCCTTTTTGATGATGATAAACTAATCATAGGAAAAAGAAAGAGTTTTTGCATTTGTGTATATTAGAGATTTAAGTGCAGCTCTCCCCCATAATTTATGCATGATATAGGCTAAGATTTTTATGTAAAATTCCCCCATACACATGCAACAAAAAATAGATTTCATTTTTCACAAATCTCTCCCCCGTTGGCATTATCAAAAAGACATAAGCATTTTAAATGAAATTTCAGTAGCATTGTCGCATAATCTCGTGATTAGCCCAAAAATAATCAAACACAGCAGCCAACAGAGATATAACGAATCATAAAGAGATATATGATATTAGTATCAAAATCAAAAACCTAAAATTGTCCAAAGATAAGTGTTAATCAGTCATGTACAGTAAACAAAAAGAGAAACTACTGATTTTTGGCAAACAAGGCAAAAAAAAAAGGAACATCTGACGAAGTCCTAAGTCATTGTGTAGCCTCACTGTCACTATCACTATCTTCGTCATCACCAACCACATCAGCAGCTATGTCAACACCAGCAGGATTAGTGTCATCGTCAGAATCAAGGCTCGCCTCGTCATCAGGAGCAACAAATGATAGAGGAGCAGGGGGTGCAGCAGAGGAGGAAGGTGCTCCTTGACCCCCTAGCAAAGAGTGTAGATAAGCTATCTTGAGTCCCTGATGATCAACCTTCTGCTCGACGCGATCAATTCCCATTTTCAAGCTGCGAATCTCTTGTAGCAGAAGCTCCATGTTGGCAAGAGGAGGAGGAGGCTGCTGGGCCTGTAACACCCCAAATTTTCTAACTATTTAACAGTAATAATAGAATTCTACTATTTAGTGATTTCTGTGTACTGTAAAATCATTTTGAGTATTTCGTGAATATATTTGATCGTTTTGTGTGATTTACTCCATGTCAGGAAAATAATAATTTTCGGACCGGAGAAAATCTTATGTAATTTAATTATTACTATTAATTCTTAATTCTTTTTGCTAATCTAATTTAATTTTCATAAGTTTTATAATTTATATGATTTTGTGGATTATTATGAGATTTTTATATTTTTTTGATTATTTTAATATTATTCTTGGGCATTTGTGGGCTCAGGGGGCTGTACGTGGGTCCAGAGAGGGGGCAGAAAAGTAAAAAAAATTTCGGAGCCAAAAAATTTTGTATTGTTGAGACGGGGATAGGGGATCTTACTAAATCCAAAACTGGAAATAGTTTTGGAAATTTTCTTTTACTGTGTTTTGTATTATATTTAATTATCGAGCGATAAAAACTATAATTAATTGTGTCCGTAGGGTAATAGCAGATAAAAATAAATATTATACTACTTAGTCAACATTAATGGTTATGACGACTTTATGACGGACCAATAAGAAACAAGCTTAATGTTGAAGCCTTTGGATATCCACCATTGATTTAATCAATGATAAAGATTTGGTCTAACAAAGTGGCTAGGACCATTTGTGACCCTTGGATGTAAAGTATGAAGAGGAGATCTTGACCCTTCATTTTGGAAATACATCTCATGGCTAGGATTTCAATGAGAAAGATCCAATGGCCTAGATTTAGTCTTATCAATATAGAAGCTATACTTAGAAGCTACATTAATATTAACCATTGATCTAATCAATGGCTAACAATGCCCAAAATGGTGGCTAGTGAAATTTGTCACTCATTGAGTGTACAAGAGAGGGGTTCGATTTTGATGGCTTAAGGCCATAGGAAAATTTCAAGACCACTTCATTATTCATCTTTGTCTTCTCTAAAAACCTAAAGCTTTTACAAAATTTTTCTCTCCTCTCCCTTCGAGTGAGTTTTGGCCAAAGCACCCAAATTACCTTCCATCACTCTATAATTTTAAATAACCACATATCTTGCATCCTTACATCAATCCAAGAACCTTTGTAGTTAAGTCCAAGTTCTAAATTTATCATCTTCAAGGACTTTCTTCAAGATCAAGTTCTAGGTTTTTGAGGTGAAGTGTAAGGAAACTTCAGTACTTGTCTTATTTTCATGTTCTAAGCCATGTTTGATCCATGGTTCTCCTTGTTCAAGCTTAATATGCTAATAAACTTGTGTTTTATTTTGTGTTTAAGAAGCTTTTGGTGGTGAATCACTTACTCAAGGAGCAAACCAAGGAGCTTGGGAGGTTCTTCAAGAGGTAAGAGGGAGATTCATATCACCAACCAAGTATGGTGGTGAGAAATGAATCTTGTATTTGATGGATGGTGAATCCAAGTGAGGATTCATATCCTTGGTTGTATAATTATGTGTGGGTGTTTATGTGCTTTAAATTATTTATTTGTGTTTGCATGCTTTATGTGATTTTATTGCTTTTAAGGTATGCTTGATTATATGATATGATGAATATATATATGTATGCCATGACTTGATGATGAAAGAAAAATAAATTTTTGGTTCCAATGACCATGAGGATTTCAGCCTCAACACCTCAAAATAGGTGTTTCCAAACTAAAATTTTCATGAATGGTAAAATTGAATGATTAGAAAGGAAAGGAAAAAGAAAAGATGGGTTGGTTTTAAAGACCAAGTGTTCATGGTTTTTGGAGGAATTTTAATGGTCTTTTTTGTGTAAAAACATGAATGGAACTTAGTTGATTTAGAAGGAAAAATATATGATGGTTTCAATGGCTATGTACCACGATTTTTGAAAGCTTGTATTGCCTTGGTTTTGTGAGACAAAGTGATTTCAAAATGGAATTTTCGTACATGAATGGAAAAGAGAGGTTGAAAGTATTTCAACCTCAATTTATTTTAAAGAGGATTGATTTGAGCTATAATATCCCAAGTAAAACTATGAAATACAATTTTTTGGGAAACAGTAGAAATATTAATTTTTTTTAGAGGGACTATATTGAAAATTATATTTTTAGAGGGACTATATTGAAAAAATTCTTTCAAAATAGACTTTGTTGCAAATATTATTTAATGAGGGACTGTTTTGGAAATATTATTTGAAGAGAGGCTATTATGTAAATATTATTTTATGAAGAGGGGCTATTATGTAAATGTTATCGTATAGAAGGACTAATAGGCAAATAATGAAAATAAGGTTAATTTTTTATATTAAATGAGAAAAATCTTATTTTGGATTTAAAATATGTTAGAAATATTTTACGCAATTTAAAAGTAGTAATTTTAGCTACGCGATTAAGAAAATATGAAAATATTATTACACAATGAAAATACAGTAAAGATACTATTAGGCCAATGTGTGAACCCTGAATATGAGATGATGAATTTGAATTGAGAATGGTGCATTGTACATGCATTGCAAAGGTCCAATGGACTGGATAAGGCTAATTGCCTAGGAAAGAACACACCTCTTGAGTGCGTGCGATATGCGTAGTGTAAGTCACTTGTTAACCTTGGGGGCATCAGGGTGCGGGTTGCCTACAGTGGGTAGTTGGTAGCTCTTCTGTACCGTGGGTTTGATCGATGCAACACACCGATGATCCTAATCGAGACACTATTCTTAATCAAGATATGATAAAGACTGTCGTGTATATGCTAGATGTGCAAATACATATGAAAATTATGGCACATGGTCTGAGGCATATTGGTACAGACAGATCTTTTCAATCACTCTCTCCGACCTGAGTTTTAGCTCCATGGAGTAGGAAATTGAGTCTATGTGCCCATGCATACTTATTGAATATTGATATCGATGTGATATTTGAATTGTTGAATATTTGGATATTGTTGAGGGCATGATCGTAATTGTTGTTTATTACTTCTGTTGTGATGATAAATAATGTTGATGGAATAATTGTAATTATGGTATGATGTATCTGTATGGTATATTGTATGTGTTATCTCTATGCTACCATGTTGGTATTGGCGTAGGTGATCTCACCCCATTATATGCCTATTTTGTACTGTATTTATATTTGTAAAGATGTTGAGCAAGGAATTGAACAAGAAGGTAAAGAGGAGTATATTCTTGTGGAGAAAGCTGAATTCTGAGAAGATGGCGATGCCCAGTTTCCTAGTATATATGAGGTTGCAATTTCATGGAGGACCGAAAGCTTGGCATATTGACCTAGATAGAGCGTGCATTTTCTATATAGGAGACTTGAATGTTATCCTAAGTAGGCTTTATCAAGGGAACCTTTATTTCAGTGTAAATATTAATGTACACTTAGAGTTTCCATTGTCCATTTGGCAGTACTGGGGAGCATACTACCGTACTCCTAGTGAGATTAGTATTGTATCTTCTGAGCGGACTTCTGTCCGTAGGACTTCGCATCAAGTCAGATTCCTACCTGCTAAGGAATCTAAAGAGGACCCGTCTGAGGGTTCTGCTGTTTAGTAATACTTGGGCAGTATGTTAGTTTTAAATAATATTCGAATACTTTGAGAACTTGGTCTGTAAGTATTTAAGTATGATAGTACTAAGACTTGTATATATATGATGTAAATTATTTGTGATGATGTTGTAATATTTTTATTTTTCACTAAGTTTATCTTATTGATATTAAGAAAATTTACAAATCGTATTTACATTAAAAAGCATATTTTATAATGAAGGGGTAATTTGGTAATTAAGTAACATAAATGTGATACCCTACGGTGCGTGTTACATTAGTTAGTACCAAAGCCCAAGTTATAGTCTTTTTGGGTTTGTGGTTAGGTCAGTCTTGTTTAAGTTGTGTGATTCTCTATGTTTGTTTTCCGAAAGAAAACAATATTATTTGAAGATTGACTTTAACTTTTCTTTGTGTTGTTTAGTTTGATTTGATAAAACGTAATGGTTGGACGAGGAAGAGGACGCGTGAATACTAGAGCAGGATTTGGAAATTTTGGCAACGATAACCAAAACATGGCTGCAGCTGTAGCAGCAATGCAACGAATGGCTGATGTCATTGTGTAGCAAAACCAAAGAGCAACTGAGGATGCTTAAAGTTTGTCAGAATTTCGTAGAAACAATCCACCAAAGTTTCATGGAGAATTAGACCCAGAGAAAGCTGATCTGTGGATCAAAGAACTAAAAAAAATATTTGAAGGTATGGGTTGTACTAATGAGTTGAAGCTTACTTTTGTAACTTTTGTGTTAGTAGGAGATGGAGAAGCTTGGTGGGCAGGAGCCCGAAGATTGATTCAAGCTGAGGGAAGAGTTGTAACGTGGCAGCTCTTTAAGCAGAAATTTCTGGGGAAGTATTTTCCTGCTAGTGTTCGTCATGCTAAAGAGATGGAATTCCTTAGTTTGAGGTAAGGGGTGATGTCCATAAGTGAATATGCTGCAAAATTCGAAAGCTTGTCTAAGTTTTTGAGGTATTTTCAGATGCATCTGGATGAGGAATGAAAGTGCAAAAAATTAGAAGAGGGGTTGAAATTTGACATTAAGTGAGCTATAACAACCTTGGATATTGACCAATTTCTAGTATTATTGGACAAGTGTCGAAAGGTTGAAGAAATTGATCGTCAACGTGAGGCAAGGAATAGGAACTTTAGACCTACACGGTTCCAAAGAGGAAAGGGTAGCGGTGGTAACTGTTATCAGCAGAAATCGTATACCAAAACGGCAGGAGGTCAGAATAGACAACAATCTTTTAGAGGAAGTTCTGGTGGCAGTAAGGCAAGTCAAGCTGGAACTTCTACACTTAAATGCTTCAAGTGTGGGAAAGATCATCTCACCAAAGATTGTCAACATAAAGGAGTTATCTGTTATAGATGTGGAAAGCCTGGACATTTCTCTGGAGAATGTGATCAGTTGAAGGTAGAACCATCGGTGGGGAGTGTTCGTACTGCGAGGCCACAGGCGGGTGATCGTGTGTATACCATGAGCGGGGAAGAAGTTGCGAAATCTGAGGACTTGATTATGGAGGAGTGTGCCATCGAAGGTAATCCTTTAACAGTGTTATATGATTCGGGAGCAACACATTCTTTCATTACATGTGATTGTGTGGAGCATTTGGGATTGACCGTGACTACATTGCCTTATGATTTGAGTGTTGTTACTCCTACTGATAAGCCTGTGATAACTACAAAAGCATGTTTAAATTGCCCTGTATGTGTTAGGGATAGAAGCTTTTATGTGGACTTGATTTGTTTGCCTCTTTCCAAGATTAATGTAATCTTAGGAATGGATTGGTTGTCTACTAACCATATCCTGATAGACTGTTCCAGTAAGACATTAATTTTTTCTAAGGTTAAGGATTCTAGATTCCTAACGTTACTCAAGTAGAAGCTTGTTTGAAGAAAGGAGATCAGGGGTACTTGTTAATATCTTCTTTGGAGGTTCAGTGTGAAGGTGTCTTGAAGGATATTTTCGTAGTTAATGAATTTCCTGAAGATATACTTGGACTACCGCCAGAAAGAGAAATTGAGTTTTCTATTGATTTAGTACCTGGAGCTAGACCTATATCTATGGCGCCTTACAGGATGTCTTCAATAGAGTTGGCAGAGCTTAAGAAACAGTTGGAGGACTTATTAGAAAAATAATTTATAAGACCAAGTGTATCACCATGGGGAGCTCCAATATTGTTGGTAAAGAAGAAGGATGAGACTTCTCGTCTATGTGTAGACTACTGACAGTTGAACAAGATTATGATTAAGAATAAATATCCACTTCCAAGAATCGATGATCTGATGGATCAATTGCAAGGAGCCGCAACATTTTCCAAGATTGACTTATGTTCTGGTTATCACCAGATACGTGTGAAAGTAGAGTATATTCCCAAAACTGCGTTTCGGACACGTTATGGGCATTACAAATATAAGTGATGTCGTTTGGTGTGACTAATGCACCAGCCATATTCATGGACTTTATGAACAAGATTTTTCGTTTGTACTTGGATAAGTTTGTTGTTATTTTTATTGATGACATTTTGATCTATTCTTGAAGTCAGGAGGAACATGCTGAGCATCTCACAGTGGTTCTCCAGATTCTGAAGGAGAATAGGTTGTATGCCAAGTTGTCCAAATGTGAATTTTGGTTAAGCGAAGTTCAATTTTTGGGACATGTTATATTGGAGGAAGGAATTGAAGTTGATACTTCAAAAGTGGAAATAATTATTGAATGGGAAAGGCCAAAGACTGTATCAGAGATCCGTAGTTTTATCAGATTAGCCAGTTACTATCAACAGTTTATTGAGGGGTTTTCGAAGATAGCAGAACCTTTTACCCAGCTTACACGAAAGAATCAATCATTTGTATAGACTGATGCATGCGAAGAAAGTTTTCAGGAGTTGAAAAGATGACTGACTACTTCACTAGTTTTGATTCTACCTGATCCGAATGAACCTTTCGAAGTATATTGTGATGCTTCGTACCAAGGATTGGGTTGTGTACTTATACAGAACTGTAAGGTTGTAGCATATGTGTCGAGGCAGTTGAAAGTGCATGAGAGGAATTATCTGACTCATGATTTGGAGTTAGCAGCTATAGTGTTTGCGTTGAAAGTGTGGAGACATTTTCTTTATGGGGCAACGTTCACTATCTTTAGTGATCATAAAAGTTTAAAGTATCTGTTTGACCAAAAAGAGTTGAACATGAGACAAAGGCATTGGCTAGAGTTTCTAAAAGACTATGACTTTCAGTTACAGTATCATCCCGGAAAGGCAAATGTTGTAGCGGATGCTTTAAGTAGAAAAATCTAAGTGCTTCTGTTATGATGATTAAAGAGAAAGAACTGATAGAAGAATTTTGGGATATGCGTTTGTTTGTGAAATTGACACCGGGAAAGATGTGTTTAAACATGATCACCATTTCAAATGATTTAATGGATAGAATACCAGTAGGACAAAACAGTGACCAGTATTTGCAAGAAGCAAAAGAAGCAAGGAGCCAAGGAGCGATATTGGAATTTAGCGAAGGTGTTGATGGAATTCTAAAATTTAAAGGAAGAGTTTGTGTGCCAAACGATCCAAAACTTAGGAAATTGATTTTAGATGAAGCCCATAGGAGTAAGTTGAGTATACATCCAGGAGCCACAAAGATGTATCAAGACTTGAAAAAGCTATATTGGTGGCAAGGAATGAAGAAGGATGTCGGTGAATATATATCATCCTATTTAGTTTGTCAGAAGGCTAAGGTGGAACACCAAAGACCATCGGGAATGTTGCAACATTTGCCTATTCCTGAATGGAAATGGGATGACATAGCAATGGATTTTGTAACAGGACTACCAAAGACTTGGAAAGGTCACGATTCTATTTGGGTAATTGTTGATCGGCTTACAAAGTCAGCGCACTTTTTGCCAATTAATATTAAGTACTCAATGGAAAAGTTGGCCCAAGTGTACATCAATGAAATTGTTAGACTTCATGGTGTACCATCCAGTATTATCTTAGATCGAGATCCACGATTTACATTGAAGTTTTGGAATAGTTTGCAAGAAGCGATAGGAACAAAGCTACGTCTAAGTTCTGCTTACCATCCACTAACAGATGGTCAGTCAAAAAGGATGATTCAGTCATTAGAGGACTTGTTGAGAGCTTGTGTTCTAGAACAAACTGGTTATTGGGATGAATTTTTGCCATTGATAGAGTTCACATACAACAATAGTTTTTATTCGAGCATAGGGATGGCACCCTATGAGGTATTGTATGGGAGACGATGCAGAACGCCGTTATGTTGGTATCATGATGGTGAAAGTGCTGTTGTAGGGCCAGAATTTGTACAACAAATAATTGAGAAAGTGAAGATGATTCAAGATAAGATGAGGACAACTCAGACTCAGCAAAAGAGTTATGCTGATAAAAGATGAAGACCACTTGAGTTTGAAGAACGTGACCATGTGTTTCTACATGTGACACCTATAACTGGAGTTGGACGAGTGATTAAGTCAAGGAAACTCACTCCAAAGTTTATCGGGCCCTATCAGATACTCCGTCGGGTAGGTCCGGTAGCTTATCAGATTGCATTACCACATTTACTATCAAATCTTCACAATGTATTTCACGTATCACAACTATGAAAATATATTTCTGATCCTACTCATGTTATCGAACCAGACACCGTACAACTGAAGGAAAATTTAACCTATAAAACGTTTCCAGTCAAGATTGAAGATCGAAGGACAAAGCAACTTCGAGGTAAGGAAATTGCATTGGTTAAAGTAGTTTGGAACGATGTAAGCGGTGAAGCTACATGGGAGTTGGAAGATAAGATAAAAGAGCAATATCCATATTTATTTTGAAGGTGTGAAATCAAGTTTCGAGGATGAAACTTCTTTTTAGAAGGGGAGAGTTGTAACACCCCAAATTTTCTAACTATTTGACAGTAATAACAAAATTCTACTGTTTAGTGATTTCTGTGTACTGTAAAATTATTTTGATTATTCCGTGAATATATTTGATCGTTTTGTGTGATTTACTCCATGTTAAGAAAATAATAATTTTTGGACCGAGAAAAATCTTATGTAATTTAATTATTGTTATTAATTCTTAATTCCTTTTGCTAATCTGATTTGATTTTCATAAGTTTTATAATTTATATGATTTTGTGGATTATTATGATATTTTTATTTTTTTTAATTATTTTAATATTATTCTTAGGCTGTTGTGGGCCCAGGGGGCTGTAAGTGGGCCTAGGCGGGGTCGAAAAAGTGAAAATTTTTTCGGAGCCAGAAAATTTTGTATTGTTGAGATGGGGACGAGGGATCTTACTAAACCCAAAACTGAATACAGTTTTAAAATATTTTTTTTACTGTGTTTTGTACTATATTTAATTATTGGGCGATAAAAACTACAATTAACTGTGTCCGTAGGGTAATAGTAGATAAAAATAAATATTATACTACTCTGTCAACATTAATGGTTATGACGACTTTATGAGGAACCAATAAGAAGCAAGCTTAATGTTGAAACCTTTGGATATCCACCATTGATTTAATCAATGATGGAGATTTGGTCTAACAAAGTGGCTAGGACCATTTGTGACCCTTGGATGTCAAGTATGAAGAGAAGATCTTGACCCTTCACATTGGAGATACATCTAATGGCTAGGATTTCGAGGAGAAATATCCAATGGCCTAGATTTAGTCTTATCAATATAGAAGCTATACTTAGAAGCTACATTAATATTAACCATTGATCTAATCAATGGCTAACAATGCCCAAAATGGTGGCTAGTGAAATTTGTCACTCATTGAGTGTACAAGAGGGGGGGTTCGGTTTTGATGCTTAAGGCCATAGGAAAATTTCAAGACCACTTCATTATTCATCTTTGTCTTCTCCAAAAACCTAAAGCTTTTACAAAAATTTTCACTCCTCTCCCTTCTAGTGAGTTTCGGCCAAAGCACCCAAATTACCTTCCATCACTCTATAATTTTAAACAACCACATATCTTGCATCATTACAATAATCCAAGAACCTTTGTAGTTAAGTCCAAGCTATAAATCTTTCGTCTTCAAGGACTTTCTTCAAGATCAATTTCTAGGTTTTTGAGGTGAAGTGTAAGGAAACTTCACTACTTGTCTTATTTTCATGTTCTAAGCCATGTTTGATCCATGGTTCTCCTTGTTCAAGCTTAATATGCTAATAAACTTGTGTTTTATTTTGTGTTTAAGAAGCTTTTGGTAGTGAATCACTTACTCAAGGAGCAAACCAAGGAGCTTGGGAGGTTCTTCAAGAGGTAAGAGGGAGATCCATCTCACCAACCAAGTATAGTGGTGCGAGATGAATCTTGTATTTGATGGATGGTTAATCCATGTGAGGATTCATATCCTTGGTTGTGTAATTATGTGTGGGTGTTTATGTGCTTTAAATTATTTATTTGTGTTTGCATGCTTTATGTGATTTTATTGCTTTAAGGTATGCTTGATTATATGATATGATGAATATATATATGTATGCCATGACTTGATGATGAAAGGAAAATAAATTTTTGGTTCCAATGACCATGAGGATTTCGGCCTCAACACCTCAAAATAGGTGTTTCCAAACTAAAATTTTCATGAATGGTAAAATTGAATGATTAGAAAGGAAAGGAAAAAGAAAAAATGGGTTGGTTTTAAAGACCAAGTGTTCACGATTTTTGGAGGAATTTTAATGGTTTTGTTTGTGTAAAAACATGAATAGAACTTAGTTGATTTAGAAGGAAAAATATATGATGGTTTCAATGACCATGTACCACGGTTTTTGAAGGCTTGTATTGCCTTGGTTTTGTGAGACAAAGTGATTTCAAAATGAAATTTTTGTATATGAATGGAAAAGAGAGGTTGAAAGTGTTTGAACCTCAATTTATTTTAAAGAGGATTGATTTGAGCTATAACATCCTAAGTAAAACTATAAAATACAATTTTTTGGGAAACAGTAGAAATATTAATTTTTTTTAGAGGGTCTATATTGAAAATTATATTTTTAGAGGGACTATATTGAAAATATTCTTTAAAAATAAACTTTATTGTAAATATTATTTAATGAGGGACTGTTTTGGAAATATTATTTGAAGAGGGGCTATTATGTAAATATTATTTTATGAAGAGGGGCTATTATGTAAATGTTATCGTATAGAAGGACTAATAGGCAAATAATGAAAATAAGGTTAATCTTTTATATTAAATGAGAAAAATCTTATTTTGGATTTAAAATACGTTAAAAATATTTTACGCGATTTAAAAGTAGTAATTTTAGCTATGCGATTAAGAAAATATGAAAATATGATTATGCGATGAAAATACAGTAAAGATACTGTTGGGCCAATATGTGAATCCTGAATATGAGATGATGAATTTGAACTGAGAATGGTACATTGTACATGCATTGGAAATGTCCTATGGACTGGATAAGGCTAATTGCCTAGGAGAGAATACACCTCTTGAGTGGGTGCGATATGCGTAGTGTAAGTCACTTGTTGACCTTGGGGGCATCGGGGTGCGGGTTGCCTACAATGGGCAGTTAGTAACTCTTCTGTACCGTGGGTTTGATCGATGCAACACGCCGATGATCCTGACCGAGACACTATTCTTAATCAAGATCTGATAAAGATTATCGTGTATATGCTAGATGTGCAAATACATATGAAAATTATAGCACGTGATTTGAGGCATGTTGGTACAGACAAATCTTTTCAATCACTCTCTCCAATGTGAGTTTTAGCTCTATAGAGTAGGAAATTGAGTCTATGTGCCCATGCATACATATTGAGTATTGATATCGATGTGATATTTGAATTGTTGAATATTTGGATATTATTGAGGGCATGATCGTAATTATTATTTATTACTTATGTTGTGATAATAAATAATATGGATGGTATAATTGTAATTATGATATGATGTATCAGTATGGTATATTGTATGTGTTATCTCCATGCTACCATGTTGGTATTGGCGTAGGTGATCTCACCTCTTTGTATGCCTATTTTGCACTGTATTTATATTTGTAAAGACGTTGAGCAAGAATTGAGCAAGAAGGTGAAGAGGAGCAGATTCCTGTGGAGGAAGCTGAATTCTGAGAAGATGGCGATGCCCAGTTTCCTAGGATATATGAGGTTGCAATTTCGTGGAGGATCGGAAGCTTGGCATGTTGACCTAGATAAAGCATGTATTTTCTATATAGGAGACTTGAATGTTATCCTTAGTAGGCTTTATCAAGGGAACCCTTATTTCAGTGTAAATATTAATGTACACTTAGAGTTTTCGTTGTCCATTAGGCAGTACTGGGGAGCATACTACCGTACTCCTAATGTGATTAGTATTGTATCGTCTGCGCGGACTTCTGTCCGTAGGGCTTCGCATCAAGTTGGATTCCTACTTGCTGAGGAATCTAAGGAGGATCCGTCTGAGGGTTCTGCTGTTTAGTAATACTTGGGCAATATGTTAGTTTTAAATAATGTTTAAATACTTTGAGAACTTGGTCTGTAAGTATTTAAGTATGACAGTACTAAGACTTGTATATATATGATGTAAATTATTTGTGATGATGTTTTAATTTTTTTATTTTTCGCTAAGTTTATCTTATTGATGTTAAGAAATTTTACAACTCGTATTTACATTAAAAAGTATATTTTATAATGAATGGGTAATTTGGTAATTAAGTAACATAAATGTGATACCCTACGGTGGGTGTTACAGGGCCTATTCTTCATCATCACTTTCGGGACCATGAGGGAGATGCCCAAAGCTACCATGGGTAATATAGTGCCATCTATCATTGACCATGTATAGCTGAAGATTTTTCAAAGTATGCAGGCCTATGGACTGTGGCCCTTTTGAGCTGGTGTCATTGGACTCCTCAGCCAAGGAAATGGGACAGTATTCCAAGATTGCCATCACCAGCATAGCAAACGGTAGAGCAGAGTTTTTCTTTTTCTTCACGTCCAACATGTGCTTAATGATGTAGTATCCCCAGTAGATTGGTTTCCCAGTGGTCATTGCCCACAGGGTCACCACGTCATCCTTTAGAACCTGAGAGTAATTCCCTCCTGTAACACCCACCTTAAGGTGCCACATTTCATGTTACTTAATTACCAAATTACCCCCTTAATTAGAAATCGTGCTTTGTAATGTATATGCGAGTTGTAAAATTTCTTAATAGCAATAAAATAAACTTAGTGGAAAATAAAACATTACAGCATCATCACAAATAATGTACATTATGTATCCATACTCAAGTCTTGGTATTGTCATATTTTAATATTTACAAACTAGACTCTCAAAATATTTAAAACATTATTTAAACTAACATATTGCCCAAATCCTACTAGACAGCAGAACCCTCAGACGGGTCCTCCTTAGACTCCTTAGAAGATAGGAATCTGACTTGACACGAAGTCCTACAGACAAGTGTCCGAGCAGATGACACAATACTAATTGCACTTGGAGTACGATAGTACGCTCTCCAGTATTGTCTAATAGACAATGGGAACTCTAGGTGTACATTAATATTCATTGTAAAATAAGGGTGTCCAAGATGTAGCTACTTAAAATAATGTTTAAGTCCCTGTCAGAATCAGAAAATAGGATTTGAACTCTTTCATATTATTGATCAATCATATACAATATATACACAGGTGCTAGCAACTATTTTAGGAAACAACTGATGTTTCTTTCCTTAATTCTAGATCCCTTGATTTGAGGGATTGACTAATTACAAAAATAAATACATATTGTTTCCTTCCTTAATTCTAGATCCCTTGATTTGAGGCATTGACTAATTACAAAAATAAATACAGATTATAATTCTAAATAAGTAAGAGATACAATATTAACATTCCTGAAATAGCATACAACACACGAATTCTCACACTCCCCCTCAAGCTGGTGAATAGGTGTTTTCCATTCCCAGCTTGGAAACAATTCTCTCGAATTTGGAGCTATTCAATCCTTTGGTGAGGATATCTGCAAGTTGTCCCTGTGTAGGCACATATAGAATGCATATTAAACCACTGTCAAGCTTTTCTTTAATGAAATGCCTATCCACCTCAATGTGCTTAGTTCGATCATGTTGGACTGGATTATGCGCTATGCTGATTGCGGATTTGTTATCGCAGTAAAGCTTCATTGGTTCTTCCCACTTGATCTTCAAATCTTCTAATATAATTTTTAACTAAAGTAATTCACACACACCCTGTGCCATGGCACGAAATTCTGCTTCAGCACTAGATCACGCCACTACACTCTATTTTTTACTTCTCCAAGTCACAAGATTTCCTCAAATAAAAGTGCAATACCAGTAGTTAATCTCCTATCAACAATCGACTCTGCGTAGTCAGCATCTGTATAAGCTTCAAGAGACATATTCCCACTTCTCTTGAGCAAGATTCCTCTTCTCGGAGTCCCCTTGAGGTACTGCAAAATCCTGTGAGCAGCCTGCAGATGAGTTTCTCTTGGACTATGCATAAATTGGCTGACTAGACTCACTGCATAGGCGATATCCGGCCTGGTGTGGGACAAGTAAATGAGCCTACCCATAAGGCGCTGATACATTTCCTTATCAACAACAACATCCTCCTCTGTATTCCCCAATTTTAAGCTTGGATCCATGGGAGTACTTGCAGGCTTACATGCTGTTTTACCTGTTTCCTTGAGTAAATTAGTTATGTATTTTTGTTGTGATATGAAGATGCCTTTCTTAGAGTGTGCCACTTCAATTCCTAGGAAATATTTCAGCTTTCCCAAGGTTTTGATCTCAAATTCCTTGGCCAAAGACTGACTCAAAGCTTGCTGTTTTCTCCTATCATCTCCGGTCACAATAACATCATCTACATACACTAATAGTGCTGTTACTCCCCCTAAGGCAGAACATTTAATGAACAGTGTATGATCCCCTTGACTTTGTTTGTACCCCAAGGCAGTCATAGCTTTAGTAAACCTTCCAAACCAAGCTCGAGGAGATTGTTTCAGCCCATATAGGGCCTTTTTTAACTTGCACACTGTGTTGGCAGCTACATTTCTTCCATATCCTGGAGGCACTTCCATGTAGATTTCTTCCTCAAGTTCCCCATGTAAGAACGCATTCTTTACATCATACTGTTGTAAATCCCAACCCTTATTGGCAGCAAGAGACAGTAGTACCCTAACTGTGTTCATTTTAGCAACCGGAGCAAATGTCTCTAAGTAATCAATCCCATAGGTTTGTGTGAACCCTTTGGCAACAAGCCTCGCCTTATACCTTTCAATTGACCCATCAGCTTTATATTTCACGGTATATACCCACTTGCATCCAACTGGCCTTTTTCCTCCTGGGAGAGTAACTAATTCCCATGTTTCATTTTTCTCCAGGGCCTCCATCTCAACATCCATGGCTTGCTTCCATTTTTCATTGGACAATGCCTCAGATAGTGTAGTGGGTATGGAGGTAGTGTTTAGGTTAATTAGGAAGATTTTGTGAGTGGGTGAAAAATGCTTAAATGAGAGGTAGTTGGAGAGAGGGTATAAGGGCTGTTTAGTGGCTTTTCTGGTTCCTTTTCTAACAGCAATTGGAAGGTCAAGATCATCAACAACAGGTTGAGACTCAATTTTATCCTGTAAAGCTTCAAAATCAGAATTTATTACCTCAATAGAAGGGCTGGAGTTGGACTCCTGAACTGGCAGAGAGTTTGGAACAGCCACTGACCTCTTTTTGTAAACCAGATTTTGTCCAAACCACACATCAGGCTTGGCTACATCAGAAGATTCGGTTGCAACCATCTCAGGTTCAGTTTCAGCCATATCAGGTTCCATATCAGAGGGTAGGTTTTTAGGTTCAAAACTAGGCAAGTCAGGTAACCTAAGGGGATCTAGATCCTTATCTTCCCTAAAGCTCTCCCCTTGAAGATAAAGTTGAGGGAAATAGGGTTGAGCTTCATGAAAGGTGACATCCCAGGAAACAAATTTTTTTTTGGAAGAAGGGTGATAACATTTATATCCCTTTTGAGTGGACGAGTACCCAACAAACACACATTTAAGGGCCCTAGGATCAAGTTTCCCTCTATCTTGACTATGGACATGGACAAAGGATACACACCCAAAAATCCAAGGGGTAAGGTTATTTGTAATGGAGATATTTGGGTAAATGGTAGAAAGGGTGTTCATTGGACTTTTTAAACCTAGGACCTTGGAAGGAAGTCTATTGATTAAGTATGTTGCTGTAAGAACAGCTTCCCCCCAGAAGGTTTTAGGAACATTATGCTGATACAAAAGTGCACGTGTTTGGTCAAGAAGGTGCCCATTCTTTCTTTCAGCTATCCCATTTTGTTGTGGTGTTTTGACACAAGAGGACTCATGTACAATGCCTTCTTTTTGACAGAAAGGTGTAAGGGTGGAATTGAAGTAATCCTTAGCATTATCAAACCTAAGGCGCTTGATACTCACACCAAATTGATTTTTAATCATGGAGAAAAAAATCTGGAAAGTCAAGCTTACTTCAGATTTATTTTTAAGTAAGAAGGTCCAAGTAACACGGGTACAATCATCAATAAAGGTCATAAACCAGTGAGCACCAGACACACTAGGAACCTTAGAGGGACCCCACACATCAGTATGAATAAGATAAAAGGGAAATATGCATCTTTTATTACTTATAGGAAAAGATACACGCTTGTGTTTAGCAAGCTCACACATATCACAATGTAGACTCTCAACCTCAATTTGGGTAAATAGTGAAGGAAAAAGAATTTTGATAATCCTAAAGGAAGGGTGTCCTAATCTACAATGGTAAAGAAGAATTCTTTTCTTATTAGATAACATAGATTCGGACAAGTGAGGCAAATTGGTGGCAGCCAAGGAGTGCGGTTTTGGTTCTTCAATATAATAGAGGCCATTCCATTCTCTAGCAAGTCCAATCATCCTCGTCGAGTCCTTGTCCTGAAAAACACAATGATTGGTGTGAAAAATCACTTTACAGGATAAATCTTGAGTAAGTTTTTGTACAGAAATAAGGTTGGTGGATAACTTGGGAACATGAAGAACATTCTTTAATGTTAAAGATGTATTTATTTTAATGTCTCCCAAACCTGCCACCATCACAAGATTACCATCTACTGTAATAACTTTTTTATTACTAGGACAAGGTGAATAGGTGGAAAAGTGTGTGGATATAGGTGTCATATGGTCTGTGGCTCCAGAATCCAAAATCAAGAGCAGGGTAGAGGGTTTTTCTAAAACATTTAATCCAACTAAAAATGGAAGCATACCTGAGAATGCTAAAGTACAAGTACCTGAAGGTTTTTCCAAGTTGTTAAGGAAAGACCTCACCCTTTCTATCTCGTCCTGATTCAAGTTGCTGGATTAAGGCTTATTCCCACCACTAGTGTCACTTACTGCAACATTAACATGCCCATTTTTCTTGGAAGGTCCCCCTTTCTGACTCCACTCATGGGTAGGAGGCTTTTCATTCAGTTTCCAGCATTTCTCGCGAGTGTGGTTTGGCTTGTTGCAATATGTGCACCACAGCTCATCATTCTTCTTCCTACCATTTGCAGGCTCTCCATTAATACGTTCAGTCACCATGGCTGAGCTATCCACATTGGGAGTTTCCAGCATCAAGCATCTTCGACTTTCTTCTCCTCGTACTATGGCCACCACTTCATTGAAGCATGGAAGCGTTTGTCTCCCAAGAATTTGAATTCTGACCTAATCAAATTCAGAATTTAAGCCAACTAGGAAATCATAAACCTTGTCCTGCTCAATAAACTCCTTGAGAATTATGGCATCTTCTGAACATTTGGTCTTGATCACTCTATAAAGGTCTAGTTCCATCCATAGGGACTTTAGCTGATTGGCATATTCAGTAACAGTCTTATTCCCTTGCTTTGCTGCCACTGTTTGTACCTTGATTTCATATACCTGGGCTGTAACACCCACCTTAGGATGCCACATTTATGTTACAAAATTTCCAGATTACCCTTTTATAGATAACGTACTTTATAGGAGAAAAATACGAGTTGCAAAATTTCTTAATTACAAGAAAATAAGCTTAGCAGAAAATAAAACATCACAGCATCATTACAAATAATTTACATCATTTATACATATCCAAGTCTCTTGTTATACATATACAAGCCTTTAACACTATCATACTATAAATATTACAAACTAGTCACTCCAAAAATTATAAACACTATTTACATTGACATCTTTGCCCAAGTACTACTAGGCGGTGAGCCTCTCGAGTAGCCGGACCTCAGATGGGTCCTCCTCAGATTTCCCGGGGTGGGGGAATTCCAACTCTACGTAAAGTCCGGGGAGGAAATGTCCGAGCGGACGATACAACACTACTCTCTCTAGGGGTGCGATAGTACGCTCCCCAGTGCTGCCTAATGGATATAGGGAACTCTAATTGTACATAAATAGTAACAGAAAAGTAAGGGTTCCCTGACTGTAGCCTACTCAATCTAATATTTACATCTCCCAGATAATATACACACTCTCTCTCAAGATCTTCAGTCCATGCTTCGTCTCCTTCGATGAATGTCAGTCTCATGTAACCCAGAAAGCTAGGGATCTCCACCGCCATCAAAACTCAAGATTTTCAACAGAATCTGGACCTTCCTCTGCTTCTCGCTCTACGGCTGGCTCGATGTCTTAACAGCGGGTAAACATAATACAATATATACATACAAGAGGTGAGATCACCTATGCCAATACCAGTATGGTAGCAATGAAGATAATCACATCCAAAATATCATACAGACGTTATACTATAATTACAGTTATGCCACTAACCTTATATATCATCATTATACAGGAAATAAAAACAATAAGAATTACAACCATATTATTTTTAATACTCAAGTATTCAATATTTTAATTATCACGAGCAAGAATTTCACATGAATAAAATTACAATGATATATCCTCTATGAATGCAAATGTGCATGCAATGTATACTGACTCAATATCCTACTCCATGGAGCTACAACTCAAGTCGGAGAGAGTGACTGAAAAGATCTGTCGGCACCAACATGCTTCAGACCACGTGCTCAATTTCTGCACATCTAGCATATGCTCGACAGTCTGTATCAAATCATGATTAGGGATAGTGTCTCGGTCCGGATCATTGGTGTGTTGCATCGGTCTAACCCACGGTACAGAAGAGCTACCAACTGTCCATTGTAGGCAACCCGCACCCCAATGCCCCCAAGGTCAACAAGTGACCTACACTACGCTTATCGCACCCACTCAGGAGGTGTATTCTCTCCTAGGCAACTTGCCTTACACAGTCCTTTGGACCTTTCCAATGCATGTATTATGCACTATTCACAATTCCCATTATATCACATGTGCAGGGTTCATATAATAATTTAACAGTAGTATTACTGTAATTTAATTTCGTAGTCATAGTTTCAGATTTTCTCACTCGCGACTCAATTCTGTCGCCTTTTCAAACCACGTAATGATTTTTCAATGTTTTCCAATCGCGTGAATATTTCTCATACGTTTTGAATCAGAATTACTGTTTTACTCATTTTAATACTGAAATTTATCGTATTTCTCTCATATTTGCAAAATAGTCTCTCAAAACACATCAATTTACATAATGACCCCATATTTCCATAACATTCACAATTGAATCCCTTTCTCATAAAATTTACAGTACAAAGTTCACATACATACGGTATAAATTTCTCTACAGTATATATTTCACATACACCCATATTATCAGTTCCTTAAGCATTATAGCATACAGGCAAGAATCGAAATAAAATCAGATCTCACAGATACTACACGTACAGACATAGAAACACAAGCAGTCACATCCCAAATACAATCCAAACATAGAAACACAATCAAGCACATCTCAATACAATCCAATCAATACAGTCCAAGAACCTCAAACAATAGGTGAATAAATCCTTAAGGATTTTTCACCGAATAAACCATCCTCATACTACCAGAACATGGGTGGTAAGGTTGAGTCTCCCTCTTACCTCTTGAAGACAAGCTTTCTAAGCTTTCCTCCTTTCCTTGAGACTTTGTTCACCTCCTAACAAGCCCTAAATTTTTCAAGAAAAATTAGTAAAGGATTATACAAGAATCAAGATTGAAAACCATGGAAAAATCATGGTTAACAAAATAACAAAAAATCAGATTTTGAATCATTAATCCAAGCTTACCCTTTAGGAAAAGGTTTATGACAAAACTTGTGAAGGAGAAATGATTAGAGTAGGCTTTGAGTCAAAACAAAGCAAGAGATGAATGTTTTAGAGGATGGATGGTGTGAGTTCTAGGTGGTGACCGATTGGGAGAAGAAAGGAAAATGAAAGAGAGAGGCGTGAGTTTTCCTTGGTGTTTTTGAGAGAAATGAACTTATGTTTTGATAAGTAGAAAGGTGAATAATGAGGAAGTGAGAAGGCTGCAGCCAAGCCGTGTGATATCACGTGAAATGTGGGATGATTTTACTTGAATAATTATCAAATTCTTGAGTGTATAAGACAGCTTCCAGTCGTGAGTCATTGTGGGGAGAAATAAAGAATTTATTTGCATAATTATCCTCTCCAACCAGCTGCTGCCGTGAGCTGTCTTTTGTGAATGACCGTGTGATTGGTGAGGAGAAATGAAGAGAATTATTTGGGTAATTCTCCCATTTCCAGTTGCATGTCGTGCTGTGTTTTTGGTGATTGACGTGAATGAGTTTTTGCTTGAGTAAGTAACCATTCATTAATTGCATAAGGACACTCTCTTCTCATTGGTCACAAGCTTGACTTTGCATGGCTTTGCATGACTTGGTGATATTCAAATATCACTTGGAATGTTCTTCAAATTGTTGAAACCGTAGCTGCTATTTCTGCTGCTCCAAAACGTTGCTGGACCGTGGAGTTGGGTGCTACTGAGCCATCCAAATTCTGCTGCTGTTGGGCCTCCAATTCTGCTACTGGTCCATGGTGGTTTAGGTGAGTTTAAGTCCTTAATTCATCATTAGTTCAGGCCTAATTACTAGTTAGTTGATTAGCTATTTGAGTGGGTTTAATTTTCTAACCATTCTTACTTAATTCTTCAAGTATATAACTAATTTAGTTTAACATATTTTAGCATGCATCTAATACATATTTAGCATGCATCATCACCTCTAATTAGAATTAGGATATTAAATTAAGGATTAAGTTATAACTAATCCCTAATTAAGTTAGTTTACTTAATTCCTTAATTAGGTAATTAGGACAACTAAATTAAAGTTAATTAGTTTCCTAAGCAAAAGTCAAGCAATTATTGTTGACTCAATCTTATCCATTGAAAATTCAATTTGATTTTCTATCCATTAATTTTATTTATGGTAGATATTACTTGATAGTTTTGGTAGGATTTATTTTACACCATTGATTGAATCAATGGTTAAGATCAAGGCTTCTAAGTCAAACTTTAAATCTAATGGTCCACAAGAAAGTCTAAGCTTCTTTCCTTGACCAATTCTCATTGGTTAGAAAAATCCAACCATTTGTTTTGACTATATCCTATTGGATCATTTTAAATTTTAATTACAAGAAATATTCTAAACATTTTTTCTATTAATTAGAACTCATCGGGTCTAACGTTCATAGCAACGGCTGCTATAAATATAACCACAGATATTTATCAGTACAATATTTTTATTTTCATAGATAGATTCTAAAAATTAAAAGATTCTTTTCTGAGTCACTCAGATTCGGGTTTAGTAAGATCCCCCGTCTCCAAATGAGGCAGATCAGAATTTCCCCGGCCTGAAAAATATTATTTTTCCTAGTCAGGAGCAAATCACACAACATGATCAAGTATGATTTCAGAACAATCAAATTATTTTTATACCACACAGAAAATACAAAACAGTGTAATTCTGCTATTACTATTCATATGGTCAGAATTTGGGGTGTTACAACTCTCCCCCTCTAAAATAAAGTTTCGTCCTCGAAACTTGACATACACTTAACACAAAAATGGATACTGCTCTCTGATCTTTTCTTCCAATTCCCATGTGGCTTCACCACTTACATCATTCCAAACTACTTTAACTAATGAAATGTCTTTTCCACAAAGCTGCTTTATCCTTCGATCTTCAATCCTGACTGGAACTGTCTCATAGGTCAAGTTCTCCTTTAGTTGTACAGTGTCTGGTTCGATAATGTGAGTTGGATCTGGAATATATTTCCGTAGTTGTGATACGTGAAATACATTATGAAGATTTGATAAAAACGGTGGTAGTGCAACTTGATAAGCTACCGGACTTATCCGACGAAGTATCTGATACGGTCCGACAAACTTAGGAGTAAGCTTCCTCGACTTAATTACTCGTCCAACTCCAGTCATAGGCGTCACACGTAAAAATACATGATCACCTTCTTCGAATTCCAATGGTCTTCGCCTTTTATCTGCATAACTCTTTTGTCGCGTCTGAGCTGTCCTCATCTTGTCTTGGATCATCTTTACCTTTTCAGTTGTCTGCTGCACAAATTCAGGTCCTATCACAGTACTTTCACCATCCTGGTACCAACACAATGGTGTCCTACATCTTCTCCCATATAAGGCTTCATAGGGTGCCATCCCTATACTCGAATGGAAACTATTGTTGTAGGTGAACTCTATCAATGGTAGAAATTCATCCCAACCACCAGTTTGCTCTAGAACACAAGCCCTCAACAAGTCCTCCAACGACTGAATTGTTCTTTCTGACTGACCATCAGTTTGTGGATGGTAAGCAGAACTCAAATGTAGATTGGTTCCCATGGCTTCTTATAGACTAGTCCAAAATCTTGATGTGAATCGTGGATCTCGATCAGAAATTATACTGGATGGTACACCATGAAGTCTAACGATTTCATTGATGTATATCTGAGCCAACTTCTCCATTGAGTACTTAATATTAATCGATAAAAAGTGCGCCGACTTTGTAAGTCGATCAATAATTACCCATATAGAGTCGTGACCCTTCCGAGTTCTTGGTAGCCCCGTGACGAGATCCATTGCTATGTCATCCCATTTCCATTCAGGAATAGACAAAGGTTGCAACATTCCTGATGGTCTCTGGTGTTCTACTTTGGCCTTCTGACAAGTCAAACAGGATGATACATATTCTGTGACATCCCTCTTCATTCCTTGCCACCAATACAGCTGCTTCAAATCTTGGTACATCTTCGTGGCTCCTGGATGCATACTCAACTTACTTCTATGAGCTTCATTCAAAATCGATCTCCTAAGTTCTGGATCGTTTGGCACGCAAACTCTCCCTTTGAACTTCAAAATTCCATCAACACCTTCGCTGAATTCTAATTCTGCTCCTTGACTTCTTGCTTCCTTTGCTTCTTGCAGATATTGATCACTATTCTGTCCTTCTCGTATTTTATCCATCAGATCATTCGAAATGGTGATCATATTCAAACACATCTTCCCCGGTGTCAACTTTACAGATAATCGCATATCCCGAAATTTTTCTATTAATTCCTTCTCCTTCATCATCATAACAGAAGCATTAAGCGATTTTCTACTTAAAGCATCCGCTACGACGTTTGCCTTTCCAGGATGATATTGTAACTGAAAGTCATAATCTTTCAGAAACTCAAGCCAACGCCTTTGTCTCATGTTCAACTCTTTCTGGTCAAACAGATACTTCAAACTTTTGTGGTCACTAAATACAGTGAACATTACCCCATAGAGAAAATGTCTCCATACCTTCAATGCAAACACCACTACTGCTAGCTCCAAGTCATGAGTCGGATAATTCCTCTCATGCACTTTCAACTGCCTCGATGCATATGCCACAACCTTACGGTTCTGCATAAGTACACAACCCAATCCTTGATAAGAAGCATCACAATACACCTCGAAAGGTTCATTCGGATCAGGTAGAATCAAAACTGGTGAAGTAGTCAGTCGTCGTTTCAACTCCTGAAAACTTTCCTCGCATGTATCAGTCCACATGAACGGTTGATTCTTCCGTGTAAGTTGGGTAAGAGGTCCTGCAATCTTTGAAAACCCTTCTATGAATCGTTGATAGTAACCGGCTAATCCGATGAAACTACGGATCTCCGATACAGTCTTCGGTCTTTCCCATTCAACAACTGTCTCCACCTTCGACGCATCAACTTCAATTCCATCTGCCGATATGACATGCCCCAAGAATTGTACTTCGCTCAACCAAAATTCACACTTGGACAACTTGGCATATAGTTTATTTTCCTTCAAAATCTGGAGAACCACTCTGAGGTGTTCAGCATGTTCCTCCTGACTTCGAGAATAAATCAAGATGTCATCAATAAAGACAACAATAAACTTATCCAAGTATGAACGGAAAAGTCTGTTCATGAAATCCATAAATATTGTAGGTGCATTAGTCACACCAAAAGGCATCACTTGGTACTTATAATGCCCGTATCGAGTCCGGAACGCAGTCTTCGGGATATCCTCCACCTTTACATGTATCTGGTGATAACCAGAACGTAAATCAATCTTAGAAAATATGGTGGCTCCTCACAATTGATCCAGCAGATCATCAATCCTCGGTAGGGGATATTTATTCTTGATTGTAATCTTGTTCAGCTGTCGATAATCCACATATAGCCGAGAAGTCCCATCCTTCTTCTTTACTAACAACACTGGAGCTCCCCAAGGTGATACACTTGGTCTCACAAATTGCTTTTCTAACAAATCTTCCAATTGCTTCTTCAGTTCGGTCAACTCTATTGGTGACATTCTGTAAGGTGCCATAGATATAGGTCCAGCTCCAGGTACTAAATCAATAGAGAATTCAATCTCCCTTTCCGGCGGTAATCCCGGTATATCTTCAGGAAACATTTCAGGAAATTCATTCACTACAAAGATATCCTTCAGAACATCTTCACAGTGAACCTCTAAGGAAGATATCAACAAATACCCTAGATCTCCTTTCTTTAAATAGGCTTCCACTTGAGTAGGCGTTAAGAATTTAGAATCCTTAACCTCAGGGAAAACTAACGTCTTACTCGAACACTCAATCAGGATATGGTTAGAAGATAACCAATCCATTCCTAAGATTACATTAATCTTAGAATGAGGCAAACAAATCAAATCCACATGAAAGATTCTATCCCTAACACAAACAGGGCAATTGAAGCATACTTTTGTAGTTATCACAGGTTTATCAGTAGGAGTAACCACAGTCAAATCATATGGCAATGTAGTCACAGTCAATCCCAAACGCTCCACACAATCACATGCAATGAAAGAATGTGTTGCTCCCGAATCATATAACACTGTTAAAGGGTTACCTTTAATGGCACACTCCTCCATTATCAAGTCCTCAGATTTAGCGGCTTCCTCCTCGCTCATAGTATATACTCGACCACTCGCCTATGGCCTTACAGTACGAACATTGCCCACTGATGGCTCTGCCTTCATCTGATCACAATCTCTGGAAAAATGTCCAGGCTTCCCACATCTATAACAGATCACCCCCTTATGCTGACAGTCTCTAGTAAGATGTCCTTTCCCACACTTAAAACATTTAAGTGCAGAAGTTCCAGTTGAAGCTGTCTTACTACCACTTGAACTTCCCCCAACTGACTGTTGTCGACTCTGACTTACTGCTGGTTTAGTGTAGGGCTTTTGTTGATAACGGTTGCCACCGCCAACTCCGCTACCTCTTCCCTTTTGGAATCGTGCTGGTCCAAAGTTTTTAGTCCTTGCCGCCCGTTGGTTATCGATCTCGTCAATCTTGCGGCACTTGTCCAATAACACTGGAAATTGATCAATATCCACCGTCGCTAAAGCTCTCTTGATGTCAAGTCTCAACCCCTCTTCAAATTTCCTACACTTCTATTCCTTATCCGGATGCATCTGGAAATACCTCAAAAACTTAGACAAGCTTTCGAACCTTGCTGCATACTCGCTCACAATCATTGCTCCTTGCCTCAGACTAAGAAACTCCATCTCCTTAGCATGTTGTACACTCGCTGGAAAATATTTTGCCAAAAACTTCTGTCTAAAGAGTTGCCATGTTACAATTCTTCCTTCAGCTTCAATTAATCTTCAGGCTCCTGCCCACCAGGCCTCTCCATCACCAACTAACACAAATGTCGCGAAAATAAGTTTTTGCTTATCAGTACAACCCATACCATCAAATATCTTCTCTAGTTCCTTAATCCACAAATCAGCCTTCTCTGGATCAAACTCTCCATGAAACTTAGGCGGATTATTCCTTCGAAATTCTGACAAGCTATGAGCATCATCAGTTGCTCTCTGATTCTGCTGTACAACAACTTCAGCGATCCTTTGTATTGCTGCTATAGCTGCAGCCATATTCTGATTGTCATTGTCGGCATTCTCACCTTCTGCTTTAGTATTAACACGCCCTCTTCCTCGTCCAGCCATTTTGTCTTTCTCAAGTCAACTGGACAACACAAATCAGAGTTGAAGTCAGTCTTCTAGTAATATGGTTTCCTTTCCGACAAACAAACACAGAGAAACACGCAACTTAAACAAGACAGACCTAACCACAAACCCAAAAGACTCTAACTTGGGCTCTGATACCAACTAATGTAACACCCACCTTAGGATGCCACATTTATGTTACAAAATTTCCAGATTACCCTTTTATAGATAACGTACTTTATAGGAGAAAAATACGAGTTGCAAAATTTCTTAATTACAAGAAAATAAACTTAGCAGAAAATAAAACATCACAGCATCATTACAAATAATTTACATCATTTATACATATCCAAGTCTCTTGTTATACATATACAAGCCTTTAACACTATCATACTGTAAATATTACAAACTATTCACTCCAAAAATTATAAACACTATTTACATTGACATCTTTGCCCAAGTACTACTAGGCGGTGAGCCCTCGAAATGCAACCGGACCTCGATGGGTCCTCCTCAGATTCCCCAGGTGGGGGAATTCCAACTCTACGTAAAGTCCGGGGAGGAAATGTCCGAGTGGACGATACAACACTACTCTCTCTAGGGGTGCGATAGTATGCTCCCAGTCTTTACTAATGGATATAGGGAACTCTAATTGTACATAAATAGTAACAGAAAAGTAAGGGTTCCCTGACTGTAGCCTACTCAATCTAATATTTACATCTCCCAGATAATATATACTCTCTCTCTCAAGATCTTCAGTCCATGCTTCGTCTCCTCCGATGAATGTCAGTCTCATGTAACCCAGAAAGCTAGGGATCTCCACCGCCATCAAAACTCAAGATTTTCAACAGAATCTGGACCTTCCTCTGCTTCTCGCTCTACGGCTGGCTCGATGTCTTAACAGCGAGTAAACATAATACAATATATACATACAAGAGGTGAGATCACCTATGCCAATACCAGTATGGTAGCAATGAAGATAATCACATCCAAAATATCATACAGACGTTATACTATAATTACAGTTATGCCACTAACCTTATATATCATCATTATATAGGAAATAAAAACAACAAGAATTACAACCATATTATTTTTAATACTCAAGTATTCAATATTTTAATTATCACGAGCAAGAATTTCAAATGAATAAAATTACAATGATATATCCTCTATGAATGCAAATGTGCATGCAATGTATACTGACTCAATATCCTACTCCATGGAGCTACAACTCAAGTCGGAGAGAGTGACTGAAAAGATCTGTCGGCACCAACATGCTTCAGACCACGTGCTCAATTTCTGCACATCTAGCATATGCTCGACAGTCTGTATCAAATCATGATTAGGGATAGTGTCTCGGTCTGGATCATTGGTGTGTTGCATCGGTCTAACCCACGGTACAGAAGAGCTACCAACTGTCCATTGTAGGCAACCCGCACCCCAATGCCCCCAAGGTCAACAAGTGACCTACACTACGCTTATCGCACCCACTCAGGAGGTGTATTCTCTCCTAGGCAACTTGCCTTACACAGTCCTTTGGACCTTTCCAATGCATGTATTATGCACTATTCACAATTCCCATTATATCACATGTGCAGGGTTCATATAATAATTTAACAGTAGTATTACTGTAATTTAATTTCGTAGTCATAGTTTCGTATTTTCTCACTCGCGACTCAATTCTGTCGCCTTTTCAAACCACGTAATGATTTTTGAATGTTTTCCAATCGCGTGAATATTTTTCATACGTTTTGAATCAGAATTACTATTTCACTCATTTTAATACTGAAATTTATCGTATTTCTCTCATATTTGCAAAATAGTCTCTCAAAACACATCAATTTACATAATGACCCCATATTTCCATAACATTCACAATTGAATCCCTTTCTCATAAAATTTACAGTACAAAGTTCACATACATACGGTATAAATTTCTCTACAGTATATATTTCACATACACCCATATTATCAGTTCCTTAAGCATTATAGCATACAGGCAAGAATCGAAATAAAATCAGATCTCACAGATACTACACGTACAGACATAGAAACACAAGCAGTCACATCCCAAATACAATCCAAACATAGAAACACAATCAAGCATATCTCAATACAGTCCAATCAATACAGTCCAAGAACCTCAAACAATAGGTGAATAAATCCTTAAGGATTTTTCACCGAATAAACCATCCTCATACTACCAGAACATGGGTGGTAAGGTTGAGTCTCCCTCTTACCTCTTGAAGACAAGCTTTCTAAGCTTTCCTCCTTTCCTTGAGACTTTGTTCACCTCCTAACAAGCCCTAAAATTTTCAAGAAAATTAGTAAAGGATTATACAAGAATCAAGATTGAAAACCATGGAGAAATCATGGTTAACAAAATAACAAAAAATCAGATTTTGAATCATTAATCCAAGCTTACCTTTTAGGAAAAGGTTTATGACAAAACTTGTGAAGGAGAAATGATTAGAGTAGGCTTTGAGTCAAAACAAAGCAAGAGATGAATGTTTTAGAGGATGGATGGTGTGAGTTCTAGGTGGTGACCGATTGGGATAAGAAAGGAAAATGAAAGAGAGAGGCGTGAGTTTTCCTTGGTGTTTTTGAGAGAAATGAACTTATGTTTTGATAAGTAGAAAGGTGAATAATGAGGAAGTGAGAAGGCTGCAGCCAAGCCGTGTGATATCACATGAAATGTGGGATGGTTTTACTTGAATAATTATCAAATTCTTGAGTGTATAAGACAGCTGCCAGTCGTGAGTCATTGTGGGGAGAAATAAAGAATTTATTTGCATAATTATCCTCTCCAATCAGCTGCTGCCGTGAGCTGTCTTTCGTGAATGACCGTGTGATTGGTGAGGAGAAATGAAGAGAATTATTTGGGTAATTCTCCCATTTCCAGCTGCATGCCGTGCTGTGTTTTTGGTGATTGACGTGAATGAGCTTTTGCTTGAGTAAGTAACCATTGATTAATTGCACAAGGACACTCTCTTCTCATTGGTCACAAGCTTGACTTTGCATGGCTTTGCATGACTTGGTGATATTCAAATATCACTTGGAATGTTCTTCAAATTGTTGAAATTGTAGCTGCTATTTTTGCTGCTCCAAAACGTTGCTGGACTGTGGAGTTGGGTGCTGCTGGGCCGTCCAAATTCTGCTGCTGTTGGGCCTCCAATTCTGCTACTGGTCCATGGTGGTTTAGGTGAGTTTAAGTCCTTAATTCATCATTAGTTCAGGCCTAATTACTAGTTAGTTGATTAGCTATTTGATTGGGTTTAATTTTCTAACCATTCTTACTTAATTCTTCAAGTATATAACTAATTTAGTTTAACATATTTTAGCATGCATCTAATACATATTTAGCATGCATCATCACCTCTAATTAGAATTAGGATATTAAATTAAGGATTAAGTTATAACTAATCCCTAATTAAGTTAGTTTACTTAATTCCTTAATTAGGTAATTAGGACAACTAAATTAAAGTTAATTAGTTTCCTAAGCAAAAGTCAAGCAATTATTGTTGACTCAATCTTATCCATTGAAAATTCAATTTGATTTTCTATCCATTAATTTTATCTATGGTAGATATTACTTGATAGTTTTGGTAGGATTTATTTTACACCATTGATTGAATCAATGGTTAAGATCAAGGCGTCTAAGTCAAGCTTCAAATCTAATGGTCCACAAGAAAGTCTAAGCTTCTTTCCTTGACCAATTCTCATTGGTTAGAAAAATCCAACCATTTGTTTTGACTATATCCTATTGGATCATTTTAAATTTTAATTACAAGAAATATTCTAAACACTTTTTCTATTAATTAAAACTCATCGGGTCTAACGTTCATAGCAACGACTGCTATAAATATAACCACAGATATTTATCAGTACAATATTTTTATTTTCATAGATAGATTCTAAAAATTAAAAGATTCTTTTCTGAGTCACTCAGATTCGGGTTTAGTAAGATCCCCCGTCTCCAAATGAGGCAGATCAGAATTTCCCCAGCCTGAAAAATATTATTTTTCCTAGCCAGGAGCAAATCACACAACATGATCAAGTATGATCTCAGAACAGTCAAATTATTTTTATACCACACAGAAAATACAAAACAGTGTAATTCTGCTATTACTATTCATATGGTCAGAATTTGGGGTGTTACATGGGCCACATCCTTGGCTTTGGAGTAGGTCTGCTCCATTGCATCCCAAACCTCATTTGTAGTGCTGAGAAACATGCAGGTATCGCTGAGTTCGGGAATCATTGAGTTCTACAGCCAAGCCATGATCATAGCATCTTCCTCATCCCATGCATCGAACTTAGGGTCTCCCTGTTTTGGTCCAGTCCCCGTGATGTGGCTCAATTTCCCTTTCCCTTTCAGCACTGTCCGAACAAGTTGGGCCCATTTCAAGTAGTTCTTCCCATTTAGTCGATAGACAACATGGATAGTTTACAATTCTTCAGGTTGGTGGGGTTGGATATCCTTCGTTCCCTTCTCTATGTTCAGAACTTCGCCCTCTGTGTTAGACATCGTGAGGTATGAAGGTTGTCACCACTGATGGCAATAAAGGCCGAATGAATGGAGAAAGGTGCGACTGGGAGAAAGGTCAGCAATGAAGGCTAACCAATGGGTAGGGTGTGTTGGCGATGAAGGCCAACTAAAATGTTTGTGCGTCGGCAATGAAGGCTAACGGCTGTAGGGTTGTGTTGCGGAAGCAGGCCCCCTTAGAACGAGGGCTCTGGTACCATGTCAGAATCAGAAAATAGGATTTGAACTCTTTCATATTATTGATCAATCATATGCAATATATACACAGGTGCTAGCAACTATTTTAGGAAACAACTGATGTTTCCTTCCTTAATTCTAGATCCCTTGATTTGAGGGATTGACTAATTATAAAAATAAATACAGATTGTTTTCTTCCTTAATTCTAGATCCCTTGATTTGAGGGATTGACTAATTACAAAAATAAATACAGATTTTAATTCTAAATAAGTAAGAGATACAATATTAACATTCCTGAAATAGCATACAACACATGGATTCTCATAGTCTCCTATGTAGTAAATACGCTATCTTTTCAGGTCGACGTGCCACGCCTCCAATCCTCCATGAAACATCATTCTCATATACCCAAGGAAACAAGGCATCTCTATCGTCTCAGAACTCAGCTTCCTTTCCAGGAATCTGTTCTTCCTCAGTTTCTTGCTCAAGTCCTCGCTCAACATCTTTAAAATTATAATTACAATACAGAATAGACATACAAAGAGGTGAGATCACCTACGCCAATACCAGTATGGTAGCAATGAAGATAAATACATACAATATCTCATACTAACACATCATACATAATTACAATTATACCACCAATATCATTTATCAAACACATACAATATCTCATACAACTATCATACCATATTTACAATCATGCTATCAACATCATTTATCATCATAACATAATTACGATCATGCCATTACCAATATTCAAATATTTCATAATTCAATTATCATAAACAATAATTACGATAATGTTCTCAATAATTACGCATATGCACCTAGACTCAATTTCCCACTCCATGGAGCTAAAACTTAGATCGGAAAGAGTGATCGAAAAGATCTGTCTGCACCAATATGCCTCAGACCACGTGCTCAATTTTTTACACATCTAGCATATGCACGACAGTCTTTATCAAATCTTGATTAAGAATAGTATCTCGGTCCAGATCATTGGTGTGTTATGTCGGTCTAACCCAAGGTACAGAAGAGCTACCAACTGCCCATTGTAGGCAACCCGCACCCCAATGCCCCCAAGGTCAACGAGTGACCTACACTACGCATATCGCACCCACTCAGGAGGTGTATTCTCTCCTAGGCAATCAGCCTTATTCAGTCTATCGGACCTTTCCAATGCATGAACTATTCACCTTTCACAGTTCCAATTCATGATCACATATTCAGGGTCCACTCAATAACCCAATAGTATTATTACTGTATTTTCATCGCGTATCAAATTTTCAACATTTCTCAATTGCGTAAAATATTTTTCTTACGTTTTAAATCAAAAATACTATATTTCTCATTTAACACCAAAATTTAACTTTATTTTCTATATTTGCATAATAACCCCTCAAAACATAATATTTACATTTTAGTCCTCATTTAAATAATATTTTCACAACAGTCCCTCATAAAATTCTTATTTATGAAATAATCCCTCATAAAATTTATATTTACGAAATAGTCCCTCCAAAATATAGTATTTACATTTTAGTCCTTTTTCAAATAATAATTTCATAATAGTTTCTCATAAAATAATATTTACGAGATAGTCCCTCTTTTATAAAATATTTACAATATAGCCCCTCTAAAATCAATAATTGTAATATGGCCCCATTAAAAATGAAAATTACAATATTGCCTCTCTAAAAATCATAATTATAATATGGCCCCTTTAAAATGAAAATTACAATATAACCCCTCAAAAAATCAGTATTTGTACTATTTCCCAAAAATTTATAATTCTTTCTTTTACTTCCAATAATACAACTCAAATTTTCCGGACGCGCTTCAAAACCCATAAGGTGAGCTATACGTCAGAAAACTTCAAGTATTGATATTCAATTTTATTTCATAACCCATTTATTTAATTATATCAAATTGTTTATCCAAAATCATTTTACTTTGCTATACTCAAACTTTTTCAAATTCAATTCCTTTTCATTTAAATCTTTAAATTCTCATTTGAATCCATCATTTTCAAGACTTTGGTCTTCTTTTTCATGGTAAGGCTGTGAGCCTCATTTGCTCTTTGGAGCATTCATACAATCGTTCCATCATGTTGTTCACATCCTAAATTACACATGCACTTACATGCATTCAATTTCATACATACAAACATATATCAAAACAAAAAATATAATATCACACATGCAAACGCAATTATAAAGCCATAGACATCAAAATCACAAACAAAGAGACATCAAACAATAGGTAAATAAACCCTTATGGGTTTATCACTGAGCAAAATCATCCCCACACCACCAAAACTTAGTTGGTGAGGTAAAATCTCCCTCTTACCTCTTGAAGACAAGAATCCACAAGCTCCTCCTCCTTCTTTGATTCCGTGGGAATCACAAACAATTCCCTAAAAATTTCTAAACAATTTATAAATCACAAATAAAGCTTAATAATGAAAAACCATGGAACAATCATGGTTTAGAAAATCACACATTAAATTTAAAATCAAAGAATCAAAAGTTTACCTTTAGGAAAGCAAGATAGAACTTGAATTTTGAAGTAGAAGGAATAGGATTTTGACAAAACCTTCTAAATAAAAAGTGTTTAGGAAGTAGTTTAGGTTTAGGAAAATCTAAGAAGAAAAATTATAGAAGATGGATAGTGGTCTTGGGTGATTAGGCCGGAAATTCAAAGAGAAAAGGAAAGGAAAATAGCTTGGTGTTCTTGAGAGATTTGAGAGAAAATGATGAATATTTGCTTTACAAAGTGAGAGAAAATGAAATAAGATGGCTTATGTCAAGTGTGCAGCCGTGAGGCTCTTTGGAGAAAAAGTGAGAAAATGATTAAGTTATAAAGTATGATGAATGAAATGAATTTTCTAATTCTTAAGCACTTGGCCGTGGAATAGCTTGGTAAAAGAATGATAATATTTGATTCACATGGCTTATGTCATAACCAAACAAATCTCATCCATTGATTAGATCTATGGCCAATATTCAATGCTTGCTAATCAAGCTCACATCCACACCATTGATTTGATCAATGGTCAACATCCAAGACTTCCTCACTAAGTTTGCTCCTACACCATTGATTAAATCAATGGTGATAAATCAAAACTTCTTCATCAAGATCATCATCCAATGGTTCACACTAAAGTCCAAGCCACTAAGTTTGACTCCATCCTAGCCATTGAATTTAACTTTGTTTCCTATCCATTGATCTAATCTAAGGTGGATATTATTAGTTATCTTGTTAGGATTATTCTCACACCATTGATCGGATCAACGGTTATGATCAAAAACATCTTAATCAAGCTTTTCATCTGATGGTCCACAATAGAGTCCACGCTCCTTTATTTGACCACTTCCTATTGGATAGAAAAGTCCAGCCACCTATTTTGACTGATTCCTATTGGTTCATTTTTTATTTAGGTTACAAAAAATATTCTAAGCACATTTTTTGTCAATTAACATTTATCGGGTCAAATAATTATAGCAATAACTGCTATAAATAAAATAGTAAATATTTATCCGTGAAATATTTTTATTTCACAGTTTAATTTTAAAAATTAAAAGAATCTTTTCTGTGTCTCTCAGATTCGGGTTTAGTAAGATCCTCCGTCTTCGAAATAATCAGATAAGATTTTCTCCGACCTGAAAATTATTATTTTCCTGACCCGGAGCAAATCACACAAAACAATCAAAAATAGTCTCAAAACAGTCAAATTAATTTTTTATAACACAGAAAATGCAAAACAGTGTAATTCTGCTATTACTATTAACATAGCCAGAATTTGGGGTGTTACACCTCCCCTAGGAATCAACCCCCTGACCAGAAGATAGTGGAGTACCCTATTCTCCATGGTTAGGCCAGTGGCCATGACCCTCTTCTTGGGATCACTGGGGAGATAGTATCTTGACCTTATCAAAGAAAGAAGAGCAACCTTATGCTCAAATTCATGACCCCAAATTTTAGCATTTCCACAGAAATTTGCTCCATCAGGAGTGAGTTTGGTTAGCCTATACCATTCATGCATAGTGATATTGATCTGTTGCTTCTTCACCTCAAAAATTAAACACTCATCCCTATACTTCAAATTGGCATAAAATACTCTCACTAAATTTGGATAGATGGCCTTCTCAATGCTAAGGAAACCTAGCAGTCCTAAAGTTTCAATGGTTTTAAAACTTTGCAGGGGTTCACTCTCACAGAAAGCTATAGGGAGATACCTGGGGGATATTATCTTCTGTAGCTGGAAGTTTTTCCTGAATAACTCAGCTTTCTTTACGGTGGAGAAATGGTAAGTGAGGTCTAGGCCTGAAATATTGCGTAGAGCTGCACGTGAGGATTCTCCAATAACAACCCCTGTTCTGGGGCATTTTGAACGGTGAAAAGGCTCTGCCATTTGATAAGGAAGAAGAGAATAGGATGAAAGGAATGTGTTTAGAGATGAGTGAGTGAAGAGAGGGATGAGAGAAGGACAGTTTAGGGTAGAGAGGGAGAGAGTGTTTGTGAGAGGTGATAGGGATATTTGGTGATGGATTGTGATGGGATTTAAGAGATAGGCTTTGTAGAGAGGGGATTTTTGAGTGAGAGGGAGGTGAAATGGAGGGATTTGGGTGAGATTTGAGTGAGAAAAGAAGGATTTGGATGTTGGGTCTTTGTGGGAGCAGAGGAGGAAGACGAAGAAACTGAAAGGTTTCTGATAAATGAAGCCTGCGCGCATTAGAAAACCTTGTTTTTTTTTAAAATCCTGTGTAATCGATTACATTTGTATTGTAATCGATCACAAGCCTTCTGTTACTTATGTAATCGATTACATTTTTGGTGTAATCGATTACTATGCTTCTGGGGAACCTTGTAATCGATTACATTATTGGTGTAATCGAATACCAGCATACTTAAACTTAGATTTTGCATTCCAAACATCATAGAATCAATTTTAAACTATTCAAATCAGTTCCAGAACATCTTAATTCATGCAAGCATATAATCTAATCATATTATGATTCAAATCATATAATTGTGCAAAATTACTATTTTTACCAAGAATTACACCTTTTTCTGGTGAAATTGTGAAGTTGTTGAGTTGCTTGGAAGTCTTTGACATGAGGGAGCACCTGCAAAACAACTTAGGAGAAATCTCCAATGCTCAAGTCAGTATTGGATTCAAATATGATTAAAAAATCAAGGATTATGCAGTAAATGGTTACAATTATGCAGAAAGCAACATGTTATGTATCAAGATGGAATATTATGCAGCAAATTGATTTTTGGTTTATGCAGTAACTAATCAACTTATGCACGATTGATCCAATATACCAAGTTCATTTCTTATATAGAAAAATGCTTCTTTGGCTAGGGGCTTAGTGAAAATGTCAGTTAGTTGCTTAGTGATTTCTACAAATTCAAACATACAATCACCCTTTTGAACATGGTCTCTAATGAAATGATGTCTTATTTCAATGTGTTTAGTCCTAGAATGCAAAATGAGATTTTTGGACAAATTAATTGCACTGGTATTATCACATCTTATGGGGATGTGATCAAGCTTAAGACCATAGTCCAAGAGTTGTTACTTCATCCAAAGGATTTGAGCACAACAACTCTCAGCTGCAACATATTCAGTTTCAGCTGTAGACAATGCCACACTATTTTGTTTCTTGCTATGCCAAGAAACTAGTAAGCTTCCAAGCAAGTGGCATATCCCACTAGTGCTCTTCTTATCCATTTTGCATCCAGCAAAATTAGAATCGGAATACCCAATAAGGCTATATGAGGCACCCTTAGGGTACCACAAACCCATTTGTGATGTGCCTATTAGATATTCCATTATTCTTTTAACAGCACTTAGGTGTGATTCTTTAGGATTTGCTTGAAATCTAGCACACATGCATACACTAAACATTATATCAAGCCTACTTGTAGTGAGATAAAGGAGTGAGCCAATCATACCTCTATATTTTATAATTTCTACAGATTTAACTCCTTCATCATTGTCCAAATAGCAAGAGATGCCATAAGAGTAGTCATATGCTTGATATTGTCTATTCCAAACTTCTTGAGCATCTCCTTGCAATACTTGGATTGGCTTATGAAAGTCCCTTCTCTTGTTTGCTTGATTTTGAGACCAAGGAAGAAATTGAGTTCACCCATCATGGACATCTCAAAGCCATTTTGCATAATATTTGAAAAATCTTTATAAAGAGAGTTGTTAGTAGCTCCAAATATAATATCATCAACATAGATTTGAACTAGAAGTATGTCATGCATTTTATGTTTTATGAAAAGGGTAGTATCAACTTTACCTCTAGAAAAACCTTTTTCCAAAAGGAATTTGCTCAACCTTTCATACTAACCTCTAGGAGCTTGTTTCAAGCCATACAAGGCCTTTTTCAATTTAAAAACATAGTTGGGCAATTCAAAATCCTCAAAACCAGGAGGTTGTTCCACATACACATTTGATAGAGTTTGAAATCCATGATGCAAGCATATGCAAGTAACATTCTAATGGCCTCTAATCTAGCTACGGGAGCATAAGTTCTTCATAGTCTATGCCTTCTTCATGATTATAGCCCTTAGCTACAAGCCTACCTTTATTTCTTATTATTAAGCCCATTTCATCAAGTATGTTCCTAAAGACTTATTTGGTGCTAATTATAGGATGATCAATGGGCCTTAGAACTAATTCCCAAACTTGATTTCTCTCAAATTGATTTAGTTCTTCTTGCATGGCCAAGATCCAATATTCATCATTAATGGCCTCATTTATGTCTTTAGGTTCAACTTGAGAGACAACTAAATGATTACATGCATCTCTAAGTGAGTTTCGAGTTATTAGCCCTTTTGATACATCACCTATTACTTTGTCGAGAGGGTGATATCTTGATGCCCTCCATTCCTTTGGTAGATCCATGATTTCTGAATCCTTTTGCCATGAGTGATCAAGGAGTCTCTCTTCTTGCTTCTTGGACTCTTTCTCTTGATTTTTCAAGTGTGTTTTTGCCAAGATTTCTGCAACATCATCAACAAGCTCCTTTCTCGGCTCATTTGGGTTAGTTTCATCAAATGCAACATGTATAGACTCTTCTATGGTCATAGTTCGTTTATTATTGACTCTAAAGGCCTTACTATGTATAGAATAGCCAACAAATATTTCCTCATCAGATTTTACATCAAACTTCCCCAAGTTATCCTTTCCATTATTTAAAAAAATATATTTACATCCAAAGACATGAAAATGTGACACATTTGGCTTCCTTCCTTTGTACAATTCATATGGGGTTTTCTTTAAAATTGGCCTTATTAGGGCTCTATTCATAACATAACAAGCAGTGTTAACCGCATTCACTCAAAAGTACTTTGGAAGGTTGGCCTCATTGAGCATAGTTCTTACCATTTTCTCTAAAGATTGATTTTTCCTTTCTACAACACCATTTTGTTGTGGTGTTCTAGGAGCAAAAAAATTATGCTCAATGCCATGTTCATCACAAAAAGTTTCAAATTCATGATTTTCAAATTCACCACCATGGTTACTTCTTATGGATGCAATACAAAAACCTTTTTTGTTTTGGATAACTTTGGCAAGCTTTTTAAATGACTGAAAAGCATCATTTTGTGGGCCAAGAATAATGTCCATGTAAACCTAAAAAAATCATTCACAATCACCAATGCATAATAATTCCCACCAAATCTCATAGTTCTAGAGGGATCAAAAAGATCCATGTGCAAAAGTTGTAAAGGTCTAGAAGTTGAAACCATATTTTTAGCTTTAAAAGAGACCTTTACTTGTTTTCCCTTTTGACATGCATCACAAAGTTTATCCAAATTTGAGTTTTGGAAGACCAATTACTAGTTTTTTAGAAACTAATTTGTTTAAGTGATCCATGTGAATATGAGCAATTCTTCTATACCATAACCATGAATCATTTTCTTTACTCATAAAGCATTTAGCATCATTTGAGGAAATATCATCAAGACTAATCATATATATATTATTGACCCTATGACCAACAAACTTGACTTGCTTGTCATCCTTTCCCTCAATTATGCAACAAGAAGAATCAAATATAACCCTATTGCCTTTATCACATAATTGACTAATGCTAAGCAAATTATGTTTGAGTCCTTCAATAAGCAAAACATTATCAATTGATGAGGAAGGGATCTTACCAACTTTACCAATTCCAAGGATCTTCCCTTTGTTGTTATCACCATAGGTGACATGACCATGCTTCTTGGGGGCAAGGGAGGAGAACTTGGAGCCATCACCGGTCATGTGCTTGGAGCAACCACTATCAAGATACCAACTTGAGCTTTTGGTCTTCAAGCACACCTACAACACACATTCAAATTTTAACCTTTGGTAACCAAATTGTCTTGGGTCCTTGTGTGTTAAAGTTAGGCATGGTGCCTTTAGGAACCCAAACCCTTTTGATTCCAACCTTGGTGTTTATGTTCTTTCTAACATTGTAAGTGGATGCACTATGCTCTTTCTTACCATAATGAAAACATTTGACAAAGGGACTACTTGAAGTATTTGAGGAAACGAAGAAATTCTTATAAGACTTTTGATGGTTATTTAGATTAAATCCCAAACCGACTTTTTGAAAGACATATTTTTATTTCCCTAACAACACATTCAAGTTGTCTCTTCCAAAAGTAAATTTTGCAAGAGTGTTGTTCAAATCTTCAATTTCTTTTTCAAACGCTTTGCATGATGAACAAGGTAATGATATGGATGTGTTATCATGTGAGGAGCAAGTTATGCATAATGAGTTAGCATCAATAAGTCCTAAGGTCTCATTTTCAATCTTAAGCTCATTTATCTCCTTGCTTAAAATAGAAACTTTGTTTACTAATAAGGAGATTGTTTTGTTAGAAGATAAAACCATTTTTGTGAGCCTCAAAGATTCATTATGCAATTCTTGAAAAGCATCTTGCAATTCATCATAAAAAGGTGGAGATTCTGAGTTAGAAGATGTTACCTCGGTGTCGCTCTCTCCACTTTCTTCTCCTCAAGCCATGAGACAAAGATGAGCTTCTTCATTCTCTGAACTATCGGAAGAGCTTATGTCATTGTCCTCCCATGCTATATATGCTATCCTTCCTTTCTTTTCTTTGGAAGACCTTTTTTCAAACTTTTCCGTCTTCTTAAGATACATAAGACATTCCATTTTCATGTGCCCCGATTTTCCACATTCGTAACACTTTGGAGGAGTAGAGGATCATTCTCCTTTGTGATAAGCTTTCTTTTGAGGAAAAGGTGATCTTCTTTGGAATTCCTTCTTCTTCAAGAATCTTCCAAACTTCCTCACAAGGAGACTAAGATTCTTCTCACTTAGCTCAAGATTTTCTGCATCCTCTTCACCATCTTCATCATCATCTTCAATTGTAGAAGATGTGACTTTGAGTGCGATTCCCTTTTTCTTCTTACCATGCTCTTCATTTTGATTGAGCCTATTTAGCTCCAACTCATGTTCTTGAAGCTTCTTAAATAAGGTAGTTAGAGACATTATTGATAAATCTCTTGATTCTGCAATAGCCGTTACTTTCAATTGCCAATTTCTGCTTAAGCATCTCACGACTTTGTTAATAAGATCTTTGTTAGGAAATGTCATTCCTAATAAGATAAGATGATTAACAATATGTGTGAATCTCTTTTGCATCTCTTGAATACTTTCACCTTGGTTCATTCTAAATAATTCATATTCATAAGTAAGAGTGTTTATTCTGGATCACTTTACTTCACTTGTACCTTCATGAGTAACTTGTAAAGTATCCCACATTTCTTTACCGGTCTTGCAATTTGACACCCTAAAGAATTCATCATACCCCAAGGATGTGGTAATGATATTCTTGGCTCTCAAATTGTATTGAACATTCTTTTTATCCTCATCGGTCCATTCATTTCTAGGTGTATTAATTTTTACACCATCTTTAGTATGTGTGGGAACAAAAGTACCATTTTCAACAGTGTCCTACATGTCTAAGTCAATAGCTTTAATAAAAATTTTCATCATTTCTTTCCAATAGGCATAACCATCGCCATTGAAATAAGGAGGTCTATTTATAGAAGAACCTTCATTTGAAAAACTATTTGAAGCCATCACTTCTCTTGAAGCTGCTAAGCTCTTTATACAAGAGTCTAGTTCTGTTAGCACTTGTTACCAAGTGGCCTCAATACTCAAGAGGGAGGGTGAATTGAGTTTGTAAAACAAGTTCGCAAATCTTTCGTAAATCATTTGATAATCAATTTTCGTTGAAGCTATTGAATGGATAGAGATGATTGGATAAAAGAGATGAACACTTTCACTTATAAATATAATACCCAAAGGAGATAATATTCAAGCAATTCAATGAAACAGTGCATAAATGTAAAGAGAAAGGTTTAGAGAAACAAACACAATAGTTTATCCTAATTCGATCACCAATCCACTTGTATGTCCTGTCCCCAAGCAAACACTCAATATTTTCCACTATATCTTCAAGCTTCAATAGGTGCTTGACAACCATTACAAACTTAAGCACTCAACACTTTGGGATACCTTACCCTTAGAGCTTCAGCCTCTTCAACTAAGGGATGTCTCACCCTTTACACTTTAAGAGGGATGCCTCATCCTCTTTACAAAGTAATTCAGATTGATAGAATGAAACTCTCACAAGAGTAATTGATACAAATTGAAGCTCTAATATGCTCTCAAAATATATCTCAAGATTGTCAAGAAAAACAGAGCAAGAACATTTTCAGAGTATGATTCTCATGTTTAGATGTTAGATTGATGTTCTGAATTAAAGGTTAGCCATTAATGAAGTCCCAAGGCAAGTATTTATAAGTTATATGAAGAAAGGAGCCATTGGGAGTGTTAAAGCCAAGCATTTAATGCAGTTAATGTAGTCGTTAGGCACTGTCAGACTTGTGGTAATCGATTACACAATCATTGTAATCTATTCCAATGTGTTCTTGGCTTTCTGGGCACTTGGTAATCGATTACAAGCTTGGTGTAATTGATTACAAGGCTTCTGACTTTCTTGTAATTAATTACAATATTTATGTATCGATTACATGACTCTTTGAATGTGTTCTTGCCTTTCTGAGCTCATTGTAATCGATTGCCAACTTGGTGTAATCAATTTTAAGGCCTCTGACTTGCTTGTAATCGATTACAATGCTCATGTAATTGATTACAAGGCCTCTGTTTGCTGTGTAATCGATTACAAACATGATGTAATCGATTACATTGGCCTTTGAACACATTTTTCAAGTCCAATTTGAGATGTAAGTCATTTTTAATTTTGAGAAACTTGGATTGAACAATATTGACATGTGTTTTACATAATCCAATATTAAAATCAACATTTTCTTAAAATATGAGCTTTCAATAACAAGTTGATTTTGAAGGAACTTGAAAAACCATTTGAAGATCTTTGAGACACTTAGAGAGCATTTAACATTGATAATCTAGGACCTATATCTAATATACCTCTTTTGATCTTTGGTCCTCTCTTTTGATCTTGATCTTCATCTTGACTTTGTTATCATCAAAAACTCATTTGATATGCTTTGAGACATAAGCATTCACAGACTTATGAAAGTTCTTTCTTTTATTTGTTTGATTTGAAGCCCAAGGAAGAAATTAAGTTCTCCCATCATCAACATTTCAAACTCATTCTGCATTGTCTTAGCAAATTCCTTACAAATGGATTCATTAGTAGTATAAAAAATAATGTCATCCACATAAACTTGTACAGGGAGAATATTATGCTTTTTATTTTTAATGAAAAGGGTTGTATCAACTTTTCCTCTTGAAAACTCTTTTTCTAAAAGCAACTTACTCAACCTTTCATACCAAGTTCTAGGAGCTTATTTTAAGCCATACAATGCCTTTTTCAGTTTGAAAACATGGTTGGGTATTCATAATTTTCAAAACCTGGAGGTTGTTCAACATATACCTTTTCTTGAATGAACCTATTTAAAAAAGTACTATTAACATCCATTTGGTATAACTTAAAATCCATGATGCAAGCATATGCAAGTAACATTCTAATAGCTTCTAATCTAGCTACAGGTGCATAGGTTTCTTCATAATCTATTCCTTCTTCTTGGTTATATCCTTTTGCAACCTAACCTAGCTTTATTTCTTGTTATTAAGCGAATTTCATTAGGTTTGTTCCTAAAGACCCATTTGGTTCCTATAATTTGATGATCATTGGGCCTTGGAACCAATTCCCAAACTTGATTTCTCTCAAATTGGTTCAACTCTTCTTGCATGGCCAAGATCCAATGTTCATTGTTAAAGGTTTCATTCATGTCTTTAGGCTCAATTTGGGAAACAAAAGCTATGTGATTACATACATTTCTAAGAGAGTTTCGAGTACTTACACATTTAGATACATCACTTATTATTCGATCAAGAGGATGATATCTTGAAGTTCACCATTCTCTGTGAAGGTCCATGACTTGTGAATTCTCTTGTCTTGGGATGTCTTCTTGACTTTCCTCTTGCTCTTTAGCTTCCTTTTCCTTGTTGTCCAAATGTGTTTCTGCTAATATTTCTGCGACATCATTAACAAAGTCCTTTCTCGGTCCATTTGGATTAGTTTCGTCAAAAACAACATGAATAGACTCTTCAATAGTCATAGTTCTTTTATTATAAATTCTAAACGCCTTGCTATGATTAGAATAGCCAAGAAGAATACCTTCATCAGACTTAGCATCAAACTTTCCCAAGTTATCCTTTCCATTATTCAAAATAAAACATTTACATCCAAAAACATAAAAGTGTGAAACATTTGGCTTCCTTCCTTTGTATAACTCATATGGGATTTTCTTTAAAATTGACCTTATTAGGGCCCTATTCATTATATAACACGCGGTATTTACTGCATCTGCCCAGAAATACTTAGGAAGTGTAGCCTCATTAAGCATAGTTCTTGTCATTTCTTCTAAAGATTGATTTTTTCTTTCTACAACTTCATTTTGTTATGGAGTTCTAGGGGCAGAAAAATTTTGCTCAATGCCATGTTCATCACAAAAAGTTTCAAAATCATGATTTTCAAATTCACCTCCATGGTCACTCCTTATGGAAGTAATAGAAAGACCTTTTTTTCATTTTGGATAACTTTGGCAAGTCTTTTAAAAGCTAGAAATGCATCATTTTTATTAGAAAGGAATAAAGTCCATGTGAACCTAGAAAAACCATCCACAATCACTAAAGTATAGTAATTCTCACCAAAGCTTATAGTTCTAGATGGTCTAAAAAGATCCATGTGCAAAAGTTATAAAGGTTTAGAAGTTGAAACTATATTTTTTGCTTTAAAAGAAACCTTTACTTGTTTTTCCTTTTGACATGCATCACATAATTTATCTTTTATAAAGTTGAGCTTAAGTAGTCCAATTACTAGCTCTTAAGAGACTAATTTTTTTAAGTGATCCATGTGAATGTGTACAATTCTCCTATGCCGTAACCATGAATTATCATTCTTACTTAAAAGGCATTTCACATCATTTAAAGATATGTCATCAAGGCTAATCATATAAATATTGTTAACTTTATGACCGATGAACTTAACATACTTATCATTTTTACCTTCAATTATGCAATAATTTGAATAAAAAAATTACTCTATTTCCTTTATCACATAATTGACTAATACTAAGCAGATTGTGTTTAAGTCTTTCAACAAGCAATACATTATCAATGGAAGAATTAAGACTTTTACCTACTTTGTCGACTCCAAGAATCTTTCCTTTGTTGTCATCTCTATATGTTACATGTCCATGAGTCTTGGGAACAAGGAATGAGAATTTAGAGTTGTCTCCGGTCATGTGCTTAGAGCATCCACTATCGAGGTACCAATTTGAGCTGCTGGCCTTCAAGTACACCTACAACACATATTTAAATTTTAACTTTTGGTACCCAAATTTTCTTGGGTCCTTGTGTGTTAGTTTTGGGTATTTTATCCTTAGGAACTCAAGCCATTTTAGTTCCAATTTTTGTGTTAATATTTTTCCTTGCATTACATGTTGATGTATTGTGTCCATTCTTCCCATAATAAAAGTATTTAATAAAAGGACTACTTCAAATACTTGAGTGAACGAAATTTTTTTTATAAAAGTTATGTTGATTTTTGGGGTTGTAACCTATCCTAGCTTTTTGAAAAATAGCTCTTTGTTTTCCTTACAAAATGTTTAAATTATCTCTTCTAAAAATGAATTTAGAAAGTGTATTCTTTAAATCTTCAATTTCTTTTTCAAGGATTTGACAGGATAAACAAGATGAAGATGTAGAAGCATGTGAGGAATAGGTTGTGCAAGCATGAATTAATCCTAATGTCTCATTTTCAACTTTTAATTCTTCAATTCTTTATTTAAAATAAGAATTTAATTTTCTAAAGAAGAAATTACTTTCTTATATGAAGAGACTAATTTAGTGAGCCTTAGCAATTCATCATGCAATTCTTCAAAAGTATTTTGTAATTCATCATAAGAAGGGGATAAGTCCATGTTAGAAATTACCTCAGTGTCGCTTTCTTGTTCTTCTTCTCTTTTGGCCATAAGACATAGATGAGCTTCCTCATTATCTGAGCTATCAGTTGAGTCCATATCATTGTCATCCCATGCTATGTAGGCTTTTCTTCCTTTTCTTTCCTTGAAGGGTTTCTTCTCAAATTTCTCCATCTTCTTTTAGTAAATTGGGCACTCCATCTTCATGTATCCCGATTTTCCACACTCATAGCAAGTTGGAGTTGAAGATGTTCCTTCCCCTTTGTGATGGGTTTTCTTCAGAGGGAAAGACAATCTTCTTTGAGTTCCCTTTTTCTTGAGAAATTTCCTAAACCTTTTTACTAGAAGACTAAGATTTTTTTCTTTTAGCTCAAGGTTCTCTGTGCCTTCTCCATCTTCATCATCATTATCATCAATTACTGAGGAGGTGGCTTTGAGTGCTATTCCCTTTTTCTTTTTATCATGCTCTTCACTTTGACTTAGCCTGTTTAGCTCCAACTCATGCTCATGAAGCTTCCTAAAAAGGGTAGTGTAATTGGCATTAACTAAAGCAATGGTTTTGATGATAACAAATAAGAAAGGAATGAAAGTGCAAAGATCAAGTCCCAAGACTCTTCAAGAATAGCTTATAGGACTTTAGATCTTGTGTAAAAGTAAAAAAGAATCATACTAAGCTCAAATATATTTTAACATCTTTAAAAGTGTTTCTTACATGCTTAAATGCCCAACAAACTGTTTTTGGAAAGCTAGTCTTGGTGGTAATTCAAATCTATGAAAAATAGCCAATTTTGTGTTTTGTAAAACTGACCTTTGATTACTCTTTTGATCATATCTTTCAAAATACTCTGAGTTTTGCTCTGAAACTTATTTCATTTGAAAATAAACTCAAAGATCTTTCCAATGAGTGTCATTCGCTTTAATCGAATAAGAAATAAAGAAATTATGACATTTTAAAGTCAGTTTTTAAAACCAAAAATGTTGTAATCGATTACATAAGTCCTGTAATCGATTACAACATTGGCAGAGGCCATGTAATCGATTACTAACTTCCCAGAAAGCCTAGAACGAGTCCTAAGAGCATTGTAATCAATTACAACATCCATGTAATCGATTACCACAAGTCTGAAACGCTCCCAACGGCTATAAACGACTAGTTTTCATAAAGAAATCTTTCTTTAAACACCTCCAACGGCTCTAAAAATGTTTGGGCTATAAATGAAAGTGTTTTGGCATCAAAGAAATGTTGGAGAATAATCTGAAAATCATCCTTGAACATTAAATTCATGTTTCACTATCTCTTTCTCTAATCCTCTATTTTTGAGCTATAAGTGTGTGAATCCTTTATACCCATAGAACTTCAATTTGTAATATCCACTCTTGTGAGAGTTTCATCTTATATACACTTTGATTCATTGTGAAGAGGGTGAGATATCCCTCTAGAGAAAAAGGGTGAGGTATCCCTTAGAGAGTGATGTATTTTTCAAAGATTGTAAAGGGTGAGGTATCTCTGAGAGAGTGAGACATCTCTCAAAAGTTGTAAAGGGTAAGGTATTCTAGTTTGAGGCTCAAACACAAGGGTGAGGTATCCTAAGGTATGGTGAGTGCACTAGTTTGTAAAGGTTGTCAAGCACCTGTTGAAACTTGAAGATATAGTAGAAAATCTCTAGCAGTTGCTTGAGGACTTGACGTAGGCCACAAGTGGATTGATGGCTGAACCAAGATAAACCTTGTGTTTGATCTCCTAAACTCATCTATTTACATTTGTGCATTTATTTTATAGGCTTTCTTGAATGTTATTTATCTTGGTTTGTTTAATCTGTGAGTAAAGTATTCTATCTCATTTATCTATTTACTTCAATCATCCAATAGCTTCAACGAAAATTGATAAACAAACGTTTTACAAAAGATTTGTGAAAATATTTTATAAACTCAATTCACCCCCCCTCTTGAGTTTGAGACCACTTGGTAACAAGTGGTATCAAATCTAAGCTCTTGTGTAAAGGGCTTAGCAACTTCAAGAGAAAGTGATGGTCTCCTCAAATGATTTTTCAGAAAATTCTTCTATCTATAGACCTCCCTTTTTCAATGGGGATGGGTATGCTTATTGGAAAGAAAGAATAAATTTTTTTATTGAAGCTATTGACTTAGATGTGTGGGATGCTATTGACAATAGTCCCTTTATCCCCACACAAGTTATTAATGGTGTAAGAGTTAGTATACCAAGAAGTGAATGGACCAATGATGATAAGAAAAAGGTCCAATATAATTTAAGTGCCAAAAACATTATTACCACATCCTTGGGGTATGATGAATTCTTTAGAGTATCAAATTGTAAATTTACCCAAGAAATATGAGACACTTTAGAAGTAACCCATGAGGGTACTAGTGAAGTGACAAGATCAAGGATTAATACTCTCACTCATGAATATGAGCTTTTTAGAACGAACCAAAATGAAAGCATTCAAGAAATGCAAAAATATTTTACACTTATTATAAATCATATTGCTTCATTGGGAAAGACTTTTCCTAATGAAGATTTTATTAACAAAGTGTTGAGATGTTTGAGCAGACATTGGCAACCTAAAGTGACGGCTATTACAGAGTCAAGAAATCTCTCAACTATGACCTTAGCCACATTTTTTGGCAAGCTCCAAGAATATGAATTGGACTTGAATAGACTCAACCAAAGTGAGGAGCTTGACAAGAAAAAGAAGGGAATAGCTCTCAAGGCCACTTCCTCGATGATTAATGATGATGATGATGATGATGATGATGGAGATGGCTTGGAAATAGATGAGGAGAATCTTGTTCTACTAGTAAAGAAATTTGGAAGATTCTTCAAAAAGAATGAAGCTCAAAGAAAACCTCTCTTTCCCCAAAAGAATGTCTATCACAAAGGGGAAGGAACCTTATCCACTCCTAAATGCTATAAATATGGAGAATTGGGTCACATGAAGATGGAGTGCCCAATTTATTAAAGGAAAGTGAAAAAATATGAGAAGAGGTCCTCAAAGGAGAAGAAAGAAAGAAGAGCCTACATAGCTTAAGATGAATGACATGGATTCAACCGATAGCTCAGACAATGAGAAAGACAATCTATGTTTCATGGCTAGAGGAGAAGAAGAAGATGAAGATGACATAGAGGTAACATCCTCAAATTTTGAATCAAACTCTTCCACTTCCTATGATGAATTGCAAGATGCATTTGAAGAATTACATAATGAATATATGAGGCTTGCAAAACTTGTTTCATCATCTAAGAAAACAATTTCCTCTTTTGAAAACAAAATCTTTATTTTAAACAAGGAAATTAAGGAACTAAGAATAAAAAATGAAACTCTTGGACTTATTGATGCAAATTCTTCATGCATGACATGTTTATCACTTGATAATATATCTACACCCTCATCTTACTCATCATATAAAGCATTTGAAATTGAGATTAAGGATTTGAAAAATAATCTTTCAAAATTTACCTTTAGAAGAGATAATTTGAACATATTGCTTGGGAACCAAAGATGTGTTTTTCAAAAGGCTGGTTTGGGGTATAATCCCAATAACCGACAAAAGTTTCTCAAGAATTTCTTTGTTTCATCAAGTACATCAAGTAGTCCCTTTATTAAATGCTTTCATTATGGTAGGAAAGGGCATAGTGCATCAACTTGTAATGTAAGGAAGAATATCAATAACAAGTTAGGAACTAAAATGGTTTGGGTTCCCAAAGGCACTTTGCCAACAACTAACACATAATGACCCAAGAAAATTTGGGTACCAAAAGTCAAAAATTGAAGTGTGTTGTAGGTGTACTTGAAGGCCAAGAATTGACTTTGGATATCTTGAAAAGTAGCTGCTCCAAGCACAAAACTAGCAAATACTTCAAGCTCTCTTCCTTGTCTCTAAGAAGCTTGGACTTGCAACCTTTGGTAAAATGGAGACTTGGTTTATGCTTTTCTAACTTAATTTCTTGAAAATATCTTTACATATGGTAGATTAGTTTGCTTCTTATTTGAAATAGCATATTTGATGAAAATATCTTTGAAATTAACTTTTTGGATCAATCATGCATCTATGGAAATAAGTTTGCCCCAATGGTTTAATATGTTAAGTTTTGATGATGATAAATACAAGACAAAAAGAATGATGTTTATGCTTGATAGATATGCTTAATAGATGATAAATGCATTATAAAAGAATATTGATCATTTTACATAGATGTGCTTAATGAGATATATTGGATCATGCATGATTATGTACTTTATCTAGTTATATTTCACTTAATAATCATGCAAAACAATATATGCAACATTCTTATTGCATGTTAGACTAACTAGAGTTATACATTTATGAATCATGCATATGAAGATATTAAGTTATGAATTTGGACTAACTATGCTTGTTTTAAGTGAGCAATATTTTGTAGGATAGTCCAAGTACTAAGAGTGAGCATTGTAACAAGAAAGTAAAAAGATCATAACTATGCTCAACTCAAGAAAAATGAAAATGATAAAGATGTTCCAAGCCTTTGCAAGTTTTGAAGAGAAGATTTTCTTTGGAAGCTTGGATTACATCAAGAATTGATGGTAGCAAAAGATCAAGTTCAACATCTTCAAGAATAGCTTATAGGACTTAGATCTTGTGTAAAGGTAAATGAGAATCACACTAAGCTCAAATAAGTTTTAAACATCTTTACAAGTGTTTCTAAAATGTTTAAATGCCCAACAAAATGTTTTTGGAAAGCTAACCTTGGTGGTATTTCAAATCTGTGAAAATTAGTCAAGTTTGTGTTTTGCAAAACTGACATTTAGTTACTCTTTTGATCATAACTTTCAAACTACTTTGATTTTTGTTGTGAAATTTATTGCATATGAAAATAGACTCAAAGACCTTTCCGATTAGTGGTCATTTGTTTTAAACGTATAAGAAATGAAGAAGTTATGACCATTTAGTCAAGTTTGAGTTTTGCAAAACTGATCTTTAGTTACTAGTTTGATCATATCTTTCAAAATACTTTGAGTTTTATTCTGAAACTTCTTTCATATGAAAATAAACTGAAAAATATTTCCAATGAGTGTCATTCACTTTAATCGGATAAGAAAAGAAGAAGTTATGACCTTTTAAAGTCAGTTTTCAAAACCAGAAATGTTGTAATTAATTACACAAGTCATGTAATTGATTACCACTTTGGCAGAAGCCATGTAATCGATTACCAGAAGTGTGTAATTGATTACCAAGTGCCTAGAAAGCCTAGAACGAGTTCTAAGAGCTTTGTAATCAATTACAACATCTATGTAATCGATTACCATAAGTCTGAAACGTTCCTAACAGTCATAAAATGACTAGTTTCTCATAATAAATCATTTCCAAAAACCCCCCAACGGCTCTGAAACTCATTAGACTATAAATACAAGTGTTTGAGCATCAAAGAAATGTTGGAGAATAATATAAAAAAAGACTCTTGAGTATTAAATTTATTTTTCATCATCTTATTCTCCAAATCTCTGTTTTGAGCTAAGTGTGTGATTCCTTGATACTCATAGTGCTTCAATTTGTATTATCCACTCTAGAGAGAGAGTTTCAATTCTTTCATATCTTGTTTAATCTGTAAAGAGGGTGAGGTATCCCTCAAGAATTGTAAAGGGTGAGGCATCCCTTGAAAGTAGGAACTCAAACACAAAGGGTGAGGTATCCAAAAGTGTGTTGAGTGCTCAAGTTTGTAAAGGTCATCAAGCACCCGTAAGGCTTGAAGAATTGGAGGCTCTAGCACAAGGGTGAGGTATCCCAAGGTGTGAGGAGTGCTCTTATTTGTACAAAGATTTTCCTAGCACCCGTGAAGTCTAGGAGATGGTGAAGAAAATCTCAAGTTAAGTTTAGGGACTGGATGCAGGCCACAAGTGGTTGGTGGCTGAACTAGGATAAATTCTTGAGTTTGATTTTCTCTTCCCTACACTCTTTAATTTTAATATTTGGTGAAATATATTTATCTATTACATATCTTGATGTTTTGATTCTTACAACTTGATATCTAACTTATTTACTTAATTCATCATATATCCCAAGTTATATTTGAGTAATTCTTAATAGTTGTGCCTTTGTTAGACTTATTCTGCTGCATGTGTTAATTGAAAATATTAAAATGCATAATTTCTCAAAGTTGCAATAAAATTTATAATCACCCAATTCACCCCCCCTCTTGGGTGATGGTTGCCATGACTAACAAGTGGTATCAGAGCTTCGTGCTTTGTTAAAAACTTAACTACTTGGACTTAAAGATCCTTGTTTGTTTGGCAACTATTGAAAGCTTTTCAAAATGAATGATTTTGAAATTAATAAACCATCATTCTTTGATGGTATGAATTTCGTTTATTGGAAAGCTAGAATGAAATTTTATATGCAATCTATTCATTTTGATTTGTAGGATATTATGCTTGATGGATTTACTTGCAAATCAAAACAAACTTGGAATGCTTATGATAAGAAATACTTTTCATTGAACATTAGGGCTAGGCAAATCTTGAGAAATGGTTTGAATGATGATGCTTATGTTAGAATTAAGAATTGCTCTAGTGCAAAAAATATATGGGATGCTCTTAATGCTATTTATCTTGCTAATGATGATCTTGTGCATAAAGTTGTATATAGAAAGCGAGAAGAGCAAAAGCCATTGAAAGAAGCTTGTCATGAAAAATGTCCTCAAGAAAATGTTCAAAGTAAGAATATGAGCTTAATGGCTCTTGGTGATGATGATACTCAATTTGAAGAAGAGTTAAAGCAAAACAAAATTGAGAAAGAAGATATTCTCGAATTCTTGATGGACAACAATGAGGAAGATGATGATTCCCTTAAAAAGGACTTTGAGGTAAATAATGCTAAACCATATTATAGTCCTTCCTATAATGAGCTACAATATGCATATGATGAATTATATGATGACTTATTGTTTTTAGAAAAGAAAAACTTATCTTGTTTGAAAAATATTTCCTCTATTGAAAATGAAATTGAGACTTTGAAAAATGAGTATGCTTTTCTTAATGAGAAAATGTCTTTGAAATATGAAACCTCAACTTCTTGTGAAAAATGCATTGATTTAGAAAATTAAGTTTAGGACTTATCTTTCAAATTTGCTAAAGCAAATGATTCTAATTGTTTACAATCCATGATTGTTAATAAGAATGAAATTGATGTTATTTCACATAGAACTTCAAGTAAGGCTTGTGGCAAAAATAACATAGAATGTAATAACAACCAAAGGCTCAAGTTTTTCAAAAATGATCTTCAAAGGACCAAGCCATCATTAAATTCACTTGTTTGTAATTTTTGTGGTCATCTAGGACATATTTCTCATTTATGCAATTATAGAAGAAATTCTTATATGAGAAACAATATGGTATAGATTCCTAAAGGTCCTAAATGCCCTAGTATTAACATTCAAGGACTCAAGATGAAGTGGGTACCAAAAAGTCCTCCTAGTGTTTCAATTATGCAAAAAACTTCTCAAAAGGATGGACTATTGGTCAAAGGAAAAATGAATCATCAAGGGGAATGCTTCCAAAGCCCATTGGTAGAAGTTTTGATCAAAGAAGGAATATGACTTCAACCAAAGCTTCTCAAATACAAAATGTGAAACTTGTAAAGTTCAAAACACCAAAAGAGAAGCAATGGGTAAGGAAAATAGTTTCCTTGATCACCAAGGCCAAGGTATCAAAAGTTTCTACCTCTTATGCACATTTACTTGTAAAGTCAATGAATTTGAGATATATTTCTTGTAGGCCTTAAGTGATTAATTGAATTATATATACTTGGTAAAATTTGAATATTATATATAGCACGTGATTATATTCTTGTTACACCCTTTACTCACTACCTTGCATATTTCTTGATAATAGGGTATTCTATGACTATGGATGCTTTCTATGCTTTAAATTTTCTATACATCTCTACATGTGATAATATGCTAGATAAGTTCACTTCTTGTTTGAAATAGCACATTTGATGAAAATATCTTAGAACTTGACATATTGGATAAATCATAAATCTAACTCTAGCTAAAAATCATAACTTTTGCTGCATAAAGTTATAATCTTCTGCATAATTTGCAGTTTTTGCATAAACATATGTTTTGGATCAAGAATTGGTCAGTTTTTATGCTTACATGATGTTTGGAATTGTTTTGGGAAGTTTTGGAACTAATTTGAAAGCTTTGAGTTCGGTCCCTTACTGTTTGAAGTGCAAAAACTAAATTCAGTAATCTTGTAATCAATTACAAGACCTTTGAATTGATTACAAAGGCTCTGCCAAGCGTTCCAAGCAAAGTCAGAGAGCGTATTACAATGTTTCCAGAACTCATATAATCGATTACACCAACCCTGTAATCGATTACAAGGTTCTTAGAAAGTTGGTAATCGATTACACCAAACATGCAATTGATTACAAGGATTCCAGAGGGCTGGTAATCGATTACACACCCATGGTAATCGATTACATAGGCTTTAAAAATGGTTTTCAGTGCTGGAATGACCATTTTCACTTAAAATTATATGTATATCATGAATGTATGCATATTATTGGCTATGAGCTTAATGGTAATTGATTATTTAATTTGTCGTACTCAATTTACTTACTATGGAAAAATTAATTTTTATGAGAGCATAATGGATTAATAATCAATGACTAACCCCTATGGATCCAAAATTGGTAGATACCAAAGAAATTACTTTGAATTGTGTTGTAGGGTGACCAGTAGCTCAAGCACGCAAATGAAGTAAAATACAACTATGCTACTTGAGGTTGGGAAAACTTAAAATGGTCCAAGTTCTCCAAAAGTGATGAAAAACATAAAAAGAAAGACATAGAGAATCACAACATTCTCAAGGGGCCTTGAGGCATAGAAGTTGGAGTCACCTACAAAAACTCAAAGAGTACACTTTTGGTGACATCAATCTCTTATCCTCATCTATGCTTTAAATTGAATATCATGTGATATTTGGAGAAGTAGAGAGTTATTTTTACATGCCTTACATGATCATTGTTTACCCCAAAATGCTTATATATGTTTTGATGATGATTATGTCTTTTTTGACAAACTTGAATCTTGCTTTGAAAATGCTTAAACTATGCTTTTGGATTCAAGTGCATATTTCTTCCTTTATTCTTGTAAGAGCTAACATTGTACGGTTGATAATGTAGTATATGTTTTACATTGTATATCAACCTAAATTATGCTTGTAAATAAGTTTAAATGATACTTGATGGTAACCTATGTTTTAGAGAACTTTTGAAATATAGTCATCAAATATTGAAATATCAACCATATGTAGATAAATGATAAATGTTGAAGGAAGAGGAACATGAGGAGACTTTCTTTAAGTGCAATGGAATGAAATACTCAATGGAAGGAAATACAAACTCAAAGGACCTATAAATGAAGAACATTCTAAAGGAGCATCACTTTCTATCTAACTCAATAAGTATCTCTATCCCTAAACTATTGTGATATTCTATATGCTATAGATTATATGATACACTTTGATAAATTGATCTTAAAATATTAGATGCTTTCCTTACATAAGAAGTATGCTTAGCATTGATAAAGTACTTAATTGGATATTAACTTGCTAATTTTGTCATTGCATATAGGGTGGGTGATATTAGTTCTATACGTATTTTGATCCCTATAGCATATTCCATCAAGGTGAATGTTTAATATCTATGATTCTCTTGATCTATGGTTTCTTAATTGTACAACACCTATGAGAATCATACACTTGTTTCGAAAAGAGTTTATGGTTTGACTAAAATTTTTTCTTAAGAAAAATCTTTTATCATATTTGAAAAAAGCTTTTCAAGTTCCATATTCTTGAAAATCTTTTGAACTTGTCTTAAGAACTTGAAAGTATTTTTCACCTCATAATTGTCTTGAAAATTTTGAAATCATTCGATTTATGCTACAAATGTAGTACTCTCTTCATTGCTTTGAAATGTTTTATTAAATCTTGAGAGAATATTTAAGAAAGTTTCCAAATAAATTTTTTGAAATGTTCTATAGAGATCATCTTAATACTTCAAAAGATAAGTCTTGTTGTTCAAAAGTGTTTTATCTTTTCAAGACTCTTGTTTAATGAGAAAGAGAGGATATGTACTTTCAAGTGTTCCTTTACTTGGATTTGATCACTCTCAAGGAATATTTGGTTTTAATATAAAACACTTCTACCCTTATAAAATGTTTTTAGAAATATAATGTGTTATTATTCTTTTTGAAATGGAGAGAAGTTTTAAAATAGTTTTTGATTAAGGGATTAAGAATATGTATCTTTGCCTTGCTTTACTTTATGGTAATGTGCTTACATGGTCTTGGCATGCATATTTTCCTTTATCTATCTTGTTCTTCAATAAGGGGGAGCTTATCTTACATATCCTTCTTCCATATCCTTGTTGACTAAGAACATATACATAACTATGTTAAACTATTATGTTTGATATTTTGATAATATGCATATTTTGAGGGGGAGCCTAGTTCTTAAATTGTTACTTATATCTCTCAGCTTACATCCTTATTTGACATGAAGTGTTTTATTATTAATACTATCAATATGTCAATAAAAATCTTCTCTTATTGTTTTTCCCTCTATCAATGAAAGAAGGTAAACATTCTTAAACTTTATATTTTTTGATTCTTTCATTGAGAAATACTTGATATGTGACAAGTTGTATGATCTTTCATTTGAAAACCTCAAATCCATGATCTTACACGAATATTTTGTAACTCCTAACAAGTGATATCAAGTGGTACTTATTTATCATGTGGTATGCAAGATATTATATGCTAGACATAATTTCTTAAGCTAATTGCTATCATGTGCTAAATATTGATGTACCAAAATATGACAAGCTTTGCATGAATAATCTTTTATATCTTGAAAACATGCTTATTTTATCTCTCTATTCTTGAATCATGTGTAGAATCAAATAAAGGGAGACAATTATGTTTTGAATAACTTGAAAAAGTTTTTGAAGTTTGATGATCCTACTCTTTTTGACAACATGAGTTTTATGTATAGGGGGAGAGAAAAATATTACCTTTCCTTCCTAAGCCTTTTTGTTGATGACAAATAGGGGGAAAGAGTATTGGAAAGAAAAATATGTTCCTTGTACTTATTATTTGATATGCTTACATGAATATCTATTCTTCTATATTGCTAAACATATTTTTTCTTTGGTGATTTGTCATCATTAAAAAGGGGGAAATTGTGAAAATAAGTTTGCTCCAATGGTTTAATATGTTAAGTTTTGATGATGACAAATACAAGATAAAAAGAATGATGCTTATGCTTGATAGATGTGCTTAATAGATGACAAATGCATTACAAAAGAATATTGATCATGTTACATAGATGTGCTTAATGAGATATATTGGATCATGCATGATTATGTACTTTATCTAGTTATATTTCACTTAATAATCATGCAATGAGATATATACAACATTCTTATATGCATGTTAGACTAACTAGAGTTATACATTTATGAATCATGCATATGAAGATATTGAGTTATGAATTTGGACTAACTATGCTTGTTTTAAGTGAGAAATATTTTGTAGGATAGTCCAAGTACCAAGAGTGAGCATTGCAACAAGAAAGTAAAAAGATTATAATTATGCTCAACTCAAGAAAGATGAAAATGATAAAGATGTTCCAAGCTTTTGCAAGTTTTGAAGAGAAGATTTTCTTTAGAAGCTTGGATTACATTAAGAATTGATGGTAGCAAAAGATCAAGTCCAACATCTTCAAGAATAGCTTATAGGACTTAGATCTTGTGTAAAGGTAAATGAGAATCACACTAAGCTTAAATAAGTTTTAAACATCTTTACAAGTGTTTCTAAAATGCTTAAATGCCCAACAAAATGTTTTTGGAAAGCTAGCCTTGGTGGTATTTCAAATCTGTGAAAATTAGTCAAGTTTGTGTTTTACAAAACTGACATTTAGTTACTCTTTTGATCATAACTTTAAATTACTTTGAGTTTTGTTGTAAAACTTATTGCATATGAAAATAGATTCAAAGACCTTTCCGATTAGTGGTCATTTGTTTTAAACGGATAAGAAATGAAGAAGTTATGACCATTTAAATTTAGTTTTCAAAAATAGTCAAGTTTGAGTTTTGTAAAACTGATCTTTAGTTACTAGTTTGATTATATCTTTCAAAATACTTTAAGTTTTGTTCTGAAACTTCTTTCATATGAAAATAAACTCAAAGATCTTTCCAATGAGTGGTCATTCTCTTTAATCGGATAAGAAATGAAGAAATTATAACCTTTTAAAGTCAGTTTTTAAAACTAGAAATGCTGTAATCGATTACACAAGTCATGTAATCGATTACCACTTTGGCAGAAGCCATGTAATCGATTACCAGAAGTGTGTAATCGATTACCAAGTGCTCAGAAAGTCTAGAACGAGTTCTAAGAGCATTGTAATCGATTACAACATCCATGTAATCGATTACCACAAGTTTGAAACATTCCTAATGGTCATAAAACGACTAGTTTCTCATAATAAATCATTTCAAAAAACCCCTAACGGCTCTAAAACTCATTGGGCTATAAATGCAAGTGTTTGGGTATCAAAGAAATGTTGGAGAACAATCTAAAAAAAGACTCTTCAGCATTAAATTCATTTTTCATCATCTTATTCTCCAAATCTCTATTTTAAGCTAAGTGTGTGATTCCTTGATACTCATAGTGCTTCAATTTGTATTATCCACTCTAGAGAGAGAGTTTCAATTCTTTTATATCTTGTTTAATCTGTAAAGAGGGTGAGGTATCCCTCAAGAATTGTAAAGGGTGAGGCATCCCTTGAAAGTAGGGGCTCAAACACAAAGGGTGAGGTATCTGAAGGTGTGTTGAGTGCTCAAGTTTGTAAAGGTCATCAAGCACCCGTAAGGCTTGAAGAATTTGAGGCTCTAGCACAAGGGTGAGGTATCCCAAGGTGTGAGGAGTGCTCTTATTTGTACAAAGATTTTTCTAGTACCCGTGAAGTCTAGGAGATAGTGAAGAAAATCTCAGGTTAAGCTTGGGGACTAGATGTAGGTCACAAGTAGTTGGTGGCTGAACTAGGATAAATTCTTGTGTTTGATTTTCTCTTTCCTACACTATTTAATTTTAATATTTGATGAAATATATTTATATATACATATCTTGATGTTTTGATTCTTACAACTTGATATCTAACTTATTCACTTAATTCATCGTGTATCCCAAGTTATATTTGAGTAATTCTTAATAGTTGTGCCTTTGTTAGACTTATTCCGCTGCATGTGTTAATTGAAAATATTAAAATGCATAATTTCTCAAAGTTGCAGTAAAATTTATAATCACCCAATTCACCCCCCTCTTGGGTGATGGTTTCCATGACTAACAGCATCTAAAATCTTACTGCATAATTTTTTGTTGCCCAATTAACCATCTTGCTACATAAATCTCAAAATTTGCTGCATAAAGTCACAATTTTTTGCATAATCTCAAAATTTGCTGCATAAAGTCACAATCTTCTACATAATCTCAAATTTGTTGCATAATTGTCATTTTTGCTGCACAATTTCCTTGCTTTAATCACTTTTAAATCTAATACTAACTTAAGCGTCGAAGGTTTCCTTAAATTTGTTTTGCAGGCAGTCCATCATGTCTAAGTCTTCCAAGTTGCTCAAAATTCACTAATCCTATTAAAGTAGTTTGATCCTTGACAAAAGTGGTAATTTTGTAAGATCATATGTTTTGGATCAAGAATTGGTTAGTTTTTATGTTTACTTGTTGTTTGGATTTGATTTGGGATGTTTTGGAACTAATTTGAAGGCTTTGAGATTGATCAATTACTGTTTGAAATGCAAAAATTGATTTCAATAAGTTTGTAATCGATTACAGGATCTTTGTATTCGATTACAGAGGCTCTGCGAAGCGTCCTAAGCAAAGTCAGAGAGTGTGTAATCGATTACACACACTATGTAATCGATTACAACGTTTCCAGAACTCATGTAATTGATTACACTCACACTGTAGTCGATTAGAAGGTTCACAGAGAGCGTGTAATCGATTACTCACCCATTGTAATCGATTACACAAAGGTTTAAAAACCAATTTCAACCGCGGGAAAAGCCATTTTTTCCTCTACAACTCATTCTTCTCTCTCTTGAACATAATGCTTATTATCTTGGCTTGCTTAACTATGCTTATTTTGAAATGGATTGTTTGCAATGAATGATCTATTAAAATATTTTTTTTTGCTAGTCTGCTTATCTTGTTGCTATAATATTGATTGTATATTTTGTTGTATGGCAATGGTTTTGTGTAACTTCTCTTTGTCAGAATCTATATATTGCATATCTTTTTTATCATGACAAAAGGGGGAGAAGTTTATATGTCACTGAGAAAATAAAAGCAAAATAAAACAAGGTACAATTTTAATGATCTTGGGATTCCAAAATTAAGGGGGAGCTGTGCATCTCTAATTTAATCACCTCTTGAAAAATAGAAGGGGAGTAAGTCTCTAACTCTTTTTGTGAGTTCCAATTTATTTGTATTAACTCTTTTTCTCAATGGATGTTTGTCATCATCAAAAAGGGGAAGAATGTAATTGACATTGACTAAATCAATGGTTTTGATGATAACAAACAAGAAAGGAATGGAAGTGCAAAGATCAAGTCCTAATACTCTTTAAGAATAGCTTATAGGACTTTAGATCTTGTGTAAAGGTAAAAAGGAATCACACTAAGCTCAAATATGTTTTAACATCTTTAAAAGTGTTTCTTACATGCTTAAATACCCAACAAACTATTTTTGGAAAGCTAATCTTGGTGGTAATTCAAATCTATGAAAAATAGCCAATTTTGTGTTTTATAAAATTGACATTTGATTACTCTTTTGATCATATCTTTCAAAATACTGAGTTTTATTCTAAAACTTATTTCATTTGAAAATAGACTCAAAGATCTTTCCAATGAGCGGTCATTTACTTTAATAGGATAAGAAATGAAGAAGTTATGACCTTTTAAAATCAATTTTCAAAACCAAAAATGCCGTAATCTATTACACAAGTATTGTAATCGATTACAATGTTAGCAGAGGCCATGTAATCGATTACCAGAAGTGTGTAATCGATTACTAACTTCCTAGAAAGCCCAGAACGAGCTCTAAGAGCATTGTAATCGATTACAACATCCATGTAATCGATTACCACGAGTCTAAAACATTCCCAATGGCTGTAAACGACTAGTTTTCATAAAGAAATCTTTCTTTAAACACCACCAACGGCTCTAAAAATGTTTTGGCATCAAAGAAATGATGGAGAATAATCTAAAAATTATCCTTGAACACTAAATTCGTGTTTCACTATCTCTTTCTCCAATCCTCCATTTTTGAGCTATAAGTGTGTGAATCCTTTATACCCGTAGAACTTCAATTTATAATATCCACTCTTATGAGAGTTTCATCTTATATACACTTTGATTCATTATGAAGAGGGTGAGGTATCCCTCTAGAGAAAAAGGGTAAGGTATCCCTTAGAGAGTGAGGTATCTCTCAAAGATTGTAAAGGGTGAGGTATCCCTTAGAGAGTGAGGCATCTTTCAAAAGTTGTAAAGGGTGAGGTATTTCAGTTTAAGGCTCAAGCACAAGGGTGAGGTATCACAAGGTGTGGTGAGTGCTCTAGTTTGTAAAAGTTGTCAAGTACTTGTTGAAGCTTGAAGATATAATGGAAAATCTCTAGCGGTTGCTTGAGGACTGGACGTAGGCCACAAGTGGATTAGTGACTGAACTAGGATAAATCTTGTGTTTGATCTCCTAAACTCATCTCTTTACATTTGTGCATTTATTTTATAGTCTTGCTTAAATGTTATTCATCTTGGATTGTTTAATCTGTGAGTAAAATATTCTATCTTATTTATGTATTCACTTCAATCATCTAATAGCTTCAATGAAAATTGATAAACAAACATTTTACAAAAGATTTGTAAAAATATTTTATAAACTCAATTCACCCCCCTTCTTGAGTTTGAGGCCACTTGGTAACAGGTGTAATTGGCTAGTATCTCATGAAGAATGTGTTTTGATGATAACAAACTTAAAGATGCTGCAAGATCAAGTCCAAGACTCTCAAGACCATCAAGTATAGCTTTTAGGACTTCAATCAAATTGTAAAGGTATATAAAGATTCACAATTGCTCAATCTTACATTTCAAAATAGCACACAAGTTTTCAAGGCTTCAATATGGTTTTTAATTTCCAAAGAATCAACCATCTCATGTCCATAAGCTTACAAGATCATATGGAATCAAGAGCAACATTTAAAAAGGTAAAAAAAATATTTTTCATGTATTATTCGAATAAGGGGTTCCTTATTCGAATAACACAAGTCAGAGATTCCAAATAATCTTTCAAGAAAGAATTTATTCGAATAAGCCCTGTGTTATTCGAATAAATGGTTCAAAAAGTGTTTTGGCACGAATGAGTTATTCGAATAACATGAGTGTTATTTGAGTAACACATCTCCAAGAAATCATTTAATTAAATGGTTATTCGAATAACAGATCCGTTATTCGAATAACAAGCCTTTCCACAAAATCATATATTTAAATGGTTATTCAAATAACAAACTTGTTATTCGAATAACAAGATCCTAGGAAATCAAAAATTCGAATGAGTTATTCGAATAACATGAGTATTATTCGAATAACATGTTTTCCCAGAAGCCATATATATAAGTGGTTATTCGAATAACAAAGATGTTATTTGAATAATACATTACAGAGGAAAACATGCTTGTGCTATTTAAAGCCTTATTCAAATAAGGATTCTCTTATTCGAATAAGAGAGCTTTCCAGAAACAAAAATTAATGGATAGTTACGAAACATTTAATGCTCCAACCACCACCCAATGGCTCTAAACTTCAATGGCTTATAAATACAAGTTGTTGGGCATTTATGAATGTTACACAATCAATCTGAAAATACCTTGGTTGAGCATTAAAAATGACTTTCCATCTTTTCTCCATTAATACTCTGTTTCTGAGCGTAAATTGTGAATCTGATACCCATTGAACTTCCATTTGTATCATCTGCTCTTTGAAGAGAGTTTCTACCTATTCAATCTTTGTATAATCTCTAGAGAGGGTGAGACATCCGTCCAAAAGTGTAAAGGGTGAGGCATCCCTTAGTTGAAGAGACTCAAGCTCCAAGGGTGAGGTATCCAAAAGTGTTGAGTGCTCAAGGTTGTAAAGGTTGTCAAGCACCTATTAAAACTTGAAGATATAGTGGAAAATCTTTAGCAGATGCTTAAGGACTGGATGTAGATCACAAGTGGATTGGTGATCGAACCAGGATAAATCATTGTGTTTGTTTTCTCTAAACCTTTCTCTTTACATTGAGCACTGTTTTATTGAATTACTTGAATATTGTTCCCTTTGGCTATTACATTTATAAGTAATAGTATTTATCTCATATATCCAATCATCTCTAATCATCAAATAGCTTCAACGAATATTGTTTATCAAACGTTTTGCGAAAGATTTGTGAACTTTTTTTACATACTCAATTCACCCCCCTCTTGAGTATTGAGGCTACTTGGTAACAAGTGGTATCAGAGCTAGACTCTTGTATAAAGAGCTTAGCAGCTTCAAGAGAAGTGATGGCTTCAAATGGTTTTTCAAATGAAGGTTCTTCTATGAACAGATCTCCTTATTTCAATGAAGATGGTTATGCCTATTGGAAAGAAAGGATAAAAATTTTCATTGAAGCTATTAGCTTAGATGTGTGGAATGCCGTTGAAAATGGTGCTTTTGTTCCCACACAAACTAAAGATGGTGTGAAAATTAATACACCTAGAAATAAATGGACCGATGGTGATAAAAAAAAGGTTCAATACAATTTGAGAGTCAAGAACATCATCACCACATCCTTGGGATATGATGAATTTTTTATGGTGTCAAATTGTAAGACCGCAAAAGAAATGTGGGATACCCTACAAGTAACTCATGAAGGTATTAGTGAGGTAAAGCGATCTCGAATAAACACTCTTACTCATGAATACGAATTGTTTAGAATGAACCAAGGTGAGAGTATTCAAGATATGCAAAAGAAATTTACTCATATTGTTAATCATCTTATCTCATTGGGAAAGATATTTCCTAATGAGGATCTTATTAACAAAATCTTGAGAAGTTTAAGCAAGAATTGGCAACTCAAAGTAACGGTTATTGCGGAATCAAGAGATTTATCAACAATGTCTCTAGCCACTTTATTTGGGAAGCTTCAAGAACATGATCTGGAACTAAATAGGCTTAATCAAAATGAAGAACATGATACAAAGAAGAAGGGAATTGCACTCAAAGCCACCTTTTCTATAATTGAGGATGATGATGAAGATGGTGAAGAGGATGCAGAAAATGATGAGCTAAGTGAGGAGAATCTTAGTTTCCTTGTGAGAAAGTTTGGAAGATTCCTAAAGAAAAAAGGATTTCAAAGAAGACTACCCTTTCCTCAAAAGAAAGTGTATCACAAAGGAGAAGGATCCTCTACTCCTCCAAAATGCTATGAATGTGAAAAACCGGGACACATGAAAATGGAGTGTCCTATGTATCTCAAGAAGACAGAGAAGTTTGAGAAAAGGCCTTCCAAAGAAAAGAAAGGAAGGAGAGCATATATAGCTTGGGAGGACAATGACTTAAGCTCTTTCGATAGTTCAGAGAATGAAGAAGCCCATCTTTATCTCATGGCTCAAGGAGAAGAAAGTGGAGAGAGCGACACCGAGGTAACTTCTTCTAACTTAGAATCTTCACCTTCTTATAATGAATTGCAAGATGTCTTTAAAGAATTGCATGATGAATCTTTGAGGCTCACAAAAATGGTTTTATCTTCTAATAAAATAATCTCCTTATTAGTAAATAAAGTTTCTATTTTAACCAAGGAGATAAATGAGCTTAAGATTAAAAATGAGACCTTAGGACTCATTGATGCTAATTCATTATGCATGACTTGTTCCTCACATGATAATACATCCATATCATTACCTTGTTCATCATGCAAAGCATTTGAAAAAGAAATTGAAGATTTGAACAACACTTTTGCAAAATTCATTTTTGGAAGAGACAACTTGAATGTGTTGCTAGGGAAACAAAAATGTGTTTTTCAAAATGCCGGTTTAGGATTTAATCCAAATAATCATCAAAAGTCTTATAAGAATTTCTTTGTTTCCTCAAAAACTTCAAGTAGCCCCTTTGTCAAATATTTTCATTGTGGTAAGAAAGGGCATAGTGCATCCACTTGCAATGTTAGAAAGAACATAAACACCAAGATTGAAATCAAAAGGATTTGGGTTCCTAAAGCTACCATGCCTAACTCTAACACACAAGGACCCAAAACAATTTGGGTACCAAAGGTTGAAATTTGAATGTGTGTTGTAGGTGTGCTTGAAGACCAAGAGCTCAAGTTGGTATCTTGATAGCGGTTGCTCCAAGCATATGACCGGTGATGGCTCCAAGTTCTCCTCCCTTACCCCCAAGAAACATGGTCATGTCACATATGGTGATAACAACAAAAGGAAGATTCTTAGAATTGGTAAAGTTAGTAAGATCCCTTCATCATCAATTGATAATGTTTTACTTGTTGAAGGACTTAAACATAATTTGCTTAGAATTAGTCAATTATGTGATAAAGGCAATAAAGTTATATTTGATTCCTCTTGTTGCATAATTGAGGGAAAGGATGATAAGTAAGTTAAGTTTGTTGGTCATAGAGTTAATAATATATATATGATTAGTCTTGATGATATTTCCTCAAATGATGCTAAATACTTTATGAGTAAAGAAAATGATTCATGGTTATGGCATAGAAGAATTGCTCACATTCATATGGATCACTTAAACAAATTAGTTTCTAAAGAACTAGTAATTGGTCTTCCAAAGCTCAAATTTGAAAAAGATAAACTTTGTGATGCATGTCAAAAGAGAAAACAAGTAAAGATCTCTTTTAAAGCTAAAAATATGGTTTCAACTTCTAGACCTTTATAACTTTTGCACATGGATCTTTTTGGTCCCTCTAGAACTATGAGCTTTGGTGGGAATTACTATGCATTGGTGATTGTGGATGATTTTTCTAGGTTTACATGGACGTTATTCTTGGCCCACAAAAATGATGCTTTTCAATCATTTAAAAAGCTTGCCAAAGTTATCCAAAACGAAAAAGGTTTTTGTATTGCATCCATAAGAAGTGACTATGGTGGTGAATTTGAAAATCATGAATTTGAAACTTTTTGTGATGAACATAGCATTGAGCATAATTTTTCTGCCCCTAGAACACCACAACAAAATGGTGTTGTAGGAAGGAAAATTTGATCTTTAGAGGAAATGGCAAGAACTATGCTCAATGAGGCCCACCTTCCTAAGTACTTTTGGGCGGATGCGGTTAACACCGCTTGTTATGTTATGAATAGAGCCCTAATAAGGCCAATTTTAAAGAAAACCCCATATGAATTATACAAAGGAAGGAATCCAAATGTGTCACATTTTTATGTCTTTGGATGTAAATGTTTTGTTTTGAATAATGGAAAGGATAACTTAGGGAAGTTTGATGTAAAATCTGATGAGGGAATATTCATTGCCTATTCTATACATAGTAAGGCCTTTAAAGTCTATAATAAATGAACTATGACCATAGAAGAGTCTATACATGTTGTATTTAATAAAACTAACCCAAATGAGTCGAGAAAGGAGCTTGTTGATGATGTTGCAGAAATCTTGGCAAAAACACACTTGAAAAATCAAGAGAAAGAGTCCAAGAAGCAAGAAGAGAGACTCATTGATCACTCATGGCAAAAGGATTCAAAAATCATGGAACTACCCAAGGAATGGAGGGCATCAAGATATCACCCTCTCGACAAGGTGATAGGTGATGTATCAAAAAGGGTAATCACTCGAAACTTACTTAGAGATGCATGTAATCACTTGACTTTTGTCTCTCAAGCTAAACCTAAAGACATAAATGAGGCCATTAATGATGAACATTGGATCTTGGCCATGCAAGAAGAACTAAACTAATTTGAGAGAAATCAAGTTTGGGAATTAGTTCCAAGGCCCAATGATAATCCTATAATTGGCACCAAATGGGTCTTTAGGAACAAACTTAATGAAACGGACCTAATAATAAGAAACAAAGCTAGGCTTGTAGCTAAGGGCTATAATCAAGAAGAAGGCATAGATTATGAAGAAACTTATGCTCTCGTAGCTAGATTAGAGGCCATTAGAATGTTACTTGCATATACTTGCATCATGGATTTCAAACTCTATCAAATGGATGTCAAAAGTGTCGTTTAAATGGTTTTATACAAGAAGAGGTATATGTGGAACAACCTCCTAGTTTTGAGGATTTTGAATTGCCTAATCATGTTTTTAAACTAAAAAACGCCTTGTATGGCTTGAAACAAGCTCCTAGAGCTTGGTATGAAAGGTTGAGCAAATTTCTTTTGGAAAAAGGTTTTTCTAGAGGCAAAGTTAATACTACCCTTTTCATAAAATATAAAATACATGGCATACTTCTAGTTCAAATCTATGTTGATGACATTATATTTGGAGCTACTAACAACTCTCTTTGTAAAGAATTGTCAAATATTATGCAAAGTGAGTTTGAGATGTCCATAATGGGTGGGCTCAACTTCTTCCTTAGTTTCCAAATCAAGCAAATAAGAGAAGAAACTTTTATAAGCTAATCAAAGTATTGCAAGAAGCTGCTCAAGAAGTTTAGAATGGACAATGCCAAGCATATGGCTACTCCTATAGGCACCTCTTGCTATTTGGACAAGGATGAAGGAGGTAAATCGGTAGAAATTACAAAATATAGAGGTATGATTGGCTCACTCCTTTATCTCACTGCAAGTAGGCCTGATATAATGTTTAGTGTATACATGTGTACTAGATATCAAGCTAATCCTAAAGAATCACACCTAAGTGCTGTTAAAAGAATAATGAAATATCTAATAGGCACATCATAAATGGGTTTGTGGTACCCTAAGGGTGCCTCATGTAGCCTTATTGGGTATTCTGATTCTGATTTTGCTGGATGCAAAATGGATAGGAAAAGCACTAGTGGGACATGCCACTTGCTTGGAAGTACACTAGTTTCTTGGCATAGCAAGAAACAAAATAGTGTGACATTATCTACAACTGAAGCAGAATATGTTGCAGCAGGGAGTTGTTGTGCTCAAATCCTTTGGATGAAGCAACAACCCTTGGACTATGGTCTTGAGCTTGATCATATCCCCATAAGATGTGATAATACTAGTGCAATTAATTTGTCCAAAAATCTCATTTTGCATTCAAGGACTAAACACATTGAAATAAGACATCATTTCATTAGAGACCATGCTCAAAAGAGTGATTGTATGCTTGAATTTGTAGAAACCACTAAGCAACTGGATGACATCTTCACTAAGCCCCTTGCAAAAGAAGCATTCTTTTATATAAGAAATGAACTTGGTATATTAGATCAAACATGCTTAAACTGAATTTTTTGCATAAAGTTGCTGCATAATGGTACTCCATCATGAATAACTATACCAAATTGCTCAAAATCCACAAAAGACCTCAAAGTGATCCAATCCTTAGTAAAAGTAGTGACTCTGCTTAAAATTGTGTTTTGATTCAAGAACTGGTCAATATCTATAATTATATGTTGTTTGGAATTAAATTGGCATATCTTTGAACCAAACGAATGATAGAAAATTAATCCTTTACTAATTGATGCGTAAAATTGTTTTTCATCAAATGCCCTATTCGAATAAGAAGCCCATTATTCGAATAAAACCTCCCAGTGAAGGCTAGTTAATTTTCTAACATGTCTGTATTATTCGAATAAGGATTCCCTTATTCGAATAACACTTCACAGAATGTGTTATAAAATCTTAATATCAACTGGTTATTCGAATAACCAACTGGTTATTCGAATAAAGCATGTCCGTGGCAAAAACCATTTTCATGTTATTCGAATAACAAATCATGTTATTCAAATAAAGGGTGATAGAAACCCACAACTTTTGAGCTACTACGCTGTTATTCGAATAATAACATTCTTATTCGAATAACGCTTGGCAGTGAGCCAAGATGCTTCAGGAACCACTTTGTTATTCGAATAACACCACTGTTATTCGAATAACACGCGAATTATATAAGGATTTCATGCGCTTCCTCTCTTATTTCATATGTTTTCATTTTCCCCCCTTTTGATTTTCTCTTCTTCGTATCACACCCATCTACTTCTTTTCTCCACATCCCACCACTATTCCACCATGGCATCTTCTTCCAAACGTCCCACGTAGCAAAACCGCTCCCACCAACAACCCTATTGATCTTGGAAGGCTTTCATCCAATAACGACGATCTCAAACGCTTCAAGGAAGATTTCTGGACCAGGGAAATCATTCAGCCCAAATATATGGATTGACAGTTCTTTGAAGACGATGGAGGATTTGATTTCCTTGATGATCTCACCCACCAGGGCGTGGTCGATCTCTGCAGCTACAAGGACTCCATTTTCCCAGATTTGGTGAAAATGTTCTACTGCAACCTAAAGATGGATGGTCCTAACCTCCTCTCTGAAGTGAAGGACAAGGAAATTGTCATCACTCTAGCTGATTGGATAGCGTTCTTCAAACTAGAAGCCATGGGTGCTACTGTGGAGCCAGATAGCAGACCATATGTGAAGGCATACAAAAGAGAGCAAGTTGTGTCACTACTGGTGAAGCCTGGAATAGTTAGGCCTAAAGTTGGTCTAAAGAGTGGGATGCTGAAAAGCCAAGAAAGGCTTCTTCACTACTCATACGCGCACATTCTTGCTCCTCGTGGAGGTAACTATGCTTATCTGACTGAGGATGATATTTTTCTTCTTTGGGTACTGAAGAAAAATTGGAAGATTAACTGGCCAAATTTCATTGGGAAATACATGATGAAGGTCAAGACCACCAAGAATTCTGACCTACCATATGCCCTGCTTATCTCAGCTTTTTTAAAGAAATACTCACTTCTCAGGCAAACCGAACGAGCAATGGAATTGAACCACTTCAACATCTTTGGGGAATTCACTATGAAGAAAATGAAGATGGTTCCAGACAATGTTGGAGGCTGGGTATATCTTGATGAACTGGAAGAAGCTGCAGCAGATGAAGACATTGAGATGCCCCTGTTCCTGCTGATGACCCTGTTCTTGCTGATCAGCCTACTGAAGCTCCTACTCCTGCTTCAGTAACCTTGGAAGGCATTATGACCACTCTACTCGATAATCGTGCTTACATGGAACATACATTTTCTATTCTTTTTGACAGAATAGAAGGTGTTGAATACGAGATTGCTGCCCTGTGAGTTGCACCTCCTGCCCCTGCACCAGCCTCACCTCCTCCTCCACCAGACACTTATTTTTAGAATGCATAGGAATTTAAGTTTTTAGATCTTTGTTTTGGTGTTTCTGCTGTATTTTTGGCTGCTTTCACCTGAACTTGTATATCCTTGGCCATGCTTGCAATAGATGAATAAAATGATAATTGGCTTCCTTGCTGACTTCGCACTTTCTAAGCCTGTTCTTGCCTTACATCTCTTATTAAATGTTCATTGGATTCCCTGCTGAATGTTATGAAAGCATGTCTGTGAATACTAGATGTATGCATATCTTGCCCCATCTTTTTGATCATGATAAAAGGGGGAGAAGAAAAGCTAAAGTTAACTTTGTTAAATTGTACTTAAAGAAAATTACATTTGACAATTTTTGGTTTAGGAGATTGTGTTGAGAAAAGACATATCTGAAAGACAAATCTGAAAAGGATCAAGAGACTCCAAAAGAAAGGGGGAGCTGCGCTTGTCTCTGATAATTTATGCTCCTCTTACAAACTAGAAGGGGAGTAAGTCTCCTTAATTAATCCTGTGAGTTCCAATTTACAAATGAGCTAACTCTTTTCTCAATGGTTGTTTGTCATCATTAAAAAGGGGGAGAATGTAATTGGCTAGTATCTCATGAAGAATGTGTTTTGATGATAACAAACTTAAAGATGATGCAAGATCAAGTCCAAGACTCTCAAGACTGTCAAGTATAGCTTTTAGGACTTCAATCAAATTGTAAAGGTATATAAAGATTCACAATTGCTCAATCTTACATTTCAAAATAGCACACAAGTTTTCAAGGCTTCAATATGGTTTTTAATTTCCAAAGAATCAACCATCTCGTGTCCATAAGCTTACAAGATCATATGGAATCAAGAGCAACATTTAAAAAGGTAAAAAACATATTTTTCATGCATTATTCGAATAAGGGGTTCCTTATTCGAATAACACAAGTCAGAGATTCCAAATAATCTTTCAGGAAAGAATTTATTCGAATAAACCCTGTGTTATTCGAATAAATGGTTCAAAAAGTGTTTCGACACGAATGAGTTATTCGAATAACATGAGTGTTATTCGAATAACACATCTCCAGGAAATCATTTAATCAAATGGTTATTCGAATAAAAGATTCGTTATTCGAATAACAAACCTTTCCATAAAACCATATATTTAAATGGTTATTTGAATAACAAACCTGTTATTCGAATAACAAGATCCCAGGAAATCAAAAATTCGAATGAGTTATTCGAATAACATGAGTGTTATTCGAATAACATGTTTTCCTAGAAGTCATATATTTAAGTGGTTATTCGATTAACAAAGATGTTATTCGAATAACACATTATAGAGGAAAACACGCTTGTGCTATTTAAAGCCTTATTCGAATAAGGATTCTCTTATTCGAATAAGAGAGCTTTCCAGAAACAGAAATTAACAGATAGTTACGAAGCATTTAATGTTCCAACCACCACCCAATGGCTCTAAACTTCAATGGCTTGTAAATACAAGTTGTTGGGGGGAAATATGAATGTTAGACAATCAATCTGAAAAAACCTTGGTTGAGCATTAAAAATGAGTTTCCATCTTTTCTCCATTAATACTCTGTTTCTGAGCGTAAACTGTGAATCTGATACACATTGAACTTCCATTTGTATCATCTGCTCTTTGAAGAGAGTTTCTACCTATCCAATCTTTGTATAATCTCTAGAGAGGGTAAGGCATCTGTAACACCCCTCGATTTAATAACCACGGCACAATCGTCATTATGTCACGGTCACTAAATGTTGGCGTGCTAGCATTGTCAAATAACAAATTTACCATAAATATTAAAACATTCCGCATATGAAGAAAGTAGGAGCCACGAATGAGTAGTTACATATATAACCAGTTAAATTATGAATTATAATATGTACTCGAATTACAGCATGTAATACTGGATAATCATCTTAAAACATACATATATCCAAAATACACTTTATATAGGTAATGCAAAATAAAATATAAACTACCCATAATATATCTACGACTAAGGAGTTGGGCACTCCATCGAATCCCAAATGCGTGAGGCAACTCCGAGCTCACCGGTGTAGTGAGAAATACAGGATAAGGTCTTCGACCGCAGTCCTCTTCAGGGTCAAAGTCAGACCCCCAGCATGTCGCACACACTTTTCGGTCCAATCGACTCGCCAGGTCTTGGCACCATCAGTGAACACAATTCGAACAAACCCAATAGAACTCCCTTTGCGACGATATCACTGGATACAGTGGGTCAAACCAAGGAAATCCAAAAGAATCCAACCTCGTTCCTGCTTATAGTCTTTAACCAAAAATTGACATAGAGCAGGAAAAGTACAAGAAAGAGGTAAGACATCCTACCATCATTACCAGTCATAGCATCAAGAAACCAAAACGGCGCAAAGCGCCCACATAGCATTTATGACAGCAATAATAGTAATAAACATTTTGTAGCAGTTATAATCAACCAAACAGTTCCAGGCAGTCATATATATATAGACATATCAGAAGTACAACAGTTCTAATTATAATAACAATGTATGCTAGATAATTCATGGACTCTCTATGCACATGCATTCAATAGCCAAAATCCTACTTGATCGAGCTAGACACAAAACAGTCAGAGAGAATGATCAGGGAGACATGCCAGTATCTCGTTAGCCATAAAATAAGTGCTTTCCAGAAAATAATCGATCATTTTGCGCGTCAGGACTTTATACAGCGGCATTCTCACAAGATCTCAATATAGGACTGTGGCCAGTCAGGATCGTCGGTGCGTGTGTATCGATCTGTCCCACGGTCCAGAAGAGCTACCACTGCCCTCTGTGAGACGCCTGCGCCCCGACGCCCCCAAGGCCAACTACAGGACCCCACTTGTCTATTCGCACCCGCACTAAGGTGTGTTCAACTCCTAGGCAACTAGGCCTTACGACAGTCCAACGAACATTCACAATGCATACAGACTCTATGCATAATCATGTATGATCATTATTACATACTATTCCATCATATGTCACAATTTTCCAAAGTAAGAATTAACACAGTCAATGGTCACCCACATGGACCCACAATAGCATAATATTGTTGTTAAATAAATTAATACATTTTAAAGCGTATTATGAATTCTTGCTTAGGTTTAGCTTTACTTACAGAGTTTGTCTCTAAGGGAATTCTCTTAGTTAATTTAAATCATCTTAGGAAATTTATTCATATACACTTAGAAGGTTATTCTAAGATCTCAAAATCTCACACTCTCATGTTCTTACTCTAATTAAAATTATCCAAAGTCTTATGAAAATTCCATTCTTGGTTCTTTAAAATTTATGAATCTCAAAGTATATTTTAATTTCCCAATTTGCTAATTATTGCATCCTGTTACCACTAATTAAATCACTAAGTGTTAGACGATAATTATAATTTTTGGGTTCGACGAAGAAGTGTCTCTAGTGTACTATTGAGGTTGCCTTTCGACGAAAAATGACCTGACAGAAACAACATTGGTAGAAAGATATTGGTCAGAAGTCTAAACTCGACGGATTTTGACATTGTGTTTGGTGGTCAGAAATCTAAACTTGACAGATCTTGACATTCGACGGAAATGGTCAGAAGCCTAAACTCGACGGATTTTGACATTGTGTTTGGTGGTCAGAAATCTAAACTCGACGGATTTTGACATTCGACGAAAATGGTCAGAAGCCTAAACTCGACGGATTTTGACATTATGTTTGGTGGTCAGAGATCTAAACTCGACAGATTTTGACATTCGACGAAAATGGTCAGAAGTCTACACTCGATGGATTTTGATATTCGACGAAAATGGTCAGAAGTCTAAACTCGACGGATTTTGACATTCGACGAAAATGGTCAGAAGTCTAAACTCGACGGATTTGTCATTCATACTCGACGGATTTTAACATTTCACTAAGTGATCAGGATATCAAGTTCGACGGGTTTGGCCAGGAGTTCATACTGTCACTAGTTTTCATATGAAATTTCCAAATTTTTGGGCTCAACACCGTGACCATCCGAGAACCAATCGGAAGTCATTCCCTTCCATATTACACGTTCTAATACATCCAGATATATATCAAAACACACAAACAATCAAATAGCACACATACAATACAAATAACATGCAAAAACAAAATGACCCTCAACACCAATCACAGACGTTCCTAAATGCTAAAATAGGTTGAGGAGGAGTATCTTCCTCTTACCTTGGAGAAGCACAAAGAAAAGCTGCTCCTTATGGTCAGGATTTACGTTTTCAGCTTCCAAGAAATCCTTAAACATTTAAATGTGCAAAATCAGAACCCAATATTGAAATGAATACCCATGGTCATCAAAATGACAGTGGGTTACGAAAATGAAAGGGGAGGGAGAAAAAGCTAAGAGCTTTACCTTAAAGCTCCAACCTTTAAACTTCAAAGTAGAAGAGAATGAAGATGGAGAAAATGGCAGAACTTTGAAGATGATTTCCTCAATGATGGTGGTCCTCCAACACAAAATGGTGCTAGGATTGTGACGGTTTTTAAAGAACAAAATAGAGGTGTGGGTGGATGGTGTTGCTGGCATGGGGTGAAAAAGAAGAGAGAAAGATGAGTGAATAGTGAGTTGCGTACAGGGAGAAGGGGAAATGTGAGAAAAAAAAGTGAAATATGCTCCCCTATAGTCAAACATGCTGCACAAAAATGGGAGGAGAGAGAGTGAATAGTGGCTGGGAAGGAAGCTTCCTAGAAGTTTCCTTGAAGCTTCTTTGAGAAGCTTCGTGCGCTTCTCGATAAAGTGCATAGTAAGCTTGTCTCCTCAATTAAGTACATTTGACAGATGATTTGATTACACTATTAGAATTATTTTCTCAGTGATTGAAAGTTACAACTGATCAAAATAATATTTTATTATTCATCAGATAATTTTATGATACAGCGATTTTATCTAGCAGATAAAACCTCAAAAAATGCAAACCTCACAAACTGTGCCCGGCCTCGAGTTTAGTAAGATCCCCAGTCGACACATTGACAGTTCAAGGTTTATCAGCCTCAGGGAAAATATTTTATTTTCCAGGCTCCGCTTAGCGCACACGCAAAATGAGGAATATATTAAAATATTCAACATTTTTAGAAAATTTCCCAAAAATCACTAAACATCACAAATATTATAAAATGATTGTTTTTAATGAAATAAATAAATTTTTGGGATGTTACAACACTTCCCTTCTAAAAGGAATTTCGTCCTCGAAATTCATCATATCTTAGGACAAACGCGACTGTGTTTCTTTCATTTTGTCTCCTAGTTCTCGTGTTGTATCTTCAGCTGCATCATTCCAACTCACTGGCAATAAGGTTGCTTCCTTCCACTGAGCATCTTATATTAATGGACAAAAATGTGTTGACGTTATAGGCTGATTAATAAAAGATTCTACGCCCTTTGAGTCTTCAGCCATCTAACAGCCAACTCTCTAAACAACTGTTCATCACTGGGTGGCCCTATCGAGCTTATTCTCCTTGCTTATTGTAGTAGACAACTAAGCTTATCTTCTTCTTAAGGCATCCGCTACGACATTCGCCTCCTCTGGGACTATACCAAAATGGAAAAATCAAAATCTTTCGAAACTTCTAATCATCGTCTCTGTCTCATATCCAATTCATTCCAATAGGACAAAATACCTTTGGTTCCTAAGATTACCATAGACATTGAGAATTTCTCCTTGTAGAAAATGCTTCTAGACCTTCAATGCAACTACAAAGCTAACTCTGGGTTGGCGTAAGGTAATCCTTCTAATGTATCCTCGATTTGTCTCTAAGCGTACATTACCATTCCTTCTATTCTGGTCAAGCACACATTCTAAACTTCTAATGTGAAGCATCACTAGGCATCCCAAAAAGTCCACTAGGATTTGGGCAGAATCATCTTTGGAGAAAAAATCGAGTGTCTCTTCAATTCTTGAAAATCTTTCCTTATATGCACTAATCCTACAAACTTGACTCTAATGCATGAGTTAGATGAGAAGTCTTGCCACTTGGAAAAATTTTGCGACGAGTCTTCCGTATTAACCAGCTGATCCTATAAAGTTACGAACTTGTAATACAGTCTTTGATCTGTCCCATTGAAGAACTGCTCCAACTTGTGATGGATCTCCAATAATTCCTTCTTTTGAAGATCACTTGACTCAGAAGTTAAATTGCCTCAAATCGAAATTCGCACTTGGACGGCTTCTAGTGTAACTCCCAATTCTTCTTCAGAATTTGAAGAACTACATGATAATTCTGTCTCAATAGGAAAGAAAGGTCTTGTTTGTGTAGTCGATGGGCACCATCGAAGCGTTCATTACATGGAACGACATTACGACATACCCGTGGTGTTCACTACGCATCAGAGAAAGTTGCCTTGGAAATATACCCTTCTCTCAAGTAATCTTGATGATAGTTGAGAACCCAAAATGATCTTGGAGCAAATAACGGTGTCTTTCAATTGATTTGCTAAACCATCTTTCCTTGATTCGAACAATGTCTCATAAGATAAGTTCTCACCTAATCGTACTACACTTGGCGCATTGTTAGGGTTCAGATTCGGGAACACATCTACTCAGTCGAAGTATACTAGAAACGTTATAAAGGTTAGAAAGAAAAATAGGGAAGTCACTTGATTCACCACTGGACCTGCCTAACGAAGAGTATGATATGGTCCAATAAAACTTAGGAGTGAGTTTCATTGATTCACATCTAGGAAATTTCTATCTCAAGAAGCACTAAGTTTTCGTTGAAATCGAATGACGAGACCCGTTAAGTAAACAATCAATTTCTTACTGAGATCAAGCTGATTCATAAAGAAAGTAGATGATTGAATTGGAAAAGGGGTTCCACTTTCTAACAATAATAGGGTAGTTTTAAATAGACTTGTTGTAATGAGAGTAGACTTACAAATGAGAATAGTATCATTTGAGTCGAAAGGAAGTAAATATACAGACAACTCAATTCCAAAAACAAACTCTTAGAATTTCCTGGAAACATTTTTGACAGAATATGGCTGGAAGATAACCAATCCCATCGTTAACATTGCATCTAGTTTGCAAAAGAAGTGAACAAATCAGATCAACAGAAGGATTTAGTCTTTAACAGGTCATAGGACAATTTAAACAACTTGGCTACCATCAACAAGTTCTTAGCAGCCAAAACAGAAATAACTTACTCAAAAGATAATGAAGGTATGAACATCCCTACTGGATTCATATATTCATACATCATAAAGAAATGGGTTACCCTCGGAATTATACAGTAAAATCACAGGGTCATCAGTTGTAGTACAAGCTCCCTCGTTCAGGTCTTCAGTCTTGGATGTTTCTACTCCACTAGAGAAATTAACTCTCTTTTCTTTGTGAGATTGTGAAGTGCGTGTATTACCAACAAAAGGCTTCGTCCTTTGTGAAGTACAGTTCTTAGCCACATGTCCTAACTCTCTGTATTTGAAACAAATTATCCCACCATTCGTACAATCCTTGGTTAAATGGTCCTTTCCACACTTGAAGCAGATTACCCTTTTGATCGCATATGGAGGCTTTGTCTCATGTAAAGCACAATCTCTTAACACATGTCCTGGTTTTCTGCACTTGAAACAAATTCTTTCTTCGATCTTACAGTCCCTCATGAAGTGATCCTTTTCGCACTTCTTACACCTTGACAACGGTACTACAGTTGGATTTGGTTTACTACCACTCGCACTCCCTTTCAATGTTTGTTGTTGCTATTGTCCCTTTGGTTGCCGCGAATACAGTTTCCACTTAAACTGACTGATGATCTTTTTGTTTCCCCTTTGTAACTTAGATAGTTCAGAATTACCCAAAAACTGACTTTCTCCCAACAAATTCTGAACTTTGACTTCTAACTCCTGTTGCTGTGCGGTCCTCTGATTCAGTTGTACTGTTACGCCAGCCATTTCCTGCATTGTTTCCATAGTCGTATCCACTCCTTGGTTGTTGCATTCCATATTCCTATGCATACGTCTTCCGCGAGCCATTACCTTCCTTCAAAAACAGACAATCAGGCACAATAGAGACAAGAAGTAACCATTTCAAACAATAACGTCTCCTTTCGAAAACCGAACTCAAAGAGTTACAATACACACAAGGGTGAAAATGCAGACAAATCCTAAGCAAGTTCAGTCATACCAGCTGAGCTTCTTTCTAAAAAACTCCTATTATCTTAATATGCCTAGGTGAAGTCATAGTTTCCTGTAGACACAGAACATTACACATTGAGTGGGCCAGTACTCAATATCATGTAACTATGTAACAGTAGCTACCAACACTCAACCTATGGCAAGCTATGCCTTCCTTTCCCAACATCTCAATCAAGAGACAAGGAAGTACACAACATACAAAAGCTTCTAACATGTCTAAGCATAGTCAGTCCATACCCTGGCTCAATAGGATGAACTGAGCTCTGATACCACCTTAATGTAACACCCTCGATTTAATAACCACGGCACAATCGTCATTATGTCACGGTCACTAAATGTTGGCGTGCTAGCATTGTCCAATAACAAATTTACCATAAATATTAAAACATTCTGCATATGAAGAAAGTAGGAGCCACGAATGAGTAGTTACATATATAACCAGTTAAATTATGAATTATAATATGTACTCGAATTACAGCATGTAATACTGGATAACCATCTTAAAACATACATATATCCAAAATACACTTTATATAGGTAATGCAAAATAAAATATAAACTACCCATAATATATCTACGACTAAGGAGTTGGGCACTCCATCGAATCCCGAATGCGTGAGGCAACTCCGGGCTCACCGGTGTAGTGAGAAATACAGGATAAGGTCTTCGATCGCAGTCCTCTTCAGGGTCAAAGTCAGACCCCCAGCATGTCGCACATGCTTTTCAGTCCAATCGACTCGCCAGGTCTTGGCACCATCAGTGAACACAATTCGAACAAACCCAATAGAACTCCCTTCGCGACAACATCACTGGATACAGTGGGTCAAACCAAGGAAATCCAAAAGAATCCAACCTCGTTCCCACTTATAGTCTTTAACCAAAAATTGACATAGAGCAGGAAAAGTACAAGAAAGAGGTAAGACATCCTACCATCATTACCAGTCATAGCATCAAGAAACCAAAATGGCGCAAAGCGCCCACATAGCATTTATGACAGCAATAATGGTAATAAACATTTTGTAGCAGTTATAATCAACCAAACAGTTCCAGGCAGTCATATATATATAGACATATCAGAAGTACAATAGTTCTAATTATAATAACAATGTATGCCAGATAATTAATGGACTCTCTATGCACATGCATTCAATAACCAAAATCCTACTCCATGGAGCTAGACACAAAACAGTCGGAGAGAATGATCAGGGAGACATGCCAATATCTCGTCAGCCAGAAAATAAGTGCTTTCCAGAAAATAATCGATCATTTTGCGCGTCAAGGCTTTATATAGCGGCATTCTCATAAGATCTCGATATAGGACTGTGGCCAGTCAGGATCATCGGTGCGTGTGTATCGGTCTGTCCCACGGTCCAGAGGAGCTACCACTGCTCTCTGTGAGACGCTCGTGCCCCGACGCTCCCAAGGCCAACTACAGGACCCCACTTGTCTATTCACACCCACACTAAGGTGTGTTCAACTCTTAGGCAACTAGGCCTTACGACAGTCCAACGGACATTCACAATGCATACAGACTCTATGCATAATCATGTATGATCATTATTACATACTATTCCATCATATGTCACAATTTGCCAAAGTAAGAATTAACACAGTCAATGGTCACCCACATGGACCCACAATAGCATAATATTGTTGTTAAATAAATTAATACATTTTAAAGCGTATTATGAATTCTTGCTTAGGTTTAGCTTTACTTACAGAGTTTGTCTCTAAGGGAATTCTCTTAGTTAATTTAAATCCTCTTAGGTAATTTATTCATATACACTTAGAAGGTTATTCTAAGATCTCAAAATCTCACACTCTCATGTTCTTACTCTAATTAAAATTATCCAAAATCTTATGAAAATTCCATTCTTGGTCCTTTAAAATTTATGAATCTCAAAGTATATTTTAATTTCCCAATTTGCTAATTATTGCATCCTGTTACCACTAATTAAATCACTAAGTGTTAGACGATAATTATAATTTTTGGGTTCGACGAAGAAGTGTCTCTAGTGTACTATTGAGGCTGCCTTTCGACGAAAAATAACTTGACAGAAACAATATTGGTAGAAAGATATTGGTCAGAAGTCTAAACTCGACGGATTTTGACATTGTGTTTGGTGGTCAGAAATCTAAACTCGACGGATCTTGACATTCGACGGAAATGGTCAGAAGTCTAAACTCGACGGATTTTGACATTGTGTTTGGTAGTCAGAAATCTAAACTCGACGGATCTTGACATTCGACGGAAATGGTCAGAAGTCTAAACTCGACGAATTTTGACATTGTGTTTGGTGGTCAGAAATCTAAACTCGACGGATTTTGACATTCGACGAAAATGGTCAGAAGCCTAAACTCGACGGATTTTGATATTGTGTTTGGTGGTCAGAGATCTAAACTCGATGGATTTTGACATTCGACGAAAATGGTCAGAAGTCTACACTCGACAGATTTTGACATTCGACGAAAATGGTCAAAAGCCTAAACTCGACGGATTTTGACATTCGACAGAAATGGTCAGAAATCTAAACTCGACAAATTTTGACATTCGATGGAAATGGTTAGAAGTCTAAACTCGACGGATTTGTCATTCATACTCGACGGATTTTAACATTTCGCTAAGTGATCAGGATATCAAGTTCGACGGGTTTGGCCAGGAGTTCATACTGTTACTAGTTTTCATATGAAATTTCCAAATTTCTGGGCTCAACACCGTGACCATCCGAGAACCAATCGGAAGTCATTCCCTTCCATATTACACGTTCTAATACATCTAGATATATATCAAAACACACAAACAATCAAATAGCACACATATAATACAAACAACATGCAAAAACAAAATGACCCTCAACACCAATCACAGACGTTCCTAAATGCTAAAATAGGTTGAGGAGGAGTGTCTTCCTCTTACCTTGGAGAAGCACAAAGAAAGGCTGCTCCTTTTGGTCAGGATTTACATTTTCAGCTTCCAGGAAATCCTTAAACATTTAAACGTGCAAAATCAGAACCCAATATTGAAATGAATACCCACGGTCATCAAAATGACAGTGGGTTACGAAAATGAGAGGGGAGGGAGAAAAAGCTAAGAGCTTTACCTTAAAGCTCCAACCTTTAAACTTCAAAGTAGAAGAGAATGAAGATGGAGAAAATGGCAGAACTTTGAAGATGATTTCCTCAATGATGGTAGTCCTCCAACACAAAATGGTGCTAGGATTGTGATGATTTTTGAAGAACAAAATGGAGGTGTGGGTGGATGGTGTTGCTGGCATGGGGTGAAAGAGAAGAGAGAAAGATGAGTGAATAGTGAGCTGCGTACAGGGAGGAGGGGAAATGTGAGAAAAAAAAGTGAAATATGCTCCCCCTGTAGTCAAACGTGCTGCACAAAAATGGGAGGAGAGAGAGTGAATAGTGGCTGGGAAGGAAGCTTCCTAGAAGTTTCCTTGAAGCTTCATTGAGAAGCTTCGTGCGCTTCTCGATAAACTGCATAGTAGGCTTGTCTCCTTAATTAAGTACATTTGACAGGTGATTTGATTACACTATTAGAATTATTTTCTCAGTGAATGAAAGTTATAACTGATTAAAATAATATTTTATTATTCATTAGATAATTTTATGATACAGCAATTTTATCTAGCAGATGAAATCTCAAAAAATGCAAACCTCGCAAACTGTGCCCGACCTCGGGTTTAGTAAGATCCCCCGTCGACACGTTGACAGTTCAAGGTTTACCAGCCTCAGGGAAAATATTTTATTTTCCCGGCTCTGCTTAGCGCACACGCAAAATGAGGAATATATTAAAATATTTAACATTTTTAGAAAATTCCACAAAAATCACCAAAAATCACAAATATTATAAAATGATTGTTTATAATGAAATAAATAAATTTTCGGGATGTTACACATCCCTCCAAAAATGTAAAGGGTGAGGCATCCCTTAGTTGAAGAGACTCTAGCTCCAAGGGTGAGGTATCCCAAAGTGTTGAGTGCTCAAGGTTGTAAAGGTTGTCAAGCACCTATTGAAGCTTGAAGATATAATGGAAAATCTTTAGTGTTTGCTTGAGGACTAGACGTAGATCACAAGTGAATTGATGATTGAACTAGGATAAATCATTGTGTTTGTTTTCTCTAAACCCTTCTCTTTACATTGAGCACTGTTTTATTGAATTGCTTGAATATTGTTCCCTTTAGCTATTGCATTTATAAGTAAAAGTGTTTATCTCATATATCCAATCATTTCTAGTCATCAAATAGCTTCAACGAATATTGTTTATCAAACGTTTTGTGAAAGATTTGTGAACTTGTTTTACATACTCAATTCACCCCCTCTTAAGTATTGAGGCCACTTGGTAACAACAGGTAGCTAGGGTCATGGTTAACAAATCTCTTGATTCTGATATAGCTATTATCTTGGGTTGCCAAATCCTGCTCAGACATCTCAAAACTTTATTAATAAGATCTTCATTAGAAAAACTCTTTCCTAGTGATGCAAGATGATGTACAAATGTGGGTGAACCTTTTTTGTATTTCTTGAATGTTTTCTCCTTGGTTCATTCTAAATAACTCATACTCACAAGTAAGAGAATTGATTCTTGACCTCTTTACTTCACTACTACCCTCATGGGTAACTTGTAAAGTGTCCCACATTTCTTTAGTAGTTTTGCAGTTTGAAATTCTAAAAAATTCATCATACCCCAAAGTAGTGGTAATGATGTTTTTGGCTCTTAAATTATGTTGAACCTTTTTCTTATCATCATCAGACCATTTACTTCGTAGTGTTTCAATCTTTACACCATCAACCTCATACGTGGGAACAAAAGCATCATTTTCAATAGCATCCCACACATCTAGATCAATAGCTTCGATAAAAATTTTCATTCTTTCCTTCCAATATGCGTAACCATCCCCATTGAAAAAGGTGGTCGGTTTATGGAAGATCCTTCTGAAAAATCATTTGAAGAAGTCATGTTCTCTTGAAGCTGCTTTCATACAAAAGTCTAGGTTTGATACCACTTGTTACCAAGTGGCTTCCAGTACTCAAGAGGGAGGTGAATTGAGTATTTAAAACTTTTCACAAATGCTTATAAAACAAAATTTGTTGAAGTTATTTCTTAAAAGATATGAATACAGAAAAGAAGATAAACAACATTAAGAACAAAGAAAGAGCAAATAATGATAAAAAATAAATTGTAATAAAATAAAAGAAATAAAAATAAGAAGAGCAGGGACAGTATTTATTGTGATTCGACCACCAACCACTTGTGGCCTACGTCTAGTCCTTGAAAAAATTATCCGAGATTTTTCACTATCAATGCAAGCTTGAATCAGTGCTTGCTACCATTACAAACCAGAGCACTTTTCACACGCAGGAAAACTTTACCCTTGTACTAAAATCTCAATTTTTAGGGATACCTCACCCTTACAGAACCTTTGAGGTATACCTCACCCTCTTTACAATAAAACAGAATATAGAAGAAGAGAAACTGTCAAAAGAGTAAATATCACAACTTGAAGCACTATGAAGCTCTTTAAGGATATCTTAGAATTTAGTGAAAAAAAGCACAAAAAATATGCAAAGATGTAAAACACGTGTTAAAGCCAGCAAAGATTGATTTAGATTGTTAGAGGTGTTTTCAAAGATGACCCAATGTCACTATTTATAGAGTTATAAAGAAAATAGCTATTGGGTGCAATTAAATTATCTAATGAATGCAAAAATGGTTGTTTCTTTCTAAAATAGGATCCTGTGTTTATTCAAATAACTATCATGTTATTCAAATAACACATTTTGAAAAACTATGTGCGAACCAAAACTAATATATGTTATTCGAATAGCCTAAGGGTTATTCGAATAACTCTGTAAAAAGAGTTTTCTGTGAAACAACTCTATTCGAATAATAAAGGAGTTATTCGAATAGCTCATTTAGAATAGAGCATTCTGAAAAACCTTTATTCGAATAGCCAAGGTTCTATTCGGATAACTACTTATAAAACAGAGGCGCGCATGGGATTTTGAAAAACATTATTCGAATAACTTTAGGGTTATTCGAATAACTCTTGACAAAAACAAATTATGATTGACTTGGTTTATTCGAATAAGGTGGTTTTATTCAAATAATCCTGTTGAAAAACATTTTTAAAGCTCTTTTTAAAAACTTACCAGATTGTTTTTCAAAACACCAAACCTTTTAGAAAACATTTTTATCTTTTCTTCCAAATAATGAGATATCCAAAAAATAAAAAAAACTTTGTACAAAAAGACTGTAAGTCCTAAAGCTATTCTTGAAATCTTTGGACTTGGTCTTCCCATCATATTATTGTTTGTTATCATAAAAAATCTTTCTTCAAAGTTGCATAAGCAATCACATTGTATGGGCAGTTGTCTTGCTTAGTTACTTTGTTTGCTTAATGATATTTTACAATTGTATGGGTGATTGTTTGATATAATTGTTCGGTGTAAATGTGAGTTAGGTTAGTACTTGTCATGTGAATTGTATGTAGGGAGTATGCATATATTTCAGTAGATTTATCTATCGCAATATTAACTTAATGTGAATGGTTTATTTATTTGATGTGAATGAATAACTGCTGGTATAGATATACTAATACTGAGAAAAATTGTGATTTCTTACCTTTTTGTATTTCCATGTAAATTCAGGTGAATACCCTCCAAAGAGAAAGGGCAAGAAGAAGAAGTTAAAGACTTAGTTTTAGTTATTTTGCTTTCTTTGTGTATCAGCTTGTATGTATTTACATTGCTTTTTAGTTTTTAAAAAGTTTATGTATTACAGTGTGACTTTTTGGCCAATGAGGTATATATACATATGACTTTTTTTCATCCTTCGTGGCTCTCTATAGTGACTACTCAGGTTATTATAGATTTATGTTTTATGCATTTTTTTTGGAAGTGACATACTTGATACGATTTATCTTGAAATATTCTGGTTATTTTACGATAATTATATTAGGCTGTTATATAAGGGATAGGTTTTTCTTAATTAAAATATCAATCTGTCATTTATGATGCCACCCAATTCCACCAATCGTTGGGTTTGCTTCCACTAAACCTTTTTACACCCTAACGATTACTCTAGGCACTAACTTTTCTCTCTCCTATTCCTAAAAGTAAGGTGGAGCCCATTCTAGGTATTCTCCTAAAAATAACATTATTTTATTATTCCACCCATGTGGATATTTTATTTACTAAAATTTTATTGGGAAAACTTCAAAAAAAAACCCTTGAACTATACATGATGTGCACTTTGATCCTGTTACTTTAAAAATGTGCAAAATGGACATGCTACTTTATGAATTGTGCATGTTGACGGAAATGAGCATGTGCCACTCACGTGCACATCCAAAGCTCTAATAGCCAAAGGATGTGCATCTGAGATGAGGGTAATTAGGGATAAAATTAATTTGGGAGATGCACGTGATGTGCACGTGGGGAGTTCATTCTTATTTCCTTCCTAAGCCTAATGCTGTAATACCCGTAATGACATGTTAGACTTGTGTATGTGTACAAAGGTAGCATACGACTTGCTTAACATGCCTGTTTTATTTTATGACAAACTGGGATAGAATAGACACTTTGTTGCAACACTAAAGGTCAAAATTAGCTCAAAATGACTCAGATAATAGTATAAGTTAATTAGATGAGGGAAATAAATATGGATAATTTATTTCAAGGTCACAAATGTATGAAACAAGATGTGGTTAAAGTTTCAAGGTAAACTAAGTTAGTTTGACATCTTTAGACATACTGGTTATGCATTTTATACCAGATTGACTAGCAGAAGATATAAAAATATAAGACAATGGTGAAATAACAATTTTAATGAATCTTAGTATTTATTTCAAAGTTGTTGGAAGTTGAAAATCTTGATTTATCTAAATATAAGTATTTTTAGTAGATCAGGATTTATCAGTGTATGACCTTAAAGGCCTTATAAGTTAAATGGATTCTTTGTATTTCCTCATTACGGCTCTTTGTTTGTCAAAAATAGAAGCAAAAACCATGAGAGAAGAAAGGAAAGACGAGGAAGGAAAGAACAAGGAAGAGGAGGAGAAAAGGAGGAAAGCTAAAGGGAAGGCTAAAGTTTGGGATCTTTCAAAGCTTGAATCTCCAACACATCTGCCAAAGGTAAGGGATAGAGTTCTTATTCATCTCTTTTTACCATTTTCACCATGAATGCACTTTTGGTGCATAGTAGGTCAAAATGAGTTCTAGAGGTGTTTGATGTGTTTTACTTGTTTGAATGTGTTTCTATGGTTGTTTATGACTTGTTCATAGCTTAAGTTTGAGTTAAAAACTTAGAACATCTCATTTCGACCATTGATCCCCAAAAGAGAGGTTTAAGGTCAAGAATATGTGATTTTGGTTCATAATTCAATTTAGTGGTTTAAGTTGGTGACTGATGATTCCTATGTGTTAATGAATTGATTAGGAACTTAGAATCACCTAGAAACTAATTTGGAATGGCCAAATCTCATAAAGAAAACCAATGAAATAGTGCACAGTTTCTGCAGAAACCATTTTCTGCTATGTGCACTGCAGCATGAGGAGGTCACGCCTAGGCGTGAATTGCATTTGCATAAAATCCGAGGGCAGGGCACCGCGGTGTGCCAATACTGTGCCGCAGTGTGAGCCCCTGAACCTCGAAAAATGTCATTTTTGATGTTTTAAAGTTCTTAACTAGATGGAATCATTTGTTTATGTTTCCTAAAGTGTGTTAAGGTAGAAATATGGATATTTCAAGAGAGAAATTATCACTTAGCAAATATGATAAAGTTTAAACCTTTGAGCATTCAATGAGTATTGGTTTGCCTTAGGTAAACATCTAGCACCTTAGGCCACTTTTGTGATAATGTGTATCACTTAAGAGTAATGAGTGATGATGTGGTGTTTTAGATGTATGTATGAAGGATATTCTAGTAGTATTAGTCTTTGTGAGTATCCTTTGATGTTGTGCACCATCATCTAGGCCAAGGGAGCTAATTGGGGAGTCCATATGGTTCTTTTGAACAAGGATCAACCCTAGCTTCTCAATAGTGGCAAGGTACGTGTAATGTGAGGATGAACTTTTCCTCTATTTACTGTAAGAAAATACACTAAACCAGTAATCCTAGTTGAACATCTTAGTTCTAGGTTGAACTAAGTATGTATGATAGAATGTATGTTAACTTGGTATCTTTAGTTACTAAAGTATAACCTCATAGATTCTTTGAACATATTTTACTTAGCACGTGTTAAGATTATATTTAATATGTTATGTATGACTGGTTTTGATTTACTCATACTAAGAATTGTTGATTCTCACCCCTGCTATGTTGCTATGTAATTTCAGGTGAAAGTTCTTCCAAGAATAAGAAGAAAAAGGAAGATAAAGATTAGAATAGTTCTAGTCTTAGCTGTTTCATTATAGTTGTTGTATCTTTTAGTACTTCTTTTGTAATGTAAAGACATACTTCAAGCATTTTCCAAGGCTAAAGTTGTGTGTGTATGTGTGTGTGTGTATGTATGTATATATATATATATGCATTTTGCTATGAGTTTTATGTTTTCTGCATTTCATGTGGCTCTTTATAATGTTTTCAATGAACATTATGGATATATGATCGGGTTATTATGTATGTTATGATGTTGTAATGCTGTTTTTCTCTTTAAATGTTATTTATATCAAGATATTAGTATTAGGACATTACACTATGGTATCAAAGTAGTTCATCCTATTGAGCTGGGGTATGGACGGACTATGCTTAGGCATGTTTAGGAGTTCCTTTTTTGTGAAATGTGCTTTTCTAGTCTCTTTTGTGAGATGCTTTGATAGAATTGCATGATTTGCCTTCGGATGGTATGTTGTTAGCTACTGTTGTACAGTTACATAGTATTGAGACTGTAGGTCAATATATATTGTTTCTGTATATGTAGGAAATTATGGCACCGCTAAGGCAAGCTAGGGGAACAAGGAACTCGACATCAGAAAGTATAGATATGGCCGAAGTGTTCATCGCTATGGCTAATGCCATGAGAGAGCAAATAGCTGTTATGGCAAAGATGCTAGAGGGGATGGAAGCAAATCCACCTCACCAAACTCCACCACCTATGCAACCAATACATGAAGTACAACAAGTAGGGAGGAATCAGAACTTCCAGGACTTGACAGCTTTCTGTCAGATGAACCGTCCACTTTTCAGAGGCGAGAATTATTCCGCTAAGGTTGTAGAGTGGCTCAGTGAGATGGAAAAGATCTTTGAGGTAATGGTTTGCTTAGAGGAGCAAAAGGTGTCCTTCGCCTCCTATATGTTAAAAGGAGAAGCGAAGCACTGGTGGAAAAGTACTAAGAAAGCAATCGGAGTCGCAAGGACCCAAATGTCATGGGAAGTTTTTGAGACAACCTTTCTAGAGAAGTACCTTCTGCAAACTCTACATGATGATAAGGAAGTCAAGTTTATGCAATTAGTACAAGGAAGCTTGTCAGTAAGCCAGTATGTGGCCAAGTTTAAGGAATTGTCTAAATTCTCTTCATATTTTCATTATCATCTGGACAAGAATTAGCGATGTTTGAAATTCAAAACTGGCTTGAGAAGTGAAGCCAAGAATATGGTGAGACCTTTGGAGATTAGGGATTTTCCTTCTTTGGTCAATAAATGTAGGATTCTTAAAGTCAAGTGCTCATAGCCCTCAATCAAAGGAAAGTGCATAAGATTTCCAGAAGAGAAAATGTGATGATGATAAATACTAAACAGGGTGCTTCTAAAATAAGAAACCCTAAAGGAAAATGTAAAAAGGGGTCTAAGGTACCTTAATGCACTAAATATGGGAAGACATATGGAGGCAAACCATGTTTGGCAAGTCAGTCTATGTGCTACACATGTGAGAAGCCAAGACACTTTTCTAGAGACTGTCCTTTGAAGAATGAAGATGCGCTTATCCCAAAGTCGCTAGCCAAGGGACGAGTTTACACTTTAGGTAGAATAGAGGTGGCCTAGTCTTCTGACCTCATCCAAGGTAAAGGCATAATTCTTAATCATCTTTTAAATATCATGTATGATTCAGGAGAATCCCACTCCTTTGTTTCTTATGATTGTGTAAGGATGTTGGATTTTCCTATGTCAGAGTTACCATATGACTTTTCTGTTTCTACACTTACTAGTAAACCAATCATAACTTCAAAAGTATGTCATGATTGTTGTATAAGAATTAAGATTAAAGTCTTCTTTGTTAATCTTATCTGTTTACCCCTTGTGGACATAGATGTTATTCTTGGTATGGATTAGTTGTCGTCCAATCGTGTGGTCTTAAACTCTTCAGATAAGACTCTAGTTTTTCTGTCTGATACACCTAGCAGAGTTGTTTCTTCTAAGTCTATCTATCTTAATGCTAATCTAGTCAATCACTGTTTGGTAGAAGGAGCTCTAGGATATGTTCTTCTTTTCTCACTAGATGTAGAGGTTGAGTAGAACCTAGATAGTATAGCAATGGTGAGGGAATACCCTGAGGTATTTTTGAGTGACGTAGCAGAGTTTCCACTAGAGAGAGACATAAAGTTTACTATAGATTTAGTGTCGGGCACAAGACCTATATCTATAGCACCCTATAGGATGGCACCTCTAGAGTTAGCAAAACTCAAGAAACAACTAGAGGAGTTGTTGGACAAGTAATTCATTAGGCCTAGTGTTTCTTTGTGGGGAGCACCAGTGTTACTAGTGAAGAAGAAAGATGGTACCATGAGGTTATGTGTTGACTATAGGAAGTTGAACAAGGTAACCATCAAGAATACGTATCCGTTACCTAGAATAGATGATTTGATGGATCAATTAAGAGGAGTTTCAGTGTTTTCCAAGATTGATCTAAGATCAGGGTATCATCAAATCAGAGTTAAGGGAGAGGATATCCCTACGACCATTTTTAGAACTAGGTATGGGCATTATGAGTATCTTGTGATGTCCTTTTGGTTGATGATTGCTCCAGCAGTGTTTATGGATTACATGAACAAAGTTTTTAGAGCTTACCTAGACAAGTTTATCGTAGTGTTTATTGATGACATCTTTATCTTTTTAAAGACAATGGAAGAATATGAGCAACATGTTAGGATAGTTTTAGATATCCTTAAGGGAAAGAAGTTGTTTGCCAAATTGTCCAAGTATGAGTTTTGGCTAACAGAAGTTCAGTTTTTGGGCCATGTTATTTCTAAAAGAGGAATTTTAGTGGACCCTGGCAAAGTAGAAGCAGTGTTACAGAGGGAAAGACCCACCACTATGACCGAGATAATGAGCTTTATAGGGCTAGCTAGGTATTATAGAAGGTTCATCTTAGCACTGCTTTTGACTAGGTTGACTAGGAAGGGTAGTACTTTTGAGTGGACTCAAGACTATGAGAATAGTGTCCAAGAGTTAAAGAAGAGGTTGACTACTCAGTGTTGGTAATTCCGGATCCCTATGAGGACTTTGAAGTATACTGTGATGCTTCAAAGATGGGACTATGATGTATTTTGATGTAAAATATGAGAGTAGTTGCCTATGCATCAAGGCAGTTAAAGCCACATGAGGAGAACTACGCTACACATGATTTGGAGTTAGCAACTGTAGTGTTTGCCTTGAAGATTTAGAGGCATTATCTCTATGGAGTCCAGTTTGAGGTGCTCAGCAATCATAAGAGTTTAAAGTACTTGTTTGATCAGAAGGAGTTGAACAAGAGGCAAAGAAGATGGATAAAATTCTTAAAAGATTATGACTTTGAGTTAAAGTATCATCTGGGTAAAGCCAATGTGGTGGTTGATGCACTAAGTAGGAAATCCCTGCATGTGTCCCGAATGATGGTCCAAGAGAGTGAACTTCTTGAGAGCTTCATGGATTTGAGTCTAGCGTTGATTGTAATGCCACATAATCTCTTTGTGAGTAGAGTGGACATAGTAAATGACTTAAGGATTCAGATTATAGAAGCTCAAAAGGAGGATGAGACTCTAAGGGACATAAGTGAGCAGATTTTTTTAGAACCCTAGAGGATTTTGATATGACTGATGATGGAATGATAAAGTTTAGAGACAGCCTTTATGTTCCAAGAGAGTCAAAGGTCAAAGAGAATATTCTAGAAGAAGCTCACAAAAGTAAGTATACCATCCATCCCGGAAGCACTAAGATGGATCAGGATTTAAGGAAAATATTTTGGTGGTCTGGAATGAAAAGAGACATAGCAGAATATGTCTCAAGGTGTTTACTTTGTCAGAAAGTAAAGATTGAACATCAGAAACCTGCAGGACCTTTAGAGTCTTTGCGAGTCCCTGGGTGGAAATGGGATAAGATTTCTATGGATTTTGTAATGGATCTACCCAGGGTACACGGAGTCCCTAACTATCCTCTAGAGAAATTAGCTCAACTATATATGAAGGAGATAGTTAGGTTGCACGGAGTCCCCATAAGTATAGTTTCAGATAGGGATTCTAGATTCACATCTAGATTCTGGGGAGCCTTGCAAGAGGAGTTCGGGACTAAGTTGAGTCTTAGTATAACTTATCACCTGTAAACAGATGGACAAACAGAGAGGACTATCCAAACCCTTGAGAATATGCTTAGAGCATGTGTTTTGGAACAATATGGTCATTAGGATGGGTTCTTACCTTTAGTGAAGTTTGCCTGTAACAATAGCTACCATTCTAGCATAGGTATGGCACCTTATGAGGCTTTATATGGAAGAAAGTGTAGATCGCCTATATATTGGTAAGAAGTAGGTGAGAGAACCATCCTAGGGCCAATAGACCACAGAGTGTAACACCCTTGTGGGGATGTCACATTTATAATGCAATAAAATAAAATAAAATAAAATTCTTACTTAAGTTATAAAACGTTTGATACATAAATAATATTAGTGGTAATTTTTTTTCTTTTTATACTTATAACTTTAAATAAAATAACACGGAACACAAAATAAAACAAACATAAACACACCATAATATACATATGAGTTTTGTCTTAATTATACAAGTAATTTACAACTACAAATATTTACCAAAGCAGTAAAAAGACAACATAGTGCTAAAACATAGCATTGCCCAAGTGCACCTCAAAAGATTTTTAACCCTCTGATAGATCATCCTCAGAAAGATCATCGAAAGACAGAACTCCCGGAGGTCCTACAGCTCTATGGACACGAGTCCGAGCTATTAACTCACTACTGAGCTCGCTAGGCGCATGGAAGTTTCCTTCCCAGTAACGCCTAAGAGTCAGAGGCTACTCAAGATGTAAGTATAAAGTAGTAGTAAATATAACATCTCCATCAAACTCTCTACATAGGGACACAGTCAGACGTCCCACGTAGACTACAGATCCTCTATCCTCTCGCATCCGCCAAGCCTCCGAACCTCTATGAAACTCAAGTCTCACAAAACCGAAGAATCCCAACAATGCCATGATCTCAAGATCAGTCCTGATGATAAGGATGATCTATCGGCTCTCCTTCCTCGTACAGCTCGCTCGGCTGTCGCTCGTCCGGATACCATATCTCAAGAGGCTGTTCCTCCTCCTTTTCCTCAAACTCTTTACGGAAATATAATAATAATACAAAGAAATATGTATAGAGAGGTGAGATAATCGACATCATTACCAGCATGGCAATAAAGAAGATGACAATACAATAGATATCACAACAATACATACCCTCATATCTCATACAGTATAGCAAAGTAATATATCATACCTTTTATCACAGATTATAGTAAACATTAAAATGCAGATAATGAATGATACACACACTGACTCGTTCCTACTCCATGGAGCTAAACACGGATATCAAAGAGAATGATCCGAATAGAACTAATAGTACCTCAGGCTACCTAACCAAACTATTGCACTATCTAACGTCGTGTCTATAGCCCACAGTCCAAACATCGTGTAGCAGTACACAGTCCAATACATCGTGCACTACAGACATAGTACATAATAGTCCCTCAAGATCTCGATTAAGAATAGTGCTTGTCGAGATCATTAGTGTGTTGCCCGTTACCACGACCAAGAGGAGCAACCCAATGTCCCCATGTGGAATTCTCCGCACACTAATGCCTCCAAGTTCATATAATGAACCACATTATGCCTATCACACCACAACCCGGTGTACCCCATCTCATCAACCAATCGCCAATTATCAACCAAATTGACACAACTCTCTAAACATGATCAAGAATTATCAAAATACCCTTATTCTCAATATTTCACCATATTTACGAAAATACCCTCAATATATCAAGATATAGCATGTCTCCACTTGACAGTACTATCTCACAACATGTCCGGGTCCACCACTTTGGCCCAACAGTAAAACTCGCCGTATCGTTTAATCGCGTAGAAATTTTATCTCATTTTCACAATCGCGTCGCTTTTACAAATGTTTTAAAATCACGTAAATATATTTTGACATTTTTGAACATCGCGTAATATTTTTAAATCATTTTCTCAATCGCGTAAGATTTTTAAATCATTTTCTTAACCATATAGCTTAAAATTATCATTTTAAATATGTGTAGACTATATCTAGTACTTTTAAACTACGTAAGGTATTTTCCTTATGTTATAAATATATTATGGAATCTTTTCATTTTATTTATCTAATTTTAGTAAATTTCGGCAGCATTTTACCTATAAAATCAGTATATGGTATTTTTAACGTTTTCCTCTAAATATTGTTTATTTTAACCTTACCCATCATTTACATCTTGAAACTTGCTAACGCACTTCAAAACTCAGAGAGTGAGCTCTACGTTAGTACTTTTCAAGTGTTCTCTTTAATTCTTGCTTAAAAATAAATTCTGCTAATTTAGATTTCTAGAACTAAGTTCATTCATTTTCTTTTTCAAAGATTCATTGGAATCAAATTCTTTTGTAAATTAATTACTTAACATATCTTAGAAAATAAAATGGCATGTTGGCCAAAATCAATCTAAATCATTCTCAAATTTATTATTTTACCTAGATTCTTTAAATCATTGATTTAGAAAATGGTTGAGAACATTTTAGTTCTCTATTTAATGGTAAGGCCGTGAGCCTCATTGTGTTCTTTGGAACACTCATGCAAATCGTTACATGTTATTCACATCCTACTTTAATAGTCATATAATTATAAACACATACAACTATAAACATATACAATATACATACAATATATTTTAAAGCTATAGACATGCATAGCAAATAAAATAAATCACAAATAGGAAAGCATTTAAACAACCACACAAATAAGAAAAACAATAAACAACCACAAAAATGAATCCTTATGGATTCTTCACACACATACAATTCCATTTTCTCATCACCATACAAGGTTGATGAGATTAAATCTCCCTCTTACCTCTTGAAGACAAAGGTCTCTTAGTCTCCTCCTTCTCCTTGCTTTCTTGAAAACCAACACAAAGCCCTAATAATTCTTAAATAATTATTAAAATCACATACAAGGATCAATATTGAAAAACCATGGAACAAACATGGTTTAGAAAATCAAAAATCAAACTTTAAACCAAAGAATCAAAACTTACCCTTAGGGAAGTGAACAAAAGCTTTGATTTTGAACTTCAAAGAGTAGGTTTTTGACAAAACCTTGTAAAGGAAAAGTGTTTAGCATAGAGTTTTGGTTTAGGAAAAGTGAAGAGGTAGAATTATAGAAGATTGATGGTGGTGTTTTGGGTGTTGGCCGAAATATAGAGAGAAAAATAGAAGAGAAAGTTGCTTGGTGTTCTTGGTATTTTTGGAGAGAATAGAAAGCTTAGATTTAGATAAGTGTTAAAATGAATATTGAGTGTGTAATATGGAGGGGGGCTGCCATGAGTGTTGTAGGAGAGTTAGAGGATTTACTTGAATAGTAAAATATCATAAATGGGTTCACACTTGAAGCACATGGCATATGTCATCATTTGGCCACCTAATGTGCATGCAAGATGGTTCAAGAACCATGTAGAACTTGTGAATTTTGCCTCCATGGCCATGGGGTTCCTAGGCATTTAGGGGACGTAATGTGATTTCAATTATAGTTAATTACAAGCTAATTAAATAGATAATTAATTAGGTTAAGTTTCCTATTAACCCCTAATTAACATTCTAATTATATAACTAATTAGTTTAATATATATTAGCATATATTATAACCTCTAAACAAAATTAGGATATCTAATTAGTATTTTGATTATAACTAATTAATAACTAGGTTAGCTTACTTAGTTTGCTAATTAGGTAATTAGATTAACCAAATTAGGTTTAATTAGCTACTAAGCAAAGTCAAGCCACTATGTTTGACTTAATCTCAACCTTTAATTTTAACTTTAATTCCTAGCCCTTGATGTAATCTAAGGTGGATATTGTTTAGTGATAAAACTTGAATTCTTATCTCACCATTGATTTGATCAACGGTTATGATCAAAGGCTTCCTAACTAAGTTTTCATCCAATGGTCTATATGAAAGTCCATGCTTCTTTCTTTGACCTATTCCTATTGGTTAGAATTTTTTGAGCCACCTTTGTTGACTGATTCTTATTGCCTCAGAATCTGGTCCAGTCAGAATCGTTGACTGCTACTCTAAACGTGGGTCCCACAGACTTTTCAGGGTCCATGGTCATTTTGAAGCAAATTTTTACTATTTTTGAGACAGTAGGTACTGTCAAATAAAATAATATTACAATAATATAAAATTATTTTATTACACAGTTAAATCCTAAAAATTAAAAAATTAATATATATATCAATCAGAATTGGGTTTAGTAAGACCCCCCAGCTCCAATTAATTAAAATAAAATTTTTTCGGCTAGAAAATTATTATTTTCCTGGCTCAGAGCAAATCACATACAACAGTCAAATACACTCACGAAACAGTCAAATTCATTTTATTACTCACAGAAATTACAAAACATTGCATTTCAGGATAATATTGAAATTATCCCAAAAGTTGGGGTGTTACAATTCTCCCCTACTAATAAGAATTTCGTCCCCGAATATCATCATACATCAAAACAATTGAGGGTATTGTTCCCTCATCCTATCTTCTAGCTCCTATGTAGCATCTCCCGTTACATCATTCCATACTACCTTTACCAGCTCAATCATCTTCCCTCGAAGCTGTTTCACTCTCCAGTCCTCAATCTTAATAGGAAGTGTTTCGTATGTTAAATTATCCTTCAGCTGCACTTCATCTGGCTGTATAACATGGGTTAGATTTGGAATGTATTTTCTCAGCTGAGACACATGGAATACATTATGTAGATTGGATAGAAAAGGTAGTAAAGCTATTTGGTAGGCTACAGGACCTATTCGACGAATAGTTTGATAAGGCCCTATGAATTTAGGAGTAAGTTTCCTAGATTTGATAACTCTTCCGAAACCAGTTGTAGGCGTTACTCTTAAGAATACATGCTCACCTTCTTCAAATTCCAGAGGTCACCTCCGCTTATCAGCATAGCTCTTCTGTCGGCTCTGAGTCATTTGCATATTCTCCTGAATCATTTTCACCTTTTCCGTAGTTTGCTGCATAAGATTAGGCCCAATAGTCATACTTTCCTCATCCTGATACCAACACAAAGGTGTTCGGCATCGTCGTCCATAAAGGGCTTCATAGGGTGCCATCCCTATGCTCGAGTGAAAACTATTGTTGTAGGTGAATTCTATCAAAGACAGAAATTCATCCCAACTCCCTTGTTGTTCCAACACACAAGCACGCAACAAATTTCCAACGACCGAATCGTTCTCTCCGTTTGGCCATCAGTCTGCGGATGATATGCAGAACTCAATCGCAGTTTAGTTCCCATGGCTTCTTGCAAACTTTGCCAGAACCTCGACGTAAACCTCGAATCTCTATCAGAAACTATACTTGCGGGTACACCATGAAGTTTAACCACTTCACTAATGTATATCTGGGTTAATCGCTCCAATGAATACTTAGTATTGATCGGCAAGAAGTGTGCTGACTTTGTAAGCCTATCAACTATGACCCATATAGAATCATGACCCTTCCTCGTCCTTGGCAATCTAGTAACAAAATCCATCGAGATACTATCCCATTTCCACTCTGGAATAGGTCAAGGTTGTAACATACCAGCAGGTTGTTGATGTTCCACTTTTGCCTTCTGACAGACAAGACAAGACGTCACACGTTTCGGTACATCTCTATTTCTTCTTGGCCACCAAAACATCCGCTTCAAGTTTTGATACATCTTTGTCATCCCCGGATGCATACTCAAATTACCAGTATAAGCTTCATCCAAAATTGTTTTCTTAAGTTCGGGATCATCAGGTATACAAACTCTTCCTTCAAATCTTAAGATTCCATCAGATCCGTCCTCCACCGTCGCCTTATGACCTTGCTTCAAAAACTCCTTTTCATTCTGTAAAAATGGATCTTCATCTTGTTTCTCTCTTATTACTTCTAACAAGTCATTCAAAACTACAACTTTACTTAAACGAATCTTTCTGGGTACCAATTCCACTGACAACCATAGATCTCTGAATTGATTAATCAGCTCCTCCTCATTTATCATCATAGTAGAAACACTAACCACCTTTCTGCTCAAAGCATCTGCCACCACATTTGCCTTTCCCGTATGGTATTGAAGCTGAAAATCATAGTCCTTCAAAATTTCCAACCATCGCCTCTGTCTCATATTCAATTCCTTTTGATCAAACAAGTATTTTAAGCTCTTGTGATCGCTAAAGACATTGAACATAGCTCCATACAGAAAATGCCTCCACACTTTCAATGCAAAGACTACTGCGGCTAGTTCCAAATCGTGAGTTGGGTAGTTCCTCTCATGAACCTTCAACTGTCTTGAAGCCTAAGCTACTACATTCCGGTTCTGCATCAACTTACATCCTAACCCTTGATACGAAGCGTCACAATACACCTCAAAAGATTTGTTAGGATCCGGTAAAATTAACACTGGTGAAGTCGTCAATCTCTTCTTCAACTCTTGGAAACTTGCTTCACGTTCCTCCGTCCAATCAAAAGCTTGGCTCTTTCTCGTGAGTTGTGTAAGTGGTCCAGCTATCTTGGAAAAACCTTCAATAAACCTTCGGTAATATCCAGCTAGTCCAACAAAACTTCGGACCTCAGTCACTGTCTTAGGCCTTTCCCACTGCAAAACGGTCTCTACCTTTGATGGATCTACCGCAATACCTTCCTTGGAAATTACGTGACCTAGAAATTAAACTTCTTCTAACCAAAACTCGCATTTTGCCAGTTTCGCGTACAGCTTCTTCTCCTTCAAAACTAGAGAACTATACTGAGATGTTCAGCATGCTCTTCTTGACTTTGAGAGTAGATCAGAATGTCATCAATAAAGACAACGACAAATCTGTCTAGGTATGGACGAAAAATTCTATTCATGTAATCTATGAATATTATAGGACCATTCGTCACTCTGAACGGCATCACTTGATACTCATAATGCCCATAACGAGTTCAGAAAGTTGTTTTAGGTACATCATCAACCTTGACACGAATCTGATGATAACCTGATCGCAGATCTATCTTAGAGAATACAACGGCTCCCTTCAACTGATCCATCAAGTTATCAATTCTCGGAAGTGGATACTTATTCTTTATAGTAACCTTGTTCAGCTAACGATAATCAACACAAAGTCGAGAGGTTCCATCCTTCTTCTTGACTAGCAGCATTGGTGCTCCCCATGGTGAAACACTAGGTCGCACAAACTGTTTCTCCAACAGTTCCTCCAATTGCTTCTTCAGTTCTACTAACTCTGCAGACGACATCCGATATGGTGTAATCGAAATAGGACTTGCTCCTGGTACCAAATCAATAGGGAATTCGATCTCCCTTTCCAGTGGCAAACCAGGTACATCATCAGGAAAAATCTTTGGAAACTCATTGACGACAGGAATAGCGCTCACATCTTTCTCACTCTTGACTTCTAAAGAAGATAGCAACATAAATCCCTGAGCTCCATCTTGTAACAATGACTTGACTTTAACAGCAGTCAAGAATCCAGAACTTTCTTCCTTAGGAAAAACTATGGTTTTGCTTGCACAGTCTATCAGGATATGGTTAGAAGATAACTAATCCATTCCTAGTATTATGTCTATCTCAACAAGAGGTAAACAAATCAAATTGATCGAAAACTTACGATCCTTTATAACAATAGGATAGTTCATACATATTTTGGATGTAACAACAGGCTTGGCAGTTGGCGTAGAAATAATTAATTGAAAACTCAGAGAAGACACAGGCAGTTTCAATCGTTCCACACAATCATATGCAATAAATGAGTATGTTGCACCCGAATCATATAGCAAAGTCAGGTGATTACCTTCAATGACACCTTCTCCTTAAATAAGATCTTCCGACTGAGAAGCTTCAGTTCCAGTCATTATATATACTCGCCCTCCAGATCGCGGCTGAGTAGCACAAACATTACTTACAGCAGGCTTCCTCTCCGGCTGAGTGCAATCCCTAGAAACATGTCCAGGTTTTCTATAATTAAAGTAGATCGTTCCTCTAATTGGACAATCTGTAGATATATGACCACTCTTCCCACACTTAAAACATGTCGGTGTAAACGCCACTTTTTGACCAGCTCGGTTACCACTAGAACTTCCTCCAGCAGACGGACATTGAGGCTGACTTCCCGATGGTCTCGAATAAGGCTTATGCTGAAACCAGTTATTGTTGCTATTACCTCCTCTTTGGAACCTAGTTGGTCCAAAGTTACGATTTCTGGGATCTCGGGACGGCTCCAACTCCTCGAGTCGTCGACAAGTGTCCATCAAACCATGAAATTCCCTCATCCTCATAGGTAGCACTGCTCGCCTCAGTTCTACCCTCAGTCCATCTTCAAACTTACGGCATTTCCATATCTCATTAGGTTGAATCTGAAAATACCTTGAGAACTGTGACAAGCTCTCAAACTTAGCAGCATACTCCCCAACAGTCATATTACCTTGACGCAAATCAAGAAATTCCATCTCCTTGGCATGTCGGGCACAACCAGGAAAGTACTTCTCCAGAAATACTTCACTAAACACTTCCCAAGTGATCTCAGTCCCTTCAGCTCGCAATAATTGGCGGGTTCCTTTCCACCAATTCTCAGCATCTCCTCTCAACATAAACATAGCATACATCACCTTACTATTCTCTGCACACCCTATTCCTTCAAATACCCTTTCCAAGTCTTGAATCCAAAGACTCGCCTTCTCGGGGTCAAACTCGCCTCTAAATTGCGGCGGGTTATTGTGCCTAAACTCAGACAAATTCAGAGCATCAGCAGTTGCATCTTGCTGTTGAGTTGCTCGTTGATTTTGCTGGGTAATCACTTCCGCCATTCGCTGCATAGCCTCAGCAGCTGCAGTCATTGGGTCCACATTACGTTCCACATTACGTCTCACGTTTGCACGCGTTCCTCTTCTGCCAGACATCCTCTTTCTTCAACAAGACAAAATAATGTCAGATGTAAGCTTTAGGAAACAAATCACAGAGAATCACACAATACAAGCAAAAACAAACCTAACCACAACCCCAAAAGACTCTAACTTGGGCTCTGATACCAACTAATGTAACACCCTTATGGGGATGCCACATTTATGATGAAATAAAATAAAATAAAATAAAATTCTTACCCAAGTTATAAAACTTTTGATACATAAATAATATTAGTGGTAAAATTTTTTCCTTTTATACTTATAACATTAAATAAAATAACACGAAACACAAAATAAAACAAACATAAACACACCATAATATACATATGAGTTTTGTCTTAATTATACAAGTAATTTACAACTACAAATATTTACCAAAGCAGTAAAAAGACAACATAGTGCTAAAACATAACATTGCCCAAGTGCACCTCAAAAGATTTCTAACCCTCCGATAGATCATCCTCAGAAAGATCATCGAAAGACAGAACTCCCGGAGGTCCTAAAGCTCTACGGACACGAGTCCGGGCTGTTAACTCACTACTGAGCTCGCTAGGCACATGGAAGATTCCTTCCCAGTAACGCCTAAGAGTCAGAGGCAACTCAAGATATAAGTATAAAGTAGTAGTAAATATAACATCTCCATCCAACTCTCTACATAGGGACACAGTCAGACGTCCCACGTAGACTACAGATCCTCTATCCTCTCGCATCCGCCAGGCCTCGAACCTCTGTGAAACTCAAGTCTCACAAAATCGAAGAATCTCGGCAACGCCATGATCTCAAGATCAGTCCTGATGATAAGGATGATCTATCGGCTCTCCTTCCTCGTACAGCTCGCTCGGCTGTCGCTCGGCTGGATACCGTATCTCAAGAGGCTGTTCCTCCTCCTCTTCCTCAAACTCTTTACGGGAAATATAATAATAATACAAAGAAATATGTATAGAGAGGTGAGACAATCTACATCATTACCAGCATGGCAATAAAGAAAATGACAATACAATAGATATCACAACAATACATACCATCATATCTCATACAGTATAGCAAAGCAATATATCATACCTTTTATCATAGATTATAGTAAACATTAAAATGTGGATAATGAATGATACACACACTGACTCGTTCCTACTCCATGGAGCTAAACACAGATATTAGAGAGAATGATCCGAATAGAACTAATAGTACCTCAGGCTGCCCAACCAAACTATTACACTGTCTAACGTCGTGTCTATAGCCCACAGTTCAAACATCGTGTAGCAGTACACAGTCAAATACATCGTGCACTACAGGCATAGTACATAATAGTTCCTCAAGATCTCGATTAAGAATAGTGCTTGTCGATATCATTAGTGTGTTGCCCGTTACCACGGCCTAGAGGAGCAACCCAATGTCCCCATATGGAATTCTCCGCACACTAATGCCTCCAAGTTCATATAATGAACCACACTATGCCTATCACACCACAACCCGGTGTAATTCATCTCGTCAACCAATCGCCAATTATCAACCAAATTGACACAACTCTCTAAACATGATCAAGAATTACCAAAATACCCTTATTCTCAATATTTCACCATATTTAGAAAAATACCCTCAGTCTCAATATATCAAGATATAGCATGTCTCCACTTGATAGTACTATCTCACAACATGTCCGGGTCCACCACTTTGGCCCGAAGTAAAACTCGCTGTATCATTTAATCGCGTAGAAATTTTATCGCATTTTCACAATCGCGTCGCTTTTACAAATATTTTAAAATCGCGTAAATATATTTTGACATTGTTGAACATCGCGTAATGTTTTTAAATCATTTTCTCATTCGCGTAAGTTTTTTAAATCATTTTCTTTACCAAATAGCTTAAAATTATTATTTTAAATATGTGTAGACTATATCTAGTACTTTTAAACCACGTAAGGTATTTTCCTTATGTTATAAATATATCATGGAATCTTTTCATTTTACTTATCTGATTTTAGTAAATTTTGGCAGCATTTTGCCTATAAAATCAATATATGATATTTTTAACGTTTTCCTCTAAATATTTTTTTATTTTAACCTTACCCATCATTTACATCTTGAAACTTACTAACGCGCTTCAAAACTCAGAGAGTGAGCTTTACGTTAGTACTTTTCAAGTGTTCTCTTTAATTCTTGCTTAAAAATAAATTCTGCAAATTTAGAATTCTAGAACTAAGTTCATTCATTTTCTTTTTCAAAGATTCATTGGAATCAAATTCTTTTGTAAATTAATTACTTAACCTATCTTAGAAAATAAAATAGCATGTTGGCCAAAATCAATCTAAATCATTCTCAAATTTATTATTTTACCTAGATTCTTTAAATCATTGATTTAGAAAATGGTTGAGAACATTTTGGTTCTCTGTTTAATGGTAAGGCCGTGAGCCTCATTGTGTTCTTTGGAACACTCATGCAAATCGTTACATGTTATTCACATCCTACTTTAATAGTTATATAATTATAAACACATACAACTATAAACACATACAATATACATACAATATATTTTAAAGCTATAGACATGCATAGCAAATAAAATAAATCACAAATAGGAAAGCATTTAAACAACCATACAAATAAGAAAAACAATAAACAACCACACAAATGAATCCTTATGGATTCTTCACACACATACAATTCCATTTTCTCATTACCATACAAGGTTGATGAGATTAAATCTCCCTCTTACCTCTTGAAGACAAAGGTCTCTTAGTCTTCTAATTCTCCTTGCTTTCTTGAAAACCAGCACAAAACCCTAATAATTCTTAAATAATTAGTAAAATCACATACAAGGATCAATATTGAAAAAACATGGAACAAACATGGTTTAGAAAATCAAAATAAAACTTTAAACTAAAGAATCAAAACTTACCCTTAGGGAAGTGAACAAAAGCTTTGATTTTGAACTTCAAAGAGTAGGTTTTTGACAAAACCTTGTAAAGGAAAAGTGTTTAGGATAGAGTTTTGGTTTAGGAAGAGTGAAGAGGTAGAATTATAGAAGATTGATGGTGGTGTTTTGGGTGTTGGCCGAAATATAGAGAGAAAAATAGAAGAGAAAGTTGCTTGTTGTTCTTGGTATTTTTGGAGAGAATAGAAAGCTTAGATTTAGATAAGTGTTAAAATGAATATTGAGTGTGTAATATGGAGGGGGGCTGCCGTGAGTGTTGTAGGAGAGTCAGAGGATTTACTTGAATAGAAAAATATCATAAATGGGTTCACACTTGAAGCACATGGCATATGTCATTATTTGGCCACCTAATGTGTATGCAAGATGGTTCAAGAACCATGTAGAACTTGTGAATTTTGCCTCCATGGCCGTGGGGTTCCTAGGCGTTTAGGGGACTTAATGTGATTTCAATTATAGTTAATTACAAGCTAATTAAATAGATAATTAATTAGGTTAAGTTTCCTATTAACCCTTAATTAATATTCTAATTATATAACTAATTAGTTTAATATATATTAGCGTATATTATAACCTCTAAACAAAATTAGGATATCTAATTAGTATTTAGATTATAACTAATTAATAACTAGGTTAGCTTACTTAGTTTGCTAATTAGGTAATTAGATTAATCAAATTAGGTTTAATTAGCTACTAAGCAAAGTCAAGCCACTATGTTTGACTTAATCTCAACCTTTGATTTTAAATTTAATTCCTAGCCCTTGATGTAATCTAAGGTGGATATTGATTAGTGATAAAACTTGAATTCTTATCTCACCATTGATTTGATCAACGGTTACGATCAAAGGCTTCCTAACTAAGTTTTCATCCAATGGTCTATATTAAAGTCCATGCTTCTTTCTTTGACCTATTCCTATTGGTTAGAATTTTTCAAGCCACCTTTGTTGACTGATTCTTATTGGCTCAGAATCTAGTCCAGTCAGAATCGTTGACTGCTACTCTAAACGTGGGTCCCACAGACTTTTCAGGGTCCATGGTCATTTTAAAGCTGATTTCTAGTATTTTTGAGACAAGTAGATCTTGTCAAATAAAATAATATTATAATAATATAAAATTATTTTATTACACGCTTAAATCCTAAAAATTAAAAGATTAATATATATATCAATCAGAATTGGATTTAGTAAGATCCCCCAGTTCCAATTAATTAAAATAAGATTTTTTCGGCCAAAAAATTATTATTTCCCTGGCTCGGAGCAAATCACATACTACAGTCAAATACACTCACGAAACAGTCAAATTCATTTTACTACTCGCAGAAATTATAAAATAGTACATTTAAGGATAATATTGTAATTATCCCAAAAGTTTGGGTGTTACACAGAGCAAATCAAGATGATTAAGGATAGGTTGGTTACTGCTCAAAGTCAAAAAAAGAGCTATGCTGACAAGAGAATGGGACCTCTTAAGTTTAATGAGGGAGATCATGTCTTCTTAAGTGTTACTCCTACTACAGGGATTGGTAGAGCATTGAAAACCTGAAAGTTAAATCCTCGTTTTCTTGGTTCCTACCAAATTCTAAAGAAAGTTGGACCCGTAACTTACCATATAGCCTTTCCTCCCAAGTTGTCTAACCTTCATGACATTTTTCATGTGTCTCAATTTAGAAAGTATAATCCAAATCCTTTGCATATCATAGAATATGAATCTGTACAGTTAAGAGATGATTTGTCTTATGATGTACAACCGGTAAGGAACATGGACAGAGGGGTCAAAGAGCTTAGAGGTAAGCAGATTCCTCTGGTGAAGGCTTTATAGGGTGGCAATGACAATGGGGAGGCTACTTGGGAGTTAGAGTCCCACTTATAGTAGGACTTTCCAGAGTTGTTCCTTTCAAGTAAGCAATTTTGGGGTCAAAATTTTAAAAAAAGAGCAGAGAAATGTAATATCCTTAATGACATGTTAGACTTGTATATGCGTACAAAGGTAGCATATGACTTGCTTAACATGCCTGTTTAATTTTGTGACAAATTAAGTTAGATTAGGCACTTTGTTGCAACACTGAAGGTGAAAATTAGCTTAAAATAATTCAGATAATAGCATAAATTGCTTAGATGAGGGAAATAAATATGAATAATTTATTTCTAAGTCACAAATGTTTGAAACCAGATGTGGTTAAAGTTTCAAGGTAAATTAAGTTAGTTTAGCATCTTTAGGCATACTGGTTGTGCATTTTATGCTGGATTGACTAGCAACAGATATAAACATAAAAGATAATGGTGAAACAACAATTTTAATGAATCTTAGTATTTATTTCAAAGTTGTTGGAAGTTAGAAATCTAAGTGTTTTTAGCATATCGAGATTTATTAGTTTATAGCCTTATAAGTTAAATGGATTTTTTCTATTTCCTCATTCACAGCTCTTTGTTTGTCAAAAACAGAAGCAAAAACCGTGAGAGGAGAAAGGAAAGACGAGGAAGGAAAGAACAAAGAAGAGGAGGAGAAAAAGAGGAAAGCTAAAGGGAAGGCTAAAGTTTGAGATCTTCCAAAGTTGAATCTCCAACACAGCTATCAAAGGTAGGGGATAGAGTTCTTATTCATCTTTTTTTTACCATTTTCACCATGAATGCACTTTTGGTGCATAGTAGGTCAAAATGAGTTCTAGAGGTGTTTGATGTGTTTTACCTGTTTGAATGTGTTTATATGGTTGTTTATGACTTGTTCATAGCTTGAGTTTGAGTTAGAAACTTAAAACATCTCATTTAGATCATTGATCCCCAAAAGAGAGGTTTTAGGTCAAGAATGTGTGATTTTGGTTCATAATCCAATTTAGTAGTTTAAATTGGTGATTGATGATTCCTATGTGTTAATGAACTGATTAAGGACTTAGGATCACCTAGAAACTATTTTGGAATGGTCAAATCTCATGAAGAAAACAATGGAATAGTGCCTATGCGCGCCGCAACATGAGGAGGCCACGCTGAGGCGTAAGGTTGATTCTTCTACATGTGTCGTGGCATGGGGAAGTTCACGCCGAGGCATAAGGTGCATTACCATAAAACCTAAGAGCAGGGCGCCGCGGCGTGCCAACGTCATACCGCGACGTGAGCTCTTAAACCTCTAAAAATGTCATTTTTGATATTTTGAAGTTCTTAACTAGATAGAATCATTTGTATATGTTTCCTAAAGTGTGTTAAGGCAGAAATAGAGATATTTCAAGAGAGAAATCATCACCTAGCAAATATGATAAAGTTTAAACCTTTGAGCATTCAAGAGTATTGGTTTGCCTTAGGTAAAAATCTAGCACCTTAGGCCACTTTTGTGGTAATGTGTATCACTTAAGAGGAATGAGTGATGATATGGTGTTTTAGATGTATCTATGAAGGATGTTCTAGTAGTATTAGTCTTTGTGAGTATCCTTTGATGTTGTGCACCATCATCTAGGCCAAGGGAGATAATTGAGGAGTCCATAAGGTTCTTTTGAACAAGGATTCAGCCCTACCTTCTCGATAGTGCCAGGGTATGTGTAATGTGAGGATGAGCTTTCCCTTTATTTACCACAAGATAATACATTTAGCCTGTAATACTAGTTGAACATCTTGGTTCTAGGTTGAACTAAGTATGTATGATAGAATGTATGTTAACTTGGGATCTTTAGTTACTAAAGTATAACCTTGTAGATTCTTCGAACATATCTTATTTAGCATGTGTTGAGATTATGTTTAATATGTTATGTATGACTGGTTTTGGTTTACTCATACTGAAGATTGTTGATTCTCACCCCGCTGTGTTTCCATGTAATTCCAAGTGAAAGTTCTTCCATGAATAAGAAGAAAAAGGAAGCTAAAGATTAGAATAGTTCTAGTCTTAGTAGTTACGTTACAACTGTTGTATGTTTTAGTACTTTTTTTGGAATATAAAGAATTATATAATACTTCAAGCCTTTGCTAAGATTAACGTTATGTGTGTGTGTGTGTGTGTCTATATATATATATATATGCATCTTTCTATAAGTTTTATTTTTTCTGCATTTCATATGGCTCTTTATAATGTTTCCAATGAACATTATGGATATATGATTAGGTTATTATGTATGTAGTGGTGTTGTAATGCTGTTTATCTCTTTAAATATTATTTATATCAAGATATTAGTATTAGGACGATACAAATGTTACCCTAATTTCCTGCCACCCAAAACTTACCCTAATTTCCCATTTCCCTCATTTCATCAATCTTGCAAATTGAATTGCTGCCATTGAAGAATAAATTTTGTGTACCATTGAACCCTAAAGGAATGCCTTTGTTCTTGCAACCAAATCATGGAGTAAAGGCTTTGTACCGTGAGTCCTATTAAGGAAAGTATCGATCAGACTTTAAGGTTAGTTTTGTAACATCTTGGGAAAACATGTTAGGCTTGTACATGGTTACGAAGGTAGCCTAATACATACTTAACATGTCTGTATAGTTTTGTGACTGACTAAGCACGTTTAGGCACTTTACTGTAATACTATGTGACGAATATAGCTGTTATTAGCTCTGGAAGTGGCTTAAACTTCTTAGTTAATGGAAATAAATTAGAGGATTTGTTTGTAGGCCACAAATGTGTGGAAGATGTTACAGTTAAAATTTGAGATTAATCGGAGTCAATTTGACATTTTTAAGCATACTGAGTGTGTGTTTTAATGCTGGATTGACTACCAGCATATATGGAAAAATATGAAAATGGCGAAACAAGACTTTTAGTGAATCTTAGAATTTATTTTGGACTTGTTGGAAGTAAGAACACTGGACTTGGCGAAATCCAAGTGTTCTTAGCAGATCAAGGGTTTTAGTACTTATCTTTAAGAAGCCTTTTGACTTCTTTTACATATATCATACAGTAGAGAAGGAAAGAACAAAAACAAAAGAAAGAAACGAAGAAAGAAAAAGGGAACCGAAGGAAGAAGAGAAAGAAGAAAGAAAGAAGACCAAACAGGTGGATCAACCACCAAGGAAGAGGAATCAAGTGGATGTTGCCTTCATTTTCAAGATGTTGAGGTAGGGGGAAAACCTTGCTTTTACTCTTTTCTTCCATCTTTTTCTTTGGGTTTTTAGAAGTTCTTAATAAGAGAAATGGATTTCTTGGGTGAAACTAGGGATTTGGCTTGATTCTTGTTAGAAAACTAATTGATAGCATATTTTTGGGTTATTGGTGATGGATGAGGTAAAAATGGGATTTTAGGGTTTTATGGTGATGGATGATACTTTGAGATATGATGAGTATTTTCAAAATGGTTTTGAGAATTGAAATGAGTTTTTGGATCTCTTTGGTGGTTGGAAACTACTTCAAAAATTGGAGTTTAAGTGATTGAAAGTCCATTATTCCTCAAGGGAATAGTGGCAGTTCTGCAAAATCTATAGAACTTCGTTTCCTGTCATCGAGTGCCTAAGCACCCTTAGTGATGCGCCTGAGCGCTCGGTGCCCAGCAAAATTGTGCATGCTGCTGTGCAGCTAGTGCATAGACGCCTATAAAAGAGTGTCTGAGTGCCCATTACAGGAAAATGCAGGGAAGATTCTCTGCCGCCTGAACGCCTAAGTGCCTAAGGGAGAGCGTCTAGGTGCCCATTTTAGTTTTTGAGAGCAGTTTTCATATTTGATGGAAATGAAGTGCTTAACTTGTGTGGACCCTTATTATATGCCTTTTTATGAGTGTTGGGGCTCTAATAGGCGTATTTAATGATATGTTGTATGGTGAATGTAAAATAATTGGTATGTCAATTATAGATATATTTAGCATCATTGTGATCTAATTTTGAGATAATGGATGTAAATCAATTGGTATGCTATCTATGTAGTAATTGACATCATTGTAATTCACATATATGGTTATGAGTGTAAATCAATTGGCATGCTAGTTAGTCTTAATTAGCATCATTGTATCTCATAACTATGCTGCTGAGGATAGAGTCCTCATTGTTAATGATTATAAGTGTAAATCAATTGGTATGCCAGTTAGTCTTAATTAGCATTATTGTATCTCATAGTTATGTTGATGAGGGTGAAGTCCTCATTGTTAATGATTATGGATTGTAAACTAATTGGTATGCTAGTTATTGTAGTAATTAGCATCATTGTTTTCCATATTCATGTGTTTTGGGTGATTATACATGATTGTAAGTGAAGAGGTAACATTCCTTCCATATCATAGTGATGAGCTGAGGGTGGTTTATTCCCTCACACCTTGTGAAATGACTGGAACTGGGTTCCAGTGCTTTCTCAGGACTTGTGGAACCGGGTTCCTTTGTTCTGTTCGAGGCTCATGCATACCATACATTTCCTGAAGGACTGAAGATGAGTTTCTTCGCTAAGTCTAAGTAATCATGACATTATCCACATTCATTTTAGGTTATTGCATAGGCATGAACATAAGGCATCACTAAGCATATGCATGGTAACTGTATGGGCAGTTGCTATTCATAACATAATCATACATGGCAATTGTATGGGCAATTGCTATTCTTTGAAATGTTGATCTGTGAGTTGTAATTTGTGAAAATGATATTTTATACAAACTTATAAAATTGGGATTCCATTTCAGGAAGAGAAAGGAAACGGTTTTGGTATTTGCCACCTTTCTAGTATGTTTATTTATAAGTTTTGAGAACTAAAAGTGTTTTTCCCCGAAATGGCTAGAACTATTATGATGGCATGTTTTTATGGATTTTACTACTGAGAATGTATAATTCTCACCCCATATGTGTGTGTTTCCATGATGGTTCCTGGGAGGAAGACATATGGAAAGTGAAGACAAAGAAGGAGCTGGAAGACTTAGCTTAGTATAGCCTATAATTTCTTTTTGTAATTATATACGTAATGTATTTATGAAAAATACTAGTGTGCTGTAATAAATATATTCATTTGTGGCTCATATTTTCTGTATATGCATAATAATTACATTGGAAAATGCTTAGTTGTAGTAAGTAGCATTCTTGGATCTAATCACTGTAGTATAATACAGATTATACTATGGTCATTAAATTCAGGATGTTACAAGTTTTGTTTACCCTAGAACAATGGTGGTCATTTTGTTGAAATTATTTTTTAGGTTAGGGTTATTGCCTATTTATTGGTGGTTTAGGATTTGATTGGTTGGCAGGGGATGCATGTAGTGTAACATCCCAAAAATTGTTCATTCATTTATAAAATGTCATTTTATAATATTCTTGATTTTTAGGAATTTTTCTAGAATTTTACGGAAATATCGAATATTTTAATATATTCTTCGTTTTGCGTGCACACTGGGCTGAGAATTTCTGAGACCAGTGTAACACTCCAGAAATTGATTATTTCATCACCAATAGTCATTTTCTAATATTTGTGATTTATGGGAATTTTTCTGGAATTTTACGGAAATGTCGAATATTTTACTATATTCCTCGTTTTGCGTATGTCACATGAATCGAGAAAATGCGACATTTTCTCTATGAACCTTGGACTATGGATAAGTCGACGGGGGATCTTACTAAACCCGAGACTTGACACAGTTTACGAGGTTCGCACCATTTTTTGAGAAATCTTAACAGATAAAATAAATTAATACAAATAAAAATTCATCTGTTAGATTAATTAAATTTTGATTTCTATCAATCAGTAACTATTATCTATGGGATAATAGTGTGTAATAAAAATCCTATCACATTATCCTAATGCAATCTACTTTATGTCTAATCCATTCACTTTAATTCAAATTTAATAGTATTTTATTCTAAGTTTCCATGACAAGCTTTGACCCAAGCTTTGACTCAACCAATTAGCTTCCTTTGGAAGCCAAAATTCTGACCACACTCACTCTCTCTCTCTCACGTCTGCTGCTGTTTGGAAAAGGGGAATTAATTGGTTTCAATAAACCAAATATTACAATTACATCATTTCACCAAAACACACTTTTCCTTCTTCATTTACGTTCTTCCTCTCCTATTTCCTTCTTCAATATTTCTTTCTTTTCTCTCCCACTCACCTCACGGCAGCCCACTTTCCCATTCCCCCAACCATCACAAAAACAATACTTGATCATACTTTCTTAATCTCCTACTCATTCTCTTCAACATTTGTGCTTGAAGTTTCAAGGAAAGCTTCCATCTTCAACCTCTTTTCAAGCTTTGAAGGTGAGCTTCCATGGCTGGAAAAATTTCAGATTTGGACTCCATTTTCGTTTTCTGGTTTCACCTTGATTTAATGGCTATCCTCTTCTTCATTTTCACACCATTACCTTGTTCTAACTCATATTGCATTTTCTAGGGTTTTTGGGGCCAAAATCCAAAAATCAAAAGGGGTTCTTGGAAGTGTTCTTGGTTCTTCTTCTTGGTAAGAGGAAGATTAATCCCCCTCAACCTCTTTAGCAACTAGGGACCTTGTATTTGATTTTTGGAAGAGAAACCACATAGTGGTTATTCTTGAATGTGCTTGTAAATTTGCTCACTTGATTGCTATCTTAGTTTAGCTTTGAGAAATGGATTAAATGGTTGTTTAGTCATGTATGCTTGTGTTTGGAATCCATGTTGGCTTGCTGAATTTTCTGGTTGCTGGACATCATGAGAAGGCCACAGTTTTGGGCTGTTTTGGCTTGGAAAATGTATGGGTTTGGTGCTTAATTTTTGAGCAATGTAAGACTCACTAAATCAAGTGGTTAATGTTGGTTTAAGTGGAATAAAATTCTGGTTGTATGATTCCAAGTGTGCCACAGTTTTTGGGCTGGAAAGTGTGGGGAAATTATGTTAAATTTTTGATCAATGTAATGCTTAATTAAGACAAGGAATTAAGGGTAAGTTAAGTGGACTAAAATCTGAAAGTTTTGGCTAGAAGTCCCATGGTTCTTGGGGCTGTTTTGTGGGCTGAACTTGGATGGAATTTATGTCAAGAATAATGCTAGGTATGTTGAGTAAAGGAAGATCAAAATAATGAAAAGAAAATAGTAACCTAGGAACCCCTTGAGTGTCACGGTTTTGAGGACTTGAATGAGGGAAATGATGACTAAAATTGTGAGATACTAAGACTTGAGTTAATCAAGAAATTAAGTAAAGCTTAATAGAAGATAATTTGTAACATTAATTTTCATAATGAAATATGGTTAAGACTTAGGAAATAAGCAAGAATTGGAAGGTAATCATAGTGATCAAATAATTTGGATCAAGTAACACTTAAATGGGACTAATCATGTGAACATGACTTACTTGAGACCTTGGGAAAGCCACGGCCTCTAAGTGAGATTTGGGCTAAAACTTCATAACCCATAACTTGAATTACAAGTATTTAAAGAGTACAAGAAATTAAGGGTTTCATAAACCTCAATGAGCCAATGAGATAATTATTATAAGACTTGAGGTTACTAGAAGAAAAGAACAAGAGAGTGTGAAACTTGGAGGGTTTGGGAAATCCATAATGAACCTAAAATGTGCTTCTTGACTTTAAATTGATGCTATTCTGATGATGGGTTCTCTTGAATGCTAATTTGCATATTTGTACTCTCTTGGCCAATTATGGCATATTATGTGATGATTATCATATTTTGAATTATCATCATGACGCATAATATTTTATGCATTGAAATGTCCTATGGACTATTGTAAGGCCAAGTTGCCTAGGAGATTGAACACACCTTTTGTGCGGGTGCGAATAGACTAGTGTAGGTCTTTAATGACCTTGGGGGCGTCGGGGTGCGGGTTCCTCGCAATAGGCGGTTGGTAGCTCTTCTGCCTGTGGGGTAGACCGATGCAAACGCACCGACGATCCGGACCGAGACACTGTCCTATATCGCGATCGAGCGCGGACTGTCTGTACAATGCCATGATGTGCACGTGAAAATATATATATGTTTATATAGCACAAGGCCTCGGCAGCCGAGATACAGTACACGTCTCCTGATCTTCCTCTCCGACTATTTTGTGTCTAGCTCCATGGAGTAGGATATTGGGCGTCCATGCATATGCATCACATTATCATACATTTATTTATTGATGCTGTTTTGTATACTATGAATGGTTGATTGCTCTTATTATTATGGACTGCCAATTTAACTGCCTGGATTTAACCGTCTGGAATTAACTGCCTGGATTTAACTGTCTGGATATTATGACTTATTCATATTCCCTGTCGATGACTGCCTGACTGGTTATCTGTTTAGAAATTTATTTATTGCCTTTACATGCTACGTGGGCGCTATGCGCCGTTCAGTTCTTGGTTGCTGTATTGGTATTGATGGTAGGATATCTTACCTCTTTTCTGTATTGCTATTGTGCACTATTTGTATATACCTTATAATTGTCGAAGACGACGGCAAGGAGGTCGGTGCTACTGAACCTTCGAGCGGGTGGCCGTACCTCGACTAGCATTTGCTTGGAGATGGAGGCGACACGAGATGCCGGTTCTCACCTGCCATATTCGACTACGTCTGGAGTTCTATCTACCCATTCGCGAGATGTGGTGTTCTCGTTTCCACAACCCGCGTGAAGACTCATTTGATTCTACCGCTCGTGCCCCGTCCCGTGCTTCGTGGTTTCGATGGAAGTTTCCTCGAGGAGGAAGATCCCGAGGAAATCCCGAATATGATCCCGAGGAGGATCCCAGTAGAGGATCTTGCTACGGTTCCTCCCCATTTGAGGGATTGACATCACCGGTAGCTACCGATGGTCGCTAGTCTTTTATTTTGGGGGCCTCGATGTTATTTTTGTCTTATGGGTTGTATATTTTGTTATTCGGAGTGGTGTTGATGTGTAAATCCATAGGCAGTATAGTTTTGCTTTTTGGATTGATTCCAGGCTTGTAACTAAAACACCGTTATAATTAAGTATATGTATGTATGTTATTCGGTGAAATTTCGTTTGTTTTATTTTACGGTAATTAACATTCCGCATTGTCATCATTATTATAAGAAAAAAAAATATATACTGCTATTTTTACATATTAAAGTATCAGGTAATTCAACCTTTAATTATTTAAACCGGGTCTTAAGAGATTAATTATTTAATTTCCGCTTTTTATTTTATTTGACAATGTGACGTTCCCTCCAGAAAAGGGGCGTTACATGTAGTCCCATTTATGTCTGTGGTCCCAAAATGTTGTCCTTATCAGTGTCGTTTGTTATAGTATGTGGTCCTAAATGTTGTCCCAAATTGTTGTTTGTGGGCTGCATTTGAGATAATTTTTTATTACTTGTGGACCCATTTGATTTGTGTATGAACCTGTAAAAATTTTTTTATTGTTTGTAACATGTAAAAGTATGTTGTTCACATGTGTAAATAAATTAAATTACGCATAGAATCTCTAATTTCATATGTATTGTAATATGACATGTTTGAATGCTTTATGAATGAGTAGCATAACATGCTTGTAAGCTTTATGAAATGCAGTATAGCATGTGCTTATAAGCTATATGAATGAGTAGTATAATATCCTTTTTACACTTTACAGATGGCTGTGATAATAGTTTTGTTACATTATGCAAGGAATTTGTAGTTTAGCTCACCTATGGGGTTTGTAGGGGGTGTGTGTCATAGGCTTTATAACTTTGATAGTGACTTGCTATCTAGCACACATTTGACTATTTATGTAAAAAAGAATGGGATTGGGATGGGAAAGCCTAAGTATATGTGGTATAAGTTTCTTGGTTTGACTTTTACTCATGGACTAACAAAATTATTTGGTGATGATGATGTTAGAAAGATATATAAGATTCTAGAGAAAAGACCAAACTTAACCCATGAAGTATTTGTTGAACATGGGAATGAGCATAACATAAACGCAACCCAGTTAGAACCTAACCCTGTGCAACACTCACCGTAGGGTATCACATTTAAGACTAATCCTAATATAATTTATCCAAGTTGTAAAAGAATTAATCTTGTAAAAACGTCAATTTTAAAATTTTGCTTGCGGAATAAAATAAAATAAGTAAACTAAATTAAAACATTAATACAACTTACAATGAACACACCAAAATATAAATATACATTAATATTACAAACGTTGTTCCAAATAATTTACATAAATACAAACCAATTCCAAAAGCAAAACTACAAACATACTAATAAATAAAACTCTAAACAGATCTAAGGATTTGGCTCCTTGGAAGGATCCTCCTCCTCCTCTACATTATCATCGAAGAACCCAGACAGATACAGACGCCTCATAGGGGTTCTTGCCGATGATACTACTGAATTCTCTTGGGGTGTATAGACTGACACCACTCCACCCCAGAGTTCGCGAATAGGTATCGTGAATTCCAAACGAACCGTTGCATGTTGAGTTAACACGAAAATCTCATCCAGGGTTCCACTCAAGCTCATAGTCAAGTCCCCAGTATAAACAAATCTTTCATTGTTATAATCAAATTTCCAAGCGTTAGCTCCACCGTGGAACTGAACCCTAACAAAACCTAAGACTTGACATATTGTCGCCATATTAACAAATAAAGAAAACTGCTACTAAAAATAAATAGGGTCCCTTGCTTCCTCATTCTTCCGGTCTTCAGTACACATATACAATGAAACAGATATAACATAACAACGAGGTGAGATCCCTACATCAATACTAGTATGGCAATAAAGGAAATGATAGCAAATAAACAGCATACAATATTAAAACATTAAATCATATTGTCATATCATAGATAATAAGTTAAATAAACTTAAATAACCAATCAATATGCTAACCCACATTATATATGTATAACGACCAATTCCTACTCTATGGAGCTAAACACAGTTTCGGAGAGAAGATCCAGAAGACATGTTTGTCACTAGGCTACCGTGGCCAAAAGTGCTATAATATATCAATTTTGTCAAAAGTGCACATCAGGCATTAGACAAGACATTCTATACCAGATCACGATATAGGACAGTGTCTCGGTCTGGATCATCGGTGCGTTTGCATCGGTCTGCCCCATGGATAGAAGAGCTACCAACTGTCCATTGCGAGGTACCCGCACCCCGATGCCCCCAAGGTCAACAAGTGACCTACACTTGTCTACTCGCACCCGCACTTAGGTGTAATTCATCTCCTAGGCATACAGTCTTACTCAAATAAGTGAACACGCTTTTCTATGCATGATGTATGATTCAAACACACATACGTTTATTATTTTCACAATATTTCATATAATCTCACCATGTCTTGGCAGTATAAATTTTCAATACAACTGGGGCCACCACAACTGTCCAACAACAAATTGCTGTTTATGCTCCATTGCACAGCGCTATCATTACATTTTTGAAATTGCAGAACATATTTCCTACATTTTTAAATCGCGTAAATATTTTATTGCATTTTCTCAATCGCGTAACCTAAAATTACTATTTTTGAGCTGCATAAATATTTTTTGACTTATTTTTAATTACATAAAATGCTTTTAACATATTTAAACCAAAAATATTGTTTTTCTCAAAAACTTGGTTTTATTTCCATTATTTGCATAATAGTCTCTCATTAAATAGTATTTACATAATAATCCTTGTTTTAAATAATATTTTTATAATAGTACCTCCTAAAATAATATTTACAAAATAGTCCCTCTTTAGATAATAGTTGTAATATAATCCCTCTAAAAATCAGTATTTCTACTGTTTCTCAGTAAATTGTGTTTTTATTTTAATTTACTTAAGATATTACAGCTCAAATTTTTCTAATGCGCTTCAAAACCCATAGGGTGAGCTATATGTTAGAAAATTTCAAGTATTGACATTTATTTTTATTTCATAACTTAATTATTTAATTATGTCAATTTTATTCTAAAAAGTATATTGCTTTGATTTTAGGTTCAATTCCTATCACAATAATTTCCTTCTCATTTAAACACCTAAGTCTACCCTTAATAAAATAATTTTAGATCTAAGTTATGAAAAATGGCTTGTTGGCTGAAATCCACTTAGGGTTTCATAACCCAAAATTTAGTTCTTTTTAGCATTTAGTCCTTGCAAAAATACTTAATTTATTTTTCTTGTCATAAAATCATTTACTCCTTTGTTAGGAAAATAATTTAGAACCCTAGGTTCCTTTTGAAGTGTGGAGGCCGTGTGCCTCATAGGCCCTTTGGGACCTTCATACAACAAATCCTTCTTATGATCCACATCTTATATTACACACAAATTTGCATGCTTTCCAAATCTCACATACAAGCATACTATCAAAGCTATAAGCATACAAATGCACATGCAATCATATTTCCAAAGCCAAAAGCATAACAAACACAAACAAAGAAAGCATAGAAGCTTAAGTGAATAAATCCTTATGGATTTTTCACCACAAACAACTTATTTCCTCACCACCAACACATAGTTGATGAGGTTAATCTCCCTCTTACCTCAAGGGAGACAAAATCTTCAAGTCCTTCTTCTTCTTGAATTCGTGAGCTTCAAACAAAAATCCTTAAAAATCTTAAACAAATTCTGAAGTCATAAACAAAGCTTAAGAACAAAGAACCATGGATCAATCATGGTTTAGAAAATCAAAAATCAAACTTAGGATCAAAGAATCAAAAGTTTACCTTTAGAGTAGTAAGCTAAAGCTTGGTTTTTGATGTACCTAGAGTAGGATTTTGATAAAACTTACTAAAAGAAAAGTGTTTAGAATAAGGTTTAGCTTTAGAAAGTAGGAAGAAATGAAATTTTAGAAGTGGAGAGGTAGGGTTTGGAGGTTGGGGCCGTGGGGTTTACAAAGAAAAAGAGGAGGAAAATGGTTAGGTGTTCTTGAGGGTTCTTGAATATTTGAGAAAAAAGATGAAAGCTAGATATTACAAAGTGTAATAAAAATGCAAATGGACAGCTTTATAAAAGTGAGCAGCCGTATGATTGCATGGAGAGTAGCTTAATGTGATAAGAATTCACTCATATTGTCTCACATGGTGCACACATGGCTTAGGTCACAAAATGGTCATCAAGTGGTCATTTAGATGGACCTAGAACATGGTGGAAAGGCCTTCATGGCCGTGTGACTCTAGGGGACTTAGTAACTAGGTTTGACTTCAATTATGTTCAAGTTACATCTTAATTAGATAGTAAGTCAATTAGGTTAGGTTAATTAGTTATAAATTAGACTATTTAGAGTAACTTAATTAGTTATTCTAGTTACTTAGCAACTAGTCCAACCATTTATTTTGACCACTTTCTATTAGTTTAGAAAAAGTCTAACCACTAATATTGACTCATTTCTATTGGTTCATTTTAAAATAAATTACAAAAATTATTCTTAATCTATTTTCTTACAAATAAAATATATCGGGTCCACTACTCGGTAACAAAAACTGTTGTTCATAAAATAGCAGATATTTTCTTGTGAAATATTTTTATTTCGTAGATAAATTTTAAAAATTAAAAGATTTGATTTAGTGTCTCTCAGATTCAGGTTTAGTAAGATCCCCCGTCTCCGAATAAATCAAATAAGATTTTCTCCGGCCCAAAAATTATTATTTTCCTGACTCAGAGCAAATCTCACACAACAATAAAAAATAGTCTCAGAATAGTCAAAATAATTTTCTGTAACACAGAAAACACAAAACAACACAATTTAGTCATTACTGTAAAATAGTCAAAATTTGGGGTGTTACACCCTAAACCTACATGTGAGTTAGAACCTAACCCACTTGCAATTCTGACTGAGCCTGCACATAAGAATGAACCGCACCCTGAACCCCATCTTATTAGGAAGAAAGAGAAAGAAAATGATAAAGGAAATGGGAAGCAAGTACAAAAAGGGGAAAGGGAAGCAAAAATTGACCCCTAGGAGAAAAACCATACCTGTAGATCTTCAAGAAGATGGTGAAGTTGACTTAACTAGCTGTGATTTTAAGGACAGTGATGAGGAGGTTCCTGACCTATTTTTTGAGGACCATGCAAGGGAAGCTGAGAAATAAATGAAGAATTGTATGGGTGTTAATAAGAGACTGTATGAAGATGATGAAGTGAATGGTGATGGACAAGTACATGAAGATAATGATGAAGGAGGACAGCCCAACAATGGCAATAATGTTACCAATGTTGATATTGGACCTCATTGGGATAAGGAGTATTAGTCTGAATATGAGGATAGTGACACTCTAATTACTCCCCTTGGTTCTAATGTAGAAGAAGGAGAGGTAATGGGGAAGAAGAGGTTTCCAAAGTTCAACCAATACACTGATATGAGAAGGAAGATAAAGTTACAAGTGGGAATGAAATTTGCAAGTCATAAGGTGTTTAGGGAGGCTATAAGACAATTTTGTATTAAAAATGGGATTGATTTTTGAATTCTTAAGGAATGAGACCACTCGAATATCAATACAGTGCAAGAGAGGTTGTGGATGGAAAATGTATGCCTCCAAGACTCAAAAAGGAGATGCTTTCCAAATTAAGTCATGGTATAACAATGAGCATACAAGCTGAGGATGGAGTAACAAAAATACCACGACCAATTCAAGGTGGTTATCTGCCAAGTACCAAGACCACATCCGAGAACATAAGGGGAAATGGGAGAATGAGGCTTTCATTTATCAAGTGGCCAGAGAAGATAAGATTTTTGTGTCAAGGTTCCAAGTCTATCGGGTAAACAAGATGCTCATGAAGAAGCTTAAAGGCAATGCAACAACTCAATATTCTTTACTATGGAATTATGTTGCAGTAGTCTTACAATACAACCCCGGTTCAACAATGCTAACCAAGATGGACAACAATGGCTATTTTCAGAGACTATATGTCTATTTGGATGCTGCTGAAAGAGGTCTGAAGTTTTGTAGGCCTATAATCTCATTGGATGGGTGATTCTTGAAGGCTGGCTTTAGTGGTCAATAACTAGTGGCAATGGTAAGGGATGCTAATGATAACATGTTCCTTATTACCTATGCTGTAGTTGAGGTTGAGTTAAGAGATATCTGGATGTGGTTTTTGGAAAAGTTTCTTAAGGATTTTAGGTCAATTGAGGAGAATGGCTGGGTGTTAAGATAACAAAAATGACACATTTTACTTTATGTGATTTTATGCTATATAAGTTTGAACTTCATGCTTACTTTCTGATTTCTTACTTGATGTGCTTGCAGAGTTTGAACTATATACTTGAGGAGATGGGGGTTAAACACATATTCTGTGTTAGGCATCTATATGCCAACTTCAACCTCACATATAAGGGACAAGTGCTAAAAGATCTGCTCTGGAATGCTATAAGGGCCACAACTAAGCCTGAATTTGACCTTCACATGCAAGAAATAAGAAAGCTGAATGAGGGAGCAGCCAATTGGTTAGCTGCAAGAGATGCAAGCATATGGTCAAGATATTTATTCAGTCCAAGGGCTAAATCAGGTAGTTTATTGAACAACATTGCAGAGTCATTCAACTATGCAATACTGCCTACTAGAGACAAGTCCATAATCACAATGATGGAATCCATATGTGGGATGTTAATGAAGAGGTTTGCTACAAAAGAGAGATGAGATGCTCAAGTATTAATGTCAAATCTACCCTTGAATTCAACAGAAGCTTGAAAAGTCAAAGGAAGAAGTTGTGTTGTGCATTTACCATATAAATGGCAATAGAAAATTTGAATTTGACATATGGCAAGGAAACAAGAAGGTAGTGGATTTGGTGAGCTGGACTTGTTCTTGCTAAAGTTGGGACACAATAGGTATAAAACTCATGAAATATATATTATTGGGTGGGTAATTCATACCTATAATTGACTAGTTTTTTTGTATCTCCTATAGGTATCCCTTGTGCATATGCTGTGAGTGTCATTTATGCACAAAGGGATCAACCTGCGAACTACATTGATGACTATTACAAGAATGAGACTTTCTTGAAATAATATGGAGTGATGATTAACCCTATACCTTCATAGGAAGAGTGGCCACATATTGACTATGATCCAACCCTCCCTCCTTTGGTTAGGACTTTTGTTGGCAGACCTAAGAAGGCTAGGAAGATAGTCACTGATGAGCAACCTCATAACCCAAAAAGGGTATCTAGGGAAGGACAACAATGCTAATGTGGGAATTATGGAATGTGGGGCCACAATACTTATGGGTGCCCAAGACCTCTATATCCAAATAGAAAGATACATAGAAAGAAGAAGAAAACAAATGCAGGAAGTGGTTCTACTACAACAAATCCCATTGTTGCAATTGAAGCTAATCCAAATGGTGGTACTGGAACTGTTCTATCTGATGCTACAATTAGGAATGCTCCATCTAATGTTCCAAGTGCAAATGCATCAACTGGTCCGATTGCTACAAGTCAACGTGGTCCTATACTTGTTGTGAGTGGCCCAAGGGCACATGGGAGTTGTGGTCCCATCCAACCTAGTTCCCAAAGCTCAACTTTCCTATTTAGGAGACACACACGTGCTTTGACAAGAATGTCAATGACTCAACCTAGTGAAGGGGCATCAACATTAGGGACATTAGCATCAAGAATCAAGACAAAGAGGAGCATGACACGGTTTACACAATAAAGTTGGATAAGGACTTAGGGTTTTTTCTTTTCTTTTGGCTTGTATTGGGCTATGACAACTATGCCTTGTTATATGCCCTTTTTTTTCAGAAATGTAATGGTATTGGGTTGTATTGGACCTTATGTGGTGATGTAGGCTATTTTTTTTTAATTCTAAACCTGTTATATAAGGGGCTGTATGCCTTGTCGGTATCTTTTTTGTACTGGTATCTTATTTTGTGAATGTTGACAAAGGTGTTTACTGCATATTGCCCAACATAAGGCCTTTAATATTAACTTTATATATTCCCCACATGGCCCAACATAAGCAATTGAATTTTCTCTATTAGGTTTTTTTATTATTGTTAAATGTTGAATGTTTATGATTATGATTGTGCCAAAACTGATAGGAATTATTTTATGATCCCCATAGGTTTACCACACCCTTGCAACATGAAAATTGCAGTAATTAATTGTGATAAAACCCACATTACATGGGCGTGCTAAACCTCAACTTGTGCTTCCACTATGTTGTAACATCAACTTGTAATTTTGGTGGTTGTTTAACTTAGAGTGTGTTTGGGAAAGCTGAAAAAAATAAATTATGCTGATAATTGATTATATGTGTAATCAATTATTGTAAAAATCGATTATAATCAGAATTTGTTTTTGTTTGGGTATGTTTGCTGAAAAGTGATTTTAAGATAATCTATTTCGTTTGGATGGTGCGAAAAAGATTATTTTTACATAGTAAATTACGAAAAAAGGTTTAAAGTTATTTTGTTTATAATATTTGGTGGAAAGCCAGTGGGGTCATTATAGGAAATGCTTCTCTTATTAAAGCATAGTTAAAAAAATCTATCTAAAAATAAAAGCTTTTTATGAAAACAGTCCATACTATGAGCTTGTGCTAAAACAGTTTTTTTTTTAAATAAAAGCTTTTTTACAAATTAATCTAGATACCCAAACATAACTGATTTTTTATAAAAACAACTTTTTGCCAAAAAAATAGTTGAATGAGAAAGAATTAATCTTTCTCAAACAAGCTCTTATTAGAATTGTGCTTCCATTAGTTCTAATTACCTAGTTCCTTTTCTGATTTGCTACTATTGGAATTCTAGTATATTGAAAATTTGCTGGTCAATTGAAATTATGCTAGGTGTACTATTATTGTGATTATTCATGTCATTTGCATAAACTCATAGTCAATTAAGAAATGCTGCAATTATTTCATTGAACAAGGTAAATTACATTGCATAACACACTGACTCCTTACATTCAAATTCATTACATCTAAGCTCTGCTAACTTAATGTCATTCTCAATTGATAGATCTCTGCACCATCTTACTTACATAAAACATCCTTCTAATCTTACACAAAAACTTCCAAAATACATCATAGCATTCATCAAACAGTTCCATTACTAGAGACCAATAAACCAATAAACACAATCACTATAGCAAGCATCATTCCATGCATCATATATAACTAATACTTCTGTGACTCTAGCTTAGCCTTCTGTGACTCTAGCTTAGCCTTCTATGACTCCAGCATAGCCTATTGTGCTTCAAACTTAGCATTTAACAAACACAATTGAGCCTTCTTTTCTTCCAATTCCATATTTAATTCATCGTTCCTTTTCAACAATCTGTTGAAGATTTTTTCAACTCTTTTCTCTGTAGGAAAATCATACTAGGTGCAACACCCACTGTAGGGTATCACATTTAAGACTAATCCTAATATAACTTACCCAAGTTGTAAAAGAATTAATCTTGTAAAAAAAATATTAATTTTAAAATTTCAGTTGCGAAAAACTGAAAGTAAATCAAATAATTAAAAACTATAAGTACAACTTGTATCAGAACAAAACCTACATTAATATTATAAACCTTGTTCTTAAATAATTTACATAAATATTACACTCCAAAAGATAAATATGTACAACATGTACTTCAAAACATATATTGTCTTACTAAAAACTTTTAAAAACTAAGGATTTGGGCCTTCGGAAGGATCCTCCTCCTCAGTATCATCAAAAACCCTAGTGGGTACATCACTCGCCTGACAGGGGTTCTCGCTGAAGACACCACCGAGTCCTCCTGTGGTGTATAAACAGTGCCACCCCAGAGCTCACAAATAGGCATCGTGAACTCCAGATGCACCGACACATGCTGAGTCAAAACAGGAATCCCATCACGGGTTCCGCTCAGATTCAAACCAAGACCCCAGTATACACAAACCGTTCATTATCTAAGTTAAACCTCCAAGCATCAGTCCCACCATGGAACTGTACTCAGACAAATCCCAGTACTTGGTGCCTTGCTGCCATCTCAACAAACAAGAAAACAGTCACTGACGGTAAACAAAATTTTTGGCTTCCTCTTCTCCTTAGTCTTCATCAAACATACACAGTAAAACAAATATAATACAGCAAAGAGGTGAGATCTCCTACATCAATACCAGTGTGGCAGTATAGAAAATGACAGCAGATATACATATATAGTATTAACACAATGAATCATATTTTCATATCACAGATAGTATATCATTTAATTATAATCATTATGCCAATATGTTGACCAACTATGCATATGCACACAGACTCATTCCTACTCCATGGAGCTAATCACAATTTCGGAGAGAAAAATAAGGAGTACATGTCTGTATATCATCAACCTCAAATCATGTGCCAATATATTATATTAATGTGTGCAACATGGCTCATACAAGACACTCTCAACCAATCACGAAAAGAGTAGTAACTCCGTCAATATCGTCGGTGTGTTTGCATAGGATACCACGACCTAGAGGTGCTACTAACTAGCCACATATGACATTCCACACCCCGATGTCTCCAAAATCACTGAAGATCGTAGGTACGTAATTCTCACCCGCACGAAGGTGTATATTCAATCTCCTAGGCAACAATAGCCTTGACCAATTAAACTGACACGCTTTTCAATGTATGATGTATGGTTCAAATACACTTGCAATCATCATTCTTATAATATTTCACCTAAACACACCATCTTTTGGCGATATCACTTTCCAACATAACCAGGCCCACCACAACAGCCTGACACCAAACTGCTGTTGCTCTCAATTGCGTAACAATTTTATCGTGTTTTCACAATCGCAAAACATTTTTCTTATTTTTTCAAATAGCGTAAGTATTTTCCAATGTTTTCTCAATCGTGTAAAGATTTTATCACATTTTCTTAATCGCATAGCTAAAAATTACTATTTTTAAATTGCGTAAGAGTGTTTGTGTGTATTTTCAATCGTGTAAAAATTTTATTTAATATTCTAAGATCAAAATAAAACTTTTCTCATTAAATATCAAAATTGGATTTTAATTCCAATATTTCCTTATTAAACCACTTTTAAATAATATTTTCTCACTAAAAATTCTTTAAGTAGCATCTTCTACTATTTTCTACAAAATTACATTTCTTTGATTTAATTGGGACAATACTGTAACACCCTCCTTAGGGCGTCACACTTCGTGTTACTCAATTACCAAATTATCCTTTCATTGAAAAATCGTGCTTGTAATATAAATACGAGTTATAAAAATTCTTGATGATAATTAAATAAACTTAGCGGAAAATAAAAACACTACAACATCATCACAAATTATTTACATCGTATATACACAAGTTATAGTACTGTCATATTTTAATATTTACAAACTAGACTCAAAATATTTAAACTTTAATTTAAACTAACACATTGCCCAAGTATTACTACACAGCAGAACCCTCAGACGGGTCCCTCTCAGACTCCTCAGAGGATAGAAGTCCGACTTGACTCGAAGTCCTACGGACAGGTGTCCGCACAGACGACACTATACTAATCGCACTAGGAGTACAATAGTATATTCCCTAATACTGTCTAGTAGACAATGGGAACTCTAGGTATTAATATTCACACTAATGTCCAAGATATAGCCTACTCAATCTCATATACACAAGAAGACGAGACTCATTCATCACTTCAAAACTCAGCGTCCTCAACAGAAATCTGCTCTTCCTCAGCTTCTCGCTCAAATCCTCACTCAACGTCTTTAAAATTATTATTACAATACAAACAAACATACAAAGAGGTGAGATCACCTATGCCAATACCAGTATGGCAGCAATGAAAATAAACACATACAATATCTCATACTAGCACATCAATCATAATTACAATTATACCACCAATATCAATTATCAAACGCATACAATATCTTATACAACTTTCATACCATATTCACAATCATGCCATTACCAATATTCATAATTCAATTATCATAAACAATAATTACGATAATGTTCTCAATAACTATGCATATGCACCTAGACTCAATTCCTCACTCCATGGAGCTACAACTCAGATTGGAGAGAGTGATCGAAAAGATCTGTCTGCACTAACATGCCTCGGACCACGTGCTCAATTTTTGCACATCTAGCATATGCACCACAGTCTTTATCAAATCTTGATTAGGGATAGTGTCTTGGTCCGGATCATCAGTGTGTTTTATCGGTCTAACCTACGGTACAGAAGCGCTGCCATCTGCCCATTGTAGGCAACCCGCACCCCGATGCCCCCAAGGTCAACGAGTGACCTACACTACGCAAATCGCACCCACTCAGGAGGTGTATACTCTCCTAGGCAATCAGCCTTATTCAGTCCATCGGACCTTTCCCATGCATGTACTATGCACCTTTCACAATTTCAATTATATCATATTCTCAATTCAATTTTCTTTATCTCATGTTCGGGGTCCTCAGATTGGCCCAAGAGTATCATTATTGTAATTTCATCGCGAAACCATATTTTCACATTTTCTAAATCGCGTAAAATATTTTTCACACGTTTTAAATCAAACATACTATTTTTCTCATTTAACCCCAAAATTTGACTTTATTTTCTATATTTGCATAATAACCCCTCAAAACATAATATTTACATTTTAGTCCTTATTTAAATAATATTTTTACAACAGTCCTTCATAAAATTCACATTTACAAAATAATTCCCCATAAAATTCATATTTATGAAATCGTCTCTCATAAAATTCATATTTACAAAATCATCCCTCATAAAATTCATATTTAAAAAATTGTCCCTCATAAAATCTATTTTTACGAAATAGTCCCTCATAAAATAACATTTACAAGATAGTCCTTCTTTTATAAAATATTTACAATATAGTCCCTTTAAAATCAATAATTGTAATATGACCCCATTAAAATTAAAATTACAATATTGCCCCTCTAAAAATCAGTATTTGCATTATTTCCCCAAAAATGTTATTTCTTTCATTTACTCCACATATCACAGCTCAAATTTTACAGACGCACCTCTAAACCCGTAGGGTGAGTCATACGTCAGTAAAATTCAAGTATTGACACCCGAATTAATTTCATAACTCATTTATTAAATCAAATTGTTTCCTCAAAATCACTTTACTTTACTATACTCAAACTTTTCCAAATTCAATCCCTTTTCATTTAAATCTTTAATTCTCATTTGAATCCATCATTTTTCAGGACTTTGGTCCTCTTGACCCTAGTAAAGCCGTAAGCCTCAAGCTCTTTGGAGCTCTCATATAATCTGTTCATCATATTATTCACATCCTAAATTACTCATACCTTCTCATGCTTTCATAATTATACATACACACTTAATATCAAAGCTTTAAACATTTTATCACATATGCAAGCATAAAAACACAATCATACACAACACAAACACAATCAAAGCACATCAATCAATAGGTGAATAAACCCTTATGGGTTTTTCACCAAACAAACCATCCCCACACCACCAAAACTTGGTTGGTGAGGTTAAATCTCCCTCTTACCTCTTGAAGACAAGCTTTTCAAGCTCCTCTCCTTCTCCTTGTTTTCGTACTAGCCACAAATAATTCCTAACAATTTTAAAACAATTAGTAAAATCACAAACAAAGCTCAATAATAACAAACCATGGAACAAATATGGCTTAGAAAATCATAAACATGAATTTAAACCATAGAAATCCAAGTTTACCTCTAGGGAAGTAAGGTAGAAGTTGGATTTTGAAGCACTTAGAGTGGGATTTTGGGAAAACTTCCTAAATGGAAAGTGTTTAGAACGTTGTCTAGCATTAGAAAATGATGAGAGTGAAAATTATAGGTGAGTGATGGTGTATTTGGGTACTAGGGCCGAACCATGTGTGGAGAAAAGGAAGGAAATGGTTGCTTAGTTTCTTGGGATTTTTGAGAGAAAAAGATGAATGCTTTTGATATGAGAGAAAATAAATATTGTGTGAGTGAAAAATAACTGGGCTGCTGTACCGTGGGATAAGCATAGAGAAATTAGGATTTACTTGAAGTAAAATATCCTATTTTGAGTGCACATGGCATATGTCATCAACTTGACATTCAAGGCTTTATGGATTATTCAAGAATCATGTAGAAACCTCCTCTAAGCTGCTGCATGGCCGTGTGACTCAAGGGCATTTAGGAATTCAATTTGCTTTTAATTAAAGTCTAATTACTTACCACTTAAATAGCTAATTAGTTAGGTTTAGTTTTCTAACCGATCTTAATTAATTATCCAACTATATATGCCTCTAGTGTACAATTGTGAGGCTACCTTTCGATGAAAAAAATAACATGACAGAATGATGTAAGATGGGAGAACATTATTTCACAGGAATGACTAAAAGTCAAATTCGGTCAAATGAAGATCAAAAACTATCGAATAGACTAGAAGATCAGCACAAATCCTAATTCGATGAACGGGTGTTGACGTTGGAGAAATCTTCCAAGTGTTGAACCGACGAAAGTACTATATGGTCAGAAATTCGATGGATATTGACATTAGAGAAGTTTCTCTACTGAATGGTCAGAAATTCTAACTCGACGGATATTGACATCCTAACTCGACGGATATCGACATTGTACTAAATGGTCAGAAGATCAAATTCGACAGATATTGACGTTGTCCTAAATGGTCAGAAGATCAAATTCGACGGATATGGGCAGAAGTTCAAATTGTTACAATTGTTCACAAAGATTAATTAATTAGTTTACTTAGCTTGTTAATTAGGCCATTAGATTAACCAAATTAGGTTTAATTAGTTACTAATCAAAGTCAAGCCACTATTTTTGACTTTATCTTAGCCATTGAAATCAACTTGGTTTCCTATCCATTGATCTCATCTACGGTGGATATTACTTAGTGGTTTTATCAGGATTCGTTTTACACCATTGATCGGATCAACGGTTATGATCAAAAGCATCTAAATTATGCTTTTCATCCAAAGGTCCATATTGAAGTCTATGCTTCTTTATTTGACTTTATCCTATTGGTTTAAAATAGTCAAGCCACTTATTTTGACTGATTCTAATTGGTTCAGAATTCTATTCTGTCAGAATCGTTGACTACTACACTAAACGTGGGCCCCACAGACTTTTCAGGTCCACAAGCAGATTTTCTACTATATTTAAGACAGTAGGTATTGTCACACAAAATAATATTATAATAATATAAAATTATTTTATTGCACAGTTAAATCCTAAAAATTAAAAGATTAATTTATATATCAATCGGAATTGGGTTTAGTAAGATCCCCCAGCTCCAATTAATTAAAATAAGAATTTTTCCGGCTCGAAAATTATCATTTTCCTGACTAGGAGCAAATCACACAAAACAATCAAAAACAGTATCGAAATAATCAAATTATTTTTATAATGCACAGAAAACACAAAACAGTGTAATTCTGTCAGTTCTGTAACATAGTCTAAAATTTGGGGTGTTACAAATATAACTCGAAATTTTCTAACGCGCTTCAAAACCCAAAGGGTGAGCTATACGTCAGTAAATTTCAAGTTTTAAACTTTATCTTACTTCCTAACCTAATTATACTAATTTAATTTTAAAAATTAGTTTACTTTCTTTTTAGGTCTAAAACCTATCAAATTAATTTTTCATTAATCAAATACCTAAGTCTACACTTAGTAAAATAATTTTGGATCTCGGAGATCAAAAATAGGCATGTTGGCCGAATTACCCTATATGTTTCATAAATCATAATTAATTATTCTCCATCAGTTTATTCTTTACAAAAACTTTTAATCCAATTTCTTGTCTTTAAATCATTTAATCCATGATTAGGAAAATAAATTAAAACATTTTGCTCCCTTAATGGTGTTATGGTCGTGAGCCTTCATAGGTTCTTTGGAATCTTCATACACTTCCTCATCATGTGAATCACATCCTACTTAATACAATAATCAATCATGCTTCCATAATCACATATTCAAGCATATAATCAAAGCTATAAAGCATACCAACCAAAAATCACCACAAACAAAGCAAGCTTAAACTATACAAGTGAATAAATCCTTATGGATTTTTCACCACAAACAAGTCATTTCCTCACCACCAACACATGGTTGATGAGGTTAATCTCCCTCTTACCTCAAGGAAGACAAAAACCCTTCTTGTATGGCCTCTTAGGGATTTCGTGAGCCTTCAAAGAAAACCCTAACAAGCTTAAACCAAACTAAAGTCACAAACAAAGCTTGACAAAGAGAAACCATGGATCAATCATGGCTTAGAAACTCAAGAATCAAACTTAGGAAAAAGAAACAAGAACTTTACCTTGTAGAGTAGAAAACTTTAGCTTGATTTAGAAGCACCAAAAGGATGAACTAAGTGAAACTTATAAGATGAAAAGTGTTTAGAATAGCATATAGGTAAGGAAAATGAGATTAGATGAAATTTTGGAAGCTTGGAAGTTGGCTTTGAAGGTGGTGGCCGAATGCTTCAAGAAAGGGAGAGAATGGAGTTTTGTGTTTGTTCTTGGATGAGAAAGAATAGAGAGAAATGTTTTAAGTCACAAAGTGATAGAAATGAAGTAGGATAGCCTATTTCTCTAGTGCATTACCGTGTAGATGCATGCATAGAAAGTTCAAGGCTTGTTCAATCAAGATAGAAATCAATCACATGGCCTCACATGGCTTAGGTCATTAGATGGTCATCCTTTGGTCATAATAGATGAATAGATTGTTCAAGAACTCCCTAGAACCACCTAGTGGCCGTGGAGCACATGGAGGTAAGTAACTAAGTTTTGATTTCAATTAGTTCCTAGTTGCACTTAGTTTAGTTAGTTAGTTCACTTAGTTACATGGTTAACTACTTAATTAGCTTACTTAGTTTCTTGATTAATTAGTCTAACCATTATTGTTGACCACTTTCTATTGGTTAAGAAAATTCAAGCCATTATCATTGACCAATTCCTATTGGTTCATCAAATTGTGAGTCACAAAGATTTTTCCCAGTCTATTGCCCTACGGATAAAAGATACAGGATCTATTACCCAATTGGCAGAAACTACTGCCTGTAATTTAACAGATACTATCCAATAAAATAATATACAAAATATTTTTATTTCACAGATAAATTCTAAAAATTAAAAGATCGGGTAACGTATCTCTCAGATTCGGGTTTAGTAATATCCCCCAGCTCCGAATAAATCATCTAAGATTTTCCCCGACTCGAAAATTATTATTTTCTTGACTCAGAGTAAATCACACACAATGATCAAAAACAGTCACAGAACAGTCAAAATAATTTTGCAACACACAGAAATCACAAAACAGTACAATTCATACATTATTGAGAAATAGTAAATTTTGGAGTTTACAACTCTCCCTCACTGAAAGAATTATGTCCCCGAAATTTATCATACCTTAGAATAATTGTGGATATTGTTCCCTCATCTTATCTTCCATCTCCTACGTAGCATCTCCCATTGTTTTATTCCAGATCACTTTTACTAATGGAATCACTTTCCTTCTGAGTTGCTTCACCATCCTGTCTTCAATCTTTACAGGAAGTGTCTCATACATCAAATTTTCTTTCAATTGTACCTCATCGGGCTGAATGACATGAGTTGGATCCAGAATATACTTTCTTAACTGGGACACATGGAAAACATTATGAAGGTTGGAAAGAAAAGGCGATAAAGCTATTTGATAAGTGACTAGACCTATCCGACGAAGAATTTGATAGGGTCCAATTAATTCAGGAGTGAGTTTTCTAGATTTTATAACCCTTCCGACACCAATCGTGGGTGTGACTTGCAAAAACACATGCTCACCTTCCTCAGATTCAAGAGGTCTTCTTCTTTTATCAGCATAGCTTTTCTGTCTACTCTGAGTTGCCCTCATTTTCTCTTGAATCATTTTCACCTTCTCTATCATTTGTTTCACCATCTCAGGTCCTATGGTTATACTCTCTCCATCTTGATAACAACACAAAGGTGTTCGGCATCGTCGTCTGTACAGTGCTTCATAGGGTGCCATCCCTATACTTGAGTGAAAACTGTTGTTATAGGTGAATTCTACTAAAGGCAAGAATTCATCCCAACTCCCTTTTTGTTCTAACACACAAGCTCTTAGCAGATCCTCCAGTGACTGTATAGTCCTCTCCGTTTGACCATCAGTTTACGGATAGTACGCAGAACTCAAACAAAGTTTAATCCCTATTGCTTCATGTAGACTTTGCCAAAATCTTGATGTAAACCTTGGATCTCAATTAGAAATGATACTAGAGGGTATACCATGAAGTCTAATAATTTCACTAATGTACACCTGGGTCAACTTCTCCATTGGATACTTGATATTGATTGACAAGAAGTTAGTAGATTTCATAAGCCAATCAACAATGACCTATATAGAATCATGGCCATTCTTAGTCTTTGGCAATCCAGTAACAAAATCATTGCAATACTATCCCATTTCCTTTCTGGAATAGTAAGAGTTTGCATCATACCTGCTGGTCTTTGATGTTCAACCTTTGCCTTTTGACACACAAGACAAGATGACACGTGCTCAGCAACATCTCTCTTCATTCCAAGCCACAAAAATAATTGCTTCAGGTCTTGATACATCTTGGTCATTCCGGGATGTATACTCAACCTGCTAGTGTGAGCTTCATCGAGAATTGCCTTCCTAAGATCGGGATCATTTGATATACAAATCCTACCTTTGAACCTTAAGACCTCATCAGATTCTTCCTCAACCGTTGCCACACGACCTTGCTTCAAGAATTCCCTCTCGTTTTGCAAAAACTGATCATCTTCATGTTTTTCTCGAATTTCTTCTAACAAATCATTCAGAATAGTGACCATATTCAAATGAATTCTTCCTGGCATTAATTCTACCGATAGCCACATATCTCTAAATTGCTCTATCAAATTTTCCTCTTTGATCATCATAGAAGAAACACTGAGCATCTTCCTACTCAAAGCATCTGCCACAACATTCACCTTTCCAGAATGATATTGAAGCTAAAAGTCGTAATCCTTTAGAAATTCTAACCACCATCTCTGCCTCATGTTCAACTCCTTCTGATCAAACAAATACTTCAAACTTTTGTCATCACCGAAGACATTGAACGTAGCCCCATATAAAAAGTGCCTCTAAAGTTTCAATGCAAAAACAACTGCAACAAGTTTGAAGTCATCTGTTGGGTAATTTCTTTCATGTACCTTCAGTTGTCTTGAAGCATACGCTACAACTTTTCTGTTCTGCATCAGTACACATCCTAAACCTTGATAAGAAGCACCGCAGTATACCTCAAAAGACTCATTCAGATCCGGTAGAATCAACACAGGTGCGGTAGTTAACCTTTTCTTCAATTCTTGGAAACTCTCTTCACATTCATCCGTCTAAACAAAAGCTTGACTCTTCCTCGTGAGTTATGTAAGGGGTCCGACTATCTTGGAAAAACCTTCAATAAGCCTTCAGTAATACCTAGCTAATCCAACAAAACTCTGGATCTCAGTCACTGTCTTTGGCCTTTCCCACTGAAGAACCGTGTCCACCTTTGCTGGATCCACTGCAATTCCTTCCTTAGAAATCACGTGACCTAAAAAATGAACTTCTTCCAACCAGAATTCACATTTTGATAGCTTTGCGTACAACTTCTTCTCTTTTAAAATCTGGAGAACTATACTGAGATGTTTAGCGTGTTCTTCCTGATTTTGAGAATAGATCAAAATATCATCGATGAAAACAATGACAAATCTATCTAGGTATGGATGAAAGATCCTATTCATGTAATCCATGAATATCGCAAGAGCATTCGTCACTCCGAACGACATCACAAGATACTCATAATGCCCGTAGCGCGTTCGAAAAGCTGTCTTAAGTATATCCTCTACCTTGACACGAATTTGATGATAACTTGATCACAAATCTATTTTAGAGAAAATAATTGCTCCTTTCAATTAGTCCATCGAATTATCAATTCTTGGAAGTGGATACTTTTCTTTATCGTAACTTTATTCAACTGGCAGTAGTCCACACACAAACATGAAGTTCCATCCTTCTTCTTAACTAACAACATTGGAGCTCCCCATGGTGAAACACTAGGTTTCACAAATTGTTTTTCCAATAGTTCCTCCAATTGCTTCTTTAACTCTGCTAATTTCGACGGTGACATCCGATACGATGCAATTGATATAGGACCTGTTCCAAGTACAAGATCGATAGAAAACTCTATCTCTCTTTCTGGTGGTAATCCGGGTACCTCATCAAGAAAAACTTCAGGAAACTCATTTATAATAGAAATAGCATTCACATATTTCTCACTCTTAACTTCTAAAGACGACAACAGCATGCATCCTTGAGCTCTATCCCTCAATAAAGATTCGACTTGTTTAGCAGTCAAAAATCCAGAAACCTCATTCTCAGGAAATACTAAAGTCTTTTTAGAATAGGCTAATAGGATATGGTTAAAAGATAACTAATTCATTCCTAAGATTATATCAATATTGGTAAGAGGCAAACAAATTAAATTAACAAAAAAGACTCGATTATTGATGATCACAAGATAATTTAGGCATATTTTAGAAGTATTAACATGTTTGGCAGTAGGTGTAGAAACAATCAATTGAAAGTTCAAAGAAGACACAAGCAATCCCAAATGATCCACACAGTCATATGCAATAAACGAATGAGTTGCACCCAAATCATATAGTACAGTTCAAAGATTACCTGATATGACACATTTTCCCTTGATAAGATCATCAGACTGAGAGGCTTCAACTCGTATACACTCGCCCACTAACTTGCGGCTTAACAGCATGAACGTTACTTACTGAAGGCTCCACCTTCGCTTGATCACAATCCCTCGAGATATGACCAGGCTTTCCACATCGAAAACAAATTATTCCCTTGATCGTGCAGTTCCTCGTCATATGACATTTTCCACACTTTAAACACCTCGTTGGCAGTGCCACAGTCTGACCAAAATGATTACCACTTGAACCTCCTCCACGTGATTGTTGTTGTTGTTACTGACTCCCTAATAGTCGGGAATATGGTTTCTGTTGAAACCGGTTGTTGTTACTATTTCCTCCCCTTTGGAACCTAGATGGTCCAAAGTTACAACTCCTTGTATCTCGCGATGGCTCTAATTCCTCAAGTCTGCAACACATATCCATTAACATTAGGAACTGGTTCATTCACATTGGTAGTACTCCCTTTTTCAATTCAACTCTCAAACCTTCCTCGAACTTGCGGCATTTCCAAACCTCATCCGGCTGGATTTGGAGATACCATGAGAACTTCGACAAGCTCTTAAACTTCACAGCATACTCATTAACCGTCATCCCACCTTGTCGTAACCTAAGAAATTCCATCTCCTTGGCATGCCTTGCACTTTTAGGAAAATACTTTTCCAAAAATACATCACAAAATACTTGCCACGCAATCTATCTTCTTTCAGCTTATAGTACTATTCAAGTTGCTTTCCACCAAATTTCACCATCTCGCATCAATATAAACATAGCATAAGTCACTTTGCGGTCATCTGTACATCCTATTCCTTCAAAAATCTTTTCCAGCTCTTGGATCCACAAACTCGCCTTCTCCGGATCAAACTCGCCCCTAAACTGTGGTGGATTATTTTGACAAAACTCAGACAAATTCTAAGCTTCAACATTTACTTCTTGTTGTTGTGCAGCTCGTTGATTCTGTTGCATAATCACGTCTGCCATTCGCTGCATTGCTTCGGCATCAGCAGTCATCGCGTCATTGTCACGTTCCATATTCATACGTGTACCTCTGCCACGAGACATAGCTTTCTTCACAAGAAATCAAACAAAACACAATAAAAGTCAGATGTAACCTTTTAAAAACCAAAACATAAATAATCGCACAACACAAGCAAAACAGACCTAACCACAAAAACCCAAAAGACTCTAACTGGGGCTTTGATACCAACTAATGCAACACCCACTGTAGGGTATCACATTTAAGACTAATCCTAATATAACTTACCCAAGTTGTAAAAGAATTAATCTTATAAAAAAAACATTAATTTTAAAATTTCGTTTACAGAAAACTGAAAGTAAATAAAATAATTAAAAACTATAAGTATAACTTGTATCAGAACAAAACTCATATTAATATTACAAACCTTGTTCTTAAATAATTTACATAAATATTACACTCCAAAAGATAAATATGGACAACATGTACATCAAAACATATACTGTCTTACTAAAAACTTTTTAAAACTAAGGATTTGGGCTCTCAGAAGGATCCTTCTCCTCAGTATCATCAAAAAACCCTGGCGAGTACATCACTCGCCTGACAGGGGTTCTCGCTAAAGACACCACCGCGTCCTCCCGTGGTGTACAAACAGTGCCACCCCAGAGCTCACGAATTGGCATCGTGAACTCCAGAAGCACCAACACATGCTGAGTTAAAACAGGAATACCATCACGGGTTCCGCTCAGATTCAAAGTCAAGTCCCCAGTATACTCAAATCGTTCATTATCTAAGTTAAACCTCCAAGCATCAGTCCCACCATGGAACTGTACTCGAACAAATCCCAGTACTTGGTGCCTTGCCGCCATCTCAACAAACAAGAAAATAGTCACTGATGGTAAATAGAATTTCTGGCTTCCTCTTCTCCTTGGTCTTCATCAAACATACACAGTAAAACAAATATAATACAGCAAAGAGATGAGATCTCCTACATCAATACCAGTGTGGCAGTATAGAAAATGACAGCAGATATACAGATATAGTATTAACATAATGAATCATATTGTCATATTACAAATAGAATTTCATTTAAATATAATCATTATGTCAATATGTTGACCAACTATGCATATGCACACAGACCCATTCCGACTCCATGAAGCTAATCATAATTTCAGAGAGAAAGATAGGGAGTACATGTCTGTATATCGTCAACCTCAAATCATGTATCAATATATTATATCAATGTGTGCAACATGGCTCATATAAGACACTCTCAACTAATCATGAAAAGAGTAGTAACTCCGTCAAGATCATCGGTGTGTTTGCATAGGATACCACGACCCAGAGGTGCTACCAACTGGCCACATATGACATTCCACACTCCAACGTCTCCAAGATCACTGAAGATCGTAACTACGCAATTCTCACCCGCACGAAGGTGTAAATTCAATCTCCTAAGCAACAATAGCCTTAACCAATTAAGCTGACACGTTTTTTAATGCATGATGTATGGTTCAAATACACATGCAATCATCATTCTTACAGTATTTCACCTAAACACGCCATTTCTTGGCGGTATCACTTTCCAGCATAACCGGGCCCACCACAACAGCCTGACAGCAAATTGTTGTTGCTCTCAATCGCGTAGCATTTTTATCGTATTTTCTCAATTGTGGAAAATTTTTCTTACTTTTTCAAATCACGTAAGCATTTTTCAACATTTTCTCAATCGCGTAAAGATTATATCATATTTTCTTAATTGCATAGCCAAAAATTATTATTTTTAAATCGCATAAGAGTTTTTGTGCGTATTTTCAATTGTGTAAAATATTTATTTAATATTCTAAGCTCAAAATAAAACTTTTCTCATTAAATATCAAAATTGGATTTTAATTCCAATATTTTCTTATTAAACCACTTTTAAATAATATTTTCTCACTAAAAAATCTTTAAGTAGCATCTTCAACTATTTTTCACAAAATTACATTTCTTTGATTTAATTGGGACATTACAGCTCAAAATTTTCTAACGCGCTTCAAAACCCAAAGGGTGGGCTATACATCAGTAAATTTCAAGTTTTAAACTTTATCTTACTTCCTAACCTAATTATACTAATTTAATTTTAAATATTAGTTTACTTTCTTTTTAGGTCTAAAACCTATCAAATTAATTTTTCATTAATCAAATACCTAAGTCTACACTTAGTAAAATAATTTTAGATCTAGGAGATCAGAAATAGGCATGTTGGCCGAATTATCCTATATGTTTCATAAATCATAATTAATTATTCTCCATCACTTTATTCTTTACAAAAACCTTTAATCCAATTTCTTGTCTTTAAATCATTTAATCCATGATTAGAAAATAAATTAAAACATTTTGCTCCCTTTATGGTGTTATGGCCGTGAGCCTTCATAGGTTCTTTGGAACCTTCATACACTTCCTCATCATGTGAATCACATCCTACTTAATACAATAATCAATCTTGCTTCCACAATCACATATTCAAGTATATAATCAAAGTTATAAAGCATACCAACCAAAAATCACCACAAACAAAGCAAGCTTATGTAAGTGAATAAATCCTTACGGATTTTTCACCACAAACAAGCCATTTCCTCACCACCAACACATGGTTGATGAGGTTAATCTCCCTCTTACATCAAGGAAGACAAAAACCCTTCTTGTATAGCCTCCTAGAGATTTCGTGAGCCTCAAAAGAAAACCCTAACAACTTTAAACCAAATTAAAGTCACAAAAAAATCTTAACAAAGAGAAACCATGGATCAATCATGGCTTAGAAACTCAAGAATCAAACTTAGGAACAAGAAACAAGAACTTTACCTTGTAGAGTAAAAAACTCTAGCTTGATTTAGAGGCACCAAAAGGATGAACTAAGTGAAACTTATAAGATGAAAAGTGTTTAGAATAGCATATAGGTAAGGAAAATGAGATTAGATGAAATTTTGGAAGCATGGATGTTGGCTTTGATGGTGGTGGCCGAATGCTTCAAGAAAGGGAGAGAATGGAGTTTTGTGTTTGTTCTTGGATGAGAAAGAATGGAGAGAAATGTTTTAAGTCACAAAATGATAGAAATGAAGTAGGATAGCCTATTTCTCTAGTGCATGGCCGTGTAGATGCATGCATAGAAAGTTCAAGGCTTGTTCAATCAAGATAGAAATCAATCACATAGCCTCACATGGCTTAGGTCATTAGATGGTCATCCTTTGGTCATAATAGATGAATAGATTGTTCAAGAACTCCCTAAAACCACCTAGTGGTCGTGGAGCACATGGAGGTAAGTAACTAAGTTTTGGTTTCAATTAGCTCCTAGTTACACTTAGTTTAGTTAGTTAGTTCACTTAGTTACATGGTTAACCACTTAATTAGCTTACTTAGTTTCTTGATTAATTAGTCTAACCATTATTGTTGACCACTTTCTATTGGTTAAGAAAATTCAAGCCATTATCATTAACCAATTCCTATTGGTTCATCAAATTGTGAGTCACAAAGATTTTTCTCAGTCTATTGCCCAACAGATAAAAGATACAGGATCTATTACCCAATTAGCAGAAACTACTTCCTGCAATTCAGCAGATATTGTCCTAATACACAAAATATTTTTATTTCACATATAAATTCTAAAAATTAAAAGATTAGGTAACATATCTCTTGGATTCGGGTTTAGTAAGATCCCCCGGCTCTGAATAAATTGTCAAAGATTTTCCCCAGCTCGAAAATTATTTTTTCCTGACTCATAGTAAATCACACACAATGATCAAAAATAGTCACAGAATAGTCAAAATAATTTTACAACACACAGAAATCACAAAACAGTACAATTCAAACATTACTGAGAAATAGCAAATTTTGAGGTGTTACACTTGGAAAAGAATTGGCAGTTATGTACGGTGTCATACCTGCTACAACCAAAGAACCTCCTTCCTAGATTCCTTTCAGTCCACAAGGTTTGCACCTGACAAGGAAGGCCGCATTTGTAACTCCGAGTATGGCCACCAATTGTTGAACTCTCTGAAGACTGGCTCTGCTGCATTTTCTCCACTTGGTTCGACCTCAATCACTACTCTCTCAATTGTTGCTCAATGTTGCTCAAGAAGTCAAGTTATGGAGTTCAAGGGTTTAGAAATGGGTGAGAGGAGGAAGAACTCCTCACGTGCACATCATGTGCATCTCCCAAATGAATTTTATTCTCTAATTACCCTCATCTTAGATGCACATCATTTGACTATTAGAGCTTTGGACGTGCATGTAAGTGGCGCATGCTCATTTCTATCTAGATTTTAACGTTTATTACCATTTTGTAGCAACGTGCACAATTTGTAAATTAACAGGTCCATTTTGTACATTTTTAAAGTAACAGGACCAAAGTGCACATCATATATAGTTTAGAGAGACTTTTTGAAGTTTTTTTTTTCTTTTTTATTAGAAGAGGATTCTAGTCCTCTAGCAGAGTAAGACTCTTCACATTTCTTATTTATTTTAATTGTCAAGCACATGTATATATATATAGTAGTCTCTTAATTAATTATTCTAAACCCATATAATTCACATGTTCTTAATTTAGTCACATGACACACACACACACACACATATTAATTACTTTAACCTAAGATATCAAAGTTTCATACAATGCACATATATGCACACACACACACACATGTGTGTATGTGAACATGCACACCTCACACGTGCACACACCAACACAATTTTTATTTCTAAGCATGAATTTTGGGTGATGATTTTATGGGTGTAACATAACACCTTGTTGTAACTTAGCCGATTCCTAGTTCTCAAATTAGAAGTGTGTAATTATTTCTCTACTCTTTGATGCACTTGAGAATATATTTGCAAACCTAAAATATATTATACAAATTTATCAAGTAATAACTACATTCATAACTTGGCATCAAAGAATTATATAAGTTCCGTACATCTAGGTTCCAATAAGACTTTACTTTAAGACTCCTTCCACATCCATAGGTAACTTAGTCAATCTTTAGGTCCTGTACCAAAGCCATTTCTAGTATCCAATAAAGCACCTAAATCATAGGATCTAAAAACAACACGATATACGGGGTGACAATCAAAAAATTCTCAATAAATAGCGCATAATTTAAGAAAACAGTAGTAAACATGGTGTTTCTTGGGATATCAAGTACCTAGAATATTTTCTCTTTTCCAATTCATGTCAAGCAACCTACATGTATCCTACATGGATGCAATGTTCAAGAAAATCATGGTGAATGCAAATGCTAATATAATGCTCATTAATCAATTCATTCCTTGTCATTATTTTATGCTTTGTCCTTTTTATCTCTTAAGGAAATTATTTTATCCTCCACGAAACTATAGTGAGGGAATTACTCATTCTCTAATTATGGAAATAATCTACTTGTCAAACATGAACTAACTCACTCTCAATAGCCGTACTTCGCTACACAAAACATATCCCTAGTAAGGTGATTCATTCATCATTGCTCTTAGTAATGCAATCCTTACTTTACTTTGGTGATATGTGTGAAACAATATCATATTTTGTTCTTATTTTGCATGCCTTTTTATGCATTTTAGGCATTTTAGTTTCTCTTTTTATTTGTTTTTCCTTTAGTTCAGATAACTGCGATATTTTTGGTGTTGTTGTGCAGGATTGGTGCTAGATTGGCTTAGAAATGAATGAAAAGCTTGCAAGATTGAAGTTGGAGCTGTACGGATAGCAAATTGGGGAAAAGACTCATTCTAGAGAGTTCCACGGCCTGCCCGTGGAATTTTCCACGACCATGGATAGAGCAGCTACGTGAAGAAGCAAAAATGATTTTCCAAAGAATTCCACGACCTGGCCGTGGAATGATCCACGGCCGTGGAATTCTGTCAGCAAGATCCACGGCCAGCCCGTGGAATGATCCATGGCCGCGGATAATAGTCCGAGTCAGTTTTTAAGTTTCATTTTTATTTCTTTTTATGGGCTTGGACCAGTTGAAACCCTAGAGGTATTTATAGATGTTCTGAATACAATTTTCAGGTTCTAATTAGGTTAGAAGGAGGCACACTTTGAGGCTCTGGATCTTGATCTTACTCCTCTCTTCTCTCCTGGATTACGGGTTTGGATCTTCATGAATATGTTTTCTTGTTTCTTCTTCTCCATGTCTGAGTAGTTCTCTTTGTTTCTAGGATTGGGCAATGCCCTTTGATACATTAATGATGATTAATTGACTTTGTTTTCCCTTTTATTAATCTTGAATGTTATTTGATTCAATCCTTATTGCGCTTATTCATGTGAATTTGCTAGCCACATATTTGCATCTCATAGATATCTAGGGACGTACTGAGAGGTGAACCTAGGTGCTGAGACTATAAGAATTGAACTTAAGGTCTAAATCACGAGAGTAAGTTTAGCCTTTCGAGGATTCAATGAATTACCATAAAGCGTAATGGGTTTAATTTAAATTCAATTACTACGAGAATACGAATTGGTTTAATTGGGCAATGTTCTTGTCTCTTGAGAAAGAACATTAACTAATTTAGGGTAATTCACCTTCAATTAAATTTTAATTTTAATAAAAGGGTTGTTAATTAGGATTTATCTTGTATCATTGTGGTTACCCCAATCTTAGAAGCTTTGTTGAATCTGAAAACCTTTCTTATTAACTTGCTATTTTTGTTCTTAATTTTACACTTTAATATTATTTATTTAATTGCTTGGTTACTAAGATCTCATCAATCAACGATTATATTTCCTTTGTTTAGTTTAATTGAATTAATTAATTAATTGGTATGCATAAACACAGTCTCTGTGGATTCGATCTTTTATTACTTGAAGATGAAATCGTACACTTGCGGATTTCACACACCATTTGGGAAAAGTATACCTTTACAATTTTTAGTTTCATGATGCATGATGCATGTAACACCCATGAAAACATGTGAGGCTTGTATATGGTTGCAAAGGTAGCCTAATACTTGCTTAACTTGCCTGTGTAATTTTGTGACTTTCTGAGCACGTTTAGTTACTTTGTTGTAGTACTATGTGTGAAAAATAACTATTATTAGCTCCAAAATTATCTTAAACTACTTAGTTAATAGAAATAAACATGAGAAGTTTGTTTCTAGTTCCTAAATGTGTGGAAGATGATGTAGTTAAAATTTGAGGTTAATCGGAGTTAGTTTGATATTTTTAAGCATATTAAGTGTGTGTTTTATTGTCAGATTAATTAGTAGCATATATGAAAAAATATGGAAAAGGTGAAACAATATTTTTGTTTAATTTTAGGGTTTATTTTAAACTTTTTGAAAGTTAGGAAACTTGATTTGGTGAAATCTAAGTGTTCTTAACATATTAGGATTTAAAGATAAGTCACTTAAGTGACAAAGTAGCACATGACTCCTTCTATGTTTCTGCTACCTTGACTTATTTAAGTCTCAAATGAGATATTTCTCACATTTCTCACCCTTTTCTTATAAGGCCCTTAGTAACATGTTAGGCTTGTAAATGGATTACAAAGGTAGCCTAATACTTACTTAACATGCCAGTTAAGTTTTGTGACAAACTGAGTTCATTTAAGCACTTTGTTGTAGCCTAGAGTGCGAAAAGTAGCTTAAAATGTCTCAAATAGTAGCATAAAAAGCCAAGTTGAGGGAAACAAGTATGGAAAACTTTTTTCTAGGTCACAAATAAACTAAGTAAGATGCATTTAAATTTTGAGAAGAATCAGAGTCAGTTTGGTATTTTTATGTATACTGATTGTGTGTTTTAATACCGAGTGACTAATAGCAGATATGAAAAAATAGGATAAAGGTGAAACAATAATTTTGATGAATCCTAATATTTATTCTAAAGTTGTTGGAAGTTAGAAGACTTGATTAAGCTAAATTTAAGTGTTTTTAGCATATCAAGAAGTTACACAGGAAACTTTGTTCCTATCCTTTCTTTTTATTTCTCTCTCTTTCATCTCTTATTCTCTCATGAAAGGAAACAAAAAACAGAGAAGAAGAAAAGAAGAAAGAAAAAAGGAGAAATAGGAGGAGAAGGAGAAGGAAGAAAAGAGGAAGATCAAGAGGAAAGCTTGAAGTTCTCCAAGATTGGTCATCACCACAAGGTTGGGGAGTTCTTACCATCTTTTCCCTTTTTGTTTCTCTTGAATGAAATTAGGGATTTGGATGGGGGAAATGGATTTGGAGAGTCAAATCCTAGTTCTTAGCTTGATTCTTGATTTCAAGGATTAAGTTAGGATAGTTCTAGCTTAATGAGTGTTGGTTGGCCATTTATGGCTTAAGTTAATCCATTTTTTTGTTCATAAGGAACTTGGAAAAATGGATTAGAGTTATTAAGATTTCTAGTCTAAATTTATGCCTAAGTGAACCAATAGGTTGTAAAAGAGTTACAACAAGTTTAGGGGCCTAGATTGGTATTAGAAATCATTTAGAATCCATGATTAGAGGTTTAGGGATTGGTTTGGAACCAAGCTACAAAACTCAGTCTGATTTACAGGCGCTCAGGCGCTGGCACTTAGGCGTCTAGGTGCCCAAAGACTTGAGAGAAATTACTGGGCGCTACCCAGTGAGCACCCCGGCGCTGAAAAATGAGCATCTAGGTTCCCAAATGTCAGCAGAAACTAGAACAGGGAAGCATCCTGACAGCCTGTGGTTTTAGATGCATAACTTAAGCTGTGGTTATGGGAATGGCCTGCTTCTTATTGTATTTGAAAGCTAAGATACAAGGCTTTATGTGGCAAAAATTTTTGATTTTTACCACAACTAGTTAGACCCAATTTAGGTTCGAACTTGGGTCAGATTCTGTAGAAACAACCAGAATGACACCTGTTAAACCAGATTGCATAACTTCCTCCTCTGAAGTCGTATTTGCATGAGACCAGTGGAATTTTAAAGTTAACATATAAGGCTATGAGTGTTAAAAGTTTCAAGAATTTATCACTCTTTATGCATTCCCAGTTTCTGTTTAAAGTAAGCTTAGAATCTGATAAGTTAGCTAATTGCCATGTTTCAGTTGCTACATTTTGTGGCATATCTTTAGCTATACTAAGTCAAATGAAATGAGACTTATTTCATTTCAAAGATATGAGATGAGATTTTTTGCCTATAAAATGCCAGAATTTTAGAAGTTAGAATGTACATTTGGTGCATTCTTGAGAATCATCCTTTTTAGGCAAGAATTGGGATTGAATCATAGTAAGAATTGTATCCTTTATGCAATAAGGTTGAACCTAGTGAATTTGATCCCTTATGCAATAAGGTTGAACCTAGAGAATTGGATCCCTTATGCAATGAAGTTGAACTTAGTGAATTGGATCCCTTATGCAATAAAGTTGAACCTAGTGAATTGGATCCCTTTGATCTGGCAAAAGAGTGAGAAAAGCACTTTACTAAAGGTGGAGTTGTGATAAGTTAAGTCCTATGCTAGGCTAAGGATAAGTAAGTAATATGCCAGATGAAGGAATTCAGTTCCTAGAAATAGTTAAGTTACATGTATAAGCTCAGTGAAGGATTACATAATTGTTAGATGAATGTTTACATAAAGTCAGAATGTGAACGTTCTAGTGGTAGTGAGTATAATCTCACTTACCTAGTGTAACTATTAATCCAATGTTGATAGCGTTATTCATTACAAGGTGATATTCGTATAGTACTTATATCATGATAATGAATAACTAGACCAGAAAATTTAGTATAGTATATTTAGTTTCAGAGAACATTTATTCAGTATAAATGCTTTAGTACTGGTACTGGTTACTCATACTGAGAGTTTTTTTTTCTCACCCCGATGTGTTTCCATGTAACTCTAGGTCAAGGCCTTTCAAGAGGGTATGAAGATGAAGATAGCAGAAGAACTAGAAGAGTTTAGTTTACATTTTTAATTCAAAGCTTATGTAATTAGTTATATTTGCTTTGAAGATGCAAAAGTTGTATATATGTATGACTTCTAAATATGGCCCTCCATAATTATTTGTTTAAATGTTATGGATTAGTTGAAGTATAAGTTAGAAGTAGCATGGTTAATACTACTTATTCAGGTATATGTCAATTATACTAGGGTACTGGTATTAGGATGTTACACTTCTCATGGCTGATGTAACACCCTCAATAATATGTTAGGCTTGTAAATGGTTACAGAGGTAGCCTAATACTTGTTTGACATGCCAATTCAATTTTGTGATAAACTGAGTTAGTTTAGGTACTTTGCTGCAGCACAGAAGGTGAAAAGTAGCCTAAAATAACTTAGAAAATGGCTTTAAAGGCTAAGTTGAGGGAAACAGGTATAGATAACCTATTTCTAGGTCACAAAAAAGCTAAGTAAGGTGCAGTTAAAATTTGAGGATAATAAGAGTTCATTTAGTATTTTTAAGTATATTGAGAGTGTGTTTTAATACCAGATTGACTAGTAACAGATATAGAAAAATAGGATAAAAGTGAAAGAACAATTTAGATGACTCCTAATATTTATTCTAAATTTTTTGGAAGTTAGGAAACTTGAATTAGTATAATTCAGGTGTCTTTAGCAGATATAAGTGTCAGTACAACAACTTAAGTTATCAAGTTTGGCTTTTTTCTTCTTCTTATTTCTCTCCTTTCTCACGAGCCCTCAGCAGAAACAGAGAAAGAAGAAACGAAGGAAGAAAAAAGAGAAATGGGAAGAAAGAAAGAAGGAGAAGAAGACAAAGAAAGGAAGATCAAGATCAAGGGTTAAACTTGAAGATCTTCATCTATATAAGAGGTAGGGAATTTCTATTCATCTTTTCCCTCTTTGTTCATCTTGAATGTTCGAGGGTTTTCATGAATAGAAAAGGGGGTTTAGATAGCCAAATCCATGTTCTTGGCTTAGTTCTTGATTCCAAGAACTAAGTTAGGAAGTTTTTAGCTTAGTGAGTGTTAGATGGCCATTTATGGCTCAAGCCAAACCATTTTTGGTTCATAGATGAGGAACATGGAAAATGATTGGAGATAATGTGATTTTTGGACCTAAATCTATGCCTAAGTGAATCAATAGGTTGTATGAAAGTTACAACAAGTTTAGGGGCCTAGATTGGTATTAGAAATCACAAGGAAACTGATTAGGAATGAGTGGAAGTGAGGAACAAATCTCAAATTCTGCAGAATCCAGTCTGAGCGACTAGCTCCCCGGCATTGTATATTGGGCGCCTAGGCGCCTATTGCCTAGTAGCTCAGCTTCAGGTTCTACACGACCAGCGCCTAGGCGCTACATGTTAAGCGCCTGAGCGCCAATTGTAGAACACAATAGAGCAGGTCTCTACCAGACCAGCATTCAGGCGCTTGGTAGAGAGCACCCAAGTGCGCAACGAGCGCTCGGCGCTGAAGAGATAGTGCCTAGGAGCCCAATGTTCATTTTCTCAAGACTTTTATCTTAATCAAATGGAATACTCAACTAGATGGGACCCTTTATAAATATTTTTTGGAGTATGTTAAGATGCTAATGAGGATATTCCAAGAGGAAAATTATCACCTAGCAAGAGTTAGTTCCTTTATGCAATAAGGTTGAACCATAGCAAAAGTTGGTTCCGTTATGTAAAAAAGTTGAACCATAGCAAGTGTGGTTCCTTTGTTTCTCAAAGTTGAACCATAGCAAAAGTGGTTCCTTTGTTTACAAGGTTGAACCATAGTAAGAGTTGGTTCCTTTGTTTACAAGGTTGAATCATAGATATGGAACCCTTATGCAATGAGGTTGATCCATAGAGATGGAATCCTTATGCAATGAGGTTAATCCATAGAGATGGAACCCTTATGTAATAAGGTTGATCCATAGAGATGGAATCATTATGTAATAAGGTTAATCCAAAGAGCTAGCAAGAGTAGGTTCCCTTATTTACTAAGGTTGAACCATAGTTCACCACAATTTCTAACTAAGGGAGCGAGATAAGCCTCTTGACTTTACAAAGTAGTGAGACAAGCACTTTGCTAAAGGTGGAATTGTGATGAGTTAAATCCTATGCTAGGCTATGGATGAGTTAAGTTCCATGTCAGGCGCAGGATCAGATATGATGTTGTGGAAGTAGTACATAGGACAGTCCACTCATTATCAAGTATGTTGTGGAAGTAGTACATGGAACAGTCCACTCGTCATCAGATATGACGTGGAAGTAGTACACTCACTATTGTGTGATGGAACAGTCCACTCATTACCAGATAAATACAAGGGAACGCAGTTCCTAGAAATAGCTAAGTGTATGAGTTTAGTGTTAGATTATAAGGTTGCTATACAAACGTTTATATAAAGTCAGAATGTAAATGTTTTAGTGGTAGTGAATATAGTATCATTTACTTATTGCAATTGTTAATCCAATGCTAGTAGTGTTATTCATTATGAGCTGATATTTGTATAGTACTTATATCAGGTTAATGAATAACTAGATCATAGATGTTTCAGAATTCATTTATTCAGTATAAATGTTAAATGCTGGTATTGGTTACTCATACTGAGAATTATTATTTCTCACCCCGCTGTGTTTCCATATAAATCCAGTTCAAGGCCTTACAAGAAGGTAAGAGGATGAAGAAAACATAAGAACTAGATTAGTTTAGTTTTAATGTTTTCAGTTCAAAGCTTATGTAATTATTTATATTTGCTTTGCAGATGTAAAAAATTATATATTTGTATGACTTTTAGACATGGTTCTCCATAATTATTTGTTTAAATGTTATGGATTAGTTGAAGTATAATTTAGAAGTAGCATGGCTAATACTACTTATCCAGGTATATGTCAGATATACTAGGGTACCAATATTAGGTTGTTACAGTTACCAGGAAATCTCAAAGGCAAAGGCAAGAAAGGAGACAAAGGTGAATCAACCACCAAGGAGGAAAAAGAAGATAAAGAAGGAGAGAAGCTTCTCAGTTCACTTAAATTTTGAAGTTAGAGGTAGGGAGAACTTGTTTTAACATATTTTTCTTCATTTCCTTCATCTTGTTTCATGAGGATACTTGATGAAGCAAAAATGGGTTTAGGGTGTAGTTTTTGTTGTTCTTTCTTGATTCTTGTTATAGGATGTGAGAATGGCATGATTTTTGGTTTATTTGATGCTTGCAGATGAATTTACACCCCTTAGTTTCCTTTGATTCCACTTGAGTTAAGCGTTGAGTTTGATGTTTTGAGGTAGATGTTTGATTCATTGATCCATGTGAAGTGATTTAAAAATTGTATAAAAGTTACAATGAGTTTTTGGACTCTGTGAGGTGTTGGAAATCACTTGAAATGAAGGTTTGAGTGGTTAGAAGACCACTTGTTCTGAATGGAATAGTGGTTGTCTTCTGCAAAATTCTGCAGACAACTCTATCGCTGGGTGGCGCCTAAGCGCCACTGAACCACGCGTAGGCATGATTAAGATAGAGAGTGTGGCATCTAGGCGCCATAGTGGTGAGCCTAGCCGTAGCTATCTAGAAGAAACATGGCATTGCCCTGCCACCATCATGCCTAGGCGTGGGTGGATGGCACCTAGGCGCCACTTCTAGCCTTAGACCAAAAAATTTGTTTGATGCAATGGAGTTTCCTATTAGTGTGGATCCTTCTTTTATGCTTTTTAATGAGTGATAAGACTCTAATAGGAGTATTTAATGGAGTGTTTTTTTGTTGAATGTAAATCAATTTGGTATGTTAATTAATGTGGTATTTAACATGATTGTATTTCACATTTATGGTTTTAAATGTAAACCAAGTGACATGCTAGTTATTGTAGTAATTGGCATCATTATTTTTTATAAGTATATTGATGAGGATGAGATCCTAACTGTTGGTGATCTAATATGATTTTGAATGAGAAGGTAATCAACCTTTCCTATTATATTGATCATTGTTGAAGACCGCGTAGTTCATGAGTTCACTACTCGGAGAGAAGACTTCTAGAACTAGGTTCCAGTGCATGTTCAAGGCTTATTGTAACATCTCAAAAATTATTTATTTCATTATAAATAATTATTTTATAATATTTATAATTGTTAGGAATTTTTGTGAAATTTTCTAGAAACGTTAAATATTTTAATATATTCCTCATTTTGCGTGTGCACTGAGCGGAGCCGGGATAACAATTATCTAATTAATTAAGTTTCACCTCAATTTAATATTTCTTATGGAATTCTTCTCTATAGGAATTCTCTTGAATGTTAAGTTCCTTACTCTAAGTTTATTCAAACTCATTTAGAGAATTATTCTAAGATTTTCCAAGTCTCACACTCTTGTTCTTTAGTTAGGTCAAAAGATTTATTTTTAAGTTATCAATTAAATTTCTCTCCATCACCTTATTAACTATTTATTACTTGATTATTGAATTCCTAAAGTTACCTAAAAATTACATCTTTTGGACCCAAAATGGCCTAGAGGCTGTGGCCTTCCAAGGGTAGTAACCCTAAAATTTTTCTTAACTCCATTACATTTTATTCACTTGATTAATTATGTTTCCATCTTGGTTACAAAATTTCAACCATGATCACTCCATTTGAGGGTTATGGCCATGAGCCCTCATGAGAAAAGTAAGGGACTTTTATTTCCATTTCATATTTCCAATCCATCCAAATCAAATCAAGATCATTAATATATATACACAATCAACCAGATAGATTAAGCAAGGCAAAATTAATATAGCCATAAAAATCAAACAATAAAGAGAGTAACCCTAATTAGGGTTTTCTCACAACCAACACAAAATCAAGTCTCTCACTATCAAGAGAGGTTGAAGAGGATTATCTCCCTCTTACCCAAGAGAAATGAAGAAAAGAAACTTCCTTTGTAGCTCCTTGATGGATTTGGTCAAGCTCCTTCAAAATCCTAAAAATTTCAACTTCAACCAATCAACACCAATGCTTGAAAAAGAGAAAATAAATGGTCATAAAGATGACCATCAAAACAAAAATGAAGAGGGGAAGATGAGAAATCAAGAATATTACCTAAAAGCCTCAAACTTAAAACTTGAAGAAGATGATGAAGATGGAGGCTTTTCAAGTAGATTCAAGGTAGAAAGGTGTTTAGAATGTGATGGAGATTAAGGAAATGTGTTTACTTTGAATTTTTGCAAACATGGAGGCAAAGAGAGGGAGTGAGGCCGTGTGGGTGGTAGAGAGAAGGAGGAGAAAATGAGAGAAAGATGAGTGTAGAGAGAGAAAGTGATAGTAGGAAATGAAATGAACTTTTAGGGTTTGAAAATAGAATGGAAACTAATTAAGTGAAAAGCCAAAATTTTGGCTCCTAATTGGCCCTCATGGCCATGTAGATGGGGGAGAGAGAGGAGGAAAAAGTGTCACCAAGAATTAGAGTTAAGATGCTAGATTTTTTAAAAGATAGATTTGATTAGACATAAAGTGGATTACATTTAGATAAGATAATTAGGTGATAAGGTAATAAAATAATAGGATAATAAGGTGATTAGGGTTTTCACTACAAGCTATTACCCAATGGACAATTGTTACAGTGCACAAAGCCAGTATTAATTATCCAACGGATAATAGAGCGTATCGCAGAATTTTATTTAACAATACGTACAGAGATTTTATTTATCAGATAAAATCTCAAAAAATGTAAACCTCGTAAACTGTGCCCGACCTCGGGTTTAGTTAGATCCCTCATCGACGTTTTCACAGTTCAAAGTTTACCAGCCTTAAGGAAAACATTTCATTTTTTCGGCTCCGCCCAGTGCGCACGCAAAATTAGAAATATATTAAAATATTCAACATTTTCAGAAAAATCCACAAAAATTCTCAAAAATCACAAATATTAGAAAATGACTATTCATCACGAAACAAACAATTTCTGGGATGTTACACTGACTCTACTCAGTGTGCAAATAAAATGAAGAATATATTAAAATATTCAACATTACCGGAAAAATCCAAAAAATTCTCAAAAATCACAAATATTAGAAAATGATTATTTATGATGAAACAAATAATTTTCAAGGTGTTACAACTTGAGTTTAGAAATGCATTTTTCCCCGAAATAGTTGGGATGATTGTGATGACATGTTTTATGGATATATCTACTAAGAATATGTGATTCTCACCCATGTGTGTATTTCCATAATGATTCTAGGAAAGAAGACTTATGGAAAGTGAAGACAAAGTAGGAACTGAAGACTTAGAATAGTGTTGTTTTATGGATATGTTGTGCCTTGAGAGGCCTAGTTGTAAACCTTGTACATAGTTTGTATTTTTGGGAAATACTGACGTTATGTATATTATCTTTCGTTCGTGACTCATATTTTCTTATATAATGTTGTTATCTTATATTAGAAATGTTTTAGTAATTAGTAGCATGCCTAGATCTAATTACTATGATATAATACATATTATATTGTTGTTATTAAATTTGGGATGTTATAATGCATTCATAATGCATATCAAGTCATTGCTTCTCAGAGCACATTATACCATTCTTAACAATTCATCAATCATATAGTCAATGCTAAACATCAAGTATATTAACTATATATACATTCATAGGACTCTAGTTATCAATATACAACTTAATACATATACTCAATGACCTAATAAGATAACTAGGCAACCAAGAAACATACCATTATCAACCCTAGCTCATAAAATTGCAATTCAAGAACACTCCAAACCAACTAGGATGCAATTCTCATCATCAAATACTAATCCATTCCCAAATCAACAAAGCTAATTAACATTCAATTAACTTACTAATTATATAATTAATTGCTAATTAGATGATTAACTAACCCTAACCCTTATTTTCCTTCTTCCAAACCTGTGACCAACCTATGCCTTTGGTGGCCAATTTTACATTCACCACTCATATAGCCACCTATGACAACACACCACCGTTCACCACCTTGCCAAGTCATGGCCACCACTACCAATTATTGACCACCACAAGGGGCGGCCACTACCAATTCTTGAAAACCCTTATCCACCTCTTCATGGCAGCTAAACCTGCGGCCACCACAACCCACCTTACTCCATATTTAGGATGCCACCACCAAGGGAGGTGAAGCCCCTCCTAAGCTCCTCCTTCCATCCATTAAACTAGCCAAATTGTGGCCTTCAAGTACTAAACCGCCATTAGTCATGGCCAAAACCTCGGCCAACAAGCCTCTAACCACCACCATACAAACAAAAACACTATAAAAGCAAGGAAATGCAAGAAAGGATGGAAGAAACCCCTACTTCTCGCCAAATAGCCATGGTGGAGGATGGTGGAGGGAAGGTGAAGGTTAGGGGATGGAGAAACAAAGGAGTGTAGGAGGTAGAGCTTGGTGAGGTGAGTATTTTCCTCTACTGGAGCAAGTGGTTTTGCTGCCCCTAGAGCCACCACACATAGCCTGGAAACCACAGTGGATAAGTTTTTCTCTTTTCCCTACTCCCGCGCTGCTCTCTCTTAATCTCTATATCTAATTCTTTTTGTTTCTTTTGAGTGCATGTACATGTATAAGTAAGGGAGGTAGGGAATTAAGTGGAGTTTAGCCACTTTAGGTTATGTAATCATAACCCACACATACCCTAGATCACATTAAGGTTCATTTAAAACCCCATGCAAACCCTGTAATCATTTTGCATTAACTCTAACCACTAAAATTGCACCATAGTGCCCTACCTTTCTTGCATGAATCCTAATAGGTTTAAGGTTAAATCAAGCTTTTAAATCAACATATTAACCATCTTACATTTTTAAACCAATAGAATTTTAGCTAAATGCTTTTCTAATCTTGCCTGAATTCCCATTGGCTACCTAGTCATCATCACTTTTATTTCATTTAATAATATAATATAAGCTTAAATAATTATCTAATCTACTCTTATACATTTTTTTCTATTAGCTAACACTTAATTACAAAATTATTATTTTTATATATCATAATTATTCACTAAATTATTTAATTATAACATTCTAAGCAAATAATTACTAATTTTAAAATCACTATATTTAATTAATTTATTAAATACTAAAATTATCTTAATTTATCTTACATTTAACATGTTCACTAAGTTATCAAAACATGCAAGCAAAAAGCTACTCGTTATTCTACTAGTTGTCGAGTTGAGCTAGGAGGGAGGATGTTATAGTAAGCTTCAAAGACATCGAGACGCTTTACAAATAAGGGTTTTATTTAACACCTCTTAAAGCTAATGGGTTAACGTTGCTCTAGAAAGTCATTCCCAAGTTGATCAAGGCTGTTAATGATAGCCAAAACATTCTGCGCTTTGATACCCCAAAAGCAATCAAAAGCAAGTACAATTACAAAGATAAGTGGTTATATGATAGGTACTTAAATGTGAGATTACTAGACAACTGCTTATAGCATTACCAACTTTTTAACTATTTGGGGTCCAATAAACTTTATGACTGCTCATCTAAATGCACTACAAATTTTAGTTAAATCTTGAAGATGTTGGAAATGTGCTTGCATGATGATATAAACTAATTATATTTTGGCCTTGGTGGGGAGTTTGACAATGTTAACCTAGGGAGGGGGTTCAATTAGCCTTAGGTCTATTTTTGTAGTCATTTAGAGAATGTTTGAGAAGCACCCCTCAAGTATGATTGATTTTGTTAACCATTTTTAGCATTTATTAGTTTGATCGGATTTAACTTTTTGACAAATAATGCATTTATAAGATAAGTAAATAAATGACCATTTGTTTTGTTTCTTTGAGAGAAGTAATTAAACGATCATTAATTTTGTTTCTTTGAAAAGCATACAAAATTATTGTACTTATTGCTTGAATGCTCTTTTGTATTTCTAGAGATTTGCCTTGTAGTGGAACTCAACGGCGTGTTTTATGCTACTAGCTTGGAAATGATTATTTGAAGTAAGACTTTTCACTTGATTTTTGTTCAATTGATTCATATCAATAATTAGAATTCATATCATGCACAAGCAAGACTATTTCATACAACCCTATATCAACATGGTTAATCTAGGCTATCATTATTATTATATACATTTATATCTATACTAAAGTAAGTGACATCTTCACATAACTATAGGTCTACTAAGATTTGTGAGCTCAACTCCTTTTCTTCTCCATGATTGCCTCTAATTTTAATTTTATAGATGCAGTAAATTACTACTTGCACAAGTGTCTGATACAAGTTCAATAAGAATTCTTCTCTTCGAGTAGGAGATACTCCTTGAAGGGGGTTAGAGAGAGAAGAGAGTAAAAGAAACAATAAAAATTGGATTGTAATCCTTTTTTGCCTTTCATTCCTCATACTGTGATGTAAATACTAGCTGATAACAGTCCTACGAAAACGGATCCACTACCACGTGTGACGCCCCTTTGAATAATCCAAGGGAACATCTCACTTTCAATTACAATGTGGAAATAAAATTTATGTAAGTTAAGACCCAGTTCATTTTAATAATATATACATTTACTCAATTGTAGTTGGGTAATTAAATTAGCAAGTATATTTTTTTTTCTGTTCATTACATTTACGTTAACGATAATCAATATCCACGGTGACGAAACATACATGGGAAATTAACATTTCATTCATATATATATATAATTATCAAACTGTTTAGTTACAAAGCCTGGCATATCAAAAAGCAAAACTATACCTGCTCCCAAAGGATTATACATACATATCCCTACGGTATCAGAATATACAGCCCACTACAGACAAAACATCAGGCCCCCAAAATAAAATACTGGTAGCCCTTAGTAGCTACAAGTAAAGTCAGTCCCTCAAGTGAGGAGGAATCGAGTCAGGGTCCTCTTCAGGATCCTCTTCGGGGTCGTCCTCAGGAACTTCTTCGGGATCTTCCTCAAGATCTTCTTCGTCAGAGGAAATCACCATAGGAATCGCAGAGTCACGGGATGGGGCCCGAGCTGTGGAACGAAAAGAGTCTTCCCGCGGAGTGAAATAACGATCACCCCACATCTCGCGTATCGGTAGCTGAAACTCCAAACGTAAACTAATACAGCAGGTGAAGACAGGCGGCTCGTGACGCCTCCTGGCTAGAGATAACGACACATCCCCCGTATAGATGCAACGCTCAGAACCATAGTTGATGTACTAACACTCTGGCCCTCCCAAGAAAGTCAGGCGCACATCTCCCAAAAATCTTTGCGTGCGTGGCTCCATATTCTTCTGTAGTCGCTCGGTCAAGATGAGGCCAAAAACCAAGGAAGTCGGGGGCTTCCGGTTCCTTGCAGTTATCTTCTATGGAACGCAGTATACAGACAAAACAGAAGTGGAGAGACGGAGAAGAGGTAAGACATCCTACCATCATTACCAATCATAGCATCGAGAAACCAAACGGCGCAAAGCGCCTACATAGCATTTATGATAGCAATAATGGTAATAAACATTCAATAGCAATTATGATCAACCAAACAGTTCCAGGCAGTTGTATATATATAGGTATATCAGAAGTACAACAGTTCCAATTATAATAATAATGTATGCCAGATGATTCATGGACTCACTATGCACACGTGCCCTCAATAACCAAAATCTTACTCCATGGAGCTAGACACAAAACAGTCGGAGAGAACGATTAGGAGGTATGTCTGTATTCTTGGCTGCCCAGGCCCTCAAGTGCTAAAATTCTCAAATTATCATTTTGTACATCATGGCATTTTACAAGACATTCCACACAGATCTCGACATAGGACAGCGTCTCGGTCCGGATCGTCAGTGTGTTTGCATCGGTCTGCCCCACAGACAGAGAGCTACCAGCTGCCCATTGTGAGGTACTCACACCCTGACGCCCCCAAAGTCAACAAGTAACCTACACTTGTCTATTCGCACCCACACAAAGGTGTAAGTTCAACTCCTAGGCCACCGGCCTTAACCAAGTCCAACGGACAAACTCTTTCTTTTTGTTCAATGCATGACACAATCATACTCCTCATGACCAACTAGGCCCATCATGCTTCAAATGCATGTCATATCATTTATCAACAAGATCTGATCTCATTCACGGGTCTACAACAATCCAATAGTACATTTTAAGGATATCCACAATTTCCATTCATAGTCATGATAAAAGTCAACTATTAAATTCATTATGTGCCTCAAAAGCTCACCCATACTCATGTTCTTCCCTGTTTATGAATCCCTACTTAATCGCTAGTTATCCAATCATTTATGATTTATGTGCTTTTATTAATCCAAGAGTTTTGAATCCAGGAAGATACATGGCCAGAATCACCAACAACGTCACAGATTTAATTACTAGGTATTGGGTGATAAATCATAGTTGTGAATTCGACGGAGACAATGCATTTAGTGGAAAATTGAGGCTGCCATTCGACGAAAACTAACATAGCAGAAGGATGAAAGATGGGAGAACATTTTATAACAAGATTGGATAAAAACCAATTTACTGTCGGATGGAGGTTCATCGAACGTAGATCAAAACTGTCGAATTTTTCCAGAAGGTCAGCAGAAGTCCTATTTCGACGGATGTGGGTGTCGACGTTGGAGAAATCTCCCAAGTGTTGAACCGACGAAAAATACTGTGGTCAGAACTCTAATTCGACGGATCTTAACATTCTACTCGATGAATATTAACTTTGGGAAGCTCCTGATAAATGGACAGAAGATCTACTCGACAAGTATGTCTCTCGATGGGTATTAGCATTCTAACTCGACGAATATGTCACTCGACGGATGTGGTCATTCAAATTCGATGGATTTTGATATTGCACTAAATGACCAGGAATCAAATTCGAAGGGCATGGCCAGGGGTTCATACTCGACGGATTTTAACTTTACTAAGTGATCAAGACATCAAATTCGACGGGTTTGGCCAGGGGTTCATACTCGACGGATTTTGACTTTACTAAGTGATCAAGACATCACATTCGACGGGTTTGGCCAAGGGTTCATACATGACAGATTTTGACATTACTAAGTGATCAAGACATCACATTCGACAGGTTTGGCTAGGGGTTCATACACAACAGATTTTGACTTTACTAAGTGATCAAGACATCACATTCGATGGGTTTGGCCAGGGGTTCATACTCGACGGATTTTGACTTTACTAAGTGATCAAGACATCACATTTGACGGGTTTGGCCAGGGGTTCATACACGACAGATTTTGACATTACTAAGTGATCAAGACATCACATTCGACGGGTTTGGCCAGGGGTTCATACACGACAGATTTTGACTTTACTAAGTGATCAAGACATCACATTCAACGGGTTTGGCCAGGGGTTCATACTCCACGGATTTTGACTTTACTAAGTGATCAAGACATCACATTCGACGGGTTTGGCTAGGGGTTCATACACGACAGATTTTGACATTACACTTAATGGTCAGAAACTCAAGTTATTACCATTTCTTACCAAGAATCCCAAAATTTTAGTCTCAAGGCGTGGCCATCCGAGAGCCAGCCCGACAGCGTTCCTTTTAGATTATTCGTTCCAGTACACATAACTATATCAAAACACACAAAACAATCAACTAGCATATGTATACATCACCAGCAGCATACAAACAGAGATGAATCTCAGTACCAATCACAAACAACGTCCCTAAATGCTAAAAGAGGTTGAGGAGGAGTGTCTTCCTCTTACCTTGGAGAAGCACAAAGAAAGGTGGCTCCTTTTTGGTCAGGATTTCGTTTCCAACTTCCAAGAAATCCTTAAACATTTAAACTTGCAAGAATCAGAATCTTAATATTGAAATGGATACCCATTGTCATCAAAGTGACAGTGGGTTACGAAAAAGAGAAGAGAAGGAGAAAAAGCTAAGAGCTTTACCTTAAAGCTCCAACCTTTAAGCTTCAAAGACGTAGGAGAATGAAGATGGAGGAAATGGCAGAACCTTGAAACTGATTTCCTCAATGATGGTGGTTCTCCAAACACAAAATGGTGCTAAGATTGGGACGGTTTGAAGAACAAAATGGAGGTGTGGGTGGATGGTGTTGCTGCTGTAGGGTGAAAGAGAAGAGAGAAGATGAGTGAATAGTAGCTACGTATTGGGAGGAGAGGAAATGTGAGAAAAGGAAATGAATTAGACCCCCTTAATTTCAAACGTGCTGCACAAATTGGGAGGAGAGAGAAATGATAAAAATAATGGTTGGAGGAAGCTTCCTTGAGAAGTTTCGCGCGCTCCTCGATAAAGCACATAGTAAGCTTGTTTCCAAATTAAATACATCTGACAGATGATTAATTACGCTGTGGAATTATTTTCTCAGTGAATAAAATTTACAATTGATGAAAATAATATTTTATTATTCATCAGATGATTTTATGATACCAAAATTTTATGTAACAGATAAAACTTCAAAAAAATGTAAACCTCGCAAATTGTGCCCGGCCTCGGGTTTAGTAAGATCCCCCGTTGACACGTTGACAGTTCAAAGTTTACCAGCCTCAGGGAAAATATTCTAGTTTCCCCGGTTCCGCTCAGTGTACACGCAAAATGAAGAATATATTAAAATATTCATCATTTTCAGAAAAATCCACAAAAATTCCTAAAAATCATAAATATTATAAAATGATCGTTTATAATGAAATAAAGAATTTTTGGGATGTTACACCACGCGGTCAGTGATCATATTTCTTGCGCATATACTAGAGAATCTAATAACAGAATTGAAACAAACAAAAATGCAATTATAATATCTTCTAGACCATTCTTTGTCACGTGCTGTGAGCAGGTAATAACTAGTTGTGTCACACTTGCTTATCCTTGATCAAACAAAATCTTCTAACCACCTTGGGCCCTTCCTGATGCGTTTGGGCCTTTCTGATGTAAGAGTATTAGACCCATTGAGCCCATTCCCCAGAGATAAGACATCAGACTTATCCAACCTCGTATCATTGCCTTGTCCTTCTGAAACAACCTTGTCCTCAAGGTTGTGGTTAGGGTAATTGTCTGAAAACCTTGCCTCATCTTCCCAAGTGGCTTCAACGACCGGAAGTTCATCCTATTGAACCAGAATTTGTCGGCGATTCCCTTGAGGCGTGCGTATAGTCCTGTGACCGAGTATTTCAGAGGGTTACAACTCAACCAAGGTGCCTATGACTGCAGGTTCCAAGTTCGGGGTTTGGGTTGGTGGTGACCCATAGAACGGTTTCAGCTTGGATATGTGAAAAATGGGGTGAATCCGAGCATTCTCCGGTAAGACCAGCTCATACGCAACAGCCCCGATTTTTTTTTGATCTGGAAAGGGCCGAAGAAACGCTTGCTGAGCTTGGGGGATCCATGGCCACGCAGTGTCAGTTGTCTGTAAGGACGTAAACACAACCAAACCCAGTCCCTTGGTTGGAAGGAACGATCTTTGCGGTGGGAATTTGCAAGGGACCTCATACGGACTTGAGCTAGAGCAAGGTTATCCTTCAAGATCTGGAGCAGTTTGTGTCGATGAGCCAATGATTCATCCAAGGATGCTATCGAGGTTGACCCAGCGACGTATGTTCGCAGTGAAGGAGGGCTGCGCCCATAGACAGCTTCAAAGGGGGTCATTCGGATCGTCGACTGATAGGAGGAATTGTACCAGTACTCAGCAAGGGGGAGAAATTTGTTCCAAAGTTTGGGGGAATCACTGACGAAACAGCGGAGGTACGTCTCCAGGATTCAATTAGTGACCTTAGTTTGACCATCCGATTCCGGGTGATAAGCACTGCTAAAAGCAAGAGTGGTGCCCTGAAGGCGGAACAATTCACGCCAAAACTTGCTTACGAAGAGCTTATCGCGGTCACTGACAATCGATTGAGGCATTCCATGCAATTTGTAGATCTCAGATAAGAAGATGGAGGCTAGCTCAGCTGCAGAGAAGTGGTTTGGCAGAGCAATGAAGTGAGCGTACTTAGTCAGACGATCCACGATTACCCAGATAACTGTCTTCCCATTTGACAGTGGTAAGTGAGTCACAAAATCCATGGATAGATCCTCCCATACTTGTTGGGGTATAGGTAGGGGTTGTAGGAGTCCAAATGGTTTGTGTGTAGAATATTTATGTTGCTGAGATATTGTGCAGGCCTTGATGAACTCCTTCACTTCCTGTGCCATATTGGGCCATGAGAAGACTGATGTAAGGCGAGTTAGAGTGCCTTTGTTGCCCGAGTGGCCTCCTTCCAGGGTTGCATGAAATTCTTGGATTAGAGCAGGCCTTAATCCAGTCTCCAAAGGTATGAATAATCGCCCCTGACAATATAAGAGCCCTTGTTGAACTGTGAAATGTGTCCCTCTGACATTGCTAGCATCAAATTTGTTTAGCAGGGAGATGCCTGTGGGGTTAGAGGCATAGAATTCCTGTAATTGTGCAATAAGGAGAGGTTGGCAGATGAAAATGGCAGCAAACAAAGCCTCAGTATGCTCAGGTAGTCGCGATAGTGCATCAGCCACCACATTCGAGTGCCTAAGTGTGTATATAATCTCATAGTCAAACCCTAGGAGTTTGGTTAGCCATTTTTGTTGTGCCGGGGTCTGGATAGTCTGGGAAAGAAGGCCCTTAAGGCTCTTTTGATCGGTGTAGATGCGGAAATAGCGGCCAAGTAAGTAGTGGCGCCATTTCTTTACTGCCGCAGTAATAGCATACATTTCCCACTCATAGGCTGAGGCGGATTGCATCTTAGGACATAGTTTCTTGCTAAAAAATGCAATGGGGTGAGCGGTTTGTGATAGAACAGCCCCAATAGCTGTGCCTGAAGCATTTGTAGTAACATCAAATGGCAATGCAAAATTGGGAATGGCCAACACGGGAAGGGAGATCATGGCCTGTTTCAAGGCTGTAAAGGCCACCTGAGCTTGTGGTTTCCAAACAAAGCTTTGTTTCTTAAGCAAGTCAGTTAAGGGGCTGGCTATAGAGGCATAATGCTTGACAAACTTGCGGTAGTAACCTGTGAGCCCTAGGAATCCCCTAAGAGAGGTGAGTGAAGTAGGGGCAGGCCACTCTTGTATGACTTGGATTTTTTCTAGGTCAGTTGCCACCCCTTGGGCTGTGATGATATATCCTAAATAGGCCACCCTATGCACACCAAATTGGCATTTAGAGAATTTGGCAAACAACTGATGCCCTGCAAGTAGTTGGAGGACTTGTTGTAGGTGATTCAAATGAGAATCCCAGTCCTTGCTATAGATAAGTATGTCGTCAAAAAACACTAATACAAATTTGCGGAGGAATTGACGAAATACCTCATTCATAGTGGCCTGAAAAGTAGAGGGGGCATTTGATAACCCAAATGGCATCACCAAAAACTCAAAGTGTCCATCTATGGTTCAGAAGGCTGATTTGAAAGTATCCTCTGGAACAAGTAGTATTTGGTGATACCCCGAGCGTAGGTCCAATTTAGAAAAAATCATAGAACCATGAAGCTCATCAAGAAGCTCATCCACCGTAGGTATGGGAAACCTATCCTTTATGGTAATGGCATTGAGAGCACGATAATCCACGCAAAAACACCATGTGCCATCTTTTTTCTGAACCAGCAACACAGGCGAAGAAAAAGGGCTGGTGCTCGGTTTAATAATACCCTCGTGGAGCATCTCCTGTATCATCTTTGTCATGAGTTCCTTTGGGCAGTGTGGGTACCGATATGGACGTACATTAATTGGGGCCGAACCAGGTAAGAGGTGAATGTGATGATCCTGGTTATGGTGTGGTGGCAACCTATGAGGGATGCCAAATACTGGTGCAAACTGCTGTAAAATAGTGTCCAGAGAGGGTACTAGAGAGCTAGTGTCAAGGGTAGATGTAGGGAAGAATGTTGTATGGTTAAGTGTGGGATCTGTGCAAGATATAGAAATGGTAATGCTATGTGCCGACTCAATAGCATCAGTAAACAAAAACCTGTGGAACTGAGCTAAGGTGGCGGGTGTGGGAGTGTTTGAGGGTGAGCCAATGAGTGTTATAGGGGTGTTTTGGTAGATAAATTGGATAGAAGGACTATTGTAGTCCGAAAGGAAAGAACCCAGAGTCTGCAGCCACTGCACACCCAATACAAGGTCTGCCCCGTGAATAGGAAGGGTGAAGAACGGTATGTAGAACAACTGATTAGCAAGGAGAACTGGCACATCGGCACAGTTGCCACTACATTGGATAGAAGCTCCATTGCCCACAATGACAGAAAAAGGGTTAATGGCTACAATTGGAAGTTTCAAAAACTCAGCTACACGCGGCTGCATAATATTGTGGGAACTGCCTGAGTCAATGAGGATAGTGACTGTGAGTTCATGAATGTGGCCTTGAACTCTCAGGGTCTTAGGAGAAGGTGGCCCTAAAAGGGCTGCTTGGGAGAGATGGAAATGTTCATAAGGGTTAGGATTGGCTAGGTCTGTTGCGGTTAAGGAAAGCTGGGGTCCCGGGTCTATAGGTTCGGTGGCTGGGTTTAGGGTGTCATTGCTGTCAGTTTCAGGGTCATCACAGAGCAGTAACATGAACTGTTTACGCTGACAACGATGTCCGTGGTGCCATTTATCATCACAGTTATAACAGAGGCCTGTAGAGCGCCGCTCATGCATTTCTTGTGGGGATATACGGCGGATGGGTGGTGTGGATGGTGGGGTATTTTGGTTTGAAGGTGTTTGGAGGATAGGGGAAAGGTTGCTAGGTGGAAATGGGCGAGGGTGTCTAATAAGGCTATTTTTGGTATCTAGGAATTTGGCCTCCAACAGTTTGGCAAGTCCAATAGCATGGGATAAGGAGTATGGTTGGACTATAGCCATTTCGCATTGAATTTCTGGTTTTAGGCCAGAAATGAAACAGTTTAGAAGCATTTCAGCAGGCATGCCTAGGACCCTGTTGGATAGAGTTTCAAATTGGTGTTGGTATTCCACCACCGAACCCATTTGACGTAATTTGAACAGAGCAGCTTGGTGATTATCAAAAGATGATGGTCCAAATCTGAGTTCTAAGGCTCTAGTGAAGGCATCCCATGAGGAAATTTGTTGATTTCTTGCTATCCACTTATACCAACCAAGTGCCTCACCTTGCATAAAAAATGGCACATAAGTCATGCGTTGAGAGGGAGGAATATGGGTGAGATCAAAATACTGATCTACCTGAAAAATCCAATCTAAAGGGTTAGAGCCATCAAAGGGGAGGAGTGTGATTTTGGGAGGTTCAACGGTGGGTGTAAGGGGTGGGTATGGTTGAGAACATTGTAGTTGTTCCTGGATCAGGGTAGGGAGTTGGGTGGCTAAGAAATTTTGGAAGTTTTCTTGTTGGTTGGTAATAACATCAATACTAAGTTGCATTTCTCTGATCTGAGCAGTGATATCATCAGCATTTTTGTCATTTTTTTCAGGTTTGGGAGGCATTTGAGCCAGCAATGAAAGCACCAATGATACAAGTTCAATAAGAATTCTCCTCTTCGAGTGGGAGATACTCCTTGAAGGGGGTTAGAGAGAGAAGAGAGTAAAAGAAACAATAAAAATTGGATTGTAATCCTTTTTTGCCTTTCATTCCTCATACTGTGATGTAAATACTAGCTGATAACAATCCTACGAAAACGGATCCACTGCCACGCGGTCAGTGATCATATTTCTTGCGCATATACTGGAGAATCTAATAACAGAATTGAAACAAACAAAAATGCAATTCTAATATCTTCTAGACCATTCTTTGTCACGTGCTGTGAGCAGGTAATAACTAGTTGGGTCACACTTGCTTATCCTTGATCAAACAAAATCTTCTAACCACCTTGGGCCCTTCCTGATGCGTTTGGGCCTTTCTGATGTAAGAGTATTAGACCCATTGAGCCCATTCCCTAGAGATAAGACATCAGACTTATCCAACCTCGTATCAGTGTCCTGTTTTGTAAATTATGTTTTGCACTTAACTATGCTGACATAATGCAATTTAGAATTGTTCTCCTTGGACAATGTATTGTGACCGCATCTACAAGATGATTTTGAAAAGAATGAGGGAAAAATCAGGTGTAATGTCATACATGGGACCGATTTTTTGTGTTAAGTTGCCCAATGTAATTCAGAAAACTAGATTTCTTTAATTGTTTGGTGAGCTCTCAACATATCTACAAATCTTTTAGACAAAATTATGTGGTCACCAACAGGGTGAAATTGCATAGATAAAGTACTGCTATTCTATGTACCCAAAAAAAAAGTACCGCTATTCTTGCCAAAGACTTCACTTTCTTGTTTGGAACATTTTGTTCTTGACTGAGACATGCTTCACTTGAACTTTTAATGTATTACTTTGGCAAAACATTTAAATGTAAATTGTCTTTCTGTAACAGAAGCCCACAAAATGATCTAAATAGCATTTCTATCAAGTTCTTTATAATACTCCTTTAAATGTCTCTGTTTCTTCCCTAGTTGACTATGAAGGAAGATGACTTTTGTGGTAAATTTGTTGGGGAAACAAATTGGATTCTCTGACACATTGAAATATTGGATTGTGTTTTCACCATTAGTTTATTCTTTCAATTTTCACTAAGGTTAATGGTATAGATGTTAATAATACACACAAAACTATGGTCATTTTCCTTTTGCAAAACTTTTTCTCAAAGGAAGATACCATTTTCGTAGTGGTTGAAAATGTTTTGACCAATTCAGTTAGTGCAAATATGGGTTTGGAAAGACATTGAATTTTCTATTTGAATGGCAATCAACTGAGATTTATAACTCCCAAAAAACGACTTATAGAACATCAAAATTCTGGTTTAAAAGTCTTAGAACATGAGTATACATCAACTCAATAATTTGTATTTCGCATTGGCTTAAACACTAGCCTGTTTATGGTTATAAAGTCTAAGAACTTGAGTATACATATTCTTTTTATAATATGTATGATAATATGGTTTTATCAATAGTGAAATTCATAGCTCTCAGAAAACAAGGTTGTAATTGCTTTTAACAAAAGCTTGACAGTTACAGCTCAAAAAGGCAAACATAGGTAGTTAAGGGATTTTTGTGGTGATCGGTTGGTTGATTACGGTGGCAATGCCAATATCGAGATTAATAACAATAATTTCTCATAAAAGAAGACAAAAAAGAGTTTAATAATGAAACAAAGATCGGTCTCTACTAGGGGTGGAGAAAGAACCAGTGTGATCACACGTTGTCCTATTTTACTTCCTGAAATCATCTTACAAAGGGAATACAACATGTTTTTACCGAATGTGCACATGAACCTATGAGTCAACACTATATATCACAGTACTAGAGAGTTGAGAAATACAAATTTGCTACCATAAGGAGCCCAAGCATTACAAATAGTGCATAGAACTAACAGTCGTCCACTTTTGTATATTAATTTTAACCAAAATGGAAATTGTGACTTAAACTTTTCTCTTTTGTCATACAAGTCTAAAGTCTAATTACTATCAAGAAAAAAGAAAGAATGAAATGAAACAACTTACTAAATATTCATATATAATTTTAAAAAATTGTTTGCGTATACAATTAATAACGTAAATGAAAACGTGTATGATCTTTCAAATCAAGAAGGATAAATAAGATGAAATGCTAGGACATAATGATATTTATATTGGTATTATATATTCTGCAATAGTTATAATGGTTTTTTTTCCATTCAAGTTTGTCCATTTTTAAACTATTTTTTATTTGTGAATTAATCGGATAAATAAGAAAATTAACAAAAATTAGTTGTTATTATTATTTTTTATTTTTTCGCATTTTTTATACATCTATGGTTTTGTCATATGCTATTTGTTTTAGGGGGGGAGGGGATAGTTATATAGTAATGGACATTTGTTGGCTTAAGTAACATTACAAGTGTTTTCTTCCTAAATTTTAGATATGTTGACATATATCCCATTCAAATACAAAAGTCAAAGGAGATAAATTTTAGCTCCTTATTGCCAATAAATTGTTAGATATTGATTAGATGCATCTACTAAAACAGAAGTTTGATAATGTGCCATTGAGACTTCCTTCGGATCATATATTTATTTATTTCAAATTGTTAAGGAACTGTTAGAAGTCAATTTGATACAATTTTATTACCTATTTTCTCTAACATTAAACAATAAATTATTCAAATTTGAGTATTCAACGTAATTGTTTTAAAAGTTATTATTTTGTCCAACCTCAAGGTAGAGACCATTGAGGTATTTTAATGGAGTTCTGAGGTGTTTAAGCAAAAAGTCCTCTTTACAAGGTGATGCTTGCTTTTATAGAAGTCATAGAGGTGAGGAAAGTATGATATCACCTCTTCATCGGTGATTATGAGGTAGTTATGGAATGCCCTAATGAGAGCATGCCATGTAACCATATTTTCTAACTAATTTAGTTTTAGAAATTTCACCCATGCTAGGCGGATCTTGTTGCTTCTTTCTTGGGCTTATGTTGTAAGCCTAATGATAAAAAGGGATATGGTCAACACCCCTAAGCTTGGGGTGATAAAGGAGGGAACAAGCTTGATGGATCATGAACTTGACTGACATGTTTGCTAGTGTTTAGCCGTAGACATATTTTATTGCTGATATGATCTTGGTATTACGAAAAGCAAAATTTTGAAACGATCAATTCTCATCATTCAATAACCACAATATGAATGATCAGTAATGAAACAAACAAGTTATTCAGCCGATCATATCTTTTTATTGAGGTAAAATGGGATAATGGTCATCCTGAAGTATTGATTAATTCGTTTTGAGATTCCGATCTAATTTATTTATTAAAAAACATTTGTACCTTGTTGTGAATGTTACAAAGAAATTGTAATCTTACTTTATCTTTATTAAGGGAATTCTATCTTATTGCAACTGGCTTTCCTATCATCAATGTTTTAATTTCAGCTATCTATCCATTACTATTTCGATTTTATTAGGCATCTTCTCGAAATACCGATCGGCTATGGGTAAAATATTTCATAATGTTGGCCAATGTCAGTCGTTTTTGAATAAAATAATTTTATTAAAATCAATTGCACATCATTCCAAACATCATCTTTGTTACATACTATCCCTAAACTATACATTTAATATGAGTGTTTGCTTCATCTCAATGGCATCTGCTTCATCATAACATCTTTGAATATCAAAGATGCTGCTGATTCTCTAGAAGACTTTGAGTGTTCCTCTTGTGCAGCGGAGTTTTCTGACCATGATGTACTTGATTGTTACATTTGCTTTGGACCGTCTCTTCTTTATTGATCGGACCCATGCAGGGGTTATCATTTCTACTCAGTCTAAGCTCTATGATATCCTTGATTTACCATGGAGGTTAGAGCAAGAAAAACTTTAGTGAGGGAGATGTTACCAAGTGGCTTCAAACTCAAGAGGGGGGTGAATTGAGTTTATAAACTATTTTCTCAAATCTTTTACAAAACAGTTGAATATCAATTTTCTTTGAAACTATTAATTGATTGAAGTAAATAGATAAATGAAATTGATCACTTCACTCATAAATAAATAAACCAAGATAGAAAGTATTCAAGCAGGCATATAAAATTAAAGTACAAATGTAAAGAGATAGAGTTGAGAATAGCAAACACATGGATTTATCCTAATTCAGCCACCCTTTGTGACCTACGTCCAGTTCTTAAGTGAACCACCCAAGATTTTCCACTATCATTTCAAGCTTGAACAGGTGCTTGAAACCTTTACAACTGAGAACACTCAACACACATCTAGGATGTCTCACCCTTATGCTTGAGCCTAGAAAACAGGGATACCTCACCCTTTACAACTCTTGAATGATACTTCACCCTCTTCTTTATCAAGGGATACTTCACCATTTTCTCTAGAGGGATACCTCATCCTCTTTAAAGGAAAGAAAGATAGAATGATAAACTCATAAAAGAGTAGATATTACAAATTGAAGCTTAACGGGTTGAAGGATATTCACACTTTTAGCTCATAAAATAGAGTATGATATTCAAGGCTGTTAAACTCATATTCAATGCTTAACCAAGATGTTTTAGATTGATTTCCAATAGACTTCAATGCCCAACAACTTGTATTTATAGCCCAAAGCATTAAAGATCCGTTGGAGATGGTTGGAGCATTAAATGCAGTCATACTAGCCATTACTTTCTGACTATGGAACTGTGCTTATTCGAATAAACAAGTCCTTATTCGAATAAACCCACTTATAGCACAATAAGAATTTGGTTTCTGGAACTTGTTATTCAAATAACCCTTTTGGTTATTCGAATAAGTCCTTTTAAAAACACATTCTGGAATACTTTTATTCAAATAACAAATGTGTTATTTGAATAAATCTTTTAAAATAGAAGCACACATAGCTTATTTTGAGCCCTTATTTGAAATAAAGCCCTGTTTTATTCGAATAAGGCTTGGTGGATTGGAAATCTAGCCATTCTGACTTTGGTTATTCGAATAGGAAAATCCTTGATTCGAATAAACCTATTTGAAAATATTTTAAAACAAAACTTACCAATTGTTTCCAAATGTTCCAACAAGATTTTAAGCACTTAAAGACTATTTCTTAAGATACCAAAAACCATTTGAAAGCCTTGAAAACATGTGTGTTACTTGGGTTCTTGAAAAACAAGTTTAAGAGCTTAAGTGTGAACCCCTTTTTACCTTTACACAAAGATCTAAGTCCTAAAGCTATTCTTGAAGGTCTTGGACTTGATCTTACCATCATCTTTTTGTTTGTTATCATCAAAACAAATCTTCAATGGCCAATAGCAATTACAAGAGATCGTCCTTGGTTCTTTGTCTTCCTTAGAAACCCAACAATTGCCAAGACTCTTTCCCAACAACCATTTCTGTTCTATTCATTTGCTTCATATGCCTGGGAAGAAAGGCTCTTGCCGGCCTAGGAGACGTCGATCAAGGGTGGTTCATTTTTGCTTAGGTCTAACTAGACTATCATACTTAAAAAGAAAAGCTTTTGCTCCTCTTTTTCAGATTGGTTATGAAGATTTTGAGACGCTTCTGGAGGTAAAGGAGAATTATGAGAGACATTATTCCAGTTTCTCTCATTTATGCTACTCGTTGTGATTGTGAAGCTATTATCCTTGCATCCTTATTTATAGTAGTGGAAGCATTAATTGCAGCTTCTCCTTATTGGCTACATATGTGGCATTACAGCCATTTCTTATTAGCTGTGAGTTTGGTGTTTTTTCTTGAAACTCATCTTCTCATTTATTATACCATTAATGGTATAAATTTCTTACTCTTTCTAGGTATATTCCGTTGGGATTACCACTGGCTCTTCTATTACTCTTTTATTTTATCCTAGCGCAATTATTATAGTATCAGATAGTTTAGGCTCCTTATGTTTATCAAACATTGCAATCGTGAGTTTTGGCGATCATTATGATTACCTCACACATGTTGGGGATTATCACTATGCTTGTTTATCCTTAAACTCCCCTTATGACCAGTTGTTCGTTAACTGACAAGTTAATGCTAAATATCGAACACATTTTATGAAAAACTGCTTTAGTCCCATTTTATGGTTGATAAATTGTTCCCATAACTATTTTGATCTTGCCATTAGTTCCTTTATGGTCTTTTTGATAGAATATGGTTGCCTCACTCTCTAACTGATCTTTTCACCTTTTTTACTTTTATTAACTAATCTTTGTTGGATATTAGTCAAAATCTCACTTCCTTATTTTTTAAATAATGACCTGACATGCCTTTTCCCCATTCTTTCTCCCTAACCATTGGATCAACCTTACTATTCCTTCTTAAAAGTTATCTTTTCATTGATGACCTAATACGCCTTTTCTTATTCTTTCTCCCCAACCAATCATCCTTGCTATTGGATTTTAATCGTTGAATTACAAAAACCCTTTTTCTTTCATGACTTGAAGTGCTAATTGACATGACCTTTTGGTTTTCAAATTTGTTAGCCGATGTGACCCTTTGGGTTTCAACATTTGCAAACCTTTTAAATAAGGAGCATTTTCATTTGATTTCTCCCATATTTTCAAACTTGCTTCTCATTCTCAAAATAATTTCTTCCCTGTTGCATCTCATCTTTGGCTTTACGTCTTTTCTCTTTTGGTCTTCTACATCTTTGGGACACCATTGTCACCAGTTTATATACTTTCTCTTCCTTTTCCTTCTTTACTTTTACTTCTTTGTTCTTTTGAGTTTTCCTTTAAGATTTATGGGTTTCTTCAAATCAATCTTTGAATCAAGTTTTGGTTCCTTCTTTTGCAGGTTTTGGCAACTTTATGACACCTACCCTTCTTCCTTTCTTCCTTCTTTCAAGTATCTCCCTTCCTCTTTTCATTTTTAATCTTTTATCCTTTCCTTTTATAGAATGGAATCACCTAGAGATTTGGGTTTAGACTCTGAAAGTTCCTTATTAAAGATAATTAGGGAGTTTTCTCCCTATACTCCCTCTTATAGAACCTATGCCTCTGGTTTTACACAAATATTTTTTGAAAAACTTATATACTTGGATATCTATTCATCTTCTACAGGAGATGTTGTTAAAAAAATATAGCTTTCTTTAGGGAAAAAATACACCAAAGAGATAGAAGATTAAAGCAATTGTTTAGTAACTTAGGACTCAATTATTCTGATCTTTTTAACTATTAGTCCTTTTCTGCTTTATTCTATTCTTTTTCTAACCTTCCTTTGTATAATTTTAATCATTTTTTTGACAAGCAGGTTAGGATGAGCAATAATGCTGAAACAACTATCTTCAATCGTTCTACTTTAGTGTCCAAGTATCCGTGTGTTAGCGAAAATGTGTTAAAGCATTCATCTTTGTATACCACCGTCCCTACTCTTCAAGTAATACGCTAGTCCATACGTGTCGCTCGGGATGAAAATGAGGGTTTGTACATTTTAGAACCCTACTCGACAGATGATTGTGTTTGTAGCTCAACTCCTCAAGTTCTCTGACTGACAGTTTCATGTTGTACGAAGTTGTTTTCAGTTGGATTGGTATCTCTTTACCCTTTTCTCCTTTAGAGATTGACATTTTAAATTCCATTAAGGTTGCCCCTTCTCAGCTCCATCCAAACAGTTGGCCTTCCATTCATAGTTTCGAACTTTTATGTAATTGTCTTAGCATTGTCCCAACTGCTAAGAAACGTTTCTACATATTTCGGCTTTTCGGTTCAACTAATGGACTTATTTCCTTTATAAGCAACTAAGGAAAGAAAATACTCAAACATTTTGATTCCTCTTTTAAAAAGTTTAAAGGTGGTTACTTCTAGGTCACCCCAATGTCCCATGTATATTCTTCTTTATTGAACCTTGATGGTTAGCCCAAATTCTAATATTTCAGGGTTGAAGTATCAGGATAATCACCTAAGTATTCTCAAAACTAGTTCTCCCTAGAAGATTAGTGAGTTATTGATAGGTTGTCAGTAATATCTCCTGCTCACCATTACTCAAAAATCATTTAGTGGCAATATGATTTTGATAGCTTAACTTCTTATTTTGGTGAGTTTTAGTTTCATTTTATTTTCCACATTTATCTCTTGAGTCTGTATTTGTGTTGTTTGAGTGCAACTTATTTTTCTTTTCCTTCTTTTTCAGAGAATATGATTCCTCCAATCCCTTTCAAGGTTCCTACTGCTTCTCTAACAAAGGTAGCTTAGAAAAAGAAAGGCAAACACTCTTGCTCGTTCTCAACAAAACGAGTCTTCTGAAGCAATAAATTTTGATTGGGTTTCAAAGCACCCCTGCCTAAAGGTGGTTTAACAGCTTCTCAAGGGGCTTTAAATGTCTCAAATGTTGTAGTCTCTTCAGGTGATCACTTCAAACCAATCAGTGCTCTATCCCTGACTCATCCTTTTGAAATCCCTCCTTCATCTGCTACCTAAGTTTGTCCTCATGCTTAAGAAAAAGGAAAAGAAAAAGAAATTTTTTTTGGGAAAGTCTCTTTTCCTTTTGCCAATCCTAGGTTGTCAGAAAAAGCTCTAAGAGAGTATGTTTCTTCTTCCAGGGTTCAGCTGGAAACATGAAGTCGATATCGTTTTCCAACTGATCAACTTGTTAGCCAATATCTTTCTATTACTACTAACATGGAAAAGTATTCAGACATCAGTCTTGAAGGTCTTAGCTTTTGGGTCAAGAATCATGGTATGAAGTTAGCAAGCATTAGTCGGAGGAACCGTAAAGATTTTGAGGCCATGAAGAATCGCATTTATGAGCTCGAGGGGAAGTAAAATTCTATTTCTTAAACTTTTATTGAGAATGAAGAATTAAAGAAACAAATGGCTAAGGTGGAAGCTTGTTTGGGAAGGTTGAGGAGATTAAAAGAATTAGTGGCCAAGTTGCATCACCAAACTAATGTCTTAAGCCCCACTACCGAGAAGCTTCTAGGTGCTGAGAAAAGAGATGATCTTGCCGAGAAATAAACAAAGGACCTTTGCCTAAAGAACTCCGAGCTTACTGCCAAAATTGTTGCCTTAAAAAGGAAGTTTGATAAAGATGCAACAAATTTGAAGGGTTGCGTCCAAGCTTATGAAAAAATAAGCAAGAAGTTGGGTAATGACATGTATTGAGGCTTTAAGAAAGCAATTTCTAAGGCTTGGTTTATCTGCCCAGGTGAAAAATTTGAAGCTTGTGGCTCTCTAAAAGAAATTGAAAATGGTCAGCTTGTTGAGGAATAATATAAATCAGGTGAGTACTCTGAGGAAGATGAGGGGAATGTGTTGGGAATTGCGGATCAAAATATCTCGCAGCGGAATAATAGGATTCCCACACAGGATCCATGCGAAAAGTCCATAATCCGAGTTTTTTAAAAATTACCTCTTGAAGCGTGATAAACACAAGCGAGGTGAATCACCAACACCGTAATAGTGACGATGTTTCTGCGGTATCCACACGAACAGACTTGCAAAAGGAGTCACGCCTCTGTTTCGCGGTGCTAGCTGCGAATAGAAGAGAAGAACCTTTCACTGTCTCTCACTCACTTTCTTAGGTGCGGCTAGGGTTGTGATGTAACATGTATAGCAGCCCCCTTAACAGTACTATTTATAATAGTGGCTGCCTTAAGTGAGTGTGAGCGTAGCAAGGTAAGTCAGTGCAACCCTAAAACCCATCTCGTCATGAGTTAGGCCCACAATTGAATCCGAGTCCAACTTGGATCCTTATTGCTCCAATTTAATCTGTTCTAAGTGTGCGACCTGCAGGTTCTCATGACGTTGGTAGTAATATTAAAATCTCATTTTAATATTACAAACATGTGAGGTATCTAGCAACACATCAACTGCTACCCAAGTAATGAGAATGTCGGTGATTTGACATAACCTATCCGTGATCAATGTTTCCGTGTAGTTTAGTCCCTTTGTCAAGATATCTAGATTGAACACAAGGCATGGAATGCGTCACCCTTGTATAGTCCAATCATTCGTTTCCCGATACTCGAGTAGACTTTGTAACAATAAATGAGATCAATATCTCATATTGACTCATTTGAGCATGGCCATGCATTTCGCAGTCTCACTCAATCGTGGGGCCCGAAGATATCGCTCTGTTATGTAGGAGTGACAAATTCCATCTAGGTCACTCACATCCCTCTCGCATGATTTGCGGTATGTCCAATAACCAACTTTATAATCACCTTGTTACAGATGACGTTTGATGGCATTAAAACACACAACTCCTCATGTAGGAATCGTAGTGATTTCGGTCAAAGGACCACAAACACCATTATCACTATGAGAATCGCTTATGACACTCACGTAACGATCCATGTAGCGTTCTCATGGTGGGTCACCCAAGACATCATTACTCTAATATGTACCAATGTGAAGACTTGATATCTCATATCCATGACCCGTGAGATGCGGTCATCGGGTCTCTACACATACTAGTCTCAATGTATTATTGTTGTCCTAATTAACAATAATACTTGACTAGGACATTTAAGAATAGTGTTGTAACCAAAAGGATCTCACGATCAAGTCATCCACTTGATGTCCTATGGCATCAAACTTACTATTCTAAGGACTTTATTATGTTTATCAAAAAAGAACACAATAAATGAAATGCCTCATATATAAAATAGCATAATATAATGTATGTCAGTACAAACAAAATGTATTGGCCACTAGGGCATACACCAACAGAATGAGAATGTGGGGGATGCAAATCTAGAGGTTCGCCCAGATGGTGAAGGGCCTTCAAATGATATTCCCTCTACTCCTACTTTTGATGGTCCTATTGAAGACTAAATATCTTAGCACTTCTTATATTTTAGATTTCTTGTATTTCCTTTCCTGTTGTTTAAACTTTAATGGCCTTGCCTTTTGAATGAAACATGTTACATTTCTATGTTTTTTCCTTTATAGGTAGAATTGTATAAGCATTGAACTTTTAATTGTGCATGTCTTTACTAAGACATGTTTTAACTTATACATAACAATTTCTTTTCTAAGATCATTTTTATACAACTAATGGAACTTGTTCTCGATCATAATGACCTTTAAGATATCTTCCTTAAATACAAAGTTCTATTATATAGTGTTGTAACCTTTGCTTTTACATGATAATGGCTGGCCTTTGCAATTGAAATACACCTTGTGAATTTGCATAACATGAATAAGTTCTAGATTTTCTTGCAAATTTCAAAATTTGCATATTGCAACTAACTTTCTTGAATAAGTTTGTATATTGTTGCCTATTATGATAGCCTTTTGGATGGCTTAGTGTGATTCTTATGCCTTTATAGTTTTTCTATCATATTTTCCTTCTCGTTCCATTTGGAAGCAAGGGCCCTCCAACTGATCATTTGTTTGGTTGGGATTTTTGTTTGGAATACCTTGTTCCCATCTTTCCAGAGAATAAGGACCCTAATTAGATCTTTCCACTGAGCTTAGGATTTAATTGTTCCTCCTTGTTCCATTTGGAAGCAAGGGCCCTCCAACTGATCATTTGTTCGATTGGGATTTTTATTTAGAATAACTTGTTCCCATTTTTCTAGAGAACAAAGACTCTACTCAGATCTTTCCACTGAGCCTAGGATTTGACCGTACTTTATTCTATTTTGAAGTAAGGGCCCTCTAACTGGTTATTTGTTCGGTTGGGATTTTTGTTTAGAATACCTCATTCCCATCTTTCTAAAGAACAAGGACCCTACCTGAGGTCACCATTTTTTACATATTCAATGCGATCCCATCGCATCATTGGCCAATAGTATCTTGCTCTAATTATTTTTGCCACTAATGATCGGCTGCCCAAATGCTGTCCACAAATTCTTTCATGGATCTCTCTTGCCACATAATCTGCTTACTCCTCATCCAAACACTTTAATAATGGAGTGGAGAAACCCTTTCTATACAACTGATCATTTGTTATCATATAAAAAATGATTGTTTTTCTAAGCTTTGCTGCTTCTTTTGAATCATTAAGAAATCTTCCTTCTTGGAGGGCATATATCACTGACTTTGTCCATGAATGAACACTTTCTTCTGTCATCATTATCCCTAGTTCTTTAATACTTGGTTCCTCCAGTGTCTTGTGGATTATAGTTATGTTACTTCCTATGCCTTTTGTACTTGCTAGTTTGGCCAAGATATCTGCATGAGCATTCTAGTTCCGAGCGATTTGTTCCCCGTGAAATGCTTCAAAGTTTTTAGCTATGCCTTTTACCTTATCCAAATATTTTATTAATTATGGATCACGAGTCTGAAATTCTCCATTGGTCTGATTAATGACAAACTGTGAATCACTTCAAGCTATAAAAAATCAAGCACCAATTTCTTTAGCCATAATCATTTTAGCGATCAACGTCTTATATTCTGTCAGATTATTGCTTGCCTTGAAATTGAATCTCAATGAGTACTTGACAACGAAATCTCCCAACCTTTCCAAAATTATGCCTGCACCACTTCCTTTCATGTTTGACAATCCATCTACATATAGGATCCACTGTCTGGCCTCGTGGAGACTTTACTATTCTTCTCCACAAAATTCAGCTATGAAATTAGCTTGACTTGAGATCGAATGAGTCCTCATGGCTGGTAATGAATATCAAATTTTGATTACTTAACTAACCAGGAAATCATTCTTCCTGCCAACTTAGGCTTATTAAAAAGTTGTTTTATCGGCTAATTGGTATGAACTATGATTTTATGACTTTGGAAATACGGCCTTAACTGTCTTGCAGAGACGACCAAGCATAAGGCTACCTTCTCAATTTTTTGATATCTTGTCTCTGCTCCTTGTACGACCTGACTCACAATGTAGATCAGCTTTTGATCCTTTCCTTCTTCTTTTACTAAAACTGAACTTATTGCTTTGGATGTTACTGATAAATATAGAAGTAACTCATCACCCGAGCTTGGATGAGTGAGGACAGGTGGAGTTGATAGAAATGTTTTTAGCTCTTGAAAGGCCCCTTCACATTCATTGGTCCAAGAAAAGTCTTTCCTCTTTTTAAGAATTTGAAAGAAAGAAAAAGCTTTATCTATTGATTTGGATTGTTTCAATGAAGCGATCATTCCTGTCAACCTTTGAACTTCTTTGACACACGTTGTACTCTTCATCTTCAAAATTGCTCAACATTTATCAGGGTTTGTGTAACATCCTCCTTTTAATTTACTTAAATAAATAGTCATATTAATAAATAATTAATTGTTTGATTTATTTGCATGTTTATGTGAATAGTTGCAGTTTACGTGCTGACAGAAAATAAATTAGCGCGTAAGTTAAGTTTAAAATATTAGCCAAAATAAATGTAGAAAATTTAAATGAGTAAGAAAAATTATTAAAAAAATTATAATTTAGCTCCAAATAAATAAATATAATTATAGTGGATTTTTGGGACTTAGATAAATTAAATTAGTAATTTTAGTGAATTATAATGATTTTATTAACTTAAAAGTAGCATATAAATTAAAATAAATAGGATAAAATTATGAAAATAATTTTATAAATTAAGGAATAAATTTAGATAATAATAGTGACCTTATAATTATGTTAGTACTTAATAAAATGCATGAGGATAAATTAGGATGATTATATAGTATTAAAATCCTATTTAAATCAAATTACAGTAAAGTAATCACTACCTCTTTGGCCAATAGGAATTCATTCAAGATAGACTTCTAAGCTTAGTTTAAATTTCATTAGATGATGGTAAAACTTGAAATGAGTGGTTTTAGGCTTAATTAGACTTAAACCAATAGAGTTGCATGCATGTAGGTTACTTAAACCTCAAGTTAACTACCTATTACTAGTAATTAGTACCTAATTAACACTAATTGGCTTAAGTTAAGATCCTACATGAATCTTAAGGAGTTCTAAAACATGATTAGGAGCTAAAATTTTAAGGATTAAGAATTAAAACTTTCCTAAGAGCATTAGAACTCAACTAGACCACCTACAGTCACTTAAGCCTTAAGAACTAAGTTCCTTCCTTTCTTTCCTCATAACTGGTGCCCCCCTCCATTACATTATTCTCTCCATTTCTCTCTTCTCTCTCAGGCACACAACACTCCCTGGCAGCCATGGCTTCCAAACTTTAAGCTCTTGCATGAGCCACCAAATAGCCTCGTCCTGACATGTGCCTGAAGACAAAAATGATCCTTATCACTTCCTCTACATTATGCACTAATTGGAATCTTGTTTTGAGCACTTTCACTTTCCTCCTTCCTTTCAAGGCCATAAGTTAGGCGTCCAAGTAGGGGTTCTTTTCCTTCCTTTCTTCATCCTTGCTTTGTTCTTGGATGGCTGGTGCCATTGCATGCTTGTTCTTGATTGAATTTGATGTTGATTCCTTTGGGGCTGGTCTCGGGTTTGGGTGGGTGAAAGGTAGATTCTAGGATGATTTTTCAATTGCTCTTGAATGATGAATCCTTGCGTGGATAAGAGCTTGAATTAAAGAATTCATGTGGATTTCTTGGTTTGTTTCTTTACCTTGGCTGAATGCATGGTCTCGGGTTCCTAGGGGTGAAATGCACCATGCTTAATTTGAACTAAAGTTATGATAGTTGAGGCTTAATCCCACTTGGGTTAACTTAATTTGGGGGTTAATTGCTAGTTGCATGCTAAAATTTTGGAAGCCTAGGTTTAGTAGTGTCTCATGTTTAAAGTGTCTTGCATCAAAGAAGGTGCTTGAAAATCTAACTAGGCTAATTGGTTTTTAACCTAGCTTAATTACATTGATTTGGAGCTTATTGAATCATTAGGTGATTATGATTTAGCATCTCGGGTAAGCTAAGATTTTAGGGGAATTGGCTAATTAAGACTAATTAAATAATAAAGAGGCTGATTAGACTCAAATTAGGCTATGGCAGAGTTAATCAACTAGGTTGATACATAATTAGAGCACTAATTGGAAACAAGGTCGTGACCCTAATATAGGTCTCTAGTTAATTTGGTTTTATGTTCTAAATCCTAGATGAGATAGCTATTGAATAAGATAAGTTGACTCATAATACCTAGATAAGATAGCTACTGAATAAGATAAGCTGACTCATGATACCTAGATAAAATAACTTGTGAATAAGATGAGCCGACTCATGTCCTTTTGCATCATGAATATAAAAACTGATATGTTTGCTGATGAATGACTCAACAATAAAGCATGGGATAAGAAATTTCCTAAATCTGGTATATTGGAATTGTGTTATCTTTTTGTGATATATACATTGCTCATGATTATTGGATATATTTAATTTATTGGAAATATGGCATGACTGCATGAATGATGAGGTAACATGTTAGACTTGTATATAGTTACAGAGGTAACATAATACTAGCTTAACATGCTTGTTAAATCTTGTGACAATTTGAGCTAGTTTAGGCACTTTGTTGCAACACACGAGGCGAAAAGTAGCTTAAAATAACTCAGATATTAGCACAAATGACATAGCTAATGGAAATAAATATAGAGAACTTGTTTCTAAGTCACAAATGCATGGAATGAGACATGGTTAATTTTTTAGAGTTAACTGAGGTCATTTGGTATTTTTAAGCATACTGTGAGTGTATTTTAATGCCAGATTGACTAGTTGTACATATGAAAAAGGAAGTTTATGGTGAAACAATAATTTAGATGAATCCTTGAATTTATTCTAAAGTTGTTGAAAGTTAGAAAACTTGATTTAGTGAAATCTAAGTATTCTTAACAGATGCAAAGTTTTAACAAAAGACCAAACTACCCTTAGTTCTTACCTTTAGAGTGAGTTTCCACTCACTTTTTCTATTCTTCCTCATGGCTGAAGGTAGAGAGCAGAAGAGGAAAAGTGTAAAGGAGGAGAAGAGGAAAAAGGAAGGGGAATCCAATGGGGCTTGGAATCATCTTCAAGAGGTAGGGGTGTTCTTCATCTTTTTCCTCCATTTTTCTTCTTCATTCCTCTATGTATATTGTTATGTGAGTTTGAGATAGGCTATGGTTTGGATGAGTTTCCTTAAGTTTAAGTGATGGAACTCCTAGGAATGTTGAAATATAGTTATTTTTGAGTTGAGCTACACGTGATTTATGGCTTGAATCCTAGTTATACCTGTAACACCCCTCGATCTAGTAACCATGACACAATCGTCATTATACCTAGTCACTAAATTTTTGGCGTGCTACAACTCAAATAACAAGTTTCCAAATTAAAATCATTGTGCAAATAAAGAAAATATGAGCCACGAATGAATAGATACACATGTTGTCATTTAAAAATATAATTTAGCAAGATATACTTAAAATACAGCACATAAGACTGGATAATTACCTTAAAACATACATAGCTCGACGCATTGCTCATACCGCTCAAAAACACTCAGATGTACATCAAAATGCAGTTATACTCAAAAGAACCCTTATACAGATAATTCAAAAGAAACATAAACTACCCCTAACGACACCACGACTAAGGAGTTAGGCACTCCATCGGATCCACCTCAGGATCCTCCTCCGGCTCATCTGAAGACACAAGGACAGGACAGAGTGCGGTCTCACGGGCAGGTGCCCTAGCAGCTGATGCCATAGAATCCTTGTCCTCTCTGGGGGTGTGAAGGGGATCACCCCAAGCTCTCGAATGGGCAATGCAAACTCCAGATGCATTGATATAGTGAGAGTCAAAATAGGATCTCCATCGCGGGTCCTCCTCACGGTCAAGATCAGATCCCCAACATACCGTATACGCTCACCAGCCTAGTCGACTCGCTAAGCATTGGCACCCTCAGTGAACACAATCCTGACGAAACTAATAGAACCCTTTCTTGATGCCATCACCGAACGCAGGAGATCAAACTAAGTCAAATCTAAGAGAATCAACCTCGTCCCCTCTACAGTCTTTAACCAAGTTTCACAGAATAAGAATAGTACAAACAAGAGGTGAGATATCCAACATCATTATCAATTATGGAAGTAAGAAATAGAAACGGTATAGGATGCCCACGTAGCATTACAAGAATAATAAACAGTATCAAGAAGCAGATATTAAACAACTTAACAATTCCAGGAAGTTATAACATCAATAAGATAGCATTTCCAATCATCATATAAATTAAATGCCAAGTAATATATTGACTCATTATGCACATGTACATGATATCAAAATCAAACTCCATGGAGCTAGACACAAACATCAGAGAGAATGATCAAGGAGACATGCCAGTATCTCATCAGCCTAAAACAAGTGTTTTCTAGAAAATTAATAATTTTGTGCAACAAGGCTTTATACAGTGGCATTCCCATAAGATCGCGATATAGGATAGTGTCTTGGTCCGGATCGTCGGTGCGTTTGCACCGATTTTTCCCACAGCCCAGAGGGGCTACCAACTGTCTGCTATGAGATGCCAGTGCCCCGACGCCCCTAAGGTCAACATTATGACCTACACTAGTCTATTCGCACCCGCACTAAGGTGTGATTCAACTCCTAGGCAACATAGCCTTAATAATAGTTTAATGGACTTTCTCAAAGCATGCTCAATGAAATCAACCCCCGTTGTACAATTCCCAATGGTATTAAAGCAACTGTCCATACAATTGTTTCAATACCATTTGCATCAATGATATTATATAACCGTCCATACGACTACATAATACCACTGGTATCTGGGTTTCCTCTGATAACCAGTCTCATCTGGCTCGATCGTCTATCTGACGTTTTTGGTTATAAAAGCAAACCACATCTGACTAAATCGTCCATCTAATGTTTCTTGATGTAGTACTTCAGTTCCAAAAGCACAATGTTGATGTATGCTTATCATGTTAGACTTTTTCAATCGTGTCTCAATGCATGTAGATTCAATGCATACATGTATAATCAACAATAATATACCTTTCCATAACATGCCACAATTTGACTAAGATAAGCATTAACACATTCTTGGTCCCACTCATGGACCCACAATAAATATTATCAAGTCCTCAAATAAGACATTACACTTTTAGGGTACATTATGGAATCATACCTTAATTTCTACATTCTTCTTAATAAGTTTCTATTTAGAGAAATTCTCTCACATTATTCATTTAATCTTTATTATCTTAATTAAACAAGTTCATTAATTAATTTTAAACTTAATTCCCTTAAGATAATTTAAATTGAGGTATTCAACATTCTTACTTACACTCATGATCTTCCTTTAATTAAGAATTACTCTTAGTTTTAGGATAATATCTCATTCTTGATTCTTTTCCATTTTTATGAACTCCTAATTAATTTCTAATTATCAAATTAACTAAGTTTCATTTTAATTTAGCATTTCTTATGAAATCCTTCTCTAGAGGAATTCTCTTGATTATTAAGTTCCTCACTTTAAGTTTATTTATACTCACTTAGAAAATTAATCTAAGGTTTTTCAAGTCTCACACACTCTTATTCTTTTCTTAGGTCTAAAGAATCACTTTATGTTATCAATTAGATTTTTTTCCATCACATTGTTAACTACTTAATCACTTGATTATTTAAATTCCAAGGTTGCATGAAGTTACATGGTTGGACCCCAAAATGGCCTTAGAGGCCGTGGGCCTCCTAAGGGTAGAAACCCTAAATTTTCCTTTACTCAATTACATGTTATTCACTTGATTGGTTATGTCACCACTTGTTACCAATTTCAATCATGAATACCCTAATTAAGGGTCATGGCCGTGAGCCACATAAAAGGGGTGCAAGGAACCCTTGCTTCCATTTCATGTATCCAATCCACCAAAATCAATCCAAGGTCATTAATATACATATATATTCAATCAAATAAATCATACAAGATAAAATCAACACATAGCCATTAAAATCATACATCAAAGAGAGTAACCCTAACAAGGGTTTATCACAACCAACACAAAATAAAGTCCCTCACTACCAATAGAGGTTAAAGTGGACCATCTCCCTCTTACCCAAGAGAAATCAAGAGAAGAAATCTCCTTGTTTGCTTCTTGATAATTTCAGCCAAGAATCCTCCAAAACCCTAGAAATCATAACTCTTCAAATCAACACCAAGGCTTGGAAAAGAGAGAATAAATGGTCATGATGAAGACCATTAAAACAAAAATGAAGAAGAGAATATGAGAGATCAAGAATCTTACCCTAAAACTTTAAACTTTGAAGCTTGAAGAAGATGATGAAGATGGAAGCTTTTCAAGTAAACTTCAACTAGAAAGGTGTTTAGAATGTGATGGAGGTTAGGAATACAATCTTGGAGGGTATTGGAAGAGGTGAGGCCATGTGGTGTGGTAGAGAGAAGGAGGAGAAAATGTGAAGAGAAGATGAGTGTAAAGAGAGAAAATGATAGTAGAAAATGAAATGAACTTTTACGGTTTAAAAATAGAGTAGAAAACTTAATTAAGTGAAAGCAAATTTTTTTTGGCTCCAAGTAGGCCTCATGGCCGTGTAGTGTGAGAGAGAAATGAGAGGGAAAATTGTCACAAAAAATTAGGGTTAGCTTGTTGGATCCAAACCATGTTTTGGTGCCAAATACAGTATAATTAGAAAAGGACCTAATCTATGAGATGCTTTCTGTTGAAATCGAGGATAGGTGGTTTGACGAATCAACTGAGGGAAGCTACTGTTTTCTTTAAGACCAATTTACGTTTTGGTTGTCATCAAGTTCGTTTGAAGGTAGAAGATGTTTTTAAGACAGCTTTTCGGACGCGTTATGGGCACTACGAGTGTTTAGTAATGTCATTCCGTGCAACGAACACTTTGGTGGCGTTCATCAATTACGCGAATAGGATCTTTCTTCCCTATTGAGACAGATTTGTCGTTGTCCTTGTTGACGACATTCTGATCTATTCTTGAAGTCAGGAGGAACCTACAGAACATCTCATTATGATTCTTCAAATTCTGAAGAAGAAAAAGAAGTTATGCATGAAGTTGTCTAAGTTCGAATTTTGGTTTGAGACAATCCAACTATTGGGTCACGCGATCTCAAAGGACGGAATTGTGGTGGATCCATCGAAAGTTGAAGCAGTTCTTCAATGGGAAAGACCAATGATTGTAACAGAGATTCGTAGCTTTATAGGATTAGTTGGTTAATGTGGGAGACTCACCGCAGAGTTTTCCCAAAATAGCGGGCCTCTCGTCCAGCTCATACGAAAGATTCAAGTTTTGTATGGACCGATGCATGTGAGGAAAATTTTCAAGGGTTGAAGAGACACTTGACTACTTTGCTAGTGATGTTTCTGCCCAAATCCCAATGAACCTTTTGAGATGTCTCGTGATGCTTCACGTTAAAACTTAGAACGTGTGCTTGTTCGGGATAGAAGGAGTAGTAACATATGCTTCAAGGGCCGCTAGGAGTACAAGAGAAGAACTACCCTACATAAACTCGGAATTAATTTTGTGGTTGCATTGGAGATCTGGAGACTGAATTCTACAAAAAACAATATCCGCATATATTTTAAGGTATAACAAATTTCGAGGACGAAATTTCTTTTTAGAAGGGGAGAGTTATAACACCCCAAAAATTGCTCGTTTCATTATATATATTCATTTTATAATATTTATGATTTTTGTGAATTTTTTTGGAATTATTTGAATTTTTTGATATTTTAATATTTTTCTCGATTTGTGTGTGCACTGAGCGGGGCAGTGAAAATAAAATATTTTTTCCAAGGCCAAAAAACTTTGGACTGTATAAGCGTCGATGGGAGATCTTACTAAACCCGAGGCCGGACACAATTTACGAAGTTTTCATTTTGAGATTTTGTCTGATAAATAAAATTGCAGTACATTTTATTATCTGTGGGACAATAAAATATTATTTCTACTAACTGTAACTTTTATCCACTAGATAATAACTCTAATAGATTATTTCTATCTAGTTACTTTTATGATATCATCTAACTAACATCATCACCCTTCACTTTATCAAAAAGTGTGTAAAGCTTCTCAAGGGAGCTTTAAGGAAACTTCAAGGAAGCTTCCTACCAAGCTTCTCAAGGAAGCTTCACACTCTCTCTCTTCACTTTGGGCTACACGGCCATGAGGAAAAAGATGACCAAAGTCATCATCTTTTCACATTTCCTATCACTTTCTATTTTCAAACAAAATATCACTTTCTCTCTCTACCTTTCATCTCTCTCTCACGCCCTCTCTTCTCTCTTCTCTCTTCTCTCTTCTCTCTCTCACGTTTTCTTCTCCCCTTTTCCTTTTCACCACACAACCTACACCATCATTGTTGGCCATTCAAGTTTGTTTACTCAAGCCAACCTAGGATCTTGGCTCCCCTCATCATCGTGAAGCTCTTCTCTTTAGTGAACACCTCTTGATTCCTCCATCTTCATCATTTTCTATTAAGCCTTAAAGCTTGAAACTTTGAGGTAAAGCTCTTGACTTTCTTCCTTTTTCTTCCAATTTTTGTGACCCTTGGTCACCATTGTGATCAAGGACTCTTCCTTTCAAGTTTTGGCTATTGATTTCTTGAGTTGACCATCTTAGGGTTTTCTTGGTAGGGGTGGATGAAATCTTGTAAGGAAGCATCAAGAAGCTTGCTTTCTTTGTTGTTTCTTGAGGTAAGAGGGAGATTAACCTCATCAACCACTCATGGTGGTGAGGGACATGTTTTTGGGTGTTGATGGTGAGGAATCCATATGTGGGTTGCTCACTTTGTTGTGTGATTTTTGATAATGTTGTGATTGGTTGTGTTGTTTAATTTTTAATGCTTGTTATTGTGTATCTTAATGGATTTGAAATGCTTAAATGCTTGGATATGTATATGGAAAGTAAGGGATTCTTACCCATTTAGTTTAGAGTCTTATGGAAGCAAAAATTTCAAGGTTCTAGTGCTAAATCCACGGGCCGTGTGGCTTTTCACAGCCCAGGCCGTGTTTCTTGCTGGAAACACAACTTCACACGTCACAAGGCAGAGGAGTACACGGCCCAGGCCGTGTAATGTGACACGACCATGTAATCGTGTAGGTCAGATTTTGGTTATTTTTCTGTTCTTCCAGAGAAGTACACAGCCTAGGCCGTGTAATGGGTCACGGCCGTGTTGGGCAGGCCGTGTAATGGGTCACAGTCGTGTAACTAAGATTGATGAAAAATAATTGGGTTTTCTAGTCCCTTGCTTGGAGGCTCACGGCCTCATTAGGCACTCAATATGAGACTTTGTATCAAGCTAGAACTTAGTTAATTAACTGAATAGCCACTTAATTAGGAGTCCATAATGTGGAAAGAATAAAGAACACAACTTTATCCTATAGCCTAGAGTGAGGATTGAATAAAGAAAGAACATGAGCCTAGGTGAGGTTGTGAAGAACTTAAATAATTAGTTTAAGTGGGCTATGTATAGAACTAAGGGAAGATGATCATAATGTTATGATTTGAGGAGTAATGACTTTTAAAAATACTAATGGAAATAATTTTGGGCATAATTGGAATAATGGAAGGTGATTTATTAGTGGTGAATGTAGTTGATTAAATAATCGAGAAATTTAAGGGAGACTTTATAAGAGAAGAATGGAAAAGAATTTGTGAGGGCAAGATAATGTGTTTTCTCTTAAGATTTTCATAAATGAAAAGAAGAAAGGTTATTCGAGGAACTTAGTTAGAAGGATCTGTTGATTAGGATTGACGTCTATCTTTATTCTTGAAAAGTGTTTCAATTAAAACCGAAAGATGACATAATGGTTCTATATGCTAAAGAAAATTATAAGAATGTTTCATACAAATTGATAGTGATGATGCTTGACTTTGTACGATTGTGGTATGTTGTGAAAGTATGCATGATTCTTGAATTTGTATAATTGAGATACTCTATGAAAGCATGCACTAGTATTATTGTGCTGTTGGGCCGATGAACTAGACCCCAGAAACATAAGATAGATGATTGAGTCAGATGTGATTTGCTTTTATAACCAAAAATATTAGATAGATGATTGAGTCAGATGTGACTTGTTATGATAAGAAACCTAAATATATCAGTGATATTATGTAGTTGTATGAGTGGCGGTTATATAATATCATTGATATTAATGGTATTAAACAATTGTATAGGCGGTTACTTTAATATCATTGTGAACAGTTCAACGGTGGTTTGATTTCATTGAATATGCAATTAAGCATTATACAGTTGTGGCATTTTATGCCTAGAAGTAAGCGGGAACTTATAGGATAGTGCGATCCCTGATGGATCTTGGGGGATGTTCAGGGCGGGTGATTCACCAGTGACCACTATCACATTGTATACCCCTGGCCGTGAACATCGTTGCAACGCACTGGTAGCCCGATAAAATACTATTTCTTTTCATGGTCGCATAGACTGTCTTTTGAGGGAGGACAGATCTTCTAGAATGCTGATCTCTGAACCTTAGCTCCATGGAGTAGGAAATGGTCACATTGTGCATAAGGATTGGTCAGCATACAAAATGTGCATATGCATAGTCAGTATATTTGTTATTGTGGTTTGGTCCACATTTTTGCATTTTGATATATATTGCTAAATTGCTTGTTAGTTGATAACATGACTGTGCATGCTATTCTGTAACATCCTTTTATTGACATGATTATGTTTGTTATTCTATGAATATTCTGTATTGATATGATTATATCTACTATTATTTGATGTTATTGTGTGTGAAAGGCATTACTGTCTTTCATTGTGTTTCTTACTGCCTTATGGTATTGATGTAGGGGATCTCACCTTTTTCATCGTATTTTCTGTCTGCTTCTATCTTATTCTCATGTCTGTAAAGACTACATTGGCGGTGAGGCAAGATCCGTGAGGTTTCATTAGGCTGCAGTTTCACGAGGGTACCGTAGCGTGGAGTGCCCATTGGGATACGGGACGCATTTAGTATGACGGAGATGTCACTTTGCTTTGGAGCAGGGCTTGGCATGATGCCGCTACTTTTACGGTGGATGTAGCTATTCTGAGTGCCTCTTGGAAAGCTTCCCCTAGGGAAGGCCTTGTGGAGTCGATTGCTTGGATTTCTGCCTATTATGACATGCCCCGATTGGGGGCTTTGTCTGCTTGGGATTCTTGAAGGGGATCTGGATGAAGATCGGGCATAGGATCCTGTTCTTCAGGTGTTGAGACTTGGACTAGGTTCAGTTTTCTTGTGGTAGTCATATATGTGTACGTTTACTATTTGGAGTACTTGAGTTTTATACTTTTGGAATAGGAGACAATGTACTTAAGGTTGTAATGAATTGCGTTTTATGAAAAGGTGTTTTCCAGTTCTTATGCCTTGTGTCTTTATTATTTGATAAGTCGATATTATTCGTTGAAAAGAGAATTTTGAAACTCATGTTTTGTAATGTCAATCTTCTTATAGCTTGGTTAAAGTTGGTTTTTGTGAAAAAGGAGTCGATTGGAATGTAATGCCCTTCAGAGGGGGTGTTGCATTTAGAAGGTGTTGCTCAAGCTAGAAATCACCTAGAAACCAAGTTTAGATCATTAGAAGTCAAGATGAAACCAATGGAATAGTACTCAATTTTGAAAAAAAATCTGCATAGACAAGTTTTTGCAATGCGCACCGAGGCGTGAGGTAGGTTTTACTGTGTGCGTCGCTGCGTGGGGATGCCACGCCGAGGCTTGAGGTAGTTTTTGCTGTGTACGTCGCTGCATGGGGATGTTCACGTCGAGGCGTGAGGTGCATCATAGTGAAACCCGAGAGCTAGGCGCCGCGTGTAACACCCCAACTTTTGGGTTAAGTACAATAGTGTCCCAAATGTACTATTTTATATTTTCTATGAGTTATAAATTGAATTTGACTGTTTCGTGAGTGTATTTGACTGTTGTGTGTGATTTGCTCCTAGCCAAGAAAATAATAATTTTTTGGCCGAAAAAATCTTATTTTAAATATTCGGAGCTAGGGGATCTTACTAAACCCAATTCCGAGTGATATGTATATTAATCTTTTAATTTTTAGGATTTAACTGTGTGATAAAATAATTTTATATTATTATAATATTATTTTATTTGAAAGTACCTACTGTCTCAAAAATAGTAAAAATCTGCTCCAAAATCACCATGGACCCAGAAAAATCCGTGGGACCCGCGTTTAGAAAAGCAGTCAACAATTCTGGCTAGACTAAATTCTAAGCCAATAAGAACTAGTCAACAAAAGTGGCTTGAAAGTTTCTAACCAATAAGGTTTGGTCAAAAAAAGTTGCAAGACTTTATTGTGGACCATTGGATGAAAAGCTTAATTAAGATGTTTTTAATCATAACCATTGATCAAATCAATGGTATGAGAACAATCCTAATTAAATCACTAAGTGATATCCACCTTAGATTACATCAAGGGCTAGGAGTTAAAGTTAAAATCAATGGATATGATTGAGTCAATAATAGTGGCTTGACTATTTGCTAAGTAGCTAACTAAACCTAATTAAGTTATTTTAATTACCTAATTAGGAAACTAAGTGAACTAACTGAATTACTAATTAGTTCTAATCTAGTCACCAATTAGATACCCTAAATTTTATCTAGAAGCTATGATAAATCATGACATAGACAATGACCTAATTAACTAGTTAGTTATGTAACTAGATAGTAATCAAGTAATTAGAAAACCTAAGCTAGTTAGTAAGTATTTGATTAAAGTGTAAATAAATTAGAAATTAAAACAAACCTAGTTACCTTTTTGAAGGAGGCCACATGGCCAAGGAGAGCTAGGAGGCTTCTCTAAGCTTCTTGAACCATCTTGCATGACCATTAGGTGACCAATTGGTGACATAGGCCATGTGCCTTCCTAATGTGAACACACCATGATATTTACTATCCAAACTTATCTCCTAATTTCCCTACACACTCACTCACGGAAGCACCACTCCATTTCACTCTTATTATTCACTTTTTCACTCACCTAAAGCTTTGCCTAATATTCTCTCAAAATTTCCTAAGAACACCAAGCATCTTTTCTTTCCATTTTCTCTCTCAAGTTTTGGCCTCTCACCCCAAATCCACTACCTATCTTCTATAATTTTTCTTCTTAGCTTTTCCTAAACCTAAACAACATCCTAAACACTTTTCATTTAGGAAGTTTTATGAAAATCCTACTCCTAGTGCTTCAAAATCCAAGCTTTTGTTCACTTCCCTAAGGGTAAACTCTTGATTCTTTATTTTAATTTAAGTTTTTGATTTTCTAAACCATGATTGTTCCATGGTTCTTCAATATTAAGCATTGTTTGTGATTTTACTAATTGTTTAAGAATTTTAGGGATTTGTTTTTGATTCACACGAAAATCAAAGAGGTGAAGGAGACTTGAGGATCTTGTCTTCAAGAAGTAAGAGGGAGATTTAATCTCATCAACCCTATGTGGTGAGGAGAAAATGGATTGTATGTGTGTGAAGAATCCATAAGGATTCATTTGTGTGGTTGTTTAATGCTTTCCTATTTGTGGTTAATTTTATTTACAAGCATGTCTATAGTTTTAAAAATATTTTGCATGTGTTTATAAATGTATGATTATTATGATAGGATGTGAATAACATGTAAGGATTGTATAAGTGTTCCAACGAACAAAAAGGAGCTCACGGCTTCTCCAAGAAAAAGAGAACCAAAATGTTCTCAACCATTTTTTAAAACAATGAATTAATAAATCTTGGTAAAATAATGAATTTGGAAATGATTTAGAAGCTAGAAAATGACTTAATGATTAGTTGTGAAAGATAAGTTGATTTTGGCCAACATGCCATCTAATGAACATTTGATTTCCAAAGTTATTTTCTAAGGCAAGTTAAGTAGTTGAATAGAATTCTAAATGAGAAGAATTGGTTATATATAAGAAATAAAGCAAACACTTGAAGAATACTAACATAGAGCTCACTCTATGAGTTTTGAAGCGCGTTAGCAAGTTTCAAGGTGTAAATAATGGTTGAGGTTAAAATATGTAGTATTTAGAGAAATACATAGGAAATACTATTTAATAGATTTTCTAGGCAAAATGCTGTCAAAATTTATTAAAATCGGACAAATAAAAGAATAGGCTCCATAATATGTTTATAACGTATGGAAAATATTCTACGTAGTTTAAAAGTACTAGAAATAGCTTACACATATTTGAAATAATAATTTTTAAGCTATACGGTAAAGAAAATGATTTAAAAAACTTACGCGATTGAGAAAATAATTTAAAAATATTATGCGGTGTTCAAAAACGTCAAAATATATTTATGCGATGTAAAAACGTTTGTAAAAGTGATGCGATTGTGAAAATGCGATAAAATTTCTACACGACTAAATGGAACTGTGAGTTTTACTATCGGGCCAAAGTGGTGGACCCGGACATGTTGTGATATAGTACTGTCAATTGGAGACATACTATACTTTAGAATATTGAGACTGAGGGTATTTTCATAAATATGGTAATATATTGAGATTAAGGGTATTTTTATAATTATAGTTTTTAATCATGCATCGAGTGTTGTGTCAATTTAGTTGAAAATTGGTGATTGATTGACGAGATGAATTACACTGTGTTGTGGGTGTGATAGTCGTAGTGTGGTTCATTAATTGAGCTTGGAGGCATTAGTGTGCGGAGAATTCCACATGCGGACAGTTGGTAGCTCCTCCAGGCCGTGGTAACGGGCAACACACTAATGATCTCGACAAGCGCTATTCTTAATCAAGATCTTGTGGAGACTATTCGGTACAATGCCCGTAGTGCACAATGTAATTGGACTGTGTACTACTACACGATGTTTTGGACTGTGGACTATAGACACGACGTTGGACAGTGTAATAGTTTGGTTGGGCAGCCTGGGGTACTGATAGTTCTTTTTGGATCATTCTCTCTAATGTCTGTGTTTAGCTCCATGGAGTAGGAACGAGTCAGTATGCATTAGCATCCATGATTTGCATTTCAATGGATACTATAACCTGTGATAGCATGTATGATGTGTTAATTTGAGGTACTATATATGATGTGATGGTATGCATTATTGTGATATTTGTTTGTATTATCGTTTTCTTTATTGCCATGCGGGTAATGATGTAGATTGTCTCACCTCTCTATATGTATTTCTCTATATTATTATTATATTCTGTAAAGAGTTTGAGGAAGAGGAAGAGGAACAGCCTCTTGATATTCAGTATCCAGAAGAGCGCCAGCCGAGTGAGCAGTGAGAGGATGGCGAGCCATTAGATCGCCCCTACCATATGGATTGATCCTGTGATCATGGCGTTGCCTGGATTCTTTGGTTTTGTGAGACTTGACTTTCATGGAGGCTCGGAAGCCTGGCGAATACGTGAGGATAGAGGATCAGTAGTCTATGTGGGACGTCTGACTGTGTCCTTAGGTAGAGAGTTTGATGGGAGATTATATTTACTACTACTTTGTATTTACATCTTGAGTTGCCTTTGACTCTTAGGTGTTATTGGGGAGGGATTTTTCATGCGCCTAGTGAGCTTAGTAGTGAGTCTACAGCACGGACTCAGGTCCGTAGAGCTGCGAGACATCCGAGATTTCTGCTATCCGAAGATCTATCTGAGAGTGATCCTTCGGAGGGTTAGAAATCTTTGATGTGCAATTGGGCATGTTATGTTTTAGCATTATGCTGACTTTTTACTATTTTGTTAAATATTTGTAGTTGTAAATTAATTGTATACTTCAGACAAAAATCATATGTATATTATGGTGAGTGATTATGTTTTGTTTTATTCTGTGTTCCGTGTTATTTTATTTAATGTTAATAAGTAGAAAAGGAAAAAGTTTATAACTCATATTAATTATGTACTAAATGTTTTATAACTTGGGTAAGATTTTATTTTTTTGCATTTAAAATGTGACATCCCTACAAGGGTGTTACATTAGTTAGTATCAGAGCCTAGAGCCCAAGTTAGAGTCTTTTAGGGTTGTGGTTGGGTTTGTTTTTGCTTGTGTTGTGTGATTCTCTATGACTTGTTTCCGAAAAGTTACATCTGACCTTGTTTTGTCTTGTTGAAGAAAGAAGATATCTGGTGGAAGAAGAGCGGGTGCGAATGTGGAACGAAATGTGGACCCAATGACCGCAGCTGCTGAAGCTATGTAGCGGATGGCAGAAGTAATTACTTAACAAAATCAATGAGCAACAAAACAGCAAGATGCAACTGCTGATGCTCTAAATTTGTCTGAGTTTAGGCGCAATAACCCGCCGCAGTTTAGAGGCGAGTTTGACCCCGAGAAGGCGAGTCTCTGGATCCAAGACTTGGAAAGGGTATTTGAAGGAATGAGGTGCGCAGAAAATAGAAAGGTGACGTATGCTACTTTTATGTTGAGAGGAGATGCCGAGAATTGGTGGAAAGGAACCCGTCGATTATTACAAGCTGAAGGGACTGAAATTACTTGGGAGGTGTTTAGTGAAGTATTTCTGGAGAAATACTTTCCTACTAGTGCCCGACATGCCAAGGAGATGGAATTTCTTGGTTTGCATCAAGGTAACATGACTGTTGTGGAATTTCTTGGTTTGCATCAAGGTAACATGACTGTTGGAGAGTATGCTTCTAAGTTTGAGAGCTTGTCACAGTTCTCAAGTTATTTTCAAATTCAACTTGATGAGATATGGAAATGCCGTAAGTTTGAGGATGGACTGAGGGTAGAACTGAGGCGAGGAGTGCTACCTATAAGGATGAAGGAATTTCCTGCTTTGATGGATACTTGTCGACGACTCGAGGAATTGGAGCCATCTCGAGATCCCAAAAATCACAACTTTGGACCGACTAGGTTCCAAAGAGAAGGCAACAATAGCAATAGCCAGTTTCAGCGCAAGCCTTATTCGAGACCACCAGGAAGTCAGCCTCAACGTCCGTCAGTTGGGGGAAGTTCTAGTGGTAACAGAGCTAGTCAAAATGTGGCATTTACGCCAAGATATTTTAAGTGTGGAAAGAGTGGCCATATATCTACGGATTGTTTGATCAGAGGAACAATTTGTTTCAATTGCAGAAAACTTGGACATGTTTCTAGGGATTGCACTCAGCTAGAAAGGAAGCGTGCTGTGAGTAATGTTCATGCTACTCAGCCGTGATCTGGAGGGCGAGAATATACGATGACTGGAACTGAAGCTTCTCATTCGGAAGATCTTATTCAGGGGGAATGTGTCATTGAAGGTAGTCTTTTGACTGTGTTATATGATTCGGGTGCAACACATTCATTTATTGCATATGATTGTGTGGAACGATTGAAACTGCCTGTGTCTTCTCTGAGTTTTCAATTGATTATTTCTACGCCAACTGCCAAGCCTGTTGTTACATCCAAAATATGTCTGAATTATCCTATCATCATAAAGGATTGTGTGTTTTTGGTCAATTTAATTTGATTACCTCTTGTGGAGATAGACATAATTTTAGGAATGGATTGGTTATCTTCTAACCATATCCTAATAGACTGTGCAAGCAAAACCATAGTTTTTCCTAAGGAAGAAAGTTTTGGATTCTTGACTGCCGTTAAAGTCAAATCGTTGTTGAGAGTTGGAGCTCATGGATATATGTTACTATCTTCTTTAAAAGTCAAGAGTGAGAAATATGTGAATCCTATTCCTATCGTCAATGAGCTTCCAGAGATTTTTCCTGATGATATACCCGGTTTGCCATCGAAAAGAGAGATTAAGTTCTTTATCGATTTGGTGCCGGGAGCAGGTCTTATTTCGATTGCACCATATCGAATGTCGCCGGTGGAGTTGGTAAAATTGAAGAAGCAATTGGAGGAACTATTGGAGAAACAGTTTGTGCGACCTAGTGTTTCTGTAACACCCTAAAAATTCTGACTTTAGGGTAAATGACAATTATGTCCCCAATGTACTATTTTATGCTTGTCTGTATAAAATGTTATTTTTGTTTTATTGTCTGTGTCTTTATTTAACTGAAATGTTCTATGTATTACTTCGAGTAAGGAAAATGTGAATTTTTCTGGTTAGAAGAATTTTGTTTTGGTCTTTTAGAGCAGAAGGAGTTTGGTAAACTCAATTAAAAGACACTGTTATGAATATTTTAATTTTTAGAATTTAACTGCGATAAAATAATTTTCAGTATTATTTTATTACTCAGTATAAATTTTGACAGGGACCCGATACTGTGTTTGCGGGACCCACGTACAAGTAAAGTAACCAATGGATAGATTAGAAACTTGGACCAATAAAAACAAGACACCTAGAAGTCAAACTAATCAAGACAAGTCAACAAAAGTGACTAAGCTAGTTAGATTGGAACTAGAACATTTAATTTAGTTAGTCTAGTTACCTTGAAATTTAACTAAGTTAATTACTACAACCTTGTAAATAACTAAATGATAATAACTAGTTTAGTAATCTAGTTATGCCTAATTAACTAGAAACTTTAAACTAACTAAGTTACCATAATGTAACTAGAAGGTAACTAATTAGTTAATGGAGTAACCAAGCCTTCACCTAAGCAAGTAACTAGCTAGTTGAAGAAAGCAAACCAAGTTGGCCATCTAGTTAGGGAATTCGGCCAAAGCAAGGAAAAACCACCCAAGAAAATTCTAGACCAAGCCTAGTCATGCCATGACTCATTACCATTCAACCAATAGGAAACAAGCTTCTTTTACAAGACTTAATCATAGCCATTGAACCATTGGATGGCCTAGATTTGTTCTTGAATTTTAACACATGCATTAAGACCATTTTCTATTCACTTCTACGGCCAACACTTCAAGTAATTATCCAACTAATTCCTTCATTCTCTCCTTCGTTTTCACCGTCCACCATTGGAGACCCAAAGAGACTATTCGGTCAAAGCTTCATTCTCTATCATCCTTTCACTCAAAATTTCTCTTTTCTTATTTTTCTACTCCTAAACATCACTATAAGACTATCTCTAGTTGAAAGCTTCTTCTATTTCTTCCATTTTCAAGCTTGAAGATCACTTTGGAGATTCTTCTTCAAAGGTAAAATCTCTTGTTTTTCAATTCTATTTTCATTTCTAAGCTTCCAAGCCATGATTGAACCATGGTATGGTTCTATTTTCTAATATTAACCTTTAGAAAATTTTGTTCATTTTTCCTAGATTCTAAGGAGAAGAACCGAAACCACAAGGAAGAGAAAGAGAAGAGATTTTCTTCATTTAGGGTAAGAGGAAGACAAAAATTTAATTAAATTAAAGTGGTATTGAGAAATTAGGGTTTGATTATATTTGTAAAATCCATAAGGATTCTTCTATGTGTTGATTTTTATAGCTTTTTATTTACTTGTTTAAGCTTTGATGCATTGTATATGTTATACATTGTATGTGTTAGATTAATGTTAGAAATGCATGAGCATTCCAAAGAATGCAAAAACCCTAGGTTCGGTCACATTATTGAATGGGAGGAATTAAAATGTTTTACAATGTTGATTAATGAATACCAAATGAATTTTTGAAGCCAATTTAAGTGTTGTTAATATTTACAAAGAAAACATAGTAATTTATAATATTTTACAGTAATTGGAAAAAAATATTTTAGTGGTCTTAAATAATTTAATAATTATTTTTTTATATAGTTAAGAAATATTTATTTGAGTAAATGAGACGAGAAAATGATTTAAAAAGCTTACGCGATTGAGAAAATAGCAAAATATATTTATGCGATTTGGAAATGTGATGTATATTGTGAAAACGGCAAGATTTTGAAAATAAAATAGAATTTCTACGCAATTGATGAAAACAACGAATTTTTCTGTCGGGCCAAAGTGGTGGACCCGGATGTGTGGACTGTATGAGTGCGCCAAGTGGGAGCGTACTGTATTTGGAGATTTTTGCCACTGAGGGCATTTATGTAATTATTTTAGCCATTGAGGGCGTTTTTGAAAATATTTGAAATTTGAGGGCATTTTTGTAATTATTCAAAGTTTAATGGCATTTTTGTAAATAATGGAGATTTGATAGTATTTTTGTAAATAATTGAAAATTGATGGCACTTATATAAATAATTGAAACCTGAGGATATTTTGGTAATTATGCATTTGTTCATGCACTGAGTCATGCCAAATTTAAAATTGGTGATTTGATTGACGAGATGAATAACATCGTGTTGTCGATGTGATAGGCTTAGTGTGTTCACTTTCTGATATGGACTTGGAGTTCATAGTGTGCACTATTCCATATGTGGACAGGAGGTAGCTCCTTCTGGGCCATGGTGCGTGATAACACACTTATGTTCTCGACGAGCACTATCCTTAATCAAGTTTTGAGAGGACTAACTGACTGCCTGTAGTACACAATTAATTGACTGTGTGTCTGGGTTGTATACTATGCCATTATATTTATTTTTAGTGGGCTATAGACACAAAGTATTGACAGTGCAATAGCAATCACAACGATCAGTTATAGACACAAAGTGCTGACAGTGCAATAGCTGGTCGGGATAGCCAAGCTATAGACACAAAGTGCTGACAGTGCAATAGCTGGTCGGGGTAGTCAAGCTATAGACACAAAGGGTGGACAAGTCTGCAATAGTGGTCAAGCGATATTAGAACTTTCGGATCATTCTCTCGATATCTGAATATGTGTTGTAGCTCCATGGAGTAGGAATGAGTCATTTTACACTTTGACATATTCATTTTAAATTCATTATATTGTGTGGTGAGTATTTTGAACTGTTATGGGATTTATGTACATTATGGATTTTATTTATGTTAATGTTGTATTATTATTTCATATGTGACATTTATTGGTTATTTGAGTTGTCTTACCTCTCTATTTGTGGTATATATTGTTTGTTTTGTTTGTTGTATATATATATATATATATATATATATATATATATGATTATGAAGAAGGGATCGAAGAAACAAGTGTTGGGCAGTGAATACATAGCAGAGGAAGAACCACGATCCACAGATTTTCAGTCAAAGACCCGGAGCCTTAGATCATCCCTAGTGTTAGTATTGATAGGGTGAGATGTCGACACCCGGATTTTTGGGTTTTATCAGTTTGGAATTCCACGGAGGAGCTGACAGTTGGCGCATCTATGGAGAACGTAACGTTGTTGCTTATACAGGAGTAATTACTTTGTCTTTGCGACCAGAGTCTATTTCTGCCCCAGTTTTTGTAGCAGATTTATATGTTTAGTTGGAACTACCATTGGGGATTCGCCGTCACTGGAACGGTCTTTTTCGGGTTCCCAATGAGTATAGTTTTGTGTCTTCTGCTCGGACACCTTCTGTTAGGACCCCTAATTATATTCCGGTCCACAGAGCATCCAGAGTTCCTGCTCATAGGTCCTCTGGGAGGCGTCATGTATTTATGTCATTGGAGGAATCATCCAGGAATGTTTCTCCAAGTGACTAAAAATGTATGACGTGCACTTGGGTTTGTTATCCTTTCTGATGCTGGGTTGTAAATATAAACCTTTTATGCTTTCTTTTCTTTTGGTATGCGTTTTTTATTTGGGTTGTAAATTATGTGTAAATTATTTGTACAACTTATGAAAACAAAACTTATGTAAATTTTTGTATATTAGTATATGATGGATATGTATATGAATGGATATGTTTATGGATATAATGTATATTGTACAGGGGTGTGCCGATATTATCTATGTATGTGTGTATGAATATTTTTTTTATAGGTGTAATATCTTGAGGATACAACTTTCATGTTTTCAAACAAAGTACGTATACGAGTTTTATTATTTAAGTTTTCTCGTTATCGTTGTTTTATTTTAATTTTAAATGTGACACCCCCATAAAGGTGTTACAGTTTCACCATGGGGAGCACTAGTCCTACTAGTCAAGAAGAAGGATGGAACCTCTCGTCTTTGTGTAGATTATTGTCAGTTGAACAAGGTTATGATAAAAAATAAGTATCCACTTCCAAGAATTGATGATTTAATGGATCAGTTGAAGGGAGCTGCTATTTTCTCTAAGATAGATCTGCGATCAGGTTATCATCAAATTCGTGTCAAAGTAGATGATGTACCTAAGACAGCTTTCCGAACTCGTTATGGGCATTATGAGTATCAAGTGATGCCGTTCGGAATGACGAATGCTCCTGCGATATTCATGGACTACATGAATAGGATTTTTCATCTGTACCTAGATAGATTTGTTGTTGTTTTTATCGATGACATTCTGATCTACTCTCAAAGTCAAGAAGAGCATGCTGAACATCTCAGTATAGTTCTCCAGATTTTGAAAGAAAAGGAGTTGTATGCGAAGTTGGCAAAATGCGAGTTTTGGTTGGAAGAGGTTCAATTTCTAGGCCATGTGATTCCCAAGGAAGGTATTGCGGTAGACCCATCAAAGGTGGAGACCATTTTGTAGTGGGAAAGGCCTAAGACAATGACAGAGGTCCGGAGTTTTGTTGGATTGGCCGGATATTACCGAAGGTTTATTGAAGGTTTTTCCAAAATAGCTGGACCACTTACACAACTCACAAGGAAAAGTCAAGCTTTTGATTGGACGGAGGAACGTGAAGCAAGTTTCCAAGAGTTGAAGAAGAGATTGACGACTGCACCAGTGCTAATTTTACCGGATCCTAACAAATCTTTTGAGGTGTATTGTGACGCTTCTTACCAGGGGTTAGGATGTGTGTTGATGCAAAACAGGAATGTGGTAGCTTATGCTTCAAGATAGTTGAAGATTCATGAGAGGAACTACCCAACGCACAACTTGGAACTAGCTGCAATGGTCTTCGCGTTGAAAGTGTGGAGGTATTTTCTATATGGAGCTATGTTCAATGTCTTTAGCAATCATAAAAGTTTGAAATACTTGTTTGATCAAAAGGAATTGAACATGAGGCAGAGGCGATGGTTGGAATTCTTGAAAGACTACGATTTTCAACTTCAATACCACCCAGGAAAGGCGAATATGGTGGCGGATGCCTTGAGTAGAAAGGTGGTTAGTGTTTCTACAATGATGATAAAGGAGGAAGAATTGATCAACCAATTCAGAGATCTATGGTTGTCAGTGGAATTGGTGCTAGGAAAAATTCGTCTAAGTAAGGTTGTGATTTTAAATGACTTATTGGAACTAATCCGAGAAAAAAAGGATGACGATTCATTTTTACATAATGAAAAGGAATATTTGAAGCAAGGTCATAAGGCGACGGTGGAGGAAGGATCTGATGGAATCTTAAGATTTGAAGGAAGAATTTGTATACCTGATGATCTCGATCTTAAGAAAGCAATTTTGGATGAAGCTCACACTAGCAATTTGAGTATACATCCCAGGATGACTAAGATGTATCAAGACTTAAAGCGGATGTTTTGGTGGCCAAGAATGAAGAGAGATGTAGTGGAACGTGTGACATCTTGTCTCGTTTGTCAGAAGGCAAAAGTGGAACATCAAAGATATGCCAGTATGTTATAATCTTTAACTCTTCCAGAGTGGAAGTGGGATAGTATCTCGATGGATTTTGTTACTTGATTGCTAAGGACGAGGAAGGGTCATGATTCTATATAGGTTATAGTTGATAGGCTTACGAAGTCAGCGCACTTTTTGCTGATCAATATTAAGTATTCATTGGAACGATTGACCCAGATGTACATCGGTGAAATTGTTAGACTTCATGGTGTACCCACAAGTATAGTTTCTGATAGAGATCTGAGGTTTACGTCAAGGTTCTGGAGAAGTTTGCAAAAAGCCATGGGAACTAAACTGCGATTGAGTTCTACTTATCATCCGCAGACTAATGGTCAAACGAAGGGAACGATTCAGTCGTTGGAAGACTTGTTGCGTGCATGTGTGCTGGAACAACAAGGGAGTTGGGATGAATTTCTGTCTTTGATAGAATTCACCTACAACAATAGTTATCACTCAAGTATAGGGATGGCACCCTAAGAAGCATTATATCGACGACGATGCCGAACACCTTTGTGTTGGTATCAGGATAGGGAAAGTATGACTATTGGGCCTAATCTTGTGCAACAGACTACGGAAAAAGTGAAAATGATTCAAGAGAAAATGTGAACGACTCAGAGCCGACAGAAGAGCTATGCTGATAAGCGAAGGCAACCTCTGGAATTTGAAGAAGGTGAGCATATATTCTTAAGAGTAACGCCTATGACTGGTGTTGAGAGAGTTATCAAATCTAGGAAGCTTACTCCTAAATTTATAGGACCTTATCAAATTATTCATCAGATTGGTCCTGTAGCCTACCAAATAGCTTTACCGCCTTTTCTATCCAATCTACATAATGTGTTTCAAGTGTCTTAACTAAGGAAATATATTCCTGATCCAACGCATGTTATACAGCCAGATGAAGTGCAACTGAAGGATAATTTGACGTATGAAACACTTCTTGTTAAAATTGAGGACATGAGAGTGAAACAGCTTCGTGGGAAGATGATTGAGCTGGTAAAGGTAATATGGAATAATGTAACGGGAGATGCTACTTGGGAACTAGAAGATAAGATGAGGGAGTAAAACCCTCAACTATTCTGAGGTACGACAAATTTTGGGGATGAAATTTATTAGTAGGGGAGAGTTGTAACACCCCAACTTTTGGGTTAAGTACAATAATGTCCAAAATGTACTGTTTTATATTTTCTGTGAGTTATAAATTGAATTTGACTATTTTGTTAGTGTATTTGACTGTTGTGTGTGATTTGCTCCGAGCCAAGAAAATAATAATTTTCTGGCTGAAAAAATCTTATTTTAATTATTAGGAGCTAGGGGATCTTACTAAACCCAATTCCGAGTGATATTTATATTAATCTTTTAATTTTTAGGATTTAACTGTATGATAAAATAATTTTATATTATTATAATTTTATTTTATTTCACAGTACCTACTGTCTCAAAAATAGTAAAAATCTGCTCCAAAAACACCATGGACCCAGAAAAGTCTATGGGACCCGCGTTTAGAAAAGCAGTCAACGATTCTGGCTAGACTAAATTCTAAGCCAATAAGAACTAGTCAACAAAAGTGGCTTGAAAGTTTCTAACCAATAAGGTTTGGTCAAATAAAGTGGCAAGACTTTATTGTGGACCATTGGATGAAAAGCTTAATTAAGATGCTTTTAATCATAACCGTTGATCAAATCAATGGTGTGAGAACAATCCTAATTAAATCACTAAGTAATATCCACCTTAGATTACATCAAGGGCTAGGAGTTAAAGTTAAAATCAATGGATAGGATTGAGTCAATAATAGTGGCTTGACTATTTGCTAAGTAGCTAACTAAACCTAATTAAGTTATTTTAATTGCCTAATTAGGAAACTAAGTGAACTAACCTAATTACTAATTAGTTCTAATCTAGTTACTAATTATATACCCTAAATTCTATCTAGAAGCTATGACAAATCATGACATAGACAATGACCTAATTAACTAGTTAGTTATGTAACTAGATAGTAATCAAGTAATTAGAAAACCTAAGCTAGTTAGTAAATATTTGATTAAAGTGTAACTAAATTAGAAATTAAAACAAACCTAGTTACCTTTTTGAAGGAGGCCACATGGCCAAGGAGAGCTAGGAGGCTTCTCCAAGCTTCTTGAACCATCTTGCATGACCATTAGGTGACCAATTGGTGACATAGGCCATGTGCCTTCCTAATGTGAACACACCATGATATTTACTATCCAAACTTATCTCCTAATTTCCCTACACACTCACTCACGGAAGCACCACTCCATTTCACTCTCATTATTCACTTTTTCACTCACCTAAAGCTTAGCCTAATATTCTCTCAATATTTCCCAAGAACACCAAGCATCTTTTCTTTCCATTTTCTCTCCCAAGTTTCGGCCTCTCACCCCAAATCCACTACCTATCTTCTATAATTTTTCTTCTTAGCTTTTCCTAAACTTAAACAACATCCTAAACACTTTTCATTTAGGAAGTTTTGTGAAAATCCTACTCCTAGTGCTTCAAAATCCAAGCTTTTGTTCACTTCCCTAAGGGTAAACTCTTGATTCTTTGATTTTAATTTAAGTTTTTAATTTTCTAAATCATGATTGTTCCATGGTTCTTTAATATTAAGCCTTGTTTGTGATTTTGCTAATTGTTTAAGAATTTTAGGGATTTGTTTTTGAATCACACGAAAATCAAAGAAGAGAATGAGACTTGAGGATCTTGTCTTCAAGAGCTAAGAGGGAGATTTAATCTCATCAACCCTATGTGGTGATGAGAAAATGGATTGTATGTGTGTGAAGAATCCATAAGGATTCATTTGTGTGGTTGTTTAATGCTTTCCTATTTGTGGTTAATTTTATTTGCAAGCATGTCTATAGTTTTAAAAATATTTTGCATGTGTTTATAAATGTATGATTATTATGATAGGATGTGAATAACATGTAAGGATTGTATGAGTGTTCCAAAGAACACAAAGGAGCTCACGACTTCTCCAAGAAAAAGAGAACCAAAATGTTCTTAACCATTTTCTAAAACAATGAATTAATAAATCTAGGTAAAATAATGAATTTGGAAATGATTTAGAAGCTAGAAAATGACTTAATGATTAGTGGTGAAGGATAAGTTGATTTTGGCCAACATGCCATCTAATGAACATTTGATTTCCAAAGTTATTTTCTAAGGCAAGTTAAGTAGTTGATTAGAATTCTAAATGAGAAGAATCGATTATAAATAAGAAATAAAGCAAACACTTGAAGAATACTAACGTAGAGCTCACTCTATGAGTTTTGAAGCGCGTTAGCAAGTTTCAAGGTGTAAATAATGGTTGAGGTTAAAATACGTAGTATTTAGAGAAATACGTTGGAAATACCATTTAATAAATTTTCTAGGCAAAATGCTGCCAAAGTTTAGGAAAATCAGACAAATAAAAGAAAAGGTTCCATGATATGTTTATAATGTATGGAAAATATTCTACGTAGTTTAAAAGTACTAGAAATAGCTTACACATATTTGAAATAATAATTTTTAAGTTATACGGTAAAGAAAACGATTTAAAAACCTTATGGGATTGAGAAAATGATTTAAAAACATTACGCGGTGTTAAAAAATGTCAAAATATATTTATGCAATGTAAAAACGTTTGTAAAAGTGATGCGATTGTGAAAATGCGATAAAATTTCTACACGACTAAATGGAACTGTGAGTTTTACTATCGGGCCAAAGTGGTGGACTCGGACATGTTGTGATATAGTACTGTCAAGTGGAGATATACTATACTTTGGAATATTGAGACTGAGGGTATTTTCATAAATATGGTAATATATTGAGACTAAGGGTATTTTTATAATTATAGTTTTTAATCATGCATCGAGAGTTGTGTCAATTTGGTTAAAAATTGGCGATTGATTGACGAGATGAATTACACTGTGTTGTGGGTGTGATAGGCGTAGTGTGGTTCATTAATTGAACTTGGAGGCATTAGTGTGCGGAGAATTCCACATGCGGACAGTTGGTAGCTCCTCTAGGCCGTGGTAACGGGCAACACACTAATGATCTCGATAAGCGCTATTCTTAATCAAGATCTTGTGGAGACTATTTGGTACAATGCCTGTAGTGCACAATGTAATTAGACTGTGTACTACTACACGATGTTTTGGACTGTGGACTATAGACACGACGTTGGACAGTGTAATAGTTTGGTTGGGTAGCCTGGGGTACTGATAGTTCTTTTTGGATCATTCTCTCTAATGTCTGTGTTTAACTCCATGGAGTAGGAACGAGTCAGTATGCATTAGCATCCATGATCTGCATTTTAATGGATACTATAACCTGTGATAGCATGTATGATGTGTTAATTTGAGGTACTATATATGATGTGATGGTATGCATTATTGTGATATTTACTTGTATTGTCGTTTTCTTTATTGCCATGCGGGTAATGATGTAGATTGTCTCACCTCTCTATACGTATTTCTCTGTATTATTATTATATTCTATAAAGAGTTTGAGGAAGAGGAAGAGGAACAACCTCTTGATATTTAGTATCCGGAAGAGCGCCAGTCGAGTGAGCACTGCGAGGACGGCGAGCCGTTAGATCACCCCTACCATCTGGATTGATCCTGTGATCATAGCATTGCCTGGATTATTTGGTTTTGTGAGACTTGACTTTCATGGAGGCTCGGAAGCCTGGCGAATGCGTGAGGATAGAGGATCAGTAGTCTATGTGGGATGTCTGACTGTGTCCTTGTGTAGAGAGTTTGATGGGGAGATTATATTTACTACTACTTTGTATTTACATCTTGAGTTGCCTTTGACTCTTAGGCGTTATTGGGGAGGGATTTTCCATGCACCTAGTGAGCTTAGTAGTGAGTCGACAGCACGGACTGGAGTCCGTAGAGCTGCAAGACGTCCGAGATTTCTGATATCCGAAGATCTATTTGAGAGTGATCCTTCGGAGGGTTAGAAATCTTTGATGTGCACTTGGGCATGTTATGTTTTAGTATTATGATGACTTTTTACTGTTTTGTTAAATATTTGTAGTTGTAAATTGTTTGTATACTTCAGACAAAAATCATATGTATATTATGGTGAGTGATTATGTTTTGTTTTATTCTGTGTTCCGTGTTATTTTATTTAATGTTAATAAGTATAAAAGGAAAAATTTTATAACTCATATTAATTATGTACTAAATGTTTTATAACTTGGGTAAGATTTTATTTTTTTCCATTTAAAATGTGACATCCCCACAAGGGTGTTACACCGTGGCGTGCCAACGTTGTGCCGCGACATGAGACTCTGAAGCTGTAAAAATGTCATTCTTGATATTTTGAGTTATCCTACTTGTTAGGATCCCTTTCAGATGCCTTGTAGAGTGTGTTAAGGCACTAATAGGGGTATTTCTTAGAGAGAAAGACCTAGTGGCATACAAAGGAAAGTAAAGGAAAAGTTGTGTAATCCATTAAGTATGGATTATCATAGATGAAAATTTAGTTCTTGAGTGACAAAGTATTGCTTAGATATCACTTAGGAAGTGATGAGAAAGTGAGAAACAAGTATACAGGCTAGTTGGCAAGAGTGGAGTACCATAAAGCCTAGTTGGCAAGAGTTGAGTGTCATAGTGTATAAGTTTCCACATAGAGTTGAGGTGGAGCCAATATACAAAGATAAAGAGTGTACTAAGTCTAGTTGGCATTGGTTAAGTGTCGTAGTGCAAGAAATGCTCTCACAAAGAAGAGGTAGAGTTAGTAATGCAAAGATGGACTTAGTATAGAGTTATGTGGTGGTTATGTTAGAGTTAGGCATAACTCCACATTTTCACACACACACATCACATTCCACATATACTTGTTATTCCTAGAGTTCAAATAGTGGAGGCATCCATTCGATTTTGGTGGTGATATCCACCCAGTTTATGGTAGACTACTTGATAGGTTATAGGAGGTTACATGGTATGATAATAGACTCTCACCCTACTTGGTAGGCTATAGGAGGTCACACGTTATTATAGTCGATTCCCTCCCTACCCAGGGGAATAACCAAGTTTCACTACACTACACCTACACTATCATACACTTTTCTTTGAGCATAAACATACATAATCTTAACATTGCATTATTTAATATTTGCTTTGATTCAAATTTGGGTGTTTATTGTGTTTGTGTTGCATTTGCCTTTGGTGACAGCTGTATGAGCGGTTGTCTTGTTGATGGTTTCAAATGATTGTATGAGCAGTTATTTGATATCACTGCTTGTTCTAGTTAGAGATAAGTTATAGATTATGTTTTGAATATTGCATAGAGTTAAGGCATATATTCTTATGTAATAGTTTGTTTTATTCATTGCGAATGTTTAAACTGCTGGTATTGGTTACTTATACTGAGAAATATGATTTCTCACCCCGTTTGTTGCCATGTAAATCTAGGTGGAAGCTCATTCAAAGGCAAGAAGAAAAAGTATGAAGCCTAGAGTAGTTTAGTTTTTCTGCTTAGTAGTTTAAAGTTTGTATTTAGTTACACTGCTTCTAGTTTGTAAAATTTTTTATGCTTAGTAGTTTAAAGCTTGTATTTATTTACACTACTTTTAGTTTGTAAAAGTTTATGTATACTAAGTGACCTTTTGAGGCAAGGATGTATGTATATAACTTTTAGTTTCTGCAACTCTCCATTATTATTTGTTTAAATGATGTGGATTAGTATAATGTTTAAGTTAGAAGTAGCATAGCTAATACCGCTTATCTAGGTATATGTGTGATATACTAGGTTACCTGTATTAGGATGTTACACTAATTTTGTTGCATTGACCCTGTGTTTTTTCTCAAAAAGCCTAGCTGGCTTTTCCTCTTCTCTGATCCTTAGGCATTTGTTATAGCATTCCCTATCTTCAATATGATCGGCATGGACCATATCCACCATGCCATCTGATATTGGGAATTTCATGGCTAAGTGTAGCGTAAAAACCACTACTCCTATGGCATTGAGTGAAGGTCGTCCTTAGATTGCATTGTATGGGGTATGACAATCTACCACCAGAAATTGAATATCAATGGTCCTAAAAGAAGGTGGTTTTCCTGCAACAGTGCTCATGTTTCCAAAATTTGTACTAAGTTCTATGTATCCTTTGACATTAACTCCCCCTCCTGAGAAACCAAATAAACCACCTGTAAAAGGATTCATCTTGCTTTCTGATAACCCAAGCTTCCTGAAAATATCATAATATAAGATATTAGTTGAGCTTCCTTGGTCGACCAATACCTTTCTTACAACTAAGTTTCCTATTACAATTGATATCTCAATCGGATCATCTTGATTTCTATCAACACTTTAGAAGTCTTCATCAAAAAATGATATGATTGGACTATTATGATTAAAGAATTCTCCCATGATTGGTCCTCCGACCATTATAATCGGTTGAGTTGCTCTAAAATGTTTTTTCCTTGAAAACTTTGTTGCTCCTCCTCTAGTGAACCCTCCGAATATAGTGTTGATCACTCCTTGGACTTAGCCCTGAAAAACTAGTTGTTACTCTGCTACTATTTTCCCTTTGTTGTCTCTTTGCTGGTCTTCCTTTATGTTTGATATTCCCTTTTCTTCAAAATTTGTTGTTCTTCCCCTACCATTATACCACCCTATCTTTTTGAAGACATATTTTCCAAAATGTCCAGCTCTAATCAACTCTTCAATCTTATCTTGCAAAACTTGCCATTCGCGAGTAGTATGCCCACAAGTTCATTGAAATTCGCATCTTTTAGACTTATCAACTTCTAGATGAATTTCTATTAAAGGCATTGGGAATTGGATCTAATCAGTACTACATGCCCCTTTTAGGATTACTTCACATTTAGTGTTGAGAGGAGTGTATTCATCGTATCGCGGCCTCTTTTGAATTCCTTAGAACAAAGTTCTGCTCACAGGTTCTGCTCTCCCAAATTAGTTCATCGGATCCAACCTTCTAATGTGATGACCTTGCCTTCCTCTACTACTTCCAAATGGCCTTCCAATTGCATACTGTACTTGTGACCTTTCCCGAAACTCATCTCTTCATTCTTGTATATTTTTTGTCGATCGTTGAGCCTACTTATGAGTTTGAATGTACTCTTCCATATTGATATATCCTTATGATCATTCTAATAACTCTTTAACGGTTTGAAGGTCATTTTTGGCAAGGGAATCAACAAAGGGACCTGGTTGTAGTCCTACCATCATATCATGTAAAATCACTACTACATTCAGATTTTTGATCTGGATTGCTTTTGAATTAAAATGTCTTAGAAAGTCCTTCAATGACTTGGTTTTACCCTGATAGATAGTAAAGAGACTTGATGATATATTCTGATTATTTTTTCTTGTAGAAAAATGGTTCAAAAAATTCTTAGTGATCTCAGGAAAATCATGAATAGATATCATTTATAGAGAAGAGAACCATAACAACCCAGTTTTTTTCAAAATACTTGTGAACGCTTGACATCTAATAAGGTTGGAATCTGTAGCAAGCAACATTGCTGAAATGAACATGTCAAGATGCTCTTGAGGGTCTGTTGATCCATCATATAATTCCAATGTGGTAGGCATTATGGGATTTAAGGGAGTGGAACTGACATGATGAGGTTTATAAAAGGATACGGTGAAAAGCCTAGGTTTTTTACTGTTCCACTTCTAACGCTCTTCTGATTCGATCAAGAATTTTGAACTCACTCCTGATTTGTTTGTTGGTCATTTTGTTGTGTCTCTTCTTCCTTATCTACAGCAGGCTCACGGTGAGATGACTTGTTGCGAGTTCGCTCATCCTCAAGTCTTACAATCTCCTATCATTGCTCTTCTAGTTGTCACTGTATCTCTTGAATAATTGGATCCTCATGAGTTGCTACCCCCTCCTCATTATGAGTCTCATTTTGTCTTGTTCAAGCCATTACTGCAAGCTAAATACAAAAAAAAAACACAAAATCTAGCCAAAACAAGGATAGATATAGGAAATTGAAAGTGTACCAGAACAACAACAATGTAACAGCAAAATAGAATAGCGACAATAGTGACCAAGTAATGGCAAGAAAGAATTAGTAGTTCATCAACAAAAAATGAAGATCAAGATCGAATCAACACTAGGAGTAAGTACAAATGCTAAATCAAGAGAAAAAAAAATGTCCAATGGTGCAAAACAAGAATGCAGTAGCTAATACATTATGCTACTTGTTGGTGTATGCCCTAGAGGCTGATATATTTTGACAACAATACTTATATACATTGTACTATGCTATTCCTTAATGCATGAGGCATTTCATTTATTGTATTATTTATGATAAACATAATAAAGTCCTTAGAATAGTAAGTTTGATGCCATAGGACATTAAGTGAATGAGTTGATTATGAGATCCTATTGGATAAAATTAGAACATTATTCTTAAATGTCCCTAATCAAGTGCTATTGTTAAATAAGACAACAATAATGCATTGAGACTAGTATGTGCGTAGACTAATGACCACATCTCACGAGTCATGGATATGAGATATCAAGTCTTCACATAGGTACATATTAGAGTAATGATGTACTGGACTGACCCGCCATGAGAAGGCTACATGGATCATTACGTGAGTGTCATAAGCGATTCTCATAGTGACAATGGTGTCTGTGGTCCTTTGATCTAAAATCACTATGATTCCTATATGAAGAGTTATGTGTTTTAATGCCATCAAACATTATCTATAACAAGGTGATTATAAATTTGGTTATTGGATATACTGCGAATCATGCAAAGGGATGTGAGTGACCTAGATGGGATTTGTTACTCCTACATAACAGGAGTGATATCTTCGGGCCCCCCAATTAAGTGAGACTACGAAATGCATGGCCATGCTCAAATGAGTCAATATGATATATTAATCTCATTTGTTGTTACAAAGTCTACTCGAGTATCAAGAAACGAAGGATTGAACTATACAAGGGTGACGCATTTTATGCCTTGTGTTTAATCTAGATATCTTGATAACGGGACTAAACGACACAAAAACATTGGTCATGGAAAGGTTATGTCAAATCACTGACATTCTCATTACTTAGGTAGCAGTAATGTATTGTTAGATACCGCTCACTTCTTGTAATATTAAAATAAGATTTTAATATTACTACCAACGTTATGAGAACCTGCAAAGTCACACACATAGAACAGATTAAATTGAAGCAATAAGGATCCAAGTTGGACTGGGATTCAAATGTGGGTCAAACTCATAACAGATGAGTCTAGGGTTACACATCTTATCCTGCTATTGCTCACACTCACTTAAGGCAGTCACTATTATAAATAGTACTGCTAAGGGGGCTACTAAGGCACGAATTAGATAACCCTAGCCGCACTAGTGAGTGAGAGAATGACAGGTTTCTCATCTCTTCGTAGCTAGCACTGTGTCAGAGAAGTGGGACTCCTTTTGTGGACGTTGGACGTTCATGAGTCTGTTTGTGTGGGTACAGCAGAGACATCGTTATTGTTACGGTGTTAGTGATACATGTTGTTTGTGTTTTCATCTCACTTCTAAAGGTAATTTCAAAACACAGATTATGGTCTTTTTCGCATGGATCCTTGGTGGAAATTTTGTTTTTCCGCTGCGTGATGTATCTGCGATTCCAAACAGTGGTATTAGAGCCACTTGGGAAACCATGATTCGATTTTTTTGTTCTTCGTATTGTATGAAATAACATGTTTTCTTATTTTTTTGTAAAAGATATGATCTTTAATATGTTATTTCAGAAATTGTATGAATCTTTTATGAAAACATAATCTATCTGATATGTTGTCTGCGAAACCATGATGATGTTTTCGAAACAATAAATCTATTTTGTATGTATATTTTTATGAAGTTTTCTGGTATGTGTGAGTTATGTACAGCGGCGCAACACAAGGTTTTGGAATCCTTGTTCTTGGTCTGCGGCGGCATCAAATGTTGATGTCAAGCAAACCTCATTCTGGACAGCGTTTTGGATAGTGGCGCAAAGGTTTTGGAAACCTTATTTCTGGTTGGCGGCAGCATTAAGTGTTGATGTCAAGAAACCTTGTTTTGGATAGTAGACGGCAGCGTTAAGGTTTCTTCATAACATGAAGTGTTCATGTCATCACTCGTTCTGGAAACCTTATTTCTGGATAGGTGACGGCGGCTATGAGGGTTCAAGTGTTGATGCCCTAGCCATAAAGTGACACCCCCGCCTGCTGGCCGGGCAATGAGACCCCCATGGTCGAGGCACTGCCCTGAACCCCATTGCATACTGTGTGTTATTAGAAAGCGCGATATTCAATTCTGTTTTATGACTCACAAAATAATAATGTATTATTGATTAGAGTTTATATGTTCTTTGTGGTATATGGTGCATGATTATGGCATTAGTCCTCCTTTTATGCTTTTTGGTTAATTTTAAAATACGATGTACGTGTCGTGCCTTTCTTTCTACATTCTGGTTGTACATTCTCTTCTCACCTAACTCCCCTCATATGTAAACTGAGGTTTCTCTACAATTTGTAATTTAATCTTGATGTGGAGGCAAGAAGGCGGCATCAAATGAGGACGTTGGTGAGAGGCACTTGGTGAAGTTGTTCGCTCTCTATGCTTAGTTAATGATACTCTCGTTGGCTTGGGAGAATCATTGCGTTAGGGGCCATAACCATGTCACATGTATTATATGCTTTATATATATGAGATGCATGAATGATGTTTATGGTATGTTAAACAGTTCAATACATGGTAAGATCTAACAATAAATATAAAAATTCCCTTAAAGCAAATATTAAGTCATTATGTGATGCCTTCCAATGTGTGACACTCGTCAAGACTAGTATTAATTAAGTGTAGGTCTGCCAAAGCAGGATGCCTTTATCTATATTAGTAAGACGCGATGGGATAAAGGTAATATCCAACTATCAACCATTGGGTCTAACTTAACTAGGCCATTTCAATAGAATTGAAGGCTTAGAGGCATGGAGTTGGGCTTTAGTCCATTAGATGGATTCAAATAAGTGTTATTCACCTAACTATCTAAGAGTTACATGTGATGTAATTGGAAAGTGTTTCCTACCTAAATAACCGAATTTTGAGTGATCTGCCAAAGTTGACTCAAAAGTTAGGTGAAATATGGATCTTGGCCCAATAGGAAATCTTGCCATGGGATTTTCTGAGTCAATGTTGAGGGTCATTGATTTGAATAAAATAGTGGGAGACATATTTAATTAAAGATCTCATTAAATATGTTTATGGCATGATACTTATATTTTGTATATTTCTGTTGATAGATTACCATGGCAACAAACACTTCAAGTAACTTATCATTGTGATCCGTCCTTGAGAAAGACAAGTTATTTGGAACGAATTTCCTAGACTGGTACAAGAATTTGAGGATTGTCCTTAAACAAGAGAAAAAGTTGTATGTTCTAGAATAGCCTATTCTTGAGCCAACTGTTGCTAATGTCCCTAGAGCTGAAAAGGATGCTTATAAGAAGCATCAAGATGACACCTTGGACGTCGGATTTCTAATGCTAGCCACTATGAACTCTGAGCTTCAAAAGCAACATGAGAACATGGATGCCTACGATATGATCATACACCTCAAAAAGCTCTATCAAGAGCAGGGTAGGCATCAGAGATACGAGGTCTCAAAAGTACTATTTCTGTGCAAGCTGGTAGAAGGAAGCCCTGTTGGTGCTCATGTACTCAAGATGATTGGGTACATTGAAAACCTAGAGAGACTTGGTTTCCTATTAGGCCAAGAGTTGGCCACTAACTTAGTCCTACAATCGTTGCCAAAAAGTTTTAGTCAATTCGCCATAAACTACAACATGAATGAAATTGACAAATCATAACCAGAGTTGCAAAGCATGTTGAGAACTGCAGAGAAGAATATAAATAAAGGCAAAGGAAAGGCCATTATGATGGTCCAAAAGAATAAGGGTAAGAAACAGCAGAAGAAGCCTAAGGATAAGTGGAAGGGCAAGGGCAAGGATAAATCCAAACCTAGCACTTCTAGCTTGAAACCAGTGGGCGGAGTGGCTAAGGAAGGCATGTGCTTCCACTATGGTCAGACCCGACATTAGAAGAGGAACTGTGCCAGATACCTGGAAGAACTTAAGAAGAAGAAAGGAAGTGAGACTTCCACTTCAGGTATTTTTGTTATAAAAGTCAATTTATCTACTTCTGCATCTTTGGTATTATATATTGGATGTGGGTCTCACATTTGCGTAAATCTGCAGGATCTAAAGAACAGTAGACAATTGGCTAAGGGTGAAGTCGACCTACGCATTGGAACTGGAGCAAAGGTTGCTACTGTAGCCGTAGGGACTTATCTTTTATCTTTGCCCACTGGGCTTGTAATTGAGTTAGAGAATTGTTATTTTGTGCCAGCTATTAGTAGGAATATGATTTCTGTTTCTTGTTTGGACAAGAAAGACTTTACATTTATTATAAAGGATATAAATGACATTTTCTATGGTAGTGCACAACTAAATAATGGATTTTATGTCCTCGATCTTGAAATGTCCATCTATAACATAAATACAAAGAGGTTCAAGTCAAATGATATGAACCCATTATATCTCTGCATTGTCGTTTGGGCCACATAAATGAGAAACGCATCTCCAAACTCCATAAAGATGGATTCTTGGACTCATTTGATTTCGAATCATATGAGATATGTGAGTATTATTTATTGGGGAAGATGACAAAAGCCCCATTCACTGAACAAGGTGAAAGGGCTAGTGATCTTTTGGCCCTTATACATAGCGATGTATGTGGACCCCTAAACATGCTAGCTAGAGGCAGTTTTTAATACTTCATTACATTTACTGATGATTTCATTAGATATGGATTTTGTTACCAAGTGGCTTCCAGTACTCAAGAGGGGGGTGAATTGAGTATAAAACTTTTTCACAAAACCTCTTTTTAATTAAGACAAATATTAAAAACTTAATAAATAAATACACAGAAGGAGCGAGAAGAAGAAAAGAAACAATAAAGAGCAGCGATAAATAAATGTGCAGTAAATTAAATTGCATAAAATAAAGAGATTAGGGATCAGAGAAGCAGGCACAGTATTTATCCTGGTTCGACCACTAACCCACTTGTGGTCTACGTCCAGTCCTCGAAAGCCGAGATTTTTCACTAAGTATACAAGCTTCAATAGGTGCTTGCTACCGTTACAAAATAGAGCACTTTTCACACACAGGGACACTGTACCCTTATGCTAAAGTCTCAGCCTGTAGGGATACCTCACCCTTATACAAACCTTGAGGGATACCTCATCCTCGATACAGAATATCAGAAAAATAGATGAAGAGAATCTCTCACTCAGAGTAAGTAATACAAATTGAAGTGTTAATGGAGCTCTCACAGAAATATCTCAAAGTTTTTAATCAAAAAGAGCGTAGAAAATAGTTTTCACAAATCAGAGTAATCAGAAAATAATTCAGAGTTATGGGCAAAGAAAATTCGTGACCCAAGCTTGCTATTTATAGGGAAAAACACGGAGATAGCCGTTTAGGTATAATTAATAGCATTTAAAACAAATGAATCGAATTCAAAGCGTATGAAAGTTTCCATATCAGACTGCATATTCAAACATGTTTATTCGAATAACTAAACAGGTTATTCGAATAACACTGTTCCTGAAACCAATTTAAAGACTCATTTGAAATGGGTTATTCGAATAACCAATATGTTATTCAAATAACTCTGTTAAAACTAGAGTTCTAAAAATAAGGGGTTATTCGAATAATAGCTTATCTATTCGAATAACATAGTTTAAAAGCAGTTCAGACAAAAAGATTTATTCGAATAACGTATGAGTTATTCGAATAACTCACTTAAAACACGGTTGTGAAAAACCTCAATTATTCGAATAAAGGATAGTTTATTCGAATAACTACTTAAAAACAGTGTTCTGGAAAACCTTAGTTATTCGAATAACAGGGTAGTTATTCGAATAACACCTTTTAGAAAACAAACCACGAGGGGATGTTTATTTGAATAGGCTAAGCTCTATTCGAATAACTCAGTTCAAAAAGGGTTTGAAAAAGATGTTTTCAAAGACACTAAGTTCAAAACCAAGTTTTATCTTCTCTTTCAAAAACAAAGAGATATCAATGTGAGTTCCGTACAATAGATCCTAAGTCCTAATGCTAATCAAATATAAACTTGGACTTAGTCTATTTATCATCTTCATTTATTCTTCACGTTTGTTATTATCAAAACAAGTCTTCAAAAGTATGCATCCAAACACATTCTCCCCCTTTTTGATGATGACAAACTATCAATGAGACTAGCAATGAGAAAAGCGTTAGTGCATATAATTGGAATTCACAAAAAGATATAAAAGCTTACTCCCCCTCTTTAATTATAAGAGGTAATGTATATCAGATATGTGCGCAGCTCCCCCTTTCAATTTGAATCCAATCTCATTTTAAATTTACCTATCTTTTCTCAATTAAAGTCAAATGATCAAATATTTCTCCCCCTTTTGTCATGAGCAAAAAGGAAGGGTAAGTCTCATAAACATATATAAGAATGCATAAAAGGAAATGTACTTATAGCAATAGATCAACCGAAAATTTTATTTATGCATTAATAACAAAGAGAGTCAATTACACAAGCCAGAAAAATAAATAACATGAAGCCAAAACAGATAGCCTAAGAACTAAAGTTGCTAGAAGTAAGTATCCGGAGGTGGTGGTGAAGAGGCTGGTGCAGGAGCAGGTGAAGCAGATCGAAGGGCCGCAACCTCACGTTCAACGCCTTCTATTCTATCAAACAGAATAGAGAAGGTATGTTCCATGTAGGCTCGGTTATCTTGCAAGGTGGCCATGATCTGTTCCAAAGTGACAGAGCAGCGGGAGCAAGGCGGCGGTGCATCGGCCAAGAGCGGGGGCATCGCAGGGTCGAGCTCGTCCTCAGCAACCTCATCTGGGTACACCCAGCCTTCATCGGTTTGAATCATCTTCATTTTTCGTAAAGTGTGAGCTCCAAAGACGTTGTGGTGAGTCAGAGCAATGGCCCGCTCAGTCTCCAAGGCCTGAGGATACTTGCTCAGCAAGGTAGTGACAAGAATGCCATAAGGCAAGTCAGATTTCTCCTTGCCCTTGGCCCTCATCATGTGCCTCATGATGAGCACAGGCCAGTTGATTTGATGGCCATTCTTCAGGAACCACAGCATGAAGACATCTTCCTTGCTGAGATAGGCGTAGTTTCCACCACGAGGAGCCAGGATGTGAGCATAGGCGTAATGCAGAAGCCTGTCTTGGCTCTTCAGCATTCCACCCTTGAGACCCTTATCAGGCAGGGCCAGACCGGGCTTCAGCAGGTCTTCAACCGCCTAAAGCTTGTTGAACTCTTCGAGAAACGGAGTGTCATCTTCTTCAACAAGGGCGCCAGAGAACTGCAGCCCGAACAAAGTCAACCAGTCTAGCAGTGTGATCACAACGTTCTGATCACATACCTCAGAGAGGAGATTCTGACCATCGAAAGTCAGATTGCAGAAGAACATATTCACCAGAGCTGGATAGATGGTGGCCTGGTGAGAGCAAAGCTGAAGAACTCCCTAGTTTTGCAGTAGGGTTAAGAAGTCGAAGCCGCAATGTTGCTGGAAGAGGGAAAGGTCCAGGTACTTAGGTTGAACCAAGTTGCGCTCCCAGAAGTGCGAGATGAAGCGTGCACGATGCTCTTCATTGGAGGAGAGCCTTCTCAGATTAAGAGGGTTGGTGCCTGGAGCATTCTTCGTGCGAGGATGCTTGTTGGAGGAGGAGGCCATGGAGGAAGGTGAGAGAGAGTGAAAAAGACGCAGAGGGTGAAAAAAAAGTTTGAGAGGTAGAAGCTAAGGAGACGTGAAGAGCAGAGAAGATGGAGGGTGAAAAAGGTCTAAGAGGCAGAAGCAAGGAAGCTTGAAGAACAGAGAAGAGGGAAGAGGGTGGAGACCTTTGGGCACGCAGGGTTTATTTAAAGGACACCCGTGTTTATTCGAATAAATGTGGGTTTATTCGAATAAACCATACTGGAAAGCTGAACAGACAGGCGCGCAGGGACCTGAACAGGTGAAACGGCTAGGGTTTATTCGAATAGAAGGGGATCTATTCGAATAGAACGTCTGGGAAAGCCAAGCGTTTTGGCCAGTTGACAGGGTTTATTCGAATAACTATGTAACTTATTCGAATAGACTGAGGCCAATCAGTCAACACTGATAGAAACAGGTTCAGGTTATTCGAATAACCTGGGGTCTATTCGAATAAACAGAGACCAAGACCAGAACCTGATAAAAGAGGGATTCTGGTTATTCAAATAAAGAAAGACTTATTCGAATAAGCAGAGGGCAGAAAGAAACACTGATAAATGAAGGCTTCTGGTTATTCGAATAGGGAGGGTGTTATTCGAATAAACAGAGATGAGAAACACAGGTTTTATCAGAGGAATCAGTTTATTCGAATAAACTGAATTCTATTCGAATAAGGCTGATGTTCAACACACATTTTAACAAGCAGTAAAAGAGTTTATTCGAATAAAGGCATACTTATTCGAATAAAACTAACACAGAAGCATAGAAAAGACATACGTTTATGAGGTTGAAAGCATATAATCATGATAATATTCAGCAATAAACACGCAATTTAAATATTGGATTGATCAATTATGCCTAATTCTCCTCGAATATAAAAGAATGCTTCTTTTGCTAAGGGTTTAGTAAAGATATCTGCAAGTTGCTTAGATGTTTCAACAAACTCAAGAATGCAATCCCCTTTTTGTACATGATCTCTGATAAAGTGATGTCTTATCTCTATATGCTTTGTTCTAGAATGCAGTATGAGATTCTTAGAGATGTTTATTACACTAGTGTTATAACATCTTATCGGGATGTGATCAAGCTGAAGACCGTAGTCTAAGAGTTGTTGCTTCATCCAAAGGATCTGACCGCAGCAACTCCCGGCTGCAACATATTCAGCCTCAGCGGTAGACAAAGCCACACTATTTTGTTTCTTACTATGCCAAGAAACTAAAGAACTACCAAGCAAGTGGCATGTCCCACTAGTACTTTTTCTGTCCAATTTGCACCCAGTAAAATCAGAGTCAGAATAGCCTATTAGGCTACAAGAGGTACCCTTAGGGTACCACAAGCCCATTTGTGAAGTGCCTACTAGGTATTTCATTATTCGTTTAACAGCACTTAAGTGAGATTCCTTAGGGTTTGCCAGATATCTAGCACACATGCATATACTAAACATAATATCTGGCCTACTAGCAGTAAGATAAAGGAGAGATCTAATTATACCTCTATATTTCGTTATTTCTACTGATTTACCTCCTTCATCTTTGTCCAAGTAGCAAGACGTGCCCATCGGAGTGGCCATGTGTTTAGCATTTTCCATTTCGAATCTCTTGAGCAATTCCTTGCAGTATTTTGTTTGACTTATGAAAGTCCATTCGTTCGTTTGTTTGATTTGAAGTCCGAGGAAGAAATTCAATTCTCCCATCATTGACATTTCAAATTCATTCTGCATTGACTTAGCAAATTCTTTGCAAAGGGATTCATTAGTAGCACCAAATATAATATCATCCACATATACTTGCACAAGAAGAATGTCATGCTTTTTATTTTTAATAAAAAGGGTAGTGTCGACTTTTTCTCTTGAAAAACCATTTTCTAAAAGAAACTTACTCAACCTTTCATACCAAGCTCTAGGAGCTTGCTTTAAACCATATAAAGCCTTTTTAAGTTTAAAAGCATGGTTGGGTAGTTCATGATTTTCAAAACCCGGAGGTTGTTCAACGTATACTTCCTCTTGAATATAACCATTTAGGAAAGCACTCTTGACATCCATTTGATATAATTTGAAATCCATGATGCAAGCATAAGTAAGTAACATTCTTATAGCTTCTAATCTAGCTACAGGTGCATAGGTTTCTTTATAATCTATTCATTCTTCTTGATTATATCCTTTAGCAACCAATCTAGCTTTGTTTCTAGTTATTAACCCATTTTCATCAAGTTTGTTTCTAAAAACCCATTTAGTTCTAATTATAGGGTGATTATTAGGTCTAGCAACTAATTCCCAAACTTGATTTCTTTCAAATTGATTTAATTCCTCATGCATAGCTAAGATCCAATGTTCATCATCAAAAGCTTCAATTAAATCCTTAGGTTCAATTTGAGAAACAAAAGCTAAGTGATTACAAGTATTTCTAAGGGAGTTACGAGTACTTACACCTTTAGATTCATCACCGATGATCTGATCAAGAGAGTGATATTTTGAAGTTCGCCATTCTTTGGGAAGTTCCAAAGCTTGCGAATCTTCTTGTCTTTGTTCATCCTCTTTCTCCTTGATTTCCTTTTCTTTACTGTCCAAATGTGTTTTCGCCAAGATTTCTGCAACATCATCAACAACAAGATCCGACTTTGCCGATTCCAAGGATTTTTCCTTTATTGTTATCACTATAAGTGACGTGTCCATGATTCTTTGGAATGAGCATGGTGAATTTTGAGTCGTCCCTGGTCATGTGCTTGGAACAGCCGCTATCAAGATACCAATTTGAACTCCTAGCTTTCAAGTACACCTACAACACAAGTTTAGTTTTTAACTTTTGGTACCCAAACTTTCTTGGGTCCTTGTGTGTCAGTTTTGGGTATAGTATTCTTGGGAACCCAAACCATTTTTGTTCCAACTTTTGTATTTATGTTTTTCCTTGTATTACATGTTGAAGCACTATGTCCTTTTCTTCCACAATAAAAACATTTAATAAAAGGACTACTTGAAACACTAGAATGCACAAAGAAATTTTTATAGAGTTTTTGTTGATTTTTCGGGTTATAACCTATCCCGGCTTTTTGAAAAATCACTTTGTCTTCCTAATAAAATATTTAAGTTATCCCTTCCAAAGGTGAATTTAGAAAGAGTGTTCTTTAAGTCTTCAATTTCTTTTTCAAGTGTATGACATGAAGAACAAGATGAAGAAGTAGAAGCATGTGGAGGATGATTTGTGCATGCATCAATGATTCCCAGAGTTTCATTTTCAATTTTCAATTCTTCTATTTCCTTATTTAAAACAAGAATTTGATTTTCTAAAGAAGAAATTGTTTTCTTAGAAAAAGAAATAATTTTTGTCAATTTTAACGATTCTTTATGTAATTCTTCAAAAGCCTCTTGTAACTCATCGTAGAAAGTAATAAAGTAGTATTAGAACTTACCTCGTTTTCGCTTTCTTCTTCATCTCCTTTTGCCATGAGACACAGTTGAGCTTCTTCACTATCTGAGCTGTCAGTTGAGTCCATGTCGTTTTCATCCCACGCTATGTAGGCTTTTCTTCCTTTTTTTTCCTTGAAAGGCTTCTTTTCAAATTTCTCCTTCTTCTTTTGATATACTGGGCACTCCATTTTCATGTGACCAGGTTTGCCACATTCATAGTAAGTTGGAGTCGATGAAGCTCCTTCGCCTTTGAAATGTGTCTTTTTCAGAGGGAAAAGAGGTTTGCGTTCCCTTTTTCCTGAGAAATTTACCAAACCTTTTAACTAGCAAACTCAGATTTTCTTCACTTATCTCGATGTTCTCTGAACTTTCTTCATTTTCTTCATCATCATTGTCGAATGTTGATGAAGTGGCTTTGAGTGCTATCCCCTTTTTCTTTTTATCATTCTCTTCGCTTTGGCTTAATCTGCTTAGTTCCAATTCGTGCTCATGAAGTTTTCCAAAGAGAGTAGCTAAAGTCATTGTGGACAAATCCCTTGATTCTGATATGGCTGTTACTTTGGGTTGCCAAATCCTGCTAAGGCATCTCAAAACTTTATTAATCAAATCTTAGTTAGAAAAACTTTTTCCTAAAGATGCAAGATGATTAATTATGTAGGTGAACCTCTTTTGCATTTCCTGAATGCTTTCTCCTTGGTTCATTCTGAATAGTTCATATTCACGAGTTAGAGAATTGATTCTCGACCTCTTAACTTCACTAGTACCCTCATGGGTAACTTGCAAAGTATCCCATATTTCTTTAGCAGTTTTACAATTTGAAATTCTACAAAACTCATCATATCCCAAAGCAGTAGTAATAATATTTTTGGCTTTTAAATTAAATTGAACTTTTCTTTTGTCTTCATCAGACCATTTATTTCGTGGTGTTTCGGTCCTTACACCATCAACCTCATGTGTGGGTATAAAAGCATCATTTTTGACAGCATCCCAAACATCTAGATCAATAGCTTCGATGAAGATTTTCATTCTTTCCTTCCAATATGCGTAACCATCCCTATTGAAAAAGGGTGGTCGGTTTATGGAAGATCCTTCTGAAAAACCATTTGAAGAAGCCATGTTCTCTTGAAGCTGCTAAGCTCTTTATACAAGAGTCTAGCTCTGATACCACTTGTTACCAAGTGGCTTCCAGTACTCAAGAGGGGGGTGAATTGAGTATAAAACTTTTTCACAAAACCTCTTTTTAATTAAGACAAATATTAAAAACTTAATAAATAAATACACAGAAGGAGCGAGAAGAAAAAAAAACAATAAAGAGCAAATGATAAATAAATGTGCAGTAAATTAAATTACATAAAATAAAGAGATTAGGGAACAGAGAAGCAGACACAGTATTTATCCTGGTTCGAACACTAACCCACTTGTGATCTACGTCCAGTCCTCGAAAGCCGAGATTTTTCACTAAGTATACAAGCTTCAATAGGTGCTTGCTACCGTTACAAAATAGAGCACTTTTCACACACTGGGATACTTTACCCTTGTGCTAAAGTCTCAGCCTGCAGGGATACCTCACCCTTATACAAACCTTGAGGGATACCTCACCCTCGATACAGAATATCAGAAAAATAGATGAAGAGAAACTCTCACTCAGAGTAAGTAATACAAATTGAAGTGCTAATGGAGCTCTCACAGAAATATCTCAAAGTTTTTAATTAAAAAGAGCGTAGAAAATAGTTTTCACAAATCAGAGTAATCAAAAAATAATTCAGAGTTATGGGCAAAGAAAATTCGTGACCCAAGCTTGCTATTTATAGGGAAAAACACGGAGATAGCCGTTTAGGTATAATTAATAGCATTTAAAACAAATTAACCGAATTCAAAGCATATGAAAGTTTCCATATCAGACTGCGTATTCAAACGTGTTTATTCGAATAACTAAACAGGTTATTCGAATAACACTGTTCCTGAAACCAATTTAAAAACTCATTTGAAATGGGTTATTCGAATAACCAATATGTTATTCGAATAACTCTGTTAAAACCAGAGTTCTAAAAATAAGGGGTTATTTGAATAATAGCTTATCTATTCGAATAACATAGTTTAAAAGCAGTTCAGACAAAAATATTTATTCGAATAACGTATGAGTTATTCAAATAACTCACTTAAAACACGGTTCTGAAAAACCTCAATTATTCAAATAAAGGATAGTTTATTCGAATAGCTACTTAAAAACCGTGTTCTGGAAAACCTTAGTTATTCGAATAATAGGGTAGTTATTTGAATAACACCTTTTAGAAAACAAACCACAAGGGGATGTTTATTCGAATAGGCTAAGCTCTATTCGAATAACTCAGTTCAAAAAGGGTTTGAAAAAGATGTTTTCAAAGACACTAAGTTCAAAACCAAGTTTTATCTTCTCTTTCAAAAACAAAAGGATATCAATGTGAGCTCCGTACAATAGATCCTAAGTCCTAATGCTAATCAAATATAAACTTGGACTTGGTCTATTTATCATCTTCATTTATTCTTCACGTTTGTTATCATCAAAACAAGTCTTCAAAAGTATGCATCCAAACACAGATTTGTCTATCTTATGAAGCACAAATCAGAGTCCCTTGAAAAGTTCAAGGAGTTCAAGAATGAAGTACAAAACTAACTTGGCAAGAGTATTAAAGTCCTTCAATCAAATCGAGGTGATGAATACTTAAGCCAACAATTTGATGATCATCTGAAAGAGTGTGGGATAATATCTGAACTCACTCCTCCAGGAATACCACAATGGAATGATGTTTCTAAAAAGAGGAACCGAACCCTGTTGGACATGGTCCGATCCATGATGAGTCATGCAGACATTCCAGGCTCCTTCTGAGGATAAGCTCTATTAATAGCAACTTTCACTCTTAATCGTGTTCCATCTAAGACGGTTCAAAAGACACCATATGAGATTTGGACTGGGAGACGGCCCAGTATGTCTTTTATGAAGATTTGGGGCTGCGAAGCTTATGTGAAACGTCAAGTTTCTAATAAGCTTAGACCCAAATCAGATAAATGCTTCTTTGTGGGTTATCCTAAGGAAACTAAGGGATAGTATTTCTATAATCCTACTGAGGGCAAAGTGTTTGTCGCATGGACTGCTGTGTTTCTAGAAAGTGAGTTTATCTCCAAAGGAACCAATGGGAGGAAAGTAAAAGTTGAAGAAGTTCAAGGTTCACAGAGTAGCAACGAACCGATGGTGGAAATAGAGCAGCCTCCACAAAATGTTGTGTAATAACAACCTGCTTTAGTAGCACAAGACCTGCGTAGGTCTAACAGGATACGTCATCAACTAAAGAAAGATAGATTTCTCATGACCTAACAAGTTGATGTATTGCTCATAGATCAAAATGATCTTGTGACTTACCAGGAAGCTATTATAGGCCCAGAATATGAGAAATGGCTTAAGGCCATGAAATCTGAAATGGAATCCATGTATGCCAACCAAGTATGGACCTTGGTTAACCCACCTAAAGGGGTAAAACCCATTGGGTGCAAGTGGATTTTCAAGAAGAAAATTGACATGGATAATAACGTGCATACTTTTAAGGCACGATTGGTGGCTAAGGGTTTCAAACAAATTCATGGTGTAGACTATGATGAGACTTTTTCCCTAGTTGCGATGCTTAAATTTGTTCGGATCTTGCTTGCTATTACAACATACCACGATTATGAAATCTGGCGAATGGATGTCAAAATTGTTTTCCTCAATGGAAATATTCTCGAGGATGTATACATGACACAACCTAAGGGTTTTGCCACTCCACAAGATGCTGGAAAGATGTGCAAGTTGCAACAATCTATTTATGGATTGAAGCAAGCTTCCAGAAGCTGGAATCTTCATTTTGATGATACAATAAAATAATTTAGTTTCATCAAGAATGAAGAAGAATTTTATGTCTACAAGAAGGTTAGTGGGAGCACAACAATTGAATGTAAATAATTAAAATAGAATCTTAAGATTAAGAATCAAGAACGTTCAATCTCTTGGATTAATTAAAGGCTCTACCCCTCCATGAATGGGAGGGAAGAACTCAGAAAAAGAAAAGAAAATCTAGAGAGAAGGAAGAGAAGAGAGAAAGATCTAGATCTAGATGAAAAGTGTAGAATGAAAACTCAGTCTTAGACTTCTGCTGCTCACCCATATAACTACTCCCTAATTTGGCCTTACGTGATTAAAAACCTATAAGTTACAAAGCTGGGTCCATTAGGAATCACTGGGCCTAAATCCCTATTAATTGGAGGCCTACAACTTAAGTTATGCCTATTTAAGTGATATAAACTCGTCAGTAACTCGTCTATGTTTTCTAGCTTTAATTGCATTCCCAATACAATGCAGTTTGGCTTAGAAGTCTTATAAGAGTTGTAGATTTGGATCTTAGCTTTCATTTGGGCTTAGTTTGATGTCCATTGCATCCTATAACTCAAGATATGGGCTGATGAATGCGTAGAGTTCAAGCTGTCAAGATCAGTATTCTGGATCTTGCTTCAACTTCAATTTAAATTATCCAAATGTATGATTCAGCTCCTTAGGTCTTCATGAAACTTGTAAGGATTCGTCTTAGATTTTCTACAAGACTAGAATCACACCAATTAGGTGCTTAAAACTCAGATTATATCTAAAATACTAAACACTACCTAATAGACAATTTAAGACTAATTCATGCAATAATTCCCATAATGATCTAATTAGGTCCAATATCATAAAATGTGGCAAAACCTATTTAATTAAGCTAAATTGAACCTTAAGACACTTAGTGAGAGGATCATTAAATGAATAAAATATATTGCTATCATGGACTCAACACGTTCCTAGTGAAATGTAACTTGGAGGGTTCAACTTCGTATACTAGAAAGATGGAAGCACTACTAAGCGAGGAAAAGAGATTAGGGATGCTTGGAAAAATATTCATATGGTAGGAACAAAAGAATTAGGGAAGCATGAGGTGATTCCTACCCCTGAATACCTACGAAGGAGAGAAGCAAGAAGTGTAACATCCCGAAAATTAGCTCGTTTCATGATATTTGTTCATTTTATAATATTTGTGAATTTTGGAAATTTTTTTGGAATTTTCTGAATTGTTTGATTATTTTAATATATTTCTCAATTTATATGCACACTGAGCAGGACCGAAAAAGTAAAATATTTTCCCTGAGGTCGAAAAACTTTGGACTGTAGAAGTGTCGACGGGGGATTTTACTAAACCCAAGGCCGGACACAGTTTACGAAATTTTTATTTTTCAAGATTTTATCTGATAAATAAAATCTCTGTATATTTTATTATCTCTGGGACAATCAAATATTGTTTCCGCTAACTGTAACTTTTATCCACTGGATAATAGCTCTAGCAGATTATTTCTATCTAGTTACTTTTATGATATCATCTAAGTAACATCATCATCCTTCACTTTATCAAAAAGTGTGCAAAGCTTTTCAAGGAAGCTTCCTACCAAGCTTCTCAAGGAAGCTTCACACACTCTCTCCTCACTTTGGGCTACACGGCCATGAAGGGGAAAAAGATGACCAAAGTCATTATCTTTTCACTCCTTATCACTTTTCCATTTCAAAAGGTTTCTATCACTTTCTCTCTCTGCATTTCTTCTCTCTCTCCCGCCCTCTCTTCTCTCTTCTCTCTCTCACGTTTTCTTCTTCCCCTTTCCTCTTCACCACATGGCCACACCACCACCATTGTTGGCCACTCAAGCTCATTTGCTCAAGCCAACCTAGGATCTTGACTCCCTTTGTCATCTTGAAGCTCTTCTATTTAGTGAACACCTCTTGATTTCTCCATCTTCATCACTTTCTATCAAGCCTTAAAGCTTGAAACTTTGAGGTAAAGCTCTTGACTTTCTTCCTTTTTCTTCCCATTTTTGTGACCCTTGGTCACCATTGTGATCAAGGACTCTTCCTTTCAAGCTTTGGTTATTGATTGCTTGAGGTGACCATCTTAGGGTTTTCTTGGTAGGGGTGGATGAGATCTTGCAAGGCAACATCAAGAAGCTTGCTTTCTTTCTTGTCTCTTGAGGTAAGAGGGAGATTAACCTCATCAACCACTCGTGGTAGTTGTGAATGCTTATGTCTTGAAGCATGTCAAATGGTTTTTTGATGATAACAAAGCCAAAGATAAAGATTAAGATCAAAAGAGAAGACCAAGATAAAAAGATAAAGACCAAGTTCAAAAGAAGTATATTAGATATAAGTATTATAATATTAATGTAAAATGCCCTTTAAGTATCTCAATGATTCTCAAATGATTTTCCAAATATCGTTTTCAAAATTAGCTTATAAATTCAAAGTTAAACATGTTTTTCAAGAAATGCTGTTTTTAATCTTGGATTCAATATTCATGAAAGGCATTTATGTTTAATCCAATGATCTAAGTGTTAAAAATGGCTTACATACTTAATTGGACTTGAAAAATGTGTTCAAAGGCCAATGTAATCGATTACATGATGTTTGTAATCGATTACATGATGTTTGTAATCGATTACACAGCAAACAGAGGTCTTGTAATCGATTACATGGATATTGTAATTGATTACAAGCAAGTCAGAGGCCTTGTAATCAATTACACCAAGTTGGTAATCGATTACAATAAGCCCAGAAAGGCAAGAACACGTTCAAGGAGTCATGTAATTGATTACATGGATATTGTAATCAATTACAAAGCAAGTCAGAGGCCTTGTAATCGATTACACAGAGCCCAGAAAGCCAAGAACACATTGGAACAACAATGTAATCAATTACATTTGTTGTGTAATCGATTACAAGCAATCTGACAGAGTCCAACGGCTATATTAGCTACATTAAATGTTTGGCTTTAACACCCCCAACGGCTTTGTTCTTCATACAACTTATAAATACTTGCCTTGGGTCTTCATTAAGGGTTGAACTTCAATTTATAACATCAATCTAACACTCATATACGAGAATCAAATCCTGAAAATTTGTTTGCCCTGTTTTTGTGAGAAAACTTGAGATATTCAAAATGGGCATTGTTAGAGCTTCAATTAGTATCAATCTACTCTTTGAGAGAGTTTCTATCATTCAAACACTTTATTTATTATGAAGAGGGTGAGGTATCCCTCTAGTGAAGAAGGGTGAGGTATCCTTTGTTGAGAAGAAGGTAAGGTATCATTCAAAGGTGTAAAGAGGGTGAGGTATCCCTTAAAGGTTGTATAGGGTGAGGCATCTCTGTTTTGAGGCTCAAAGCACAAGGGTGAGGTATCCCAAGGTATTGTTGAGTGCTCCAATCTATAAAGATTTTCAAGCACCCGTTCAAGCCTAAAGTTTAGTGAAAAATCTCGAGTGGTTCGTTTGAGGGCTGGACGTAGGTCACAAGGGGTGGCTGAACCAGGATAAATCCTTGTGTTTGATTCTCTCAACCCTATCTCTTTACATTTGTGCATTTATTTTATATGCTTGCTTGAATGTTATTCATCTTTGCTTATTTAATTTGTGAGTGAAGTATTCAATCTCATTTATCTATTCACTTCAATTATCCAATAGCTTCAACGAAAATTGATAAATAAACGTTTTATGAAAGATTTGCGAAAATATTTCATAAACTCAATTCACCCCGTCTTGAGTTTGAGGCCACTTGGTAATAGTAGTGAGGAACACATTTTTGGGTTGATGGTGAGGAATCCATTTGTGGGTTGCTCACTTTGTTTTTTTGTGATTCTTTATAATGATGTGATTTGGATGTGTTGTATGATTTTCTATGCTTGGTATCATGTATCTTGATGGATTTGAAATGTCTAAATGCTTAGATATGTATTTGAATGGCAAGGGATTCTTACTCATTTGATTTGGAGGCTTGGGGAGTCATATTTTCAATCTTCTGGTGCTAGATCCATGGCCCGTGTGGCTTGACACGGCCCAGGCTGTGTTTCCTGCTGGAAACACATCTCACACGTCACAGGGCAGTGGAGTACACAGCCCAGGCCGTGTTGGAGGATACGTCCGTGTAATTGAGTAGCTCAGATTAGGACTTTGATGTTTTTCCAGAGAAGTACATGTCCCAAGTCGTGTAATGTGACATAGTCGTGTTGGGCAGGCCGTGTAATTTGACACGGCCATGTAATTGAGGTGAAGAAAAATGGTTGGGTTTTCTAGTCCCTTGGAGGCTCACGGCCTCATTGGACACTCAATATGAGACTTTGTATCAAGCTAGAACTTAGTTAATTAAATGATTAGACACTTAATTAGGAGTCCATAATGCGGAAGGAATTAAGAACACAACTTTATCCCATAGCCTAGAGTGAGGTTTGGACAAAGAAAGAATATGAGTGTAGGTGAGGTAGTGAGGATCTTAAAATAATTAATTTATGTGGGTTATGTTTAGAACTAAGAGAAGATGATCATAATGTTATGATTTGAGGAGTAATAACTTTTGGATATACCAATGGAAGCAATTTTGGGGGATAATTGGGATGATGAGAACGATTTATTAGTGACGAATCTAGTTGACTGGATAATCAAGAGATTTCATTGAGGAAACTTTAGTAATGGAAATTTGAGGAATTTAGGGTTTAGGGAAAGGAAGAGAATTTCTGAAATCAAGTTGATGAATGATGACTTTTGAATTATGTGACAAAGCATGCTTCATATGAATTTGATAATGATTCTTGAATTTGCACAATTGAGATACCTTGTGAAAGCATGCATGATTCATGAAATGTGCACAACTAAAATCCTTTATGATAGCATGCATGAGCATTGTGCCTTGAGCCGACGAACTGGACCCTAGAAACATCAAATAGACAAAAGAGTCAGATGTGGTTTGCTTTTATAACCAGAAAACATCAGATAGATGATTGAGTTAGATGTGACTTGTTATCATAAGAAACCCAAATATATCAATGATATTATGTAGCTGTATGAGCAGTTATATAATATCATTGATATTAATGGTATTAAACAATTGTATGGGCAGTTGCTTTAATATCATTTGGAACAGTTCAACGGTGGTTTGATTTCATTGAATATGCATTTGAGCATTATATAGTCGTGGCATTTTATGCCTAGGAGTGAGCGAGAACTTACAGGATAGTGCGATCCCTGATGGATCTTGGGGGACGCCCAGGGCGGGTGATTCACCAGTGACCACTGTCACATTATATACCCTTGGCCGTGAACACCGTTGCAACGTACTGGCAGCCCAACAAAACACTATTTCTTTTCGTGGTCCAGCATAGACTATCTTTTGAGGGGGGACAAATCTTCTAGAATGCTCATATCTGAATCTTTAGCTCCATGGAGTAGGAATTGAGTATATTGTGTATAAAGATAGTCTGCATACGCATTGTGCATATGCATAGTTAGTTTACATATTTCATGGCATGGTTAGTATTCATGTTTTATGATATACATTATTGAATCACTTACTAATTGATAATATAATTATGCCTGTTGTCTTGCGATATCTCTATAATAACATGATTAAGTTTGTTATTCTGAAATATTCTTGTATTGACCGGATTATATCTTCTTTTATTTAAAGTTCTTGTATATGAAAGGCATCATTGTCTTTCATTGTGTTTCTTGCTACCTGATGATATTGATGTAGGGGATTTCACATCTTTCATTTTATTTTCTGTCTGCTTCTATCTTATTCTCATGTCTGTAAAGAATGCGTTGGCGGTGAGGCAAGATCCTTGAGGTTTCATTAGGCTGTAGTTTCACGATGGCACCAAAGCGTGGAGTGTCCATTGGGATACGGGGCGCCTTCGGTATGACGGATATGTCACTTTGCTTTGGAGCAGGGCTCGGCATGACGCCGCTACTTTTTCGGTGGATGTAGCTGTTCACTTGAAGTTTTGCGTGCCTCTTGGGGAGCTTCCTCTAGGGAGGACCTTGTGGAGTCGACTACTTGGATTTTCATCTGTTGTGACATGCCCCAACTGGGGGCTTTGTCTGCTTGGGATCCCGAAGGGAATCTAGATGAAGATTGAGCGCAGGACCCTATTCTTCAGGTGTTGGGACTTGGACTAGGTTCAGTTTTCTTTTGGTAGTCATATACGTGTAAGTTTTCTATGTGGAGTACTTGAGTTTTGTACTTTTAGAATATGAGATAATGTATTTAAGAATGTAATGAACTCTGTTTTATGAAAAGGTGTTTTCCCAGTTCTTATGCCTTGTGTCTTTATTATTTGATAAGTCGATGTTATTCGTTCAAAAAAAATTTTGAAACTCATGTTTTATAATGTCAATCTTTTTATAACTTGGTTTTTCAAAAGGAGTCAGTTGAAATGTAATGCCCTTCGGAGGGGGTGTTATATTAGGTGGTATCAGAGCTGTTCATCCTGTTGAGACCAGGTATAGACTGACTGTGCTTAGGCAGGTAGGAATTTCTGTGTGTGTGTTGTGCATTTCCTTGTCTTTTGTGTAAGATGTTAAAAGAGGAATACATGAGTTACTATAGGTTGGATGTTAGTAGTTACTATTACATAGTCACATGATATTGAGGACTGGCCAACTCAATATGTAATGTTCTGTGTGGACTGGAAACTATGACTTCAATTAGGTGAACTAGGAGAAATTGGAGTTCTTCTAGTGAGAGTCCAGTTGGATGACTGAACTCGTGCCAAATTGTTTGTACCTACACCTTTGGAGTGGTACCTTTAGTGTGAGTAAAGTCCAAGTCCAAGTCTTTTGGGTTTATGGGTAGGCTTACCTTGTTTGTGCTATGTGTTTCTGATGTATTGTTTGGTCTCTAAAAGGGGACAACATTGTTTGAAATGGTTACTTCTTGTTTTCATTGTGTTTGATTTGTCTGTTTTAAAAGGAAAGGCAATGGCTCGCGGTAGACGTACGTGTGGGAATGTAGAACGTAACAACGAAGGAATGACTGCGACTGTGGAAGTAATGCAAGGAATAACTGAAGTAACATTACAATAGAATCAGAGGATAGTTCAGTAGCGAGAATTGATAGCCGAGGCTCAGGTTTTGTTAGAGTTGAAATAACCTCGGGATATCGAACCAGATGACATTAGCCATATTGGTTCCGAAAAAGGAGAAATCGTAAGGTCAAGCAATCCCAGTAGAAATCGTATTCGCGACCATCAAGAAATCAACGACAACAACACCAACCACGTGGAGGTAGTGTTAGTGGTAGCAGGCTTAGTCAGCCCATGACACTTTTACTGACATGTAAGAAGTGTGTAAAAAGTCATGCAATAAGGGATTGTACGATCAAGGGAAAATTTTGTTTCAAGTGCGAGAAGCTAGGACATGTGGCTAGGAATTGTACTTTGCAAAGGATGAAGCCTTCCATTAGTGATGTACGTGCTTCAAAATCTCACAGAGAAGGGGAAGTCAATTCCCCAAGTGGAGTAAAAGCATCCCAGACTAAAGACCTAAATGAGGGAGATTGTACTACAAGAGATGACCCTTTGACTATATTGTATAATACTAGGGGTAACCCATTTCTTTATGGCAAATGACTGTATGGATCAATTAGGGTTGTCTGCATCTTCATTATCTTTTGACCAAGTCATTTCTACTTCTATTACAAAGACCTATTATTAGCAGTCAAGTTGTTTAAATTATCCTATGGCCTGTTAAAGACTGAATTTTTTCTGTTAATTTGATTTGTTTACCTTTTTCGTAAATTTGATGTGATCTTGAAAATGGATTGGTTATCTTACAACCACATCCTGTTAAATTGTTCCAATAAGACTTTAGTGTTTCCTGAGACAAAGATTTCTGGATTTGAATCCATGAAGCTCATTCCTAAATTTTATTGGACCATATCGAATCCTTCGTCGGATAGGTCCGACGGTATAACAAATAGCTTTATTATTATTCTTTCTAACCTTCCTAATGTTTTTCCGTGCATCTCGATTAAGAAAATATGTTCCTGATCCAAACCATGTTTTGGTGTCAAATACAGTACAATTAGAAAAGGACTTAATTTATGAGACGCTTTCTGTTGAAATCGAGGATAGGTGGTTTGACGAATTAACTGAAGGAAGCCGCTATTTTCTTTAAGACCAGTTTGCATTCTGGATTATCATTAAGTTTGTTTGGAAGTAGAAGATGTTTTCAAGACAGCCTTTCGGACACGTTATGGGCACTACGAGTGTTTAGTAATGTCGTTCCGTGCAACGAACACTTTGGTAGCATTTATCGATTACGCGAATAGGATATTTCTTCCCTATTGAGAAAAATTTGTCATTGTCCTTGTTGATGACATTCTGATCTATTCTTGAAGTCAGGAGGAACCTGCTGAATATCTCAGTGTGATTCTTTAAATTATGAAGAAGAAGAAGTTATGCGGGAAGTTGTCCAAGTTCGAATTCTGGTTAGAGGCAGTCCAACTATTGGGTCACGCGATCTCAAAGGAAGGAATTGTAGTAGATCCGTCGAAAGTTGAAGTAGTTCTTTAATGGGAAAGACCGACGATCATAACGGAGATTTGTAACTTTATGGGATTAGTTGGTTAATATGGGAGACTTACCACAGAATTTTCCCAAAATGGCGGGATCTCTCATCCAGCTCATACGAAAGGGTCAAGTTTTGTATGGACCGATGCATGTGAACGAAATTTTCAAAGGTTAAAGAGATACTCGACTACTTCGCTAGTATGTTTCTGCCCAAATCCCAACGAACCTTTTGAGGTGTCTCGTGATACTCCACGTTAGAGTTTAGAACGTGTGCTTGTTCGGAATAGAAGGAGTAGTAATGTATGCTTCGAAGCAGCTAGGAGTATAAGAGAAGAACTACCCTACACAAACTCAGAATTAATTTTGTGATTGCATTGGAGATCTGGAGACTGAATTCTACAAGGAACAATATCCGCATATATTTTAAAGTATGATAAATTTCGAGGACGAAATTTCTTTTTAGAAGGAGAGAGTTGTAACATCCCAAAAATTAGCTCGTTTCATGATAAATGTTCATTTTATAATATTAGTGAATTTTGGGAATTTTTCTGGAATTTTTCGAATTATTTGATTATTTTAATATAGTTTTCGATTTACGTGCACACTAAATGGGGCTGGAAAAATAAAATATTTTCCTCGAGGCCGGACATAGTTTACGAAGTTTTCATTTTTTGAGATTTTATCTGATAAATAAAATCTCAGTATATTTTATTATCTCTGGGATAAAAAAATATTATTTGCACTAATTATAACTTTTATCCACTGGATAATAGCTCTAGTAGATTATTTCTATCTAATTACTTTTATGATATCATCTAAGTGACATCATCACCCTTCACTTTATCAAAAAATGTGCAAAGCTTTTCAAGGAAGCTTCCTACCAAGCTTCTCAAGGAAGCTTCACACACTCTCTCCTCATTTTGGGCTACACGGCCATGAAGGGGAAAAAGATGACCAAAGTCATCATCTTTTCACTCCTTATCACTTTTCCATTTCAAAAGGTTTCTATCACTTTCTCTCTCTACCTTTCATCTCTCTCTCACGCCCTCTCTTATCTTCTCTCTCACTCACGTTTTTTTCTTCTCCTTTCCTCTTCACCACACGGCCACACCACCACCATTGTTGGCCACTCAAGCTTATTTTCTCAAGCCAACCTAGGATCTTGACTCCCCTCATCATCTTGAAGCTCTTCTCTTTGGGGAACACCTCTTGATTCCTCCATCTTCATCACTTTCTATCAAGCCTTAAACTTAAAACTTTGAGGTAAAGCTCTTGACTTTCTTCCTTTTTCTTCCCATTTTCATGACCCTTGGTCACCATTGTGATCAAGGACTCTTCCTTTCAAGCTTTGGTTATTGATTTCTTAAGTTGACCATCTTAGGGTTTTCTTGGTAAGGGTGGATGAAATCTTGCAATACAGCATCAAGAAGCTTGCTTTCTTTGTTGTCTCTTAAGATAAGAGGGAGATTAACCTCATCAACCACTCGTGGTGGTGAGGATCACATTTTTAGATTGATGGTGAAGAATCCATTTGTGGGTTGCTCACTTTGTTTTTTTAGTGATTTTTGATAATGATGTGATTTGGATGTGTTGTATGATTTTCTATGCTTGGTATCGTGTATCTTGATGGATTTGAAATGTCTAAATCTTGGATATGTATTTGGATGGCAAGGGATTCTTACCCATTTGATTTGGAGGCTTGGGGAGGCATATTTTCAATCTTCTGGTGCTAGATCCACGGGCCGTGTGGCTTGACATGGCCCAGGCTGTGTTTCCTGCTGGAAACGCAGCTCACATGTCACAGGGTAGTGGAGTATACAGCCCAGGTCGTGTTGGAGGACACGGCCGTGTAATCGAGTAGCTCAGATTAGGACTTTGATGTTTTTCCAGAGAAGTACACGGCCCAAGCCATGTAATGTGACACGGCCGTGTTGGGCAGACTGTGTAATTTGACACGGCCATGTAATTGAGGTGATGAAAAATGGTTGGGTTTTCTATTCCTTTGGAGGCTCACAGCCTCATTGGGCACTCAATATGAGACTTTGTATTAAGTTAGAACTTAGTTAATTAAATGAATAGACACTTAATTAGGAGTCCATAATGTGGAAGGAATAAAGAACACAACTTTTTCCTATAGCCTAGAGTGATGTTTGGACAAATAAAGAACATGAGTGTAGGTGAGATAGCGAAGAGCTTAAAATAATTAATTTAAGTGGGTTATGTTTAGAACTAAGAAAAGATGATCATAATGTTATGATTTGAGGAGTAATAACTTTTGGATATACTAATGGAAGTAATTTTGGGGGATAATTGGGATGATGGAGAACAATTTATTAGTGGCGAATCTAGTTGACTGGATAATCGAGAGATTTCATTGAGGAAACTTTAGTAATGAAAATTTGAGGCATTTAGGGTTTAAGGAAAGGAAGAGAATTACTGAAATCAAGTTGATGAATGATGACTTTTGAATTATGTGACAAAGCATGCTTCATATGAATTTGATAATGATTCTTGAATTTGCACAACTAAGATACCTTGTGAAAGCATGCATGATTCATGAAATGTGCACAACTGAAAATCCTTTATGATAGCATGCATGAGCATTGTGCCTTGAGCTGACGAACTGGACCCCAGAAACATCAGATAGACGAATGAGTCAGATGCGGTTTGCTTTTATAACCAGAAATATCAGATAGACGATTGAGTCAGATGTGACTTGTTATCATAAGAAACCCAGATATATCAGTGATATTATGTAGTTGTATAGGTGGTTATATAATATCATTGATATTAATGGTATTAAACAATTGTATGGGTGGTTGCTTTAATATCATTGGGAACAGTTCAACGGTGGTTTGATTTCATTAAATATGCATTTGAACATTATACAGTCGTGGCGTTTTATGCCTAAGAGTGAGCGAGAACTTATAAGATAATGCGATCCCTGATGGATCTTGAGGGACGCCCAGGGTGGGTGATTCACCAAGGACCACTGTCACATTGTATACCCCTGGTCATGAACACCGTTGTAACGCACTGGCAGCTCGACAAAACACTATTTCTTTTGGTGGTCCAGCATAGATTATCTTTTGAGGGGGGACAGATTTTCTGGAATGCTCATCTCTGAATCTTTAGCTCCATGGAGTAGGAATTGAGTACATTGTGTATAAAGATGGTCTGCATATGCATTGCGTATATGCATAGTCAGTTTACATATTTCATGGCATGGTTAGTATTCATGTATTGTGATATACATTGTTGAATCACTTACCAATTGATAATATAATTATGCTTGTTGTCTTGCAATATCTCTGTAATAACATGATTATGTTTGTTATTCTGAAAAATTCTTGTATTGACTGGATTATATATGCTTTTATTTAAAGTTGTTATATATGAAAGGCATCATTGTCTTTCATTGTGTTTCTTGCAGCCTTATGGTATTGATGTAGGGGATCTCACCTCTTTCATTGTATTTTCTGTCTACTTCTATCTTATTCTCATGTCTGTACAGACTGCGTTGGCAGTGAGGCAAAATTTGTGAGGTTTCATTAGGCTGCAGTTTCACGAGGGCACTGAAGCGTGGAGTGTCCATTGGGATACGAGGCACCTTCGATATGACGGAGATGTCACTTTGCTTTGGAGCGGGGCTCGGCATGACGCCGCTACTTTTTCAGTGGATGTAGCTGTTCACTTGGAGTTCTGCGTGCCTCTTGGGGAGCTTCCTTTAGGGAGGACCTTGTGGAGTCGACTGCTTGGATTTTCATCTGTTGTGACATCCCCCGACTAGGGGCTTTATCTGCTTGGGATCCCAAAGGGAATCTGTAACACCCCAAATTCTGCTATTTGATAGTAATGCTTAAATTGTACTATTTTGTATTTTCTGTGTGATGTAAAATTATTTTGACTGTTCTGAGACTATTTTTGATCGTTGTGTGAGATTTGCTTCGATTCAAGAAAATAATAATTTTTGGGCTGGGGAAAATCTTATTCAATTTATTCAGAGACGGAAGATTTTACTAAACTCGAATATGAGAGACACGAAAACAAATCTTTTAATTTTTAGAATTTAACTGTGAAATAAAAATATTTCGTGGAAAAATATTCGTTGTTTTACTAACATCAGTTTCTGTTACCGAGTAATGGACCCAATATATTTTATTTATTAGAAAATAGATTAAGAATAATTTCTGTAACTTATTTTAAAGTGAACCAATAGAAATGAGTCAACATTAGTGGTTAGACTTTTTCTAGACCAATAAAAAATGCTCAATATAAATGGTTGGAGTAGTTACTAAGTAACTAGAAAAACTAACTAAGTTACTCCAATTAGCTTAACTAGATTAGTTTAAGTGTAACTAGATGGAGTAACTAATTAGTTCAAGCGTAACTAGGGAATTAGGATGAAACCAAATTGGTTCCATTCCTCCTAGAGCCACACGACCATGACAGCCTTTCTACCATGTTCTAGGTTCATCTAAATGACCATTTGATGACTATTGTGCGACCTAAGCCATGTGTACACCATGTGAGACCATGTGAGTGAATTTCTATCACATTGAGTTACTATCCATGCAACCACACGGCTGCTCACTTCAATATAGCGATCCATTTGCATTTTTATCACACTTTGTAATATTAAGCCTTCATCTTTTTCTCTCAAAACTCAAGAACACTTAAGAACTCTTCATCTTCTCCCACCTTGAACCCCAAAGCCTCCTACTCCAAACTCTACCTCTCCACTTCTAAAATTTCATCTCTTCCTGCTTTCTAAAGCTAAACCTCATTCTAAGCACTTTTCTTTTAGAGAGTTTTATTAAAATTCTACTCTAAGTGTATCAAAAACCAAGCTTTAGTTTACTACTCCAAAGGTAATCTTTTGATTCTTTGATCCTAAGTTGGATTTTTGATTTTCTAGACCATGATTGATCCATAGTTCTTTGTTCTTAAGCTTTGTTTATGACTTTAGAATTTGTTTAAGATTTTTGGGGATTTTTGTTTGAAGCTCACGAATTCAAGAGGAAGGAGGAACCTGAAGATTTTGTCTCCCTTGAGGTAAGAGGGAGATTAACCTCATCAACTATGTGTTGGTGGTGAGGAAATGGATTGTTTGTGGTGAAAAATCCATAAGGATTTATTCACTTACTTGTTTAATATCTCTTTGTTTGTGTTTGTTATGCTTATGGTTTTGAAAATGTGTTTGCATGTGTGTTGGTATGATTATAGTTTTGATAATATGCTTGTATGTATGCATTGGAAAGCATGCAAATTTATGTGTAATTTAGGATGTGAATAACATGTTGAAAAAATTTTATGAAGGCCCCAAATAGCCTAGAGGCACACGGCCTCACTACCTCAAAGAGGATCAAGGATCCTAAATTATTTTTCTTAATTGAGAATTAAATGAATTTATGGCTAGAAATTTAATTAAATGAGTTTATAAGAATTAAAGTGTTAAAAAATAATTTAAATATCAATTTTGAGACACAATGGGAATTCAGCCAATATGCCAATTTTTAATGATCAAGATCCAAAATTATTTTACTAAGTGTAAACTTAGGTGTTTTAATAGTAAGAACTCAATTTGGAATTTAAAATGAAAGTGATTTAATTTTTAGAACTAAAATTGTTCTAATTAAGCTATGTAGTGAAATAAAAGTGAATACTTAAAATTTACTGACGTATAACTCACCCTATGGGTTTTAAAGTACGTTAGAAAATTTTGAGTTGTAATATCCCAAGTAAATTAAAGAAACAAAATTTTCTGAGAAACAGTAGAAATACTAATTTTTAGAGGGACTATATTACAAATATTAACTAAAGAGAGACTATTTTGCAAATATTATTTTAGGAGGGACTATTATGGAAATATGATTTAAACAAGGATTATTATGTAAATATTATTTAACGAGGGACTATTATGCAAATAATGGAAATAAAGTCAAATTTTTTAGAAAAACATTATTTTTGGTTTAAATATGTTAGAAATATTTTACTCACTTAAAAATACGTCAAAAAATATTTACGCGACTCAAAAATAGTAATTTTAGGCTACGCGATTGAGAAAACACAATAAAATATTTACGTGATTTAGAAAACATTGGAAAACCCTTACGCGATTTAAAAATGTAAGAAAAATGTTCCACAATTTTAAAAATGCGATAATATTGCTACGTGATTGAGCATAAACAGTAGTTTGCTGTCAGCAGTTGTGGTGGGGCCGGTTGTGTTAAATATTGACCGCCAAGGAAAGGTGAGGATATATGAGGTACTGTAAAAATAATAATAGTATGTGTGTTTGAATCATGTATCATACATGGAAAAGCGTATTCGCTTGTTTGGTTAAGACTGTATGCCTAGGATATGAATTACACCTAAGTGCGGGTGCGAGTAGACAAGTGTAGGTCACTTATGACCTTGGGGTCATCAGGGTACGGGTACTCCGCAATGGACAGTTGGTAGCTCTTCTGTCCGTGAGGCAGATCGATGCAAACACACTGATGATCCGAACTGAGACACTGTCCTATATTGAGATCTGGTGTAGAATGTCTTGTCCAATGCCTTGATGTGCATGTTGATAAGTTGATATATTATAACACTTTTGGCCATGGCAGCCGAGTGACAGACATGTCTTCTAGATCATTCTCTCCGAAACTGTGTTTAGCTCCATGGAGTAGGAAATTGGACTGTGTGCATATGTATAGTGGGTCAGCATAATAACATGATATTTATAATTATTTGATCTATGATTATTTGATTTATTATCCATGATATGATAATATGATTTATTGGTTTGATGTTATACTCTATTTATTTGTTGTCGTTTCCTTTATTATCATACTAGTATTGATGTACGGGATCTCACCTCGTTATTGTATTGTATTTATTTATCTGTGTATGTTTGATAAAGACCGGGAAGACAAAGAAGCGGGTAAATCTATTTACCACCAGTAGCTATCTGTTTGTTTATTAGCTGTGATGGCGACGAGACGTCAGGCCTTAGGTTTTGTCAGGGTTCAGTTCCACGGTGGATTGACGCCTGGAGGTTTGACTATAATAATGAAAGGTTTGTTTACACTAGGGATTTGACTATGAGTTTGAGTGGAACCCTGAATGGGATTTCCGTGTTGACTCAACATGCTACTGTGTGTCTGGAATTCACGATACCTATTTGTGAACTCTGGGGTTGAACTGTGTCTGTCTACACACCCCCAGAGAATTCTGTAGTATCATCGGCAAGGACCCTTATGAGGTATCTGTATCCACCTGGGTTCTTCGATGATAATGTAGAAGATGAGGAGGATCCTTTCGAGGAACCAAATCCTTAAGGTTATTTTAGAGTACTGTTTGGTTAGAATATCTGTACTTTACTTTTAAAACGAGTATGTAATTTACTTTTAGAACTAGCTTGTACTTATGTAAATTATTTGGACAAAGTTTGTAATATGATGTATATATATATTTTGGTGTGTTTATTACAAGTCTTACCAATGTTTTAATTCAGTTTACTTATTTTATCTTATTCCATAAATGAAATTTTAAAATTGACTTTTTTACAAGATTAATTCTTTTACAACTTAGATAAGTTATATTAGGATTAGTCTTAAATGTGACATCCTACGGTGGGTGTTACAGAATCTAGATGAAGATCGGGCACAGGACCCTATTCTTCAGGTGTTGGGACTTGGACTAGGTTCATTTTTCTTTTGGTAGTCATATACGTGTAAGTTTACTATGTGGAGTACTTGAGTTTTATACTTTTAGAATATGAAATAATGTACTTAAGGATGTAATGAACTTCATTTTATGAAAAGGTGTTTTCCCAGTTCTTATGCCTTGTGTCTTTATTATTTGATAAGTCGATGTTATTCATTGAAAAAAAATTTTGAAACTCATGTTTTATAATGTCAATCTTTTTCAGAACTTGGTTTTTCAAAAGGAGTCCGTTGAAATGTAATGCCCTTTGGAGGGGGTGTTACAAGAAGGGCACAAAATAGTATCCCTCAGATAGTTTCAAATGATAAAGATCACTCTTAAACCATACCTCAAATGGCCATCCAGATAGAAAGACTGAAAGCATAAAAAGAATTTTTGAAACAGAAAAAGGAAGTTGTTGAGTTAGAAGTAGTCATCCACCAAAATCGATGCCACAAGTTAGCTGATGAAGTTGAATACTTAAAAGATGTGTGTGCAAATGCTACCGAGACTCTAAGCCAAGTTTGAGAATTACGAGCAAAGGTAAGTGCCTAAGAAAGGATAGTGGCAAGGATTTTGCAAGAGAAACAAAAGTTTGAAGCAAATGCTAGGGTGCCAGATTGTAGAATGCAAACCCTACAGGAAGCTCTAACTGAAGTGAAATGTCACTCTGATCAAGGATTGGCATTAGCTACAAAATATTATGATGCACTCATGGAAGCAAATCGAAAGAATGAGCATTTGAAGCTGAAAACTCAGGAGCTAGGACGAGACAAAGAGCAGTGGAGACTTAAAGCCTGGAAACTACGGAAACAAAAAGGAAAATGGGTAAAAGTATGGCAATTAGTAGCACAAAATCAAGGGGCTAAAAAAGAATAGTGGATGAAGAAATATGAGGACATATCTAATAGCTTGCAATATCACACTACACAACTGGTTGCTTATTTCAAAGAAGTAGACATTCAGATTCACATAAACCCCTAGCTACGATTAGCACGAAAGATAGCTAAGTTTATGAAGTATTACTGAAGTCTTGCTAAGGGTTTTAGAAGAAAGTGAACGAAGTTGTTAATGTAATTATATTTATATTACATTTTGTGGAGACTAGAATCTTGTACTTATGAAGTTTGAAATAAAAATGAATGTTCAGTTGTTGTGTCTTGCTTCAAATATTGATCTTGTTATTCTTCTACTAAGACATTATTCATTAAGGTGTGAATTCTCCCTTAAATAGATTGTCATCCATGTTTTCACCTCGAGACAATTCATCCTTGAGTAAAAACATGGGGAGCTTTGTCCTACATGAAAGAAACAACTACACTGCTACTGAATGATCGAGAAGATGGCATCTATTGAGGAGTGAATGCTCCCTTGGAGTTGCGATCAACCACACTTTTGCTTGAGAAGCGATATGCCCTAGTGCTAAATGTGGGATTTTGCCTTGCTATTGAACATCTGTGCAAATCTTTCCACAATCACCAAGCATCCTCACATAGTGATAACAAATTCTTTTCACTTGCTTCGTCCATTTGCCTATAATAAGAAATTACATGTAGAGCCATAATCTTTTTTCCCTATTGCACATCGGCATAACTTTCTTACATTAAAATTAAGAAAAAAAAATCCATTTGCATAAGTAGTCAATACTTTGCATACATGCACATTGCTAATTTTGTTCAGTCAATACTAAAAATTACATATTCACATCATATTTCCTCAAGCAGAAAAGTAGACACTATAGTAGGAAAGCAGCTTTCGCGACACCCTTACAGGACTCGTTCCTAGGCTAGGATCATAGATGAAATGGAACAGACTCAAGAGCTAAAGGATGAGGTGAATAAGCTCAAGGAGCAATTGTAACATCCTAATATAGATATCTAGATATATCCTAGATATATAGAGATATATAAAGATAACTAGTACTAGAGACGTCACTTCTATATACTGCATACTAACATATATCTATAATCACAACTGACTAATTATAGAAAGCCTTGAGAGAATGGGAAAAAACTTAAACTCATACATCTATATACAATACTTGCCACAAAAGGGCATATTGTAATACATATTACGTAAGACATACAAAACAAATATAAACTTATACATAAGCTTTGTCTACTAAAGCATATAAAAACTATACTAGTCTCTATGCTTCATCTTATTTCCCTTAGCAGAGTCTTTACCTGAATTTACATGGAAGAAGAACTGAGGTGAGAATTACAATTCTCAGTAAAAGCAATTCCAATACCAGCTAACTATAACATTGTATAACAAATATAACAATTGCTATAACTACAAACATAGGAGTTTCTTCCACTAATTTTCATAATTGCACACTATTATAAAGTATGATCTAAACCAATAGCCTACATACTATTGGATATAGATAACTGCCCATACAATTATAGATACCAACAGCAACAGACAATGCCCATACAACTGTCCGTAAATGTAATGAGGATGATATGCAATATGATTATGCCTAAGAAAGATCCTAAAGATATGCATGTGCAATGTTTTATTTTGAAATATATGCAGGGGATTATTTTGAAAACAAAGAAGTGCATTAGGAACTAGTTCAGCATATTATCCTATGGTAAATAGAGGGAAAACTTATCCTCACATCACACGTATCCTAGCACGCTGAGAAGTTCAGGCTTCATCCTTGCTCAAAGAGCTTCTTTGGAATTCCCACTTATCTCCTTTGGCCTTGGCATTATTGAGATATTAGGGTTATGTCCTTCCTCAAAAGAGTCTATCAGACACCCATCTATCTCCCTTGGCCTCCATGAATGGACATTAAAGGATACTCACAAAGATCAATACTATTAGACCATTTTCATAGACATACATACATACTTATATCTAAACACCACTTCATCACTCATAACTCTTAAGTGATTTCTATACAACACTATGTTGCTGAGGTGTTAGATATTCACCTATGGCAAACCATTACTCTTGGTTGCACTAAGGTTCTCATAACTTTCACATACAAGCTAGATTAACTAACTAGTGTGTGAAAAGCATAGTGTTATGTTTACCTCTTACATAAACACCACATCAACGTTCTTATAGACGCAACTCATCCTAGTGAAAGAGTCTATCTTAGCTAATGCCTTATTCAACATTGCTTAAGGGAATAAATGAGCATTTCTCTAGAACTTTGCATGCTTAATGAATGTAACAAGTTTATAAGTCAACATTCATCCTTTTATGTATTCTACAATGCACAAGGTCCTGTTTAGTTAGAGACTTAGTACATAACATCCCCTCTTTAGAACTAAATATATAACTTTATCTTCACTCAAGTGAACTTAACTCAAGAATAGTTCTTACTTACAACTCTTTGTTGTTTAAGGTTCTAGGTACCTTCCAAAAGTAATCCACTACTCTTGGATATCCTAAGGCTCATACCTTCCTTATTCCTTACTTGAGTGAACCCTACAATCCATCCTAGTATACTTATCTCCATTGCACCATCTCATCACATCTTAGGTTACGTTTGGTACACATGATAGTATAAGATATAATAGTACAAGACAATAGGATAAGGTCTGATAGTATAAACGATAGGATAATGTCTTATACTATCAAACATTTGGTACAAATAGTATAAATAACTTGATAGTATATATAACTATTTAATATAACTATACTACCCTTCACCTTCCTTACCACCTCCTCTACACTGACCATCCTAGATAACTGCACATCATAGAGACCTCAATCTCGGAAGTGACAACTCAACTTCCTCAAAGTGTTTGGCCCATGGTTTTCCAAGTATGGTTCTTTATGGGTGATGGCCATGATAGCTGCTGCCACCAAGACCCTCTTCATCTTCATCTTTGTTGTCTACAAATTCAAAGAGAGTATAGTGAGTAAGAAAATAATGCCATCTGGGAAATGTTAAGAAAAAAATTGCTAAACTAAAAATAATAAAAAAGAAAATAATTTACCTAGTTCGTATTGAATAAATGAAGAAATCGCCTCTAGAAAGAAAAAATGATGATGGGCGAAGTGAAAAAGTTGAACAGAGTAAATGCTACCATACAAAAATGCTACTTAAGTCTATTCTTTTTCAAACTAAACACTGAATAAAGCACCACTTTTTCATCTTACCCAAAAAGCTACTTCACCTTTAAGCTTCTTCTTTTCTGATGATAGAGGAAAAAAGTTGATCCACCTGGTGCTGATAAAAATGTATCTTTTTTTTTTCTTTTTACTTTTCTCGATCAAATCAATAGCTTTGTAATATCCACATTTTTCCTTTTCTAGCCCCAAGAAAAAAATTGTTTGTAATTTGCAAAGTTCAAGTATTTTCCTCGATCTAATCAACCCCCACTTATCATTTTCCTCAGAAAATGAAGATTGTTTTTTTCCCAAAACCTGACAATTCTTCAACCCAGATCAAGTATAAACCCCTGCTATTCTCAAATTAAACTTTTTTTTATTTCTTTTAAATTATAAACCATGGTTAATTGAAATTTATTCTGGGACTCCCTAAGAATCTGTCAAGTCTCAACCCCATTCCTCCACGACTCCATGGCTCCATCCTCCTCTCCAAAGTCCAAGCCCACATCCTTGTCCACACCACCCAATCTTATTTATTTCAAGAACAAAGACTAGCTGGGTTGAACTCGACAGCCATGAAGTAAAAGAACAAGTTTTCCAAGTAGCAGTGGCGGAAGATGAAGTGAACAGTGGCAATGAAGTTGCGAAGGTAGCCGAAATTGAGGTTCAAGGCAAGTGAACCAGAGAGACAGAACTTGGATAGGTGGCCATTTCTGTGTTAAACTTGGCCAGTTCGATTTTGATGGGAAGGTGGTAATTGCATTGTGGTGATGGGGATAGGGTTCTTGGTAGGGAATGAAAGGCTTGGATTGAGAGGGATGACGTTGAGGGGCAGGGTAGGAAAAGATATTTTATCAGGTTTAATCAGGGGGATGAGGAGAGGATAGAATAATCAGGTTAGAATAGGATAAAAATATTTGACCTGATTTGACTATACTATCAAGCCAAAGCACTAAACACTTGATAAGGCATAATAGTATTAGTGAATACTATCAGGTCCTCCTTATCCTATCCACTAAACGCAGCCTTAAGTGATATCTAATGCAACACTAGGTTGCCTAAGGTGTTATGTTCTTATCTAGGGCAATCCTTTACTTTTGAATGCTCAAAGGCTTTATACTTTCTCATACTTATTAGGTGATAATTTTCTTTATAAACTATCCCCATTTATGTCTTAACTCATCTTAGGAAACATATACTAATGATCTCATCTAGTCTATAGCTTCAAAACATCATCAATGATATTTTTAGCCTATTTGGTGCTCACGTTGCGGCATAACTCTGAGCACGCCGCGGTGCCCATCTCTCAGGTTCTTAGTCTGTAGCAAGATATGAGCATCACGCTGCGGCATGGCGTCTGACACGCCGCAGCACCCTAGGCAAACTCTACCTCACACTGCGGAGTTACCTTCTCACGTCGCGGCACTCAAAGCCAGTTGATCTTCACACCGTGGCACAACGTCTCTCACGTCACGGTGCGCATGGCAGAACCGTGGCACTGTTCCATGGTTCAAATCTTACTTCTAATCATTTAAAATTGGTTTCTTGGTTATTTCTAACCCTCATCCATGCCACTAAACTTGTTGTAACTCAAATACAACCTATGGATTCTCTTAGGCAAAGATCTAGGTCAAAATCATATGACTCAAACCATTGTCCAATTCTTAAATCTATGGATCCTAATGGTTGATCTTAAGCCATAAATGACTATCTTACACTTACTAAGCTTAAACTAAACCTAATCCTTGGAATCAAGAATTAAGCCAAGAACTTGGATTTGGCTCTCCAAACCCCTATTTCTACTCAAAATCATAAACCTCATTCAATGAGAATTAAAGAGGAGAATGATGAATAGAAACCCCTTACCTCTTGAAGAAGATGAAGATCTTGAAGCTTAATCCTTTTGCTTTTGCTCTTCGTCTCCTCCTTCTCCTTCTCCTTCTTCCTTTCTCTCCCTTTCTCTTTTCTTTTTCATTTTTCTTTTCTCTATTTCTGGTGAAAGCTTCATGAGAGAGGAGGGAAATAAAGAGAGAAAAAAAAGGTAACTTAAGTTTCTATGCTGAAACTTATATCTGCTAAGGACACTCGAATTATGCTAATTCAAGTTTTTCAGCTTCTAACAACTTTAGAATAAATCATGAGATTCATCTAAATTGTTGTTTCACCTATATTCTCTTTTTCCATATCTGTTAGTAGTCAATCCGACATTAAACGCATAACTAATATGCCTAAAAATACCAAACTAACTCAAATTCTCTTAAAACTTTAACTACACCTTGTGTCACTTATTTGTGACTTAGAAACAAACTCTCTATGTGTATTTCCCTTAACTTAGCAACTTATGCTATTATTTGAGTCATTTTAAACTACTTTTCAACTTCTGTGTTGTAACTAAGTGCCTAAATAAACTCAGTTTACCACAAAACTTCATTGACATGTTAAGCAAGTCATATGCTACCTTTTGAACACATAAACAAGTCTCACATATTACTAAGGGTATTACAGTAATTTTCCAAGATAATGGAGATGCTATGGTCCATGAAAAAAATAAAAAAGCACAGATGGGAACCCCTCAGTTGTAAACAAAGAACATTCGACCACACCTCATCACCTGCCTGGTTTCATTCTAATCCCTCTGCAATTTCAAGGCTTAAATCCTCAAGGAGTTATGATGTCACTCACCATTTACCTAAACAACACCACTCAACCCTCAATCACTAGTTCTCAAGAAACCCAAGTGCCACCGTTCCCACCATATGGCCTCCCTCCTAGTTATGTACTACCATTAGCTACCAATCCCACTTGCTTTAAACCCATGGAGCACAACCCAACCGCATGCCTATTACCTTGGTACCAGTGGAACCTCATCAGTGGAACATTTTGTCCTCACTTTCATGCTGCAGTATATATTGAATTCGTCTGCTGAAATTCCTCAGTCCAAAGAGGAGTTGAAAATTCTGGAAGAGAGATTATGGGCCATTGAAGGAGTAGGCAATTATGGTCTCAGGGATGCTATTAAGCTTTGCCTTGTCCCTGATGTTGTCATTCCCCCGAAATCTAAGGTCCCAGATTTCAATAAATATAAATAGACTACTTGCCCAAAGAATTACTTGACAATGTATATTCGCAAGATGACTTCACAAGCTCATGACGAAAAGTTGTTAATCCATTTCTTCCAAGATAATTTAACTAGGGCAGCTTTGAATTAGTACACGCATATTGAGCATGCCTATATACGAAGTTTCAAGGATCTAGCTGATGTTTTCTTAAGGCATTACAAGTATAATCTCGACATTGCTCCTGATAGATTGCAGTTGCAAAATATGGTGAAAAAAAGATGTTGAGACTTTTAAGGAGTATGCTCAGAGATGGAGAGAAATGGCTGCTCAAGTGGAACCCCCGCTGTTAGAAAAGGAAATGGTGACTATGTTCATTAACACCCTTCAATCACCTTTCTATGACCGAATGATTAGGAGTGTGTCTTCAAACTTCTCAGACATTGTTATCATTGGAGAAAGGGTTGAAAGAAGAATAAGTAGTGGAAAGATTTATAATTGTTCAGTCAGGGCGACCAATGCAAAGAAATTCCCGATGGTGAAGAAAAAGGAAAAAGAGGCTCATGTTGTGATTTTTTATTAGAAGAAATTTACTCAAGGGCAACTTAACCAAACACCTGCTAACCCTCAACCATCCTTCCAAACCCCTTACGTACTTGACCACCCATATTTTCCCAGTACTTCACCAGCTCTATATCCCCAACCCTACCATCTGTATGTTGTCACTGCTTCACAAGTTCCATATTCCCAACTTTACCACCTAATAATGCGTTACTATACGCCATCCCCCCTCAACACCAAACACCTTCTACCTTACTGCCTCAACCAGCTCAATTATGGACTCAAAACCCAAGTACAAACCAAAGAAGATCACCAAATAACCAAGAAAGGAAGTATGTCTATTTCAACCTAATCTCTATGACTAAGTCCGAGTTACTACCCCAGCTCACCCGTAACTCTATCTTGACCTTCTTGCCCAATGAAACCAGTGGAACCCCTATACCTAAAAAGATTTGACCCAAATTCCAAGTGCGATTACCATATGGGGGCCACAGACCATTCCACAAAGAATTGAAAAGCGCTAAAGTTTAAAGTGCAAGACTTACTCTACCCAATCCTTTACCAAATCATGGAGATCTTAGAGTCAATGCTATAGAGAAGTTCTCTGCCCAACAGCTCGTAAGACGAGCGACAAATGTCAAAACCCCCATGAAAGTTATTTTTAAAGAACTCTGTAAATTTGAGATGATACAAGCTTAGGTTTAAGTGAAAAGGGGCAATGATGATGAGATAATTTGTAATCTTTATGGGAATGTAGGGCATTCTATTGAAGAATGTGGTGAATTCAGGCAGATCCTCCAGAATCTAATGGATATGCAATAAGTGCAAATAGGCCATCTTTGTGACGAGGGTGGCATAAACATGTTTGATGAGTACGTCATTCCCCAACCTCAAGAAGGTTAGGAAGCTGTAAATTCTCAAGTCCCTTTCATTACACATCTGGTTATCAAGTCATTGGTTATCCATTGCACTACAGCTGTGCGTTCACCACCTCTGTGCGGCCCGAAGCCCATCACCATTCAAGTTCCCAGTCTTTTTCCATTCAAGGACACCAAAGTAGTACCATGGAGCTATGATGTGCAAGTCCTTGGAAGCAATCCTATGAACGATCAGCCAAAAGTTTCATCTTGTTCGACCTCTATTGTCACTAGTATATTTGGGATAGGGGGGATGACACGAAGTGGTCGCATTTACACTTCTGAGGAACTACGAAAGGAGCAAGAAGAAGAAGAAAAGAGGAATCGCAAAAGGAAAAATAGGATATGAGAGTTTTCCATTGGAAATGAGGTGAAAGAAAAAGAAAGGTTGACAAAATCGAATTAGTATAAAAAGAATGTATCTGATTAAGAAGCTTACGAATTCTTGAAGTTTATCAAGCAAAGTGAGTATAGGGTGGTAGATTAGTTGAATCGCACCCCTGCAAGGATATTGCTCTTGTCCTTATTGATGAATTCTAAGCCGCATAGAAAAGTGTTAATGAAGGTATTGAATCAAGCCCATGTTTCTCATGACATCACAGTTGACAAGTTAGGCGATATTATTGGCAATATTATTGTCGATAATTATGTCACTTTTATTCATGATGAGATACCTGCTAAAGGAATGAGGCACAATAAGGCGCTGCATATTTCTATCAAATGGCAATAGCATATAATGGCTAGAGTGCTAATGGTTTCCTCTTTGAATGTAATGCCAAAATCAACTCTCTCCATGTTGCCTTTTGATGGGACTTACATGAAACCAAGTTCAATGATCGTAAGGGCTTTTGATGGGACTCGAAAAGAAGTGATAGGAGAAATTGAGATCCTAGTTTAGATTGGACCTACTACTTTTCATATACTCTTCTAGGTGATAGACATCACACCAACTTATAGTTGTCTCTTGGGACAACCTTGGATTCATTCCGCAGGAGCCATGCCATCCACGTTGCACTATAAAGTGAAGTTCATAGTTGGCAATAGGTTGGTGATCATTTCGGGTGAGGACAAGCGTTCGAGATTACCAATGCCACTTATGTGAAGGAAGGAGCTCAAATTCTAAAGTAATAGCCATCTAGTGCATCCATAATGATGGCCAAGGTCATGCTTGAAAGAGGACATCGATGTGAAAATGGACTAGGAATGAATGAACAAGGAATTGCAAAGTTTTCGCTGTCCTATGAATACAAAGATAGGTTCGGGTTAGGATATAAACCCACCAAAGTTGACAAGAGAAAAGTCATAGAAGAGAAAAGGGAGAAGAGGTTGGCTCAGTTGGAAAATCAAGAGCCAAAAGCTGAGGGGATCCCTATCTATGACATCTAACAGAGCTTCCGAAGTGTAGAATTGGTGTTTCTGAACTAAGTGACCGCTATCGAAGATGATTAACTTATCAATTTTGGTGTCAATTTGGTGTACCCTTGTTCCCAAGATATAGAGCTCAATTATTGGGAGATCGTCAATTTTCCCATGACCTTTGAAACTAATTCAAAGTAATTCTATAATGCTAATCCTATAGCTCTGCCCAAGGCTTTAGGAAGATATCTTGTGAAAACAAGCTCACATGTCTCCTTTTCAATATTTACTATCAATAAATGCATTTTCCTGCCATTTTTTAGTTTCTGTCCAACCATTACATTAACCTTTATTCTTTAATTTTTTTTACACTCTTGAAAATAACAGTGCTATGACCCCATTATATGATTTTGACCATCCCATTAGTCATGTTATTGAAGATAATGATGACAATTAGCAACCTTCTCCTGAGCTAATTAGATTAATAGAACAAGAGGCCAAAGAAATTCAACCTCACAGAAAGTCTACTAAAGTGATTAATTTGGGGATGGAGGATGATAAAAAATAAGTTAAAATTGGCACTTCCATGAAAGAAAATGAGCGAAGCAAGTTGATTAAGCTTGTAACACCCCGATTTTTCTTTCTTTCTTTGTTATATGTGTTTTTCTAATTTTTTGTGATTTTTATGAATTATTTGATTTATTTTAATTATTTTATTATTATTTTGGGCTTCTGTATGTTTGAAGGCGGGGCTCGGAAAAACTAAAAATTTTTCGAGGCCAGAAAGTTTTGGACTGTTAATGCGGAGCCGGGGGAGCTTACTAAACCCAAAACAGGAAACAGTTTTTAAAAATTTTCTTTATTTGAGTTTTTGTTCTATTCTATTATCCATTGGATAAAGGTATTATCCAATATGTAACGGTATTATCCATTGGATAAAAAATAGCAGTATCTTTTGTCCATTGATTAATAACTAACCAGTAAGTATCTTAGAGGAGCTTAGTCATGAGTCTAGAACCTTCTATCCTATGACTCATGACTCATTAAGTGACTCACCACATGATAACTTGATGACACCATTGTGACTCATGGAAGGTGACTCACTTGGCCACCTTGCATGTCTAGAAGGCCCACGACCATGAAGCTTCAAAGAGGCCAAAACCAATTTTTCTATCACTTTGTTAAGCTTATCATCTTTTCATGCAAACCAAGAACCAAAACTTCTCTCTCATTTTTCTCTCCAAAGCTCATGACTATACTACCTAAAACCAACATTCAATCTTCTATAATTCAAGATAATCTCATCTCTTGAATCTATACACAATTCTAAGACACTTTGGTGTTGTGATCAAGAGCTAGTTTAACCATTTTCAAGATTGTTTTTCAAGTTTAAGTTCAAGAGCTTTAAGGTGAAGTTCTTTGATCTTCTTTTCTTGTTTCATTTTTAAAGTTCTAAGACCATACTTTAATCTATGGTCATCTTAATCAAGCCTTAGATGTTAATAATTGTGTGTTTGCTTTGATTTTAAGAACAACTTGGTGGTGAAAGTTGATTAAAGAAGGTATACAAGAAGCTTAGGAAGCATCATCTAAGGTAAGAGAGAGATTAACCTCATCAACCACTTATGGTGGTGAGGAACGAATTTGTTTGTAGGTGATGAATCCATGTGAGGATTTATTCACTATGTTTCTATAATTTTGTGGTTTGTGTTTATATGCTTTATGTGATTTTATTACTTTGATATTATGCATGAACTTGATAGTGTAGATTTGTGATGACCAGAGTATGTTGTATGTTATAAATTGTGCTAGAAAGGAAAAGTATTTTGGTCCAAATGACCATAGAGGCTCACGGCCTTCATGCCCTTCAAAGGGGAATCCAATGCAAAAATGGTTTATTAAATGTTAACCTAGAGGATTTAGTGATAAGAAATTTAATTAAGAGTTTACAAAATAAAAATAGAAATGAACAAATTTTATTATCAATTAAAAAGGTTATTTTCGGCCATGGTATTTGATAATAGGATGGAGAAGTAATTTGGAGACTCAAAGTATTTTTTTAAGATGATTTTTGATAAGTTAAATGGAAAGAATTTTATTTAGAATTAGAATAATGAAAGTTTTAGAAAGAATGTTAGAAAATATTACTTAAATGATTTGGGGACTAAATTAGGATTAAAGGATTTACAAGTAAAAAAGATGAACATAATTTTATAATTTAAAAAGTAATGATTTTTGGCTATGTCAATGGAAATAATTTTAAAGAATGGTATGGAATTTAAAATATTTTATTTAAGTTTTTATTTAGAGTAATGAACAAAGAGTGATTTTTGGCCTTAAGTATGGGAATAAAGTTAGAATGATGATTTAAAAATAAAGTATTTAATAAGAAGGATTTACTCGAGATATCTTAATTTAATTTAAATAATATAAGTTTTTGTGAAAAACATTTGGAAATATTAATTAAAGGAGGTTTAGTGAAAAACATTTGGAATTAATGTCCAATTTTTATAAACTATAAGAAAAGTTTTAAAATGAGCTTGGAATATTAAGAAAATATTTTATGTGATTGAAAATATGTAGAGAAACTCTTACGCGATTTAAAAATAATTATTTTTAGCTACGCGATTAAAGAAAGCTTTTTAAAACGTTAACGCGATTGAGAAAATGTTAGAAAAATGTTACACGGTTTGAAAATGTAACCAAAGTGTTACGCGATTGTGAAAATACGATAAAAATGCTACGCAGTTAGGTAAACCAGCAGTTTGCTGTCAGGTCGATGTATTGGACCCAGATATATCAATGTTTGGTTGTAGCTGGTAATAGCTTGTGATATGCATTGAGTCATTGATCATGCATTATTTTATAGACGGTGTCTATAGATGTTTTTGTTGCCTAGGATATGAATTACACCTTCGTACGGGTGCGAATTGCGTAGTGAAGGTCTATGAATGATCTTGGAGGCGTCGGGGTGTGGAATTCCACATGTGGCTAGTTAGTAACACTACTGTTCTGTGGAAACCGATGCAAATGAACCGACGATCTCGACAAGACACTATTCTTATTCCCGATCTGGTGTACAATGTCTTGTATAAGCCATGATGTGTACACTGAGAAAAAATTATAGCACTTAAATTGAGGCGGATGACGTACAGACATATCTTCTAAATCATTCTATCTGAAATTGTGTTTAGCTCCATGGAGTAGGAAATGAGTGTATTGTGCATAAGAATGGTCAGTATACACATTGTGCATGTGCATAGTCAGTGTACATATTGTTGTGGCCTAGTCAGTATATTTATTTTTGTGCTATGGTCTGTATTCATATAATGTGATATATATCGTTAAAATTATCTGTTAGTTGATAACATGATTATACCTATTTTTCTGTGATATTGCTGTATATATATATTTTTCTGTTACGTGGAGTTTTGTATGCCTGTTGGAGAGTTATGGGATAATCTTCATAACACTTCTATGATATATATAGTTTTGTCCGTTAGGGATCCCAAAGAGGATCTGGTGGAAGATCGGGTTCAGGACCCTACTCTTCAAGTTTTTGGACTTGGGCTGCGTTCAGTTTTGATATGGTAGTTATACATATTATTTGGAGTACGTAAGCTTTATGTATCTAAGTTGTTACTAGTCTATATTATGTATATAAGATGTATATTATTTTAGTTTTTATGTCTTGTGTTTCTATAATTTGATGTTTTGTTAAGATTGTGTGATCAGCGAAAAGGAATTTTATAACTCGTAATTTATAATATAATAATTAATTATAACTTGGGTTTTAGTTTTAGAATGTTTTAGTACAAAATGTAATACCCGAAGGAGGGTGTTACAAAGCTCTTATCTGATTATTGTGACATTTTTGCATGGTTGTACTAACACATGCCTGGGCTAAATGCTAGCATATTTGAGCATAATATTGCCATTAAAACCAGAATATCCTCCCGTCAAGCAAAAGTTGAGATGAATGAAGCCAAAGATGTCACTAAAAATTAGAGAAGAGGCTAAAAGGCAATTTGATACAGTTTCCTCATTTTTGCAAAGTACCCTCAATGGGTCACTAACATCGTCCTTATCCCTAAGAAAAATAGGAAAGTACGAATGTGCATTGACTATAGAGATTTGAATAAGACCAGCCCTAAAGACAACTTTCCTCTAGCTCACATTGATGTTTTAGTGGACAACATTACTCAACATTCATTTTTCTTCTTCGTGGATGGTTTCTCGAGATACAATCAGATCAAGATGACACCCGAAGACATGGAGAAGACCACATTCATCACTCTGTAGGGAACTTTTTGTACAAAGTAATATCGTTTGGATTGAAAAATGTAGGGGAAACTTATCAAAGGCAATGGTGACTTTGTTCCATGATATGATGCATATAGAAATAGAAGTTTACGTGGATGACATGATTGCAAAGTTTAGAATTGAAGAAAACCATGTTATTAATTTGCAAAAGCTCTTTGAAAGATTGAGAATGTTTAGGCTCAGACTGAATCCTACTAAATGCAATTCTGGAGTAAAATTAGGCAAGCTTTTGGGGGTTTGTGGTTAGCCAGAAAGGGATAGAAGTTTATCCAAACAAAGTTCAAGCAATCCTAGAGATGCCAGCTCCTCGCACTGAAAAAGAAGTTTGTGTGTTTTTGGGGAGGCTAAACTATATTGCTAGATTTATATCCCAGTTGACTATGACATATGAACCAATTTTCAAGTTGTTGTGTAAAAATCAGACAGTATAATGGAACGAAGATTATTAGGTTACATTTGAGAAGATCAAGTAGTATCTGCAAGAACCCCCAGTTTTGATACCTCTAGTGCTAGGAAGGCTTCTCATCATGTACTTGACTATGTTGGTTGAATCCATAGGTTGTGTACTGGGACAACATGATGAAACTGGTAGAAAGTAACATGCCACCTATTACTCATAGTGCCTTGGCACAGGCAACCCATCGTTTGAGGCAGTACTTGTTGTGTTACATCACTTGGTTAGTGTCCAAAATGACCCCAATCAAGTACATCTTTGAAAAGCTTACTTTCACAGGGAGGATTGTATTAGGAATCGCGGATACATCACGTAGCGGAAAAAACAATATTCCCACCAAGTATCCATGCAAAAAAGACCATAATCTGTGTTTTAAAATTACCTCTTGAAGCGAGAAGAAAACACAAACGACGTGAATCACCAACACCATAATAGCAACGATGTCTCTGCGGTATCCACACGAACTGACTCATAAACATCCAACGTTCTCAAAAGGAGCCTCACGTATCTGACACAGTGCTAGCTGCAAAGAAATGAGAAACTTATCACTCTCTCACTCATTATTTCTGTAGGTACGGCTAGGTTATGTAATTCGTTTCTTAACAGCCCCTTTAGCAGTACTATTTATAATAGTGACTGTCTTAAGTGAGTGTAAGTAGTAGCAGGGTAAGCTGAGTAACCCTAGACTCATCTGTTATGAGTCTGGCCCACATTTGAATCCTAGTCCAACTTGGATCTATTGCTCCAATTTAGTCTGCTCTATGTGTGTAACCCTGCAGGTTCTCATAACGTTGGTAGTAATATTAAAATCCCATTTTAATATTACAAGTAGTGAGCGATATCTAGCAACACATCGCTGCTACCCAAGTAATGAGAATGTCAGCGATTTGACATAACCTTTTTGTGACCAACGTTTCTGTGTCGATTAGTCCCTTTGTCAAGATATCTATATTGAACACAAGGCATGTAATATGTCACCCTTGTATAGTTTAATCCTTCGTTTCCTGATACTCGAGTAGACTTTGTAACAACAAATGAGATCAATATCTCATGTTGACTCATTTGAGCATGACCATGCATTTTGAAGTCTTACTCAATCAGGTGGCCCGAAGATATCGCTCAGGTTATGTAGGAGTGACAAATCCCATCTAGGTCACTCACATCCCTCTGCATGATTCACGGTATATCCAATAACCAACTTTATAATCACCTTATTACAGATGACGTTCAATGGCATTAAAACACATAACTCCTCATGTAGGAATCGTAGTGATTTCAGGTCAAAGGACCACAGACATCATTATCACTATGAGAATCACTTATGACACTCACGTAACGATCCATGCAGCATTCTCATAGCGGGTCAGTCCACTACATCATTACTCTAATATGTACCCATGTGAAGACTTGACATCTTATATCCATGACCCATGAGATGTGGTCATCAGTCTATGCACATACTTGTCTCAATGCATTATTGTTATCCTAATTAACAATAATACTTGACTAGGGACATTTAAGAATAGTGTTCTAATTTTATCCAATAAGATCTCACGATCAAGTCAACCACTTGATGTCATATGGCATCAAACTTACTATTCTAAGGACTTTATTATGTTTATCATAAATAACACAATAAATGAAATACCTCATATTAAGATAGCATAATACAATGTATATAAGTACTGTCAAAATACATCGGCCTCCAGGGTATACACCAATAGATTGTTAGCAAGTTTTGCTATCAAAATATGACATTATCTTTATTACCCAAAAAGTAATAAAAGACAATGCTCTTGTAGAATTCTTGGCCAGTCAACCTGTGGAGGATTATGGGTCTATGTAGTGTGAATTCCCTGATGAAGATAAATGGCTTTATTTGGAGTAGAAGAATCATTAAAAAAAGAAAAATGGACTTTGTTGTTCGACGAAGCTTCTAATTCATTGGGCCATGGAATTGGAGCCATACTAATTTCCCCTAAAAATATTCATTCCAATCACTACTAGACTGTGTTTTGACTGTACAAACAACGTAGCTGAATATGAAACATGTGACATGGGAATCCAAGCAATAATAGATTCAAAGGCAAAAGTTCTTGAGGTATACGGGGACTCTGCCTTGGTCATTCATCAGCTAAAAGGAGAATGGGAAACTCGAGATGGCAAGTTAATCCCTTATTATGCTTACATCAAGGAATTAATTGAACATCTTAATGAAGTCACATTCCATTATGTCTCTGGAGAAGATAATCAGTTGGATGATGCCTTAGCCACATTGTCATCAATGTTCAAAGTAAGCCATGACAGGGACTTGTCACTTATAAAAATAGAAAGTCATGACCAACTGCATATTGTCAAATGGTAGAAGTGGAGCTATATTGGAAACCGTGGTATCATGACATCAAATGTTTTATCAAGAGTAGAGAGTACCCTCTATATGCTTTAGAAAATGACAAAAGGACCCTCAAAAGACTCACAATGGGTTTCTTTCCAAATGGGGAAGTGCTCTACAAGAGGAACCATGACATGGTGCTGCTAAGATGTGTTGATGCGGTAGAGGCAGAGAAAATCATCAGAGATGTTCATGAAGGTTCTTTTGGAACTCATAAAAATGGGCATGTAATGGCAAGAAAGATCCTAAGAGCTGGGTACTATTGGTTGACAATGGAAACCAATTACTTCAATTATGTGAAGAAGTGTCATAAATGTCAGACATATGCTGGCAAGGTTCATGCACCACCAATACCTTTGAATGTCACCTTAGCCATTCTCAATGTGGGGAATGGATTTCAAAGGGCCCATTGAACTGAAGGCCTTAAATGGGCATCACTTTATTCTTGTTGCAATTGATTACTTCACAAAATTGGTTGAAGTTGCTTCTTATGCCAATGTGACCAAAAGTGTAGTGATAAGGTTTGTCAAACGGGAGCTAATCTATCATTACAGTTTACCAAGCAAAATTATCATTGACAATGCCACTAATCTGAATAATAAGATGATGAAGGAGATATGTGAGAGCTTCAAAATTGAGCACCACAATTCTTCACCCAATCACCCTAAGATGAATGGATAATTGAGGTATCAAACTAGAACATTAAGAAGATTATCCAGATGATGATTGTAATATACAAAGATTTGCACGAAATGCTACCATTTTCATTGCATGGCTATCGCATGTCTGTTCATACTTCAATTAGGGCAACTCCTTTCTCTTTGGTTTATTGAATAGAAGCAGTACTCCCTATTCAAGTGGAAATCTCATCATTAAAAGTGCTTATGGAAGCAGGATTATAAGAAGCTAAATAGGTCCAAACTCAACTTGATCAATTGAACCTTATTGAAGGAAAGAGATTAGCTACACTATATCATGGCCAGCTTTACCAAAAGAGAACGATGAAAGCCTATGCAAAAAAGGTGCGTCCTTGATAGTTTCAAGAAAGAGACCTAGTACTCAAGAAGATTCTTCCCATTCAAAAGGATCATCGAGGAAAATGGGCTCTAAACTATGAGGGACCTTATGTCATGAAAAAAGTGTTCTTAGGAGGGGCGTTGATTCTCATAAACATGGATGGTAAAGATTTACCACTTCCTATAAATTTAGATGCAGTCAAAATGTATTATGCTTAAGAGAGAGAGAGAGAAAGAAAAACCAAAAAGAAAAGTGGCTCGCTAGGCTAAAAACATGAAAAGGCAACCTAGGAAAAAGTTAGAGTGACTCGCTAGGTTGAAAACTTGAAAAGAGCAACCTAGGCAAAAGTTAGGGTTAAAAATGGTACCTGACACATTCAAAGAAGTGGAGTTGACTCAAGTCACAAACTAGGGCAGTTTGAGTTTATTAAGGCCAAATTAGGGCAATATGAATTTATAATGCTTCGATCCATGAAGATTTAGGCCAAACAAGGCAGCTTGAATATATGAAGTCTTGTCATCAAATGCTCTTAATGCGTGAAAATTGGGTCAAATCATATTCTTGAAAATAGAGAAAGGGGTGTTCAAGGTTGCATACATGGGAAATTAGCACTGATCATCCTAGAGAGCATCACTAGAAGAGTTGGAAAACTCCACTCTAATATTTCTTTTGTAAACCTTTCAATTCTAATCCCTTTTGTACTACTTTTCTTGTACTTTTTCTTTCTATAATGATAATCCTTTTTCGTTGTAACCTATTGTTGATTTAATATGCATTTCTCATGATAGATTTATATTGAGATGCAAAACATGTGACAATATAGTGAAAGCATTTAGATTTGCTTTAACAATCTCAAAAGGTCATAGGAAATGCAATGAATTCTTGATAAGAGTATTGATGAGAAAAGGAAGAATAACTAAGAAAATTAACAAATTTTGTTATTGTTCGACCTTGATCTTGTTGTGGGAAAAAGTCCTTAAGAGTTGTGGAACCAAGAGTGACTCAATTAAAGTTGTGATGTGTCAAAATTGTTTACCCAATTTGTTCATGATAATCTCTACAGTAAAACATCCATTGTATCATGCATCATCTCAGGCATCATATGCATTTACAAAATCAACATCATTTCCTTTTAGTTCCTAAGTCGTCGTACCCATTGCCTTTAGGTTCAGTCAAGCTTCGACGGATACCAAACTTTGTAAGCTTTTTTACTTTTTTGCTTTAAGTTTTCTGTTAAGCTTTGGTGGATACTTGACTCCGCAAGCTTTTACCTTTCATCTATTAAGTTTTCTATTAAGCTTTTTATTTTCTGCTTTAATTTTTTTATCAAGCTTCGGTAGATACCTGACTCCACAAGCTTTTTACCTTTCTACTTTAAGTTTTCTGTCAAGTTTTAGCAGATACTGGACTTTGCAAGCTTTTTACCTTTTCTGCCTTAAGTTTTTTGTCAAGCTTCGATAGATACTCGACTCTGCAAGCTTGTTAATTTTTGCTTTAAGTTTTTTGTTAAGCTTCGGTGAATACCTGACTTCGCAAGCTTTTCTACCTTTTTGCTTTGAGTTTTTTGTTAAGCTTCGATGGATATTCAACTCTGCAAGCTTTTACCTTTCTATTTTTAAGTTTTTTGTCAAGCATTTTACTTTTCTGCCTTTAGGTTCTCTGTCAACATGGTATGTGAAATCCGCAAGTGTACGATTTCGTCGTCAAGTAATAAAAAGATCGAATCCACAGGGACTGTGTCTATGAATACTAATTAATTGATTAATTCAATTAAATTAAACAAAGGGGATAAAATTGTTGATTAAGAAGAACGTAGCAACAAAGCAATTAAATAAGTAAAAATCAAAGTGCAAAATTTAGAACTAAAATAGCAAGTTATCAAGAAAGGTATTCAAATTCAAGAAAGCTTCAAAGATTGGGATAACCACAATGATACAAGACAATTCCTAATTGACAACCCTTTTATTAAATCTGAAATTCAATTGAATGTGAATTACCCTAAATTAGTTAATGTTTTTTCTCAAGATACAACATCTGTGCCCAATTAAACCAATTCCTACTCTCGTGGTAATTGAATTTAAATTGGACCCATTACACTTTATGGTAATTCATTGAATCCTCGAAAGGCTAAAACTACTCTCGTGATTTAGAGCTTAAGTTCAATTCTTATGGTTCCAACACCTAGGTTCACCTCTCAGTACGTCCTTAAATGTTTATGAGATGCAAATAAGTGGCCAGCAAATTCACATGAATAAGAGCAATAAGGATTGAATCAAAGATTAATAAAAGGAGAAACAAAGTCAATTAATCATTATCAAAGTATCAAAGGGCATTGCCCAATCCTAGAAACAAAGAGAACTACTCAGACATAGAGAAGGAGAAACAAGAAATCAAATTCAAGAACATCTAAACCCGTAACAATGGAAGAAGAAAGGAGAAAGATGAAGATCAAGAGCCTCCAATGTGCTTCTTTCAAACTAAGTTAGGAACCCCAAAATTGTATTCAAAACATCCCTCGGGTTTTAATTGGCTAAAAGGCCCCAAAAGAAATAAAAAATAAAACTTAAAAATTGATGCGTATTGCGATCCACGGCAGTGGATCATTCCACGGGCTGGCTGTGGATCTTGTTGACAGAATTCCACGGCCAGGCTGTGGAATTCTCTGAAAAATCACTTTTGCTTCTTCACGCAGCTACTCGATCCATGGCCGTGGAACTCTCTGGAATGGTCTTTTTGCCTCTTCTTGCTATCCGTAAAACTCCAACTTCAATCATGCAAGCTTTCCATCCATTTCTAAGCCAATCTAGCACTAATCCTGCACAACAACACCACAAACACCGCAGTTATTTGAACTAAAGGAAAAACAAATAAAAAAGGAAAGTAAAATGCCTAAAATGCATAAAAAGGCATGCAAAACAAGAACAAAACATGATGTTATTTCACACACATCACAACACTACAAAAAAGGTGTAAATTACAGTAGTTTTAATACGACAGTTCTAAAAACCTGCCGTAATATGTTAGTTATGCACCGGCCATATTTTACAAATAAAAAATAGCAGTTGAATGTATAAAACGGTGGTTTAAACCGCCATATTTTTATTTTAAATTATAATTAAAATATTTTAAAAAATTCTAAATTTTCACTTCCCTCTATTCCCTCACAATATGTCGCTCTCTCCTTGTCACTCTCGTGATCTTCCTCTCACTCTCACCCTCATTCTCACTATCACCCTCACCCTCACCCTCTATCTCTCATGCTCTCCCTCTCACTCTCACTCTCTCGCCCTCTCCCTCTCCCTCACACTCAAAGTCGTAGCATTTGTGGCACAGGTCCAGATCTGCTCTCCCCCTCTCCCCTTCTGTTCTCACTGTCGTAGCTCACAGGTCCAGATCTGCTCAACCTCTGCCCAAAGCCGTGTAACCCGTGCCACCGTCGCACCACTATCACGCTACCATCGTGGATAAGCTAACACGAGCTCGCAGGTCTAGATTTGATCAACCTCTGCCTTTGCTCCACATCATCTACTCTAAGTCCACGAGTAAGCTGCAATATAAACTAGATCTGCAAATTTCTTCAAAAATGACAAATTATTGAATAATAGGAACTGGTTCAGCACTGGGATTTGGGTTTCTTGTTCTTCTGATTTTGGTTTTTCTTTACATAAAAACCAGAAGGTCCTTATAGCTGTCTCCTCGTCCCTAACGCTTGCAACAATGTAGATAATGACTACTTCTGCCTCTTTCTTTCTGTGTTTGTTGCAATGGTATGTCTCTTAATTTCTTTCCAATATCATTGGTCTTTCTCATAAGTGATTCCTAACTGAAATGGGAACATTTTACACTTTTTTTTAGGAATGATACTAAGTTGTTTACTTTGTATTCCAAATTTTCATTTTATTTTCTTTCTACATTACTAGTTTGTTTATTTATTTTTCCTCCTTGGTTAGTTAACTTGTTCGAATTCTCTGTGATGAGCTGATGACTGCTAATGAAGGTAGAAATCTCAGATAAATTTTGTGAGATAGTAATTCATTCTTCAACTTATGATACCTAAAATATTAGGAATCATCAAGGAGACTTTATAGTATCTTATGCTGATGAAATGAGAAATTCACATTGCAAAGCATTTTTGTCAGTAGTAGTTGTTGAAAGGGGAAAAAAAGTAATACCAACTAATGAATTCAGGAAATAAAAACAAGATTATTATAATTGGGTTGTATAAATGTTATCAAACATCTTAGGGAAATTTTTAACTTGCGGTGGAAACTGTGAGTATTAGCTTTTTCTTTTAGAATATTTGACCCTCAATCTTTAAAGTTTTGAAAATAAAAGGTGCAGAAATAAGTAATTCTTATATTAGAGTTTTTTTTCTTTTTTCAAAATATTTTCTTTAAATTATGTTAAACTAAAAGCAAATTTGAGGCACTATGTACTTCGTTTCGCTATATTACTTCAATCTCCATTAATAACAAAATTTCACCTGCTTTTGTTTGAACTAGTGAATATCCACAAGCATGGAGATTTTTAATCCTTCCAGCATTATTTCATCTCATCCTTAAAGGGAACATTGTGAAAGAGAGCATCTGAAGTAAGTGCTATTTCCCTTAAATTACTATTTTTTATATATGCCATTGGAAGAACTATTTATGGTGTCAATATTTTTCCTCTTCAAGCATGTTACACTTTGGATCAAGCACCCATCTCCGTGTCTTTGATAAAAAGATCACTGGAATATTGAAGTGCTTAAAAGGTATTGGTGTCCTGTTTAAGGCTTGATTGATCAACACATTGAGGCTATGTTCTAAACACACACTGGAATTACTTTTATTTTTTGTTGAAAAATAATAATTTCTATCCTAGTTGAAATATAAGAGCAATTGTAGACTAACTTATATTTAATTATAGTTTTATAGTTATATATATTATATTTAATTATATAGTTGTAGCTAGGTGTTCTTAACAATGAAGAAGCTCTAATCAAATTTTTACATGAACCGTTTGTTTGAAAAACTTTTTGATGGTGAACATTTGTTTCTCAACTTTAAAACCAAAATTTCATTCCAGTGGTAAGGATCTATTCCTCTAATTAGATATGGATAAATAAGAAGCTCAACAAATAATGGACCCATTAAGCATTTCAACGCTTGACACATAAGAATTGAAAATGACTCCTTAATGTGCTTCTTACTACTTGATTTTAAAAATTTGTTCATAGTTTGCCTCTGAACTTTTAAACCAAATATGAGTATTGCATTAACACATTAATAGGTTTGTGCACTTTCTATTTTGCTTTTTGCCAAATTTAAGAATTATGGATATTCCTAACCTTTTGATGCTTCATAACAGTGACTTCAGATCTGTTTGCTTATCTATTTACTGAATTTAACTCTCACTTATATGCAGCACTTTATATGCAGCACTTTATATGCTTACTATTTTGTTATACTGTTATCTTCTTTTCTCATATATCACCATTTAAATTTGCACTTGTATTAATTTTAAATTGTAATATTATATTTTCCTTTCTAGTCATGCTGATGGATAAGTCTTGGATTAGTAAACCACGGAACAGCTCGGGAACATGGGTTGAAAACCCAAAACAGTGGACTTTTTCTAAATTCTTCCTCATCTTGTGTTGCTAGTGATGTTGATGGGAACTTAAAGCAAGTTGATCTATCATATTATGGGAAATTAGAAGACATTATTGAGCTTAACTACTATGGTCGATTTAGGGTGACACTATTCAAATGTAAATGGGCTGACACCATTAGGGATAGGGGGTTTACAAAGGATGCATAGAGTTTTACTTCTATTAATTTTTCATAATTGATTTACATGGGTGACCATGAAGAGCATGATCCATACATTGAAGCTTCACAAGCTCAAATGGTGTATTATGTGGATGATGAGGTCAATAAAGGTTGGAGTGTTATTGTGCATTTGAAGCCAAAAGATTTGTACGATATGGGAGAAGAAGGAGACAATGAAGCTTATGAAAATGGGCCATGTCCAGAGCAAGACTTAGATCAATTCTTTAGAGATGTTAGTGATCTACCATTGTTAAGGGAGGATGCAGATAATGAATTATTAAGTGAGTGGAACGATAATGATGAGGTTGGGGAAGATGAATGTAACACCCCGATTTTTTCATTTTTCTTTATATATGAGTTTTATAATATTTGTGAATTTTTGAGAATTTTTAATTTATAATGTTATTTTAATGTTATTTTAATATATAGCAGCTAGGCAATGGCCAAAACATAAAATTCTGGATAGATACATGGACTTCTCAGCCATTAGTGAATCTTTTAAACTTTCCAACTCAGTTTCATTCTCAATTGAATGCTAAAGTGAAAGATTTCATCTGCAAAGGTTCATGGCGCATCCCTGATATCTTATAGCAGAAAATTCCTAATCTTGGTTCAGAATCAGGGAAGGTAACAATTCCAGCTTCAAGCTGTGATGATCGTATGATTTGGAGTCTAATTGAATCAGGGGATCTATCTATCAAGGATGCTTACTCCTTTCATAAACCAGCCGGACATGTTCCTAATTGGTGCAAGCTGATTTGGAATTCTTTCATTCCTCCTTCAAAGTCTTTCCTAATTTGAAGAATTATGCAGAATAAACTTCCAAGAGATGAGAACTTATGGTGCAGGGGCTGTGTAGTGGTTTCTATGTGTTGTTTCTGTGAAAATAATGGGGAATCTACTCGGCATATATTCTGTGATTGCAGTTTTGTCAAGGAATTATGGAGCTAGCTTGGTTCAATTCTCAATATTAATATTGACTCATCTTCAATGCACAGCATTCTATCAATTTGTGAAAGATCTTGGTCATCTCAAATGAGAGATGTAGCATTGGCAGGTTTGGTGAATGTCATTTGGGCTGTTTGGTTTTGCAGGAATAAATTGAGGTTTGAGGGCAAAAGAGTCTCTATAAGGTCAGCCATGAACATGATTGTTGCAAATGTTAGAATGTCTGGTAATTTAAGTTGTGCCTGTTCCTCAAACAATGACTATGATATTCTGCATTTTTTCAAAATCAATCAGAAGTTTTCAAAAGCTCCATCTATTAAAGTTGTGTTGTGGCATCCTCCAGCTTATGGTTGGGTCAAATGCAACACTGATGGGGCTGCTAGAGGCACTCCTTGTATTGCAGGTTGTGGTGGTGTCTTTAGGAACTTCAAGGCTGATTTCTTGGGTTGCTTTGGAGTCAACCTTGGTAATAATAGTGCTCTTTTTGCTGAGCTTAATGGTGTTATGTATGCAACTGAGTTGGCTCATAGGAAAGGATAGCATAAGCTTTGGATTGAATATGACTCTCAGTGAGTAATTCACGCTTTCAAATCTTTTAGTATTGTTCCTTGGAAGATTGGGAATAGATGGAAAAATTGTATTACCTTAACCTCTAGGATGAATTTTATTTTTTCACATATTTTTCCTGAAGGCAATAATTGTGTAGATAAAATTGCCTCACACAGTTGCACTTTGCAAAGTTTTTATTGGTAGGATTCTTTTCCTAGTTTAATTAGTGAAGACTTCTATCGTGACAGGGTTAGTCTTCCTAATTATAGGTTCAAATAATTTTTGGCGTGGGTCTTGGTCTGTGTCCCCGCATTGCCCTTTTGTACTCTTTCTTTTAATCTTTTAATAAATTTTGGTGTGCTGTAGATGATAGGTGGCTTCTGGGGTGCCAACTTAGTTGGGATATCAGTTGTCATTGTGATGCCTTCGCATGCCTTTTTTGATTAAAATTTTTTTTTTGGACTGTATGGGTGTTTGAGGCGAGCCAGGAAAAATAAAAATTTTTTTGAACTAAAAAGTTTTGGACTGTTAATGTGGAGCCGGGAGAACTTACTAAACCTAAAATCGGAAACAATTTTCAAAAATTTTCTTTATCTCTAATAGCAGTAGCTTTTGTCCATTGGGTAATAATTTTTGGAAAATATCTAAATACTAGTCAAACTTGATGGTTATGACACCTTTATGAATAACCAATGAGAAATAAGCTTATAGGAGAAGCTTTGGATGTCCACCCTTGATGAAATCAATGGTTGTGAGGAGTTATAGTGATCAAATTGACCACTCATTCTCTCCTTGTATCTCATGGCCATGAAAGGCTTTAGGAGACCAAAGTTGATTTTCTATCACATTTCAAAGTTATCATCTTTTCATGCAAAAGCTAACACAAATTTTTCTCTCATTTTCTCTCCTTCAAGCTCACGACCTTGCTACCCAAAATTACATTCTAACCTTTCACAATTCCATCTAACCTTACCACTTGATTCTAAACACAATCCTAAGCAACTTTGATGTTGTGATCAAGACTTAGTTCAACCATTTTCAAGCTTGATTTTTGAATTCAAGTCTTCGGGTTCTAAGGTGAAGTTCTTGATTTTTCAATTCTTGTTTCATTTTCGGAGTTCTAAGACCATACTTGATCTATGGTTACCTTAATCAAGCCTTAGATGTTAATATGTTTGTGTTTTCTTTGATTTTTAGGAGCAACTTTGTGAATGCTTATGTCTCTAAGGCATGTCAAATGGTTTTTGATGATAACAAAGGCAAAAGAGAAGATCAAGCGCAAAAAGAAAAATCAAGACCAAAGAAAGAAGTCAAGAGGTTTATGTAGTTATAAGACTTAGAACATTTATGTTAAATGCTCTCAAGATTTCTCAAATGGTTTTTCAATATATCATTTCAAAATAAATGGAAAATTTCAAAGTTAAACATGTCTTTCAAGAAAACTTAAGTTTCTATCTTGAATCTAACACTCTTAAAAGGATTTATGCTTAATCAAGTGTCTTGAGGTGTTAAGAATGACTTACAAGCTTTATTGGACTTAAAAAATGTGTTAAAAGGTCAATGTAATCGATTACATGATATTTGTAATCGATTACACAGCAAACAGAAGCCATGTAATCGATTACAAGAAAGTCAGAGGCCATGTAATCGATTACACTACATATGTAATCGATTACATCAAGCCCAGAAAGGCAAGAACACGTTCAAAGAGTCATGTAATCGATTACATGGATATTGTAATCGATTACACAACAAGTCAAAAGTCATGTAATCGATTACATGGATATTGTAATCGATTACAAGCAAGTCAGAAGCCATGTAATCGATTACACAAATAATGTAATCGATTACACAAGGCCCAGAAAGCCAAGAACATGTTGGAACAACAATGTAATCGATTACATAAGTTGTGTAATCGATTACACGAACCCTGACAACGTCCAACGGCTATATTAAATGCATGCCCAAACCACCCCAACGGCTCTATTAATTGAGAAACTTATAAATACCAAAGTTGGGTCTTTATTTGAGGTTGACCTTGAACCAAAAACTGATCATCAATACTTCTAAACGTGAATCAATCCTCAAATCCATTTCTTGCTCTATTTTCTGCCAAAAACGTGAAAAATTTTTGAGAGCATATTAGAGTTTCAATTTGTAATCATCTGCTTTAGTGAAAGCTTCATTCAATCTATCATTATTGTTTTGTAAAGAGGGTGAGGCATCCCTCCAAAGTGTAAAGGGTGAGGTATCCCTTAGTTGAAGAGACTCAAGCCCCAAGGGTGAGGTATCCCAAAGTGTTGAGTGCTCAAGGTTGTAGTGGTTGTCAAGCACCCATTGAAGCTTGAAGATAGAGTGGAAAATCTCAACTTGTTGCTTGGGGACTGGACGTAGATCACAAGTGGATTGGTGATCGAACCAGGATAAATCATTGTGTTTGTTTTCTCTAAACCCTTCTCTTTATATTAAGTATTGTTTTATTGATTTCTTGACTATTGGTACCTTTGGCTATTGCATTTATAAGTGAAAGTGTTTTTATCTTTTATATCCAATCATCTCTAATCATCAATTAGCTTCAACGAAAATTGTTTGTCAAACAATTTGCGAAAGATTTGTGAACTTAGTATTCATACTCAATTCACCCCCCTCTTGAGTATTGAGGCCACTTGGTAACAAACTTGGTGGTGAAAGTTAGACACAAGGAGTCCTATAAGGAGCTAGGAGGCTACATCTAAGGTAAGAGGGAGATTAACCTCATCAACCAATTATGGTGGTGAGGGACACGAAATTTAGGTGATGAATCCATGTGAGGATTTATTCACTATATGTGTGTGATTGTGTGATTTGTATTTATTTGTTTTATGTGATTTTTATTGCTTTGATATTTGCATGAACTTGATATAGTAGGTTTATGATGCTTAAAGTTATGTTGTATGCTATAAATTATGATTGAGAGGAAATGAATTTTTGGTTCCAAAGACCAAGAGGCTCACGGCCTTTATGCCCACAAATGGGTAAACCTATGCAAAAATGGTTTATTAAATGCTAACTTAGGTGATTAGTGATAAGAAATTTAATTAAAGAATTACAAAATAAAAATGAAAATGAACAAATATTTATCATTAAATAAAATGATGAATTTCGGCCAATATAGTGGAAATAGGATTGAGAAGTAATTTGAAAATTTAAAGTGTTTTATTTAAGATGATTTTTGATAAGTTAAATGGAAAGGATTTTATTTAGAATTAGAATAATGAAAGTTTTGGAAAGAATGTTAGAAAATATTACTTAGATGATTTGGAGACTAAATTATGATTAAAGGATTTACAAGTAAAAAGAAGATGAATACAATTTTATAATTTAAGAAGTAATGATTTTTGGCTATATCAATGGAGATAATTTTTATGGATAGTTTGGAATTTAAAATATTTCAATTTAAAAAAGTTTTTATTTAGAGTAACGAACAAAGAGTGATTTTCAGCCTTAGTATGGAAATAAAGCTAGAATGATGTTTTGAAAATTAAGGTATCTTATTTAATAAGAGTAATGGAGAAGGATTTTTATAGTATCTTGATTTAATTTAAATATTATAAGTTTTTTTGTGAAAAACATTAGAAAATATTATTTAAAGGAGGTTTAGAGAGAAAATGTTGGAATTAAAGTCTAAATTTTATATTAGATGAGAAAAGTTTAAAATTGAGTTTAGAATATCAATAAAATGCATTACGCGATTGAAAATGTGTAGAAAAATTCTTACGCGATTCAAAAATGATGATTTTTAGCTACGCAATTAAGAAAATGTTTTAAAATCTTTATGCGAATGAGAAGATGTTAGAAAACTGTTACGCGATTTGAAAACATAACAAAAGTGTTACACGATTGTGAAAATGCGATAAAAGTGTTACGCGAATGAGAAATACAGTAATTTGCTGTCGGGCTAAGGTATTGGACCCGGATATATCAACGTATGGTTGTAGCCGATAATGGCTTGTGATATGCATTGAGTCATTAATCATGTATTATTTGTCAGACGGTGTCTGTTAATGTTATTGTTGCCTAGGAGTTGAATTACACCTTCGTGCGGGTGCGAAAGTCATAGTGAAGGTCTATGAATGATCATGGAGGTGTCGGGACACAGAATTCCACATGTGGCTAGTTAGTCGCACTATTGTTCCATGACAACCGATGCAAACGTACCGACAATCTCGATAAGATACTATTCCTATTCCCGATCTGGCGTAGAATGTCTTGTACAAGTCATGATGTATACACTGATAAAAATTATAGCACTTGAATTGAGGCAGATGACGTACAGACATATCTTCTGGATCATTCTCTCCGAAATTGTGTTTAGCTCCATAGAGTAGGAAATTGGTATATTGTGCATATGCATAGTCAGTTGACATATTATTGTGATATATATATATATATATATATATATATATATATATATATATATATATATATATGTTTGTGATATATATATTTGTTTATGAAATTATCTATTATTTGATGCAATGAATATATCTGTTTGTATATGAATAACATTATTGTTATTGTTGTTTCTTTGCTACCATGCTGGTATTGATGTAGGAGATCTCACCTCTTCGTGTTATTGTTCTATCTGTTTTTGTTTATGTTAATGTCTGTGAAGACGGTGATGGAGATAATGAGGGATCTGCTAGGTTTAGTTAGACTATAGTTTCTCAAAGGCGCTGAAGTTTGGCGTGCCCATTAGGACACGGAGCATATAGAGTATTGTGGAGACATTACTCTATCCATAAGTAGGACCCGCCATGGGGTCACTACTTTTTCTTTTGTTGCTGTATATATAGAGTTTGTTATGCCTATCAGGGAGTTGTGGAATGATCTTCACTATACTCCTAGGGAGGACTCTGAGATATCTTCTGCTTGAATTTCTATCTGTCGAGACATTCCCGACTAGGGAATTTTGTCTTCTGAGAAGGACTCTTTTCTTTAGGTGTTGTGAACTTGGGCTAGTCTAGGTTAGTTATGTTAGATGTTTATGCTTTTTGGGTATGTAAGTATGGTGTACTTATGGTTGTAGTAAACTTTGTTTATATGTAAAGTATATTATTCAGTTCTTATGTCTTGTGTTTCTAAAATTTTGTAAGTTTATGTTATCCGCAAAAAAGAAATTTTGAAACTCATATTTTATAATATCAAATATTTTATAACTTGGGTAAAGAATTAAAAGGAGTTGGCTTGATATGTAATGCTCTTCGGAGAGTGTTACAATGAACATATGTTAGAATAGTCAATAGGGTGAATATATTTATGGTATGACTTTGTGATGTGCTAAGTCTATCATCTACTTATGTATGTGTTAGTTTTTAATAAAATACTCCTATGTTTAACTTTATCATACACTAATATAAATTGATTATATTTGATTGTTTCATGTATATATGCAGATATGTCAAAACCAAAGTGAATTAAGAATCTTCTCAAACAAGTAGGTGGGGGCTCCTCAGCTATTGATCCAGTTCACACTCCACAACAGTCGCCAAAGGGTTGTACCTCAGCACCATTTGCTCCTACTACTTTGCAACCATTGATTGACACTCCACTGCATCTGCCATAGGGTTGTACCTCAGCACCATTTGCTCCTACTACTTTGCAGCCATTGACTAACACTCCACTGCAGCTGACGTAGGCCTGTCCTTTAGCACCAGTTACTCTTGTTACCTCACAGTCATGTAACCAAGCCTCATCACAATCTATGCAGTCTGATGCCCCATCTTCATCACACAAATATAAATTTGGACGTGAATCCAGTCATTATTGGTTTATGGATGTTATAAGTATATATAGATGTAAAATGATGGAGTATTTTGTTTATTTTTATCTTTTCTTGATTAACATATTTAACTTGATCTTTATTTGTTACAAACGAAGAACAATAAGTAACTAAGAAAAAAAGGTTGAAGGTCCATGATGTCCATAACTTTCTTAATGGAGTGTGTGTAGTGGTGGATTTTGATGAGTTTTTTTGTCCTATTGGAGAGGCAGCTGGCCTACTTGCAGGAGTTTGTGGACAATTAGCAACTGATTCTCTTCCTTTTCCTATTAACATCAAAAAATGGTCAAATATGCTTGACACTTTCTGTGACCGCCAATGGGATCATTTCTTTATGGTAGAACCATTGAAATTTTTTACTTGTTCTATTTTTAAAGTTTGTACGTATAAAAGTATAATAATCTAACATTCTTTTTGTTTGAACCATCGATTTGATTTCAAGGTCAATGATAATAATATTGCAAAGAGATATATTGAACAATCAATTGGCAAAAAGTGGAGGGAGTATCGTCAAAAATTGTGGAATGCATTTTATGCCTCAACAATGAGTAGAAATGATATTGTCAATAATGTCTCAGAGGGCATTAACATAGAGCAATGGGCTTCTTATGTTGACTATCACTTGAGGCTTGAGACGATGGTACTCACTTCATATTTATTGAATTGTTGATTATAAATAGTTTGCTATTACACCAAAGAAATTTATCTATTTTCATTTGTAGGCACTTTGTAAGAAAAATCAAGAGAATTGGAAGAAACAAACTATTCCCCACACTTGTGGTGCTAAAACTCTGGGTAGGAGAAGGGATGATTTAGTAGTTTAAGTTCTTATCCTCGATGGATTCATTATTTACATAAAGTACATCTTTAATTGATTATTACTTATGTCATATGTAAAAAAATTCAGAGCAAAGAGATGGGGAAGACTATTGGTCAGGGCCCGATGTGGAATATAACTCTCAAGAAGAAAGATGGGAGCTTTGTAAATGATGAGGCTGAGAAGATAGGGGTAAATATCAATATTATTGTTCACTAATATATGTTAAACAACGATATAATAGATTGTCTTTGTAAGTTTTATTCTCTTTTTTGGTCTTTAATGTAGAAAGATATTGATAAACATTTAAGTCAAAGGGAGGATAATTACTCTGAAATTTCTCCAAATGATGTTGTTGGTGTGGTATTTGGAAAAGAACACTTTGGTAGTGTTTGAGGGTTAGGCATGAGAGTGGTTCCTACCATTGCATTCAAGCATACTACCACAAGGCTTGGAGTTATGAACTTAGGTTCATCTAGTGCAAACACATCCTCTCCTGACTTACGATAAAAAGTGGTGACTATGGAATCACAATTACAAGCATTGTGTGCCTACATTGCTACAAAGGAAGGAGGAAGGCTCCCTGAGGAGTTAGTTAGCTTTTTTCATAATCCTATACAACAGATATCTTATCTAACATTCAAATGTGTATTGTGTTAGTCATGTTGACTTAGTCTTGATTCCTACTTGTCATTCATTTATATTGGTTGCTTTGTACTTGTGATTTCTTCATCTCCCTCCCGTGCTGGTTGCTTCCTACTTGTGATTTCATATTCCTTTATGTTAGCCTTAATTACTGTGATTGAAATGCATGCTTAATTTAATTTTTTGTTTGCTTTCTATTTTTAATTGGAATAACTGAATTTACTCAAAGCTAAGTAGATGAAGTATGGTATGTGTTATGGTTAAGTGTCTTGTAAATAAAGTTGGTGTCTTGAAAATCCTAACCGTGCTATTATAAGTCAGTTTGTATGAATATTGTCTGAATAAATGAAAGTTTTGGGTGACAAAGTGGAAGTTGAAATAAATATTTGGACTAATGCCAGAACCAAAACCATCATTAAGTTTTAGGTGACAAAGTGGAAGTTGAAATAAATATTGTCTTGAAATATTTTTCCTATGTTAGAAAACGTCTTTGCCAATATAACCTTAATTTTCCAGCATTTTCTTGCGCACTCTTTGTTACATAGTAATCTAGCCTTGGATATATCCATTATATTAGCCTTAGCCATTTTGATCCATACTTCATTCTGTCATAGAAATTAGTGGCCATGACACAAAGCTCTACTTGTTAAATGATAGCCAGTTGTCTATTTATATACTTTTGTAGATAAATATTTTATAGAAAGTATCTATCAACAATTTGATTGTATACTTTAGTGATTAATAAATAGGCTGAGCTGGAACTGCCATTGTCACTCAGTTGAAGATTTCATGCTCTTCATAACCTCGAATAGTGAATGTTGTTGTGCTTAAATTAACTATATAAGTTTCAGACAAACACAAATAGTTTATGTGTATCAAGATGAGCAATTCTTTTTGCAGGTTCATCAGATGGAAACGCCAAAAACAATAGAGTGATGATAAAGAAGAAATATTTGTAATTTCACTTTGAGCATGTGTTCAAACAATGTAAAGATAGTAGGCAAAATAAAAATGTTTCACTTGACTCTAAAATCAAGTTTTACACGTATTTACTGCATCATGATAGCTTCAGACTAGGAAATTACAAATCAAGCATATATGATATACATTTTGTTTCTATTTTTTGTTTGTTTATGGTTAGACAAGGATTTTTGAGTGCTGTTCTATTTGCTGTTGAAAATCTTAGACCTAAGGTTTTCAAGCATAACAATTTTAAAATTAAGCTTTTGTCTGTTTGGTTTAATTATGAGTCTTGTCTGCATGCTTATGATTAGATATTTTGGTTCGTATTTTGATTGGATAATTATTGATCTGTGAAATTATTAAGGATTATAATATGCTACTTGAATGATGTTGGATTTTTACGGATTAGTGGTTCAATTAAGCCATTTCCTTCTTAATAATATATTGCCTATAGTGTTGCATAGCCATAATTAATGTTATGTTTGGAGAATCTCAAGCATAATTTTGTCCTTCTTGTAGGTACCAGATGAAGGTAATGGGGCTCTATAGCCTAATGAACCAAGAAGATCATGCAATGGAAGTAACACTCATCAATTAGTGGATATTTCGAGTCCTCCTTAATCAATTTTCTAATTGTTGCCAAATGAATTACTATTTAGGATGTTATTTCTCAACACTTTTAAGACCTATTTGTAATTTGGAGTTATTTGACTTGTGTACCCGTGTTACTATTTAGGATGTTATGTCTTAAAACTTTGATGACTTATAATTTGCAGTTATTGAGCTAACTCATGTTAAATTGGATATTTGGTTAATTAAATTAATGACTATTTATTTTTACATTTCATTCAGCAAAATTATTATATTTATATTTGTGGGTTTTGACGTATAAGAATTGTCATAATCAATGAAGTAAATCGTGTAACACCCCAAATTTTCTAACTATTGACAGTAATAACAGAATTCTACTATTTAGTGATTCCTATGCACTGTAAAATTATTTTGCGTATTCTGTGAATATATTTGATCGTTTTGTGTGATTTACTCCGTGTCAAGAAAATAATAATTTTCGGGCTAGAGAAAATATACAGTAATTTATTTATTACTGTTGATTCTTAATTCTTTTTGCTAATCTGATTTGATTTTTATAAGTTTTATAATTTTTATAATTTTGTGGATTATTCTGAGATTTTTATATTTTTCTGATTATTCTGCGCTGTTTGTAGGCCTAGGGGGCTATATGTGGGCCCAGGCGGGGCCGAAAAAATGAAAAAAATTTTGGAGCCAAAAAATTATGTACTGTTGAGACAGGGACGGGGGATCTTACTAAACCTGAAACCGAAAATAGTTTTGAAAATTTTCTTTCACTGTGTTTTGTACTGTATTTAATTATCGGGCGATAAAAACTACAATTAACTGTGTCCGTATGGTAATAGTAGATAAAAATAAAGATTATACTGCTTAGTCAACATTAGTGGTTATGACGACTTTATGACGGACTAATAGGAAACAAGCTTAATGTTAAAGCCTTTGGATATCCACCATTGATTTAATCAAGGATGGAGATTTGGTCTTACAAAGTGGCTATGACCATTTGTAACCCTTGGATGTAAAGTATGAAGAGGAGATCTTGACCCTTCATTTTGGAGATGCATCTAATGGCTAGGATTTCAGGGAGAAGGATCCAATGGCCTAGATTTGGTCTTATCAATGTAGAAGCTATACCTAGAAGCTACATTAACCTTAACCATTGATCTAATTAAAGGCTAACAATGCCCAAAATGGTGGCTAGTGAAAATTGACACTCAAGAGTGTACAAGAGGGGGGGATGATTTTTTTAAGGCATAAGGCCATAGGGAAATTTCAAGACCACTTCATCTTCTCCAAAAACCTAAAGCTCTCATAAAAAAATTTTCTCCTCTCCCTTCATGTATGTTTTGGCCAAGGCACCCAATTTTCCTTCCATCACTCTCTAATTTTAACCAACCACATATTTTGCATCCTTACATTAATCCAAGAACCTTTGTAGTTAAGCCCAAGCTCTAAATCTTTCATCTTCAAGGACTTTCTTCAAGATCAAGTTCTAGGTTTTTAAGGTGAAGTGTAAGGAAACTTCACTACTTGTCTTATTTTCATGTTCTAAAACATGTTTGATCCATGGTTCTCCTTGTTTAAGCTTAATATGCTAAAAAACTTGTGTTTTATTTTGTATCTAAGAAGCTTTTGGTGGTGAATCACTTACTCAAGGAGCAAATCAAGAAGCTTGGGCGGTTCTTCAAGAGGTAAGAGGGAGATCCATCTCACCAACCAAGTATGGTGGTGAGAGATGAATCTTGTATTTGATGGGTGGTGAATCCATGTGAGGATTCATATCCTTGGTTGTGTAATTGTGTGTGAGTGTTTATGTGCTTTAACTTATTTATTTGTGTTTGCATGCTTTATGTGATTTTTATTGTTTTAAGGTATGCTTGATTATATGATATGATGAATAAATACATGTATGCCATGATTTGATGATGAAAGGAAAATAAATTTTTGGTTCCAAAGACCATGAGGATTTCGGCCTCAACACCTCAAAATAGGTGTTTCCAAATTAAAATTTTCATGAATGGTAAAATTGAATGATTAGAAAGGAAAGGAATAAGAAAAGATGGGTTGGTTTCAAAGAGCAAGTGTTCATGGTTTTTGAAGGCTTGCATTGGCTTGATTTTGTGAGACAAAGTGATTTCAAAATGGAAATCTAATTGATTAAGTACAAGGATTAAAGAAATAGAAACAAAGTGTTTTGTCACTTGAAAAAAATGGAATTTTCGTATATGAATGGACAAGAGAGGTTGAAAGTGTTTGAACCTCAATTTATTTTAAAGAGGACTGATTTTTAGAATTGTTGTGAGAATTAAAGAGAATACGTTGATAACTTGAAATTTACTGACGTATAGCTCACCCTCTGAGTTTTCAAGCGCGTTAGGAAATTTTGAGCTGTAATATCTCATGTAACTTTAAGAAACAAAATTTTCTGGGAAACAGTAGAAATACTAATTTTTGGTGGGACTATTTTGAAAATACTAATTTTTAGAGGGACTATATTGAAAATATTCTTTAAAAATGGACTTTGTTGCAAATATTATTTAATGAAGGACTATTTTGGAAATATTATTTGAAGATGGGCTATTATGTTAATATTATTCCATGAAGAAGGGCTATTATGTAATTATTATTTTATGGAAGGACTAATATTCAAATAATAAAAATAAGGTTGAAATGAAATTTTTGGAAGTTAAAAAATTAATATGTGATTTGAAAATGTGATAGAAATGTTACGTGATTGAGAAAACGTGAAAATATGATTATGCAATGAAAATACAGTAAAGATACTGTTGGACCAATGTGTGAACCCTGAATATGAGATGATGAATTTGAACTGAGTATGGTGCATTGTACATGCATTGACTAGGTCCGATGGACTGAATAAGGCTAATTGCTTAGGAGAGAATATACCTCTTGAGTGGGTGCGATATGCGTAGTGTAAGTCACTTGTTGACCTTGGGGCATTGGGGTGCGGGTTGCCTATAATGGGCAGTTGGTAGCTCTTCTGTACTATGGGTTTAACCGATGCAACACATCGATGATCCTGGCCGAGACACTATTCTTAATCAAGATCTAATAAAGAATGTAGTGTATATGCTAGATGTGCAAATACATATGAGAATTGTAGCACGTGGTTTGAGACATGTTGGTACAGACAGATCTTTTCGATCACTCTCTCCGACCTGAGTTTTAGCTCCATGGAGTAGGAAATTGAGTCTATGTGCACATGAATAATTATTGAGTATTGATATCGGTATGATATTTGAACTGCTGAATATATGGAAATAATTAGGGCATTATCGTAATTATTATTTATGATAATTGAATTGTTCAATATTTGGATATTATTGAGGGCATGATCGTAATTATTATTTATTACATCTATTGTGATGATAAATAATGTTGATGGTATAATTGTAATTATGGTATGATGTATCTATATGAGATATTGTATGTGTTATCTCCATGCTACCATGTTGGTATTGGCGTAAGTGATCTCACATCTTTGTATGCCTACTTTGTACTGTGTTTATATTTGTAAAGACGTTGAGCAAGGAATTGAACCAGAAGGTGAAGAGGAGCAGATTCCTGTGGAGGAAGCTGAATTCTGAGAAGATGGCGATGCCCAGTTTCCTAGGATATATGAGGTTACAATTTCGTGGAGGTTTGGAAGCGTGGCATGTTGACCTAGATAGAGCGTGTATTTACTACATAGGAGACTTAAATATTACCCTAAGTAGGCTTTATTGAGGGAATCCTTATTTTAGTATAAATATTAATGTACACTTAGAATCCTTATTCGCGTCAAGTCGGATTCCTACCTGCTGAGGAATCTGAGGAGGACCCATCTGAGGGTTCTGCTGTTTAGAAGTACTTGGGCAGTATGCTAGTTTTAAATAATGTTCAAATACTTTGAGAACCTGGTCTGTAAATATTTAAGTATGACAGTACTAAGACTTGTATATATATGATGTAAATTATTTGTGATGATATTGTAATATTTTTATTTTCTGCTAAGTTTATCTTATTAATATTAAGAAATTTTACAACTCGTATTTACATTACAAAGCATATTTTATACAGAATGGGTAATTTGATAATTAAGTAACATAAATGTGATACCCTATGGTGGGTGTTACATTAGTTGGTATCAGAGCCCAAGTTAGAGTCTTTTTGGGTTTGTGGTTAGGTCTATCTTGTTTAAGTTGTGTGATTCTCTGTGTTTGTTATCCGAAAGAAAATAATATTGTTTGAAGATTGACTTTCACTTTTCTTTTTGTTATTCTGTCTGATTTGAGAAAACGTAATGGCTGGACGAGGAAGAGGACGCGTGAACACTAGAGCATGATTTGAAAATGTTGGCGACGATAACCAAAACATGGCTGCAACTATAGTAGCAATGCGATAGATGGCTAAGGTCGTTGTGCAACAAAATCAAAGAGCAACTGAGGATGCTCAAAGTTTGTCGAAATTTCGTAGAAACAATCCACCAAAGTTTAATGGAGAATTTGACCCAGAAAAAGCTGATCTGTGGATCAAAAAACTAGAAAATGTATTTGAAGGCATGGGTTGTACCGATGAGTGGAAGCTTACTTTTGCAACTTTTGTGTTAGTAGGAGATGGAGAAGCTTGGTGGGCAAGAGCTCGAAGATTGATTCAAGCTGAAGGAAAAGTTGTGACGTGGCAGCTTTTTAAGCAGAAATTTCTGGGAAAGTATTTTCCTGCTAGTGTTCATCATGCTAAGGAGATGAAATTTCTTTGTTTGAGACAAGGGGTGATGTCCATAAGTGAATATGCTGCAAAATTCAAAAGCTTGTCTAAGTTTTTGAGGTATTTTCAGATGCACCCGGATGAGGAATAGAAGTGCAGAAAATTTGAAGAGGGGTTGAGATTTGACATTAAGCGAGCTGTAACAACCTTGGATATTGACCAGTTTCCAGTATTATTGGATAAGTGTCCAAAGGTTGAAGAAATTGATCATCAACGTGAGGCAAGGAATAGGAACTTTGGACTTACACGATTCCAAAGGGGAAAGGGTAGCGATGGCAACCGTTATCAGTAGAAATCGTATACCAAACCGACAGGAGGTCAGAATCGACAGCAATCTTTTGGAGGAAGTTTTAGTGGCAGTAAGGCGAGTCAAGCTGGAACCTCTATACTTAAATGCTTCAAGTGTGGGAAAGATCATCTCACCAAAGATTGTCAACATAAAGGAGTTATCTGTTATAGATGTGGAAAGCCTGGACATTTCTCCAGAGAATGTGATCAGTTGAAGGTGGAACCATCGATGAGGAGTGTTCGTACTGCGAGGCCGCAAGCGGGTGGTCGTGTGTATACCATAAGCAGGGAAGAAGCCACGAATTCTGAGGACTTGATTATGGAGGAGTGTGCTATCAAAGGTAATCCTTTAGCAGTGTTATATGATTCGGAAGCAACATATTCTTTCATTGCATGTGATTGTGTGGAGCGGTTGGGATTGACTGTGACTATATTGCCTTATGATTTGAGTGTTGTTACTCCTACTGATAAGCCTGTGATAACTACAAAAGTATGTTTGAATTGCCCTGTATATGTTAGGGATAGAATCTTTTATGTGGACTTGATTTGTTTGCCTCTTTCCAAGATTAATGTAATCTTAGGAATGGACTAGTTATCCTCTAACCATATCCTGATAGACTGTTTCAGTAAGACGTTAGTTTTTCCTGAGGTTAAGGATTCTAGATTCCTAACGGCTACTCAAGTAGAAGCTTGTTTGAAGGAAGGAGATCAGGGGTACTTATTGATATTTTCTTTGGAGGTTCAGTGTGAAGATGTCTTGAAGGATATTTTCGTAGTTAATGAATTTCCTGAGGTATTTCCTGAAGATATACCTGGATTATCGCCGGAAAGAGAAATTGAGTTTTCTATTGATTTAGTACCTGGAGCTGGACCTATATCTATGGCACCTTACAGGATGTCACCAGTAGAGTTGGCAGAGCTTAAGATACAGTTGGAGGATTTATTGGAAAAGCAATTTGTGAGACCAAGTGTATCCCCATGGGGAGCTCCACTATTGTTGGTAAAGAAGAAGGATGGGACTTCTCATCTATGTGTAGACTACCGACAGTTGAACAAGATTACGATTAAGAATAAATATCCACTTCCAAGAATCGATGATCTGATGGATCAATTGCGAGGAGCTGCAATATTTTCCAAGATTGACTTATGTTCTGGTTATCACCAGATACATGTGAAAGCGGAGGATATTCCCAAAACTGCGTTTCAGACACGTTATGGGCATTATGAATATCAAGTGATGCCATTTGGTGTGACTAATGCACCTGCCATATTCATGGACTTTATGAATAGGATTTTCCATTCGTACTTAGATAAGTTTGTTGTTGTCTTTATTGATGACATTTTGATCTATTCTCGAAGTCAGGAGGAACATACTGAGCATCTCAGAGTGGTTCTTTAGATTCTGAAGGAGAATAGGTTGTATGCCAAGTTATCCAAATGTGAATTTTGGTTAAGCGAAGTTCAATTTTTGGGACACGTAATATCAGAGGAAGGAATTGAAGTTAATGCTTCAAAAGTGGAAACAATTATTGAATGGGAAAGACCGAAGACTGTATTAGAGATCTGTAGTTTTATCGGATTAGCCGGTTACTATCGATTGTTTATTGAAGGGTTTTCGAAGATAGCAGGGCCTCTTACCTAACTTACACGAAAGAATCAACCGTTTGTATAGACTGATGCATGCGAAGAAAGTTTTCAGGAGTTGAAAAGACGACTAACTACTTCATCGATTTTGATTCTACCTGATCCGTATGAACCTTTCAAGGTATATTGTGATACTTCGTACTAAGGATTGGGTTGTGTACTTATGCAGAACCGTAAGGTTGTAGCATATGCGTCGAGCCAATTGAAAGTGCATGAGAGGAATTATCTGACTTATGATTTGGAGTTGGCAGCTGTAGTGTTTGCGTTGAAAGTGTGGAGACATTTTCTTTATGGGGCAACGTTTACTGTCTTTAGTGATCATAAAAGTTTGAAGTATCTGTTTGACCAAAAAGATTTGAACATGAGACAAAGGCATTGGCTAGAGTTTCTGAAGGACTATGATTTTTAGTTACAGTATCATCCCGGAAAGGTGAATGTTGTAGCGGATGCTTTATGTAGGAAAATGCTTAATGCTTCTATTATGATGACTAAGGAGAAGGAATTGATAGAAGAATTTCGGGATATGTGTTTGTCTGTGAAATTGACACCGGGAAAGATGTATTTAAACATAATCACCATTTCAAATGATTTAATGGATAGAATACAAGTAGGACAAAATAATGACCAGTATGTGCAAGAAGCAAAGGAAGCAAGGAGCCAAGGAACAGTATTGGAATTTAGCGAAGGTGCTAATGGAATTCTGAAGTTTAAAGGAAGAGTTTATGTGCCAAACGATCCAAAACTTAGGAAATTTATTTTGGATGAAGCCCATAGGAGTAAGTTGAGTATGCATCCAGGAGCCACAAAGATGTATCAAGACTTGAAACAGCTATTTTGGTGGCAAGGAATGAAGAGGGATGTTGCTGAATATGTATCATCCTGTTTAGTTTGTTAGAAGGCTAAGGTGGAACATCAAAGACCATCGAGAATGTTACAACCTTTGCCTATTCTTGAATGGAAATGGGATGACATAGCAATGGATTTTGTAACAGGACTACCAAAGACTCGGAAAGGTCATGATTCTATCTGGGTAATTATTGATCGACTTACAAAGTCGGCGCACTTTTTGCTGATTAATATTAAGTACTCAATGGAAAAGTTAGCTCAAGTGTACATTAATGAAATTGTTAGACTTCATGGTGTACCATCCAGTATTATTTCTGATCGAGATCCGTGATTTACATCGAGGTTTTGGAATAGTTTGCAAGAAGTGATGGGAACAAAGCTATGTCTAAGTTCTGCTTACCATCCACAAACAGATGGTTAATCAGAAAGAACGATTCAGTCATTGGAGGACTTGTTGAGAGCTTGTGTTCTAGAACAAACTGGTTGTTAGGATGAATTTTTGCCATTGATAGAATTCACATACAACAACAGTTTTCATTCGAGCATAGGGATGGCACCCTTGTTGGTGTATGCCCTAGAGGCCAATACATTTTCTGTATTTATATACATTCTATTATGCTATTTTATATATGAGGCATTTCATTTATTGTGTTCTTTTTTGATAAACATAATAAAGTCCTTAGAATAGTAAGTTTGATGCCATAGTACATCAAGTAGATGACTTGATCATGAGATCCTTTTGGTTACAGCACTATTCTTAAATGTCCCTAGTCAAGTATTATTGTTAATTAGGACAATAATAATACATTGAGACTAGTATGTGCATAGACTGATGACCACATCTCACAGGTCATGGATATGAGATATCAAGTCTTCACATGGGTACATATTAGAATAATGATGTACTAGACTGACTCACCATGAGAACATTACATGGATCGTTGCGTGAGTGTCATAAGTGATTCTCATAGTGACAATGGTATCTGTGGTCCTTTAACTTGAACTCACTACGATTCCTACATGAGGAGTTGTGTGTTTTAATGCCATCAAACGTCATCTGTAACAAGGTGATTATAAAGTTGGTTATTGAACATACCGCGAATCATGCAGAGGGATGTGAGTGACCTAGATGGGATTTGTCACTCCTACATAACAGGAGTGATATCTTCGGGCCCCCTGATTGAGTGAGACTACGAAATGCATAGCCATGCTCAAATGAGTCAATATGAGATATTGATCTCATTTGTTGTTACAAAGTCTACTCGAGTATTAGGAAACGAAAGATTGGACTATGCAAGGGTGACGCATTCCATGCCTTGTGTTCAATCTAGATATCTTGACAAAGGGACTAAATGACACGGAAACATTGGTCACGGAAAGGTTATGTCAAATCAATGACATTCTTATTACTTGGGTAGCAGCGATGTGTTGCTAGATACCGCTCACTGCTTGTAATATTAAAATGAGATTTTAATATTACTGCCAACGTAATAAGAACCTGCAGGGTCACACACATAGAGCAGACTAAAATTAGAGCAATGGATCCAAGTTGGACTCGGATTCAAATATGGGCCAGACTCATAACAGATGGGTCTAGGGTTGCACAGCTTACCTTGCTGCTGCTCACACTCACTTAAGGCAGTCACTATTATAAATAGTACTGCTAAGGGGCTACTAAGATAGATACAATCAGAACCTTAGCCGCACCTATAGAAAAAGTGAGTGAGTGAGCGACAGGTTTATTCTATTCTCTACGCAGCTAGCACTGTGTGAGAGACGTGAGGCTTCTCTTTGCGGACGTTGGACATTCGTGAGTCTAATCGTGTGGATACCGTAGAGACATCGTTTCTATTATGGTGTTGGTGATTCACACTTTAAGAGGTAAATCATTTAAAAACTCAGATTATGGCTTTTTCGCATAGATCCTTGATGGGAATCCCTGTTTTCCGCTGCGTGATGTATCCACAAAAAATTCCCAACAACCCTATGAGGCATTGTATGGGAGATGATGCAAAACGCCGTTATGTTGGTATCATGATGGTGAAAGTGCTGTTGTAGGGCCAGAATTTGTACAACTGACAACTGAGAAAGTGAAGATGATTCAAGACAAGATGAGGACAACTCAGACTCGATAAAAAAGTTATGCTGATAAAAGACAAAGACTGCTTGAGTTTGAAGAAGGTGACCATGTGTTTCTATGTGTGACACCTATGATTGGAGTTGGACAAGTGATTAAGTCAAGGAAACTCACTCCAAAGTTTATCGGGCCGTATCAGATACTTCGTCGGGTAGGTCTGGTAGCTTATCAGATTGCATTACCACCTTTACTATCAAATCTTCACAATGTATTTCATGTATCACAACAACGGAAATATATTTCTGATCCTACTCATGTTATCGAACCAGACACCGTACAACTGAAGGAAAATTTAACCTATGAAACATTTCCAGTCAAGATTGAAGATCGAAGAACAAAGCAACTTCGAGGTAAGGAAATTGCATTAGTTAAAGTAGTTTGGAATGATGTAAGCGGTGAAACTACATAGGAGTTAGAAAATAAGATAAAAGAGCAATATCCATATTTATTTTGAGGGTGTGAAAACAAGTTTCGAGGATAAAATTTCTTTTTAGAAGGGGAGAGTTGTAACATCCCAAATTTTTTAACTATTGACAGTAATAACAGAATTCTATTATTTAGTGATTTCTGTGTACTGTAAAATTATTTTGCGTATTCTGTGAATATATTTGATCATTTTGTGTGATTTACTTCGTGTCAGGAAAATAATAATTTTCAGGTCGAGGAAAATCTACAGTAATTTATTTATTACTATTGATTCTTAATTCTTTTTGCTAATCTGATTTGATTTTCATAAGTTTTATAATTTTTATGATTTTTTGGATTATTATGAGATTTTTATATTTTTCTAATTATTCTGGGCTGTTTGTGGGCCCAAGGGCTATATGTGAGCCCAGGAGGGGCCAAAAAAGTGAAAAAAATTTGGAGCCAGAAAATTCTGTACTGTTGAGACGGGGACGGAGGATCTTACTATACCCAAAGCCGGAAACAGTTTTGGAAATTTTCTTTTACTGTGTTTTGTACTATATTTATTTATCGGGTGATAAAAACTATAATTAACTGTGTCCGTATGGTAATTACTGATAAAAATAAAGATTCTACTGCTTAGTCAACATTAGTGGTTATGACGACTTTATGACAGACCAATAGGAAGCAAGCTTAATGTTAAAGCCTTTGGATATCCACCATTGATTTAATCAAGGATGGAGATTTGGTCTTACAAAGTGGCTATGACCATTTGTAACCCTTGGATGTAAAGTATGAAGAGGAGATCTTGACCCTTCATTTTGGAGATGCATCTAATGGCTAGGATTTTAGAGAGAAGGATCCAATGGCCTAGATTTGGTCTTATCAATATAGAAGCTATACTTAGAAGTTACATTAACCTTAACCATTGATCTAATCAAAAGCTAACAATGCCTAAAATGGTGGCTAGTGAAAATTGACACTCAAGAGTGTACAAGAGGGGGGGATGGTTTTTTGAAAGCATAAGGCCATAAGAAATTTTTAAGACCACTTCATCTTCTCCAAAAACCTAAAGCTTTCATAAAAAAATTTCTCTTCTCTCCCTTCATGTATGTTTCAGCCAAGGCACCCAATTTTCCTTCCATCACTCTATAATTTTAACCAACCATATATTTTGCATCCTTACATCAATCCAAGAACCTTTGTAGTTAAGCCCAAGCTCTAAATCTTTCATCTTCAAGGACTTTCTTCAAGATCAAGTTCTAGGTTTATGAGGTGAAGTGTAAGGAAACTTCACTACTTGTCTTATTTTCATGTTTTAAGCCATGTTTGATCCATGGTTCTCCTTGTTCAAGCTTAATATGCTAATAAACTTGTGTTTTATTTTGTATGTAATAAGCTTTTGGTGGTGAATCACTTACTTAAAGAGCAAATCAAGAAGCTTGGGAGGTTCTTCAAGAGGTAAATCTTGTATTTGATGGATGGTGAATCCATGTGAGGATTCATATCCTTGGTTGTGTAATTGTGTGTAAGTGTTTATGTGCTTTAAATTATTTATTTGTGTTAGCATGCTTTATGTGATTTTTATTGCTTTAAGGTATGCTTGATTATATGATATGATGAATAAATACATGTATGCCATGATTTGATGATGAAAGGAAAATAAATTTTTGGTTCCAAAGACCATAAGGATTTCGGCCTCAACACCTCAAAATAGGTGTTTCCAAATTAAAATTTTCATGAATGGTAAAATTGAATGATTAGAAAGGAAAGGAAAAAGAAAAGATAGGTTAGTTTCAAAGATCAAGTTTTCATGGTTTTTAAAGGCTTGCATTGCCTTGATTTTGTGAGACAAAGTGATTTCAAAATGGAAATCTAATTGATTAAGTACAAGGATTAAAGAAATAGAAACAAAGTGTTTTATCACTTGAAAAAAAAATGAAATTTTCGTATATGAATGGAAAAGAGAGGTTGAAAGTGTTTGAACCTCAATTTATTTTAAAGAGGACTGATTTTAAGAATTGTTGTGAGAATTAAGGAGAATACGTTGATAACTTGAAATTTGCTGACGTATAGCTCACCCTCTGGGTTTTGAAGCGCATTAGGAAATTTTGAAGTGTAATATCTCAAGTAACTTTAAGAAACAAAATTTTCTGGGAAACAGTAAAAATATTGATTTTTGGAGGAACTATATTGAAAATACTGATTTTTAGAGGGACTATATTGAAAATATTCTTTAAAAATGGACTTTGTTGCAAATATTATTTAATGAAGGACTATTTTGGAAATATTATTTGAAGAGGGGCTATTATGTTAATATTATTCTATGAAGAAGGGCTATTATGTAATTATTATTTTATGGAAGGACTAATATGTAAATAATAAAAATAAGGTTGAAATGAAATTTTTGGAAGGTTGAAAAATCAATATGTGATTTGAAAATGTGACAGAAATGTTACGCGAATGAGAAAACATGAAAATATGATTACACAATGAAAATACAATAAAGATATTGTTGGACCAATGTGTGAATCTTGAATATGAGATGATGAATTTGAACTGAGTATGGTACATTGTACTTGCATTGAGTAGGTCCGATGGACTGGATAAGGCTAATTGGCTAGGAGAGAATACACCTCTTGAGTGGGTGCGATATGTGTAGTGTAAGTCACTTGTTGACCTTGGGGGCATTAGGGTGCAGGTTACTTACAATGGGCAGTTGGTAGCTCTTCTGTACCGTGGGTTTGACCGATGCAACACACCGATGATCCTGACCGAGACACTATTCTTAATCAAGATCTGATAAAGTCTGTAATGTATATGCTAGATGTGCAAATACATATGAGAATTGTAGCACGTGGTCTGAGGCATGTTAGTACAGATAGATCTTTTGATCACTCTCTCCAACCTGAGTTTTAGCTCCATGGAGTAGGAAATTGAGTCTATGTGCACATGTATAATTATTGAGTATTGATATCGGTGTGATATTTGAACTGCTGAATATTTGAAAAATACTGAGGGCATTATCATAATTATTATTTATGATAATTGAATTGTTGAATATTTGGATATTATTGAGGGCATGATCATCATTATTATTTATTACATCTATTGTGATGATACATAATGTTGATAGCATAATTGTAATTATGGTATGATGTATCTGTATGAGATATTGTATGTGTTATCTCCATGCTACCATGTTGGTATTGGCGTAGGTGATCTCACCTCTTTGTATGCTTACTTTGTACTGTATTTATATTTGTAAAGACGTTGAGCAAGGAATTGAACAAGAAGGTGAAGAGGAGTAAATTCCTGTGGGGGAAGCTGAATTCTGAGAAGATGGCGATGCCCAGTTTCCTAGGATATATGAGGTTGCAATTTCATGGAGGTCCGGAAGCGTGGCATGTTGACCTAGACAGAGCGTGTATTTACTACATAAGAGACTTAAAGATTACCCTAAGTAGGCTTTATCGTGGGAATCCTTATTTCAGTGTAAATATTAATGTACACTTAGAGTTTCCGTTATCCAATAAGCAGTATTGGGGAACTTACTACCGTACTCCTAGTGAGATTAGTATCGTGTCATCTACGCGGACACCTGTCCATAGGACTTCGCATCAAGTTGGATTCCTACCTGCTGAGGAATCTGAGGAGGACCTGTCTGAGGGTTCTGCTGTTTAGAAGTACTTGGGCAGTATGCTAGTTTTAAATAATGTTCAAATACTTTGAGAACCTGGTCTATAAATATTTAAGTATGATAGTACTAAGACTTGTATATATATGATGTAAATTATTTGTGATGATGTTATAATAATTTTATTTTTCGCTAAGTTTATCTTATTAATATTAAGAAATTTTACAACTCGTATTTACATTACAAAGCATATTTTATAAAGAAGGGGTAATTTGGTAATTAAGTAACATAGATGTGATACCCTGCGGTGGGTGTTACAAATTGTGTATAGTTATATAAATTATGGTGGTTTAAAATCATAATTTTTTATATAACTTACGGCAGTTCAAAACTATCGTAATTCTCTGTAAATTATGGCAGTTTAAACCACCATTTTTATACACAACAACCTATAATTTTTAGGTCAATTACGGCATTCCTAAACCACTGTAATTCTCTGTAAATTACGGTGATTTAAACCATCAATTTATACACAATTAAACCGTAATTTTTAGGTGAATTATAGTAGTCCTAAGCCATTATTTTATGCACCACGAAACCGTCATTTTATATATGATAAAATTGTGGTGGTCGTTGTGGCGGTTAATGGGAAACCACTGTATTGTACTGAATGAAAAAGATAATTACGTAACTGCCACTGGTGCAAAAAATGGCATTTAAAACTGATCCAGAAATTAGGAAATTGATTTTGGATGAAGCTCACAAGAGTAAGTTGAGTATGCATCTAAGAGCAACAAAGATGCATCAAGACTTGAAACAGCTGTATTGGTGGCAAGGAATGAAGAGGAATGTCGCTGAATATGTATCATCCCGTTTAGTTTGTCAAAAGGCTAAGGTGGAACATCAAAGACCATCGGAAATGTTGCAACCTTTGCCTATTCCTGAGTGGAAATGGGATAACATAGCAATGGATTTCGTAACAGGACTACCAAAGACTCGGAAAGGTCATGATTCTATTTGGTGTTGGGAATTGCGAATACATCACGCAACAGAACAAATGGACTCCCACCGAGGATCCATGCGAAAAAGTCATAATCTGAGTTTTTAAATTATTTACCTCTTGAAGCGTGATCAAAAGGAAGGAGGTGAATCACCAGCATCGTAATAGAAATGATGTCTCTGCGGTATCCACACGAACAGACTCACGAACGTCCAACGTCCGCAAAGAGAAGCCTCATGTCTCTCACACAGTGCTAGTTGTGAAGAGAAGAAAAGAAACCTGTCGCTCACTCACTCACTTTTCTATAGGTACGGCTAGGGTTCTGAAATTGTGTCTCTTAGCAGCCTCTTAGCAGTACTATTTATAATAATGATTGCCTTAAGTGAGTATGAGAAGCAACAAGGTAAGATGTGCAACCCTAGACTCATCCATTATGAGTCTGGCCCATATTTGAATCCGAGTCCAACTTGGATCCATTGCTCCAATTTTAGTCTGCTCTATGTGTGTGACCCTGCAGGTTCTCATTACGTTGGCAGTAATATTAAAATCACATTTTAATATTACAAGCAGTGAGCGGTATCTAGCAACACATCGCTGCTACCCAAGTAATAAGAATGTCAGTGATTTGACATAACCTTTCCGTGACCAATGTTTCTGTGTCGTTTAGTCCCTTTGTCAAGATATCTAGATTGAACACAAGGCATGGAATGCGTCACCCTTGTATAGTCCAATCATTCATTTCCTGATACTAGAGTAGACTTTGTATTAACAAATGAAATCAATATCTCATATTGACTCATTTGAGCATGGTCATGCATTTTGCAATCTCACTCAATCAGGGGACCCGAAGATATCACTCCTGTTATGTAGAAGTGACAAATCCCATCTAGGTCACTCACATCCCTCTGCATGATTTGCGGTATGTCCAATAACCAACTTTATAATCACCTTGTTACAGATGACATTTGATGGCATTAAAATACACAACTCCTCATGTAGGAATCGTAGTGATTTCAGGTCAAAGGACCACAGACACCATTGTCACTATGAGAATCGCTTATGACATTCATATAATGATCTATGTAGCGTTCTCATGGCGGGTCAATCCAGTACATAATTACTCTAATATATGTACCCATGTGAAGACTTGATATCTCATATCCATGACCCGTGAGATGTGGTCATCAGTCTATGCACATACTAGTCTCAATGCATTATTGTTGTCCTAGTTAACAATAATACTTGACTAGGGACATTTAAGAATAGTGTTCTAACCAAAAGGATCTCATGATCAAGTCATCCACTCGATGTCCTATGGCATCAAACTTACTATTCTAAGGACTTTATTATGTTTACAAATAAAACACAATAAATGAAATGCCTCATATATTAAAATAAGCATAATAGAATGTATGTAAATACAAAAAAAGTATCGGCCTCTAGGGCATACACTAATAATCTTTCACTTGCACTAGAGCCAATCTGGCATATGTCTAACGGCTAAAGACCTAGTGTGACCCCTATGCTTCTGCTGTGCAAGAGGCTTCGTCAGTGGATCAGTAATGTTATCATCTATTGGTACTCTGCATATCTTCACATCTCCTCTATCGATGATCTCTCGAATGAGATGGAAGCACCTAAGTATATGTTTGGATCGCTGGTGAGATCTAGGCTCCTTAGCTTGTGCAATGGCTCCATTATTATCACAATAGAGGTCCTTGGGTCCACAATGCTAGGAATAACGCCAAGTTTAGCAATGAACTTCCTGATCCAAATGGCCTCCTTTGATGCATTGGAGGCAGCAATATACTCAGCCTCTGTGGTAGAATTGGTGACTGTCTCCTGCTTTGAACTCTTCCAGCTCACAACCCCACCATTTAGGCAAAAAACATAACCCGATTGCGATCTGGAGTCGTCCTTATCGGTTTGGAAGCTAGCATCAGTGTAACCCTATACAACTAGCTTTTCCTCGCCTCCATATACCAAGAACGAATCATTAGTTGTTCTCAAGTACTTAAGGATGTTCTTGACAACAGTCCAGTGACTCTCACCGGGATCAGACTGGTACCTACTCGTCATGCTCAAAGCATACGAGATGTTTGGTCGAGTACATAACATGGCATACATGATAGATCCAATTACAGATGCATATGGAATCTTGCTCATGCGATCCCTCTCATCCTGGGTGGAAGGGGATTGAGCCTTAGATAAGCTTACACCATGTGACATAGGCAAGAGTCCTTTCTTGGATTCATGCATGTTAAATTGTCTTAACATTTTGTCTATATATGTACTCTGACTTAGGACAAGCAGTCTCAGTGATCTATCTCTATAGATCCTGATACCTAACACATAAGTGACTTCGCCCAAGTCCTTCATAGAGAAGCAGTTCTCTAGCCAAGTCTTTATGGACTTTAAGGTAGGGATGTCATTTTCAATAAGTAGTATGTCATCTATGTACAACACCAGAAAGACAATAGTGCTCCCACTAACCTTCTTGTAGACACAAGATTCTTCTTCATTCTTGATGAAACCAAACTGTTTTATTGTATCATCAAAACGAAGATTCTAGCTTCTGGAAGCTTGCTTCAATCCATAAATAGATCGTTGCAACTTGCATACCTTTCCAGTATCCTCTGGAGTGGCAAAACCCTCAGGTTGTGTCATGTACACATCCTCAAGAAGATTTCCATTAAGGAAAGCAGTTTTGACATTTATTTGCCAGATTTCATAATCATGGTATGCTGCAATAGCAAGCAAGATCCAAACAGATTTAAGCATCGCATCTAGAGAAAAAGTCTCATCATAGTCTACACCATAAATTTGTTTGAAACCTTTAGCCACCAATCGCGCCTTAAAGGTATGCACATTACCATCCATGTCAGTTTTCTCTTGAAAACCCACTTGCACCTAATGGGTTTTACCCCTTCAGGTGGGTCAACCAAGGTCCATACCTAGTTGGCATACATGGAATCCATTTCAGATCTCATGGCCTCAAGCCATTTCTCAGATTCTGGGCCAATAATGGCTTCCTGGTAAGTCACAGGCTCATCTTGATCCATGAGCAATACGTCACCTTGCTGGGTCATGAGAAATCCATATCTCTCTGGTTGATGACGTATCTTGTTAGACCTACGCAGGTCTTGTGCTACTAGAGCAGGTTGTTATTCCACAATATTTTGTGGAGGCTACTTTATTTCCACCATTGGTTCATTGCTGCTTTGTGAAACTTGAACTTCTTCAAGTTCTACTTTTCTCCCACTGGTTCCTTTGGAGATAAACTCCCTTTCTAGAAAGACAGTTGTTCGTGCGACAAACACTTTGCCCTCAGTAGGATTATAGAAAAAGTATCCCTTTGTTTCCTTTGGATACCCCACAAAGAAGCATTTATCTGATTTAGGTCTAAGCTTATCAGAAACTTGACATTTCACATAAGCTTCACAGCCCCAAATCTTCAAGAAAGACATATTGGGCCGTCTCTCAGTCCATATCTCATATGGTGTCTTTTGAACCGTCTTAGATGGAACACGGTTAAGTGTGAAAGCTGCTGTTAATAGAGCATGTCTCCAGAAGGAGCCTAGAAGGTCTGCATGACTCATCATGGATCAGACCATGTCCAATAAGGTCCGGTTCCTCCTTTCAGAGACACAATTCCATTGTGGTGTTCCTGGTGGAATGAGTTGAGATATTATCCCACACTCTTTCAGATCATCATCAAACTATTAGCTTAAGTATTCTCCTCCTCGATCTGATCGAAGGATTTTAATACTCTTGCCAAGTTGGTTTTGTACTTCATTCTTGAATTCTTTGAACTTTTCAAAGGATTCTGATTTGTGCTTCATAAGATATACAAATCCATATCTACTAAAATCATCAGTAAATATAATGAAGTATTAAAAACTGCCTCTAGCCAATGTGTTTAGTGGCCCACATGCATCACAATGTATGAGGCCTAAAAGATCACTAGCCCTTTCACCTTGTCCAGTGAATGGGGCCTTTGTCATCTTCCCTAATAAACAAGATTCACATGTCTCATATAATTCGAAATAAAACGAGTCCAAGAATCCATCTTTATGGAGTTTAGAGATGCGTTTCTCATTTATGTGGCCCAAACGACAATACCATAGAAAAGTTGGGTTCAGATCGTTTGATTTAAACCTCTTTGTATTTATGTTATAGACGGGCGTTTCGAGATCAAGTACATAGAATCCATTACTCAATTGTGCACTACCATAAAAAATATCATTCATATAAATGGAACAACACTTGTCCTTTATAATAAAAGAAAAACCTTTCTTGTCCAAACAAGAAACAGAAATGATATTCCTGCTAATAGCAGGCACAAAATAGTAGTTCTCTAACTCTATTACAAGCCCAGTGGGCAAAGATAATAAATAAGTCCCTACAGCTAATGCAGCAACCTTTGCTCCATTTCCCACTCGTAGGTCGACTTCGCCCTTCGTCAATGGTCTACTGCTCTTTAGATCCTGCACATTTACACAAATGTGAGATCCACATCCAGTATCTAATACCCATGATGCAGAAGTAGATAAATTGACTTCAATAACAAAAATACCTGAAGTGGAAGTCTCACTTCCCTTCTTCTTTTTGAGCTCCTCCAGGAACTTAGCACAGTTCTTCTTCCAATGTTCGGTTTGACCACAATGGAAGCATATACCTTCCTTAGCCACTCCACCCACTGGTTTCAAGCCAGAAGTGCTGGGCTTGGACTTATCCTTGCCCTTGCCCTTCCAATTGTCCTTGGGCTTTTTCTACTGTTTCTTGCCCTTATTCTTTTGGACCATCATTATGGCATTTCCTTTGCCTTTTTTAATGTTCTGCTCAGCAGTTCTCAACATGCCTAGCAGCTCTGGTAGTGATTTGTCAATCTCATTCATGTTGTAGTTCATGATAAATTAACTAAAACTTTCTGGCAATAATTGCAGGACTAAGTCAGTGGCCAACTCTTGGCCCAAAGGAAAACCAAGTCTCTCTAGGTTTTCAATGTACCCAATCATCTTGAGTACATGAGCACCAACAGGGCTTCCTTCTACCAGCTTGCACTGAAACAGTGCTTTAGAGACCTCGAATCTCTCATGCCTGGCCTGCTCTTGATAGAGCTTCTTAAGGTGTACGATCATATCGTAAGCATCCATGTTCTTGTGTTGCTTTTGGAACTCAGAGTTCATGGTGGCCAGCATCAGACATCCGATGTCCAAGGCATCATCTTGATGCTTCTTATAAGCATCCTTTTCAAGTCTAGGGGCATTAGCAGCAGGTGGCTCAGGAATAGGTTGTTCTAGTACATATAACTTTTTCTCTTACTTAAGGACAATCCTCAAATTCCTGTACCAGTCTAGAAAATTCATTCCAGACAACTTGTCCTTCTCAAGGGCGGATCACAGTGATAAGTTACTTAATGTGTTTATTGTCATGGTAATCTATCAACAGAAATATGTAAAATACAAGTATCATGCCATAAACATATTTAATGAGGTCTTTTAATTAAATATGCCTCCCACTATTTTATTCAAGTCAATGACCCTCAGCATTGACTTGGAAAATCCCATCGTAAGATTTTCTAGTTGGCCAAGATCCATATTTCACCTAGTTTTGAGTCAGCTTTGGCTGATCACCCAAAATTCAGTTATTTAGGTAGGAAACACTTTCCAATTATATCACATGTAACTCTTGGATAGTTGGGTGAATAACACTTATTCAAATCGATCTAATAGACCAAAGCCCAACTTCATGCCTTTAAGCCTTCAATCCTATTGAAATGGCCTAGTTAAGTCAGACCCAATGGTTGGCATTTGGATATTACCCTTATCCCATCGTGTATTACTAATATAGATAAAGGTATCCTGCTTTGGCAGACCTATACTTGATCGATACTAGTCTTGACGAGTGCCACACATTGGAAGGCATTACATTATGACTTAATATTTACTTTGAGGGAATTTTTATTATTATTAGATCTCACCATTTATTAAATTGTTTATCATACCATAAACATTATCCATGCATCTCATACATATAAAGCATATAATAAAAGTGACATGGTTATGGCCCTTAAGAGAGTAGTAATAACTAAGCCAGCTTCATCAAGCGTCTCTCACCAACATCCTCACTTGATGCCATCTTCTTGCCTCCACATCATGATTACATTATATAGAAACCTCTTTTACATTTGAGGGGAGTTACGTGAGAAGAGAATGTACAATCAGAATGTAGAGAGAAAGGCACGACATGCAGGTCGTATTTATAAAAACCAAAAAGCATAAAAGAGGACTAAGGCCATAACCATGCACTATGCATCACAAGAACATACAAACTCAAAACAATAATACATTATTATTTTCATGAGTCATAAAAAGGGATAAAAAAAGGTGTTTTCGAATAACACATGCTACGCAACAGGGTTCGGGGCAGCGCCCCAACCACGGGGGTCCCGTTGCCCAGTCAGCGCCCCAGCTCAAAAAATTGGACCATAAACAAAAGCTGAATCTCTTGCGCCTCCCTTGAGCCCTTGTGCCGTGCGGAACCCTAAGCCCGAACAACATGAACACTTCCTGTGCCACGGGGAGCCCTTGTGCCATCGTTCAACACCTGAACCTCAGGTGCCTCCTTGACGGCTTGACATCAACACTTGATGCTGCTGCCGCAAAACAAGAATAGGGTTTCCAAAACCCCTTGCGCTGCGCCTCTTGTGCAGAAACAAGGATTCCATAACCCCTGCTGCCACAAACCAAGAACAAGGTTTCCTAAACCCTTGCGCCACGCATTGAGAATAAGGATTCCATAATGTTGTACGTATCACATACATACCAGAAAACTTCGCAAAAACATACATCTTAAAAAAATGATTTTCACAAAACATATGAACATCTTCATGGGTTTTTGAAAACAACATCACGATTTTGCATACAACATAAGAAACAGAATATGTTTTCGCAAAGGGTTTCATACGGTTTTCGAAAATAACATATTAAAAATCATATATTTTGTCCAAAACACGAACAGAAAACATGTTATCTCATGTAAACAAAAATAGAAAATCAAATCATGGTTTTGCAAGACGCACTGATACCACTGTTGGGAATTACGGATACATCACGCAGCGTAAAAAATGGATTCCCACTGAGGATCCATACGAAAAAGTCATAATCCGAGTTTTTAAATTATTTACCTCTTGAAGTGTGATCAAAAGGAAGGACATGAATCACCAACATCGTAATAGAAATGACGTCTCTGCGGTATCCACATGAACAGACTCACGAACGTCCAACGTCCGCAAAGAGGAGCCTCACATCTCTCACATAATGCTAGCTGCGATGAGAAGAGAAGAAACCTGTCGCTCTCTCACTCACTTTTCTGTAGGTGCGGCTTGGGCTCTGAAATTATGTCTTTTAGCAGCCCCTTAGCAGTACTATTTATAATAGTAACTGCCTTAAGTGAGTGTAAACAGCAATAAGGTAAGCTGTGCAACCCTAGACTCATCTGTTATGAGTCTGGCCCATATTTGAATCCGAGTCCAACTTGGATCCATTGCTCCAATTTTAGTCTGCTCTATGTGTGTGACCCTGCAGGTTCTCATTACGTTGGCAGTAATATTAAAATCCCATTTTAATATTATAAACAGTGAGCGGTATCTAGCAACACATCGCTGCTACCCAAGTAATAAGAATATCATTGATTTGACATAACCTTTCTGTGACCAATGTTTCCGTGTCGTTTAGTCCCTTTTTCAAGATATCTAGATTGAACATAAGGCATGGAATGCGTCACCCTTGTATAGTCCAATCATTCGTTTCCTGATACTAGAGTAGACTTTGTAACAACAAATGAAATCAATATCTCATATTGACTCATTTGAGCATGGCTATGCATTTCGCAGTCTCACTCAATCAGGGGGCTCGAAGATATCACTCCTGTTATGTAGGAGTGACAAATCCCATCTAGGTCACTCACATCCCTCTGCATGATTTGCGGTATATCCAATAACTAACTTTATAATTACCTTGTTACAGATGACGTTTGATGGCATTAAAACACATAACTCCTCATGTAGGAATCGTAGTGATTTCAGGTCAAAGGACCACAGACACCATTGTCACTATGAGAATCGCTTATGACACTCACGTAACGATCCATGTAGCGTTCTCATGGCAGGTCAGTCTAGTACATAATTACTTTAATATATGTACCTATGTGGAGACTTGATATCTCATATCCATGACCCATGAGATGTGGTCATCAGTCTATGCACATACTAGTCTCAATGCATTATTGTTGTCCTAGTTAACAATAATACTTGACTAGGGACATTTAAGAATAGTGTTCTAACTAAAAGGATCACACGATCAAGTCATCCACTTGATGTCCTATGGCATCAAACTTACTATTCTAAGGACTTTATTATGTTTACCAAAAAGAACACAATAAATGAAATGCCTCATATATTAAAATAAGCATAATAGAATGTATGTAAATACAAAAAAAGTATCGGCCTCTAGGGCATACACCAACATTTGGGTAATTGTTGATCGGCTTACAAAGTTGGTGCACTTTTTACTGATTAATATTAAATACTCAATGGAAAAGTTTGCCCAAGTGTACATCAATGAAATTGTTAGGCTTCATGGTGTACCATCCAGTATTATTTCTGATCGAGATTCGCGATTTACATCGAGATTTTGGAATAATTTGCTAGAAGTGATGGGAACAAAGCTACGTCTAAGTTCTACTTACTATCTACAAACTAATGGTCATTCAGAAAGGATGATTCAGTCATTAGAAGACTTGTTGAGAGCTTGCGTTCTAGAACAAACTAGTTGTTAGGATGCATTTTTGCCATTGATAGAGTTTACATACAACAACAGTTTTCATTCGAGTATAGGGATGGCACCCTATAAGGCATTGTATGGGAGACGATGAAGAACACCGTTATGTTGGTATCAAGATGGTGAAAGTGCCGTTGTAAGGCCAGAATTTGTACAACAGGCAACTGAGAAAGTGAAGATGATTCAAGACAAGATGAGGACAACTCAGACTCGGCAAAAGAGTTATGCTGATAAAAGATGAAGATCGCTTGAATTTGAAGAAGGTGACCATGTGTTTCTACGTGTGACACCTATGACTGGAGTTGGATGAGTGATTAAGTCAAGGAAACTCACTCCGAAGTTTATCAGGCAGTATCAGATACTCCGTCGGGTAGGTCCAGTAGCTTATCAGATTGCATTACCACCTCTACTATCAAATCTTCACAATGTATTTCACGTATCATAACTACGGAAATATATTTCTGATCCTACTCATGTTATCAAACTAGACACCGTACAACTGAAGGAAAACTTAACCTATGAAACGTTTCCAGTTAAGATTGAAGATCGAAGGACAAAGCAACTTTGAGGTAAGGAAATTGCATTGGTTAAGGTTGTTTGGAACGATGTAAGTGGTGAAGCTACGTGGGAGTTAGAAGATAAGATAAAGGAGTAATACTCATATTTATTTTGAGGGTGTGAGATCAAGTTTCGAGGACGAAACTTCTTTTTAGAGAGGGAGAGTTGTAACACCCAAAATTTTGGCTATGTTACAGTAATAGCTAAATTGTAATGTATTGTATTTTCTGTGTTACAGAAAAATATTTTGATCATTCTGAGACTGTTTTTGATCGTTGTGTGAGATTTGCTCCAAGTCAGGAAAATAATAATTTTTGGGCCAGGAAAAATTTTATTTGATTTATTCGGAGACGGGGGATCTTGCTAAACCCAAATCTGCAAGACATAGAAAAGAATATTTTAATTTTTATAATTTATCTGTAAAATAAAAATATTTCACTGAAAATATCTGCTGTTTTATTTATAGCAGCTTCTGATATAAATTATTAGACCCGATATATTTTAATTGACAGAAAATGTACTTAGAATATTTTCTGTAACCTAATTATTTATGAACCAATAGAAACAAGTCAAAAATGATGGTTGAACTTTTCTAACCAATAAGAAAAGGTCTAGGTTGCAATATTTGACTAGTTAAAAAGTAACTAAATAAACCTAATTTTGTTATCTAATTGTCTAATTAAGGAACTAAATGAACTAACCTAGTTACTAATTAGTTAGGATCTAGTTACTAACTAAATATCCTAATTTCATCTAGAAGCCATGACTAATCATGACATAGGCAATGACCTATTTAACTAGTTAGCTATGTAACTAGATAGTTAATCAAGTAACTAGAAAACGTAATCTAGTTAGTGGTTATTTGATTAAAGTGTAACTAGAATTAAAATAGAAACAAACTAAGTTAGCCTTTCCTAAAGGGCCACACGGCCAAGAGGCTTCTCAAGCCTTCTTGAATGGTCTTTTATGACCATTGCATGACACTTTGATGACCAAGCCATATGCTTTTGCATGTGAACACAAAGTGTGATATTTTATTTCAAGTTTATCTCCTAATTTTTCCTACACTACTCACACAGCTGCACCCTTTCTCTTCACTCTCAATTTTCATTTTCTCTCACCTAAAAGCTAAGCCTTCATCTTTTCTCTCCAAATTATCAAGAACACCAAGAACTTTTCCCTTTCTTTTTCTTCCTTGGAGGATTCGGCCATACCACCCAAATCCTACTTCCAATCTCCTATAATTTTTCTTCTCTATATTTCCTAAACCTAAACCATATTCCAAACACTTTTCTTTTAGAAAGTTTTGTCAAAAACCTACTCCAAGTATCTCAAAATTCAAGCTTTAGCTTACTTCCCTAAAGGTAAGCTTTTGATTTTATGGTTCTAAGTTGAGTTTTTGATTTTCTAGACCATGATTGTTCCATGGTTCTTTGTTATTAAGCCTTGATTATGACTTTGGTAATTGTTTAAGAATTTTTAAGGTTTTTGTTTAGTTCACACGAAAATCAAGAGGAGGAGGGAACTTGAAGATTCTTGTCTTCCTTAAGGTAAGAGGGAGATTTACCTCACCAACTAAGTGTTGGTGGTGAGGAGATGGCTTTGTGTGGTGAAAAACTCATAAGGATTTATTCACTTGTTGTTTGATGCTTCTTTGTTTGTGATTGTGGTGTTTATAATTTTGTGTTTATGATTGCATGTGTGATGGTATGACTATAGCTTTGAATATGCTTGTATGTATAATTTTGGAAGCATACAAATGTATGTGTAATCTAGGATGTGAACAACATGTTGGAAGATTACATGAGAACTCCAAAGAGCTTAGAGGCATACAACCTCACTAGGTTCAAGAGGACCAAGAGTTCTAAAATGATGATTTCAAATTGAGGATTAAAGGTTCCATGACACTAAAATTAATTAAGATGTTTTACAAGGATTTAGAGTGTTAGAAAATGAATTACAATGAGTTTTGAAGCAAGAATGAAAATTTGGCCAACATGCCATTTTTCATAATGTGGAACTAAATTATTTTATTAAGTGTAGATTTAAAGGTTTAATTGAGAAGGAAAGCATTTTGGAAAGAGTTTGGATTAATAATAAGCAAAATGCTTTTTAGAAAACAAAAGGATGAAATTAAATAATTAAGTTATGTAAATAGATGTCAACACTTGAAGTTTTCTAGCATATAGCTCACCCTATGGGTTTATAAGCGCGTTAGGAAAGTTTGAACTGTAATATCTTAAGTAAAGCAAAGAATTACCATTTTCTGGGAAATAATAGAAATACTAATTTTTAGAGGGGTTATATTGTAATTATTATTTTTAGAGGGGCTATATTATAAATATTTTCTAAAAGAGGGACTATCTTGTAAATATTATTTTATGAGGGACTATTATGAAAATATTATTTAAACAAGGACTATAACGTAAATAACATGTTATAGAAGGACAATTATGTAAATATTAAAAATAAAGTCAATTTTTGGTATTAAATAAGAAGAGTCGTATTTTTGATTTAAAATGTGTTAGAAATATTTTACGCGATTGAGAAAACGTTAAAAAATCAATACGCGATTTGAAACTGCGACAGAAAAGTTACGCAATTGAGAAATCGCAAAAATATGATTACGCAATGAAAATACAGTACAGATACTGTTGAACCAATGTGTGAACCCTGAATATGAAATAATGAATTTGAATTGAGAATGTTGCATTGTACATGCATTTGAAAGGTCCAATGGATTGATTAAGGCCAATTGCCTAGGAAAGAATACACCTCTTGAGTGAGTGTGATATGCATAGTGTAAGTCACTTGTTGACTTTGGGGGCATTGGGGTGCGGGCTGCCTACAATGGGCAGTTAGTAGCTCTTCTGTACCGTGGGTTTGACCGATGCTACACACAGATGATCCTGACCGAGACATTATTCTTAATCAAGATCTGATAAAGACTGTCGTGTATATACCAGATGTGCAAATTATAGCACTTGGTCTGAGCCATGTTGGTACAGACAGATCTTTTCAATCACTCTCTCCAACCTGAGTTTTAGCTCCATGGAGTAAGAAAATTGAGTCTGTGTGCACATGTGAAATTATTGATACTTGATATCTGTGTGATGTTTGAACTGTTGAATGGTTGGATAATGTTGATGACATGATTGTGATTATGGTATGATATATCTGTATGATTTATTGTATGTGTTTATCTCCATGCCACTATACTGGTATTGGCGTAGGTGGTCTCACCTCTTTGTATGCCTATTTTTGTATTGTATTTATACTTGTAAAGACATTGAACAAGGACTTGCACAAGAAGGTGAAGAGGAGCAGATTCCTGTGGAGGAAGCTGAGTTTTGAAAAAATGGAGATGCCCAGTTTCCTAGGATATATGAGGTTGAAATTTCGTGGAGGATCGGAAGCGTGGCATGTTGATCTGGATAGAGCTTGTATTTATTATATAGGAGATATGAACATTATCTTAAGTAGACTTTATCATGGGAACCCTTATTTTAGTGTAAATATTAATGTACACTTAGAGTTTCCATTATCCATTAGGCAGTATGGGGGAGCTTACTACCGTACTCCTAGTGCGATTAGTATCGTGTCATCTGCTCAGACACCTGTCCGTAGGACTTCGCATCAAATTGGATTCCTACCTGCTGAAGAATCTTAGGAGGACCTTTCTGAGGGTTCTGCTATTTAGTAGTACTTGGGCAGTATGTTAGTTTTGAATAATGATCAACTACTTTAAGAACTTAGTCTGTAAATATTTAAGTATGACTGTACTAAGATTGTGTATATGTATGATGTAAATTATTTGTGATGATGTTGTAATATTTTATTTTCCGCTAAGTTTATCTTACTGATAATAAGAAATTTTATAACTCGTATTTGCGCTACAAAGTATATTTTATCAAAAAGAGGTAATTTGGTAATTAAGTAACATAAATGTGATACCTTACGGTGGGTGTTACAAACAACTCAAGTAGAGAGGGAGGATCTCAACCTCAACCTACTATATCACAATTTCAAGTAGGGAGGGAGAATCTTAACCTCAACTTACTATATCACAATCTCAAGTAGGGAGGGAGAATCTCAACCTCAACCTCATGTATCACAATCTCGAGTAGGGAGGGAGAATCTCAACCTCAACCTACTATATCACAAACTCGAGTAAGGAGGGAGGATCTCAACCTCAACCTACTATATCACTGTAACACCCTCCTTAGGGCATTACATTATAGACTAACTCTTTTATAAACTTTACCCAATTTATAAAATATTTGATATTATAAAATACGGGTTTCAAAATTTCTTTTTCACGAGTAACATAAACTTACCAAATTATAGAAACACAAGACATAAGAACTGAATAATACTTACTATATATATGTACATAGTTTACTGGAAACATAAAACTTACATACCAAAGAGACATAAACAGAACTAATATGACAAAACCTAGACAAGCCCAAGCTTATACGCTTAAAGGGAAAAGTAGTAACCCCATGTCGCGTCCTACTCATCGATAGAGTAATATCTCCAACATACTGAATGTGCCCCGTGTCCCAACGGATGTTCCATCCTTCGACGTCCCTAAGAAACTGTAGCCTAACAAAACCTCATAGATCTTGCCTCACCGCCATCGCAGTCTTCATAGAATAATAGCATAACACAGAATAGGCAAAACAATAACATAAAAAAGGTGAGATCCCCTACATCAATACCATCATGGCAGCATAGAAACAATAATGACAATAATGTCATTCATATATAGTAACATCACAGATCAATAGGTATAATCATGTTATCAACTAATAGATAATTCAACAATGTATATCACAGTAACATGAATATTAACCATACCATAATAATATGTATACTGATTATGCCACAACAATATGTATACTGACCATGCTTATGCATAATGAATTGACCCCTACTCCATGAAGCTAACACAACATCGGAGAGAATAATCCAGAAGACATGTCTGTATCTCGTCAGCCTCAAATCAAGTGCTATGATATTTTCAATATGCACAACATGGCTTTATACAAGACATTCTATGCCAGATCGTGAATAGAGCAGTGTCTCGTCAAGATCGTCGGTGTGTTTGCATCAGAAACCATAACACAGTAGCGCTATTCAACTGGCCACCTGTGGAATTACCACACCCCGATGCTCCTAAGATCATTCATAGACCATCACCACACACAATTTGCACCCGCACTAAAGTGTAATTCATCTCCTAGGCAACAACTTTCACAATGCATGATCAAATGACATCAATAATTCAATAATTATTAACAATATGATCTTTTCACGAAAACAAGCCACCATTGGCTAAACTGTCCATTGACGTCTCCAGGTCTAGTACGTCAGCCTGACAGCATTCCACTGTTTTCCTCAATTGCGTAGCACTTTTATCGTGTTTTCACAATCACGTAACACTTTTGTTACATTTTCAAATTGCGTAAAGATTTTAAAACATTTTCTTAATTGCGTAGCTAAAAATCATCATTTTTAAATCGCGTAAAGGTTTTTCTACATATTTTCAATTGCATAAAATATTTTCTTACTATTCTAAGCTTAATTTAAAACTTCTCTCATTTAATATAAAAATTGGGCTTTAATTCCTTCATTTATTACTAAACCTCCTTTAAATAATATTTTTTGACGTTTTTCATAAAAACTACATTTATTTTGATTTAATCAAACCTTTCCAAAAATATTTTTTCTATTCCCTTGGCTAAAAATTCTCTTAAAGATAATACCTTGAATTTCATACCATCTTTTCAACCCATTTCTATTCTTATGGCCAAAATCAATTCTTTTCAAATGATAAAAACTTTGCTCATATTCTTTTTCAACTTTTCTCACTAAAATTCTTCTAAGTAATATATTATAATATGTAGCCTGAAATTTGTATTATTATAATTTTAAATAAAATCCTTTTTCCATTTAACTTATTAAAAATCATCTTTAAATGAAATATTTTAAGTCTCCAAATTACTTCTCCATCCTATTATCAAATACAATGGCCGAAAATCACCTTTTTTAATAATAATAAAATTTGTTCATTTCCATTTTTATTTTGTAAACTCTTAATTAAATTTCTTATCACTAAATCCTTTAGGTTAGCATTTAATAAATCATTTTTGCATTGGATTCCCCTTTGGAAGGTATGAAGGTCGTGAGCCTCTATGGTCATTGGGACCAAAATTTTTTTCCTTTCTAGCACAATTTATAGCATACAACATACTCTAGTCATCACAAACCTACTATATCAAGTTCATGCATAATATCAAAGCAATCAAAATCACATATAATCAATAAGCAACCATGGCAATTTCATGCATACAATCAACATCATATAATTATACACAATCAAACAAGCATAAACCAATAATCACACAATCGAGTGAATAAATCTTCACATGGATTTTTCACTCACAAACACAAATATTTCGTTCCTCACCACCATAATTGGTTAATGAGGTTAATCTCCCTCTTACCTTATGTAATACCCCAAAAATCATTTTTTTCATGATAAATAGTCATTTTATAATATTTATGATTTTTTTAATTTTTTTGGAACTGTTGATTATTTTAATATATTTCTCGATTTGCATGCATGCTAAGCGGAGCTGGAAAAATAAAATATTTTTCTCGAGGCTGGTAAACCTTGAATTGTAGAAACGTCGACGGAGGATCTTACTAAACCCGAGGCCAAGCATAGTTTACGAGGTTTACATTCTTCGAGATTTTATCTGATAAATAAAATCACGGTATGTTTTGTTAAATAAAAATTTTACAGTACGCTCTATTATCAGTTGGATAATAAATACTGATTTTGTTAACTATAACATTTGTCCATTGGATATTAGCTTGTAGTAAAATGCAAGCTATATTTTCAAGAGTGTCCACTTTATGTCACATCAAGTTGACTTTTGCAAAAAGCTAACAAAGCTTTTCAAGGAAGCTTTGCACCAAGCTTCTAGAGGAAGCTTCCCTTCTCTCTCTCCCATGAAGCTCCACGGCAATGTGGAGGGAAATGTGACAAATTTTGTCACATTTTCACTAATATCACATATTCATTTCACTTTTCAAAAATTCCCAAGACTTTTCTATCACTTTCTCTCTCTACATTTCTCTTCTCTCACTTTTTCTTCTTCACTTTTTCTCTTCTTCTTCTCCTCTCCATCCACGGCAACACCACATCTTTCCATCCTCCATGCTTGTTTGATTTTCAAGCTCACACTTTGCTTGAATCTACATCTTGATTGGAAGAATTTCTTTCTTGTTAGAATCATCTTCAAGGAGCTCACCCATTCTCTCAATTTTCTCTTCTCTTCCACGGCCAAGACACCATTTTTTGCCACCCATATTTTCTTGCTCAACCAACCTTGTTTCTTACATCTTCTTATCATCTAGAACATTTTCTCTTTTGTGACCACCTCTTGAATCCACCATTTTCATCTTCTTCCACAAAGCTCTAAAGTTTGAAACTTTGAAGTAAAGTTTATGACTTTTCCATTTTCTTTTCTCATTTCCATGATTCTTGGTCATCTTTGTGACCAAGAACTCCTCTTTTATGGTTTGATTTATTTATTGTGAAAGTTTGATGTCCTAGGGTTTTGATGGTGGTGGCGGCCGAAATCTATAAGGAGTTTCAAGGAAGTTCTTTTCTTATTTTCTCTTTAGGTAAGAGGGAGATGATCCTCTTCAACCTATTTTGGTGGTGAGGAAACGTTTTTGGTGTTGTTGATGAGGAATCCATGTGGGATTGCTCTCTTGTTGTGTTGTTCTTCATGATTTTGTAGCTATTTTGACTTATATGAATTTATTGATTGTCATTGTGCATCTTGATGGCTATGGAATTATATATTGGATTGCTTGGATTGATATATAGAAAATCTAGTGCTCTTTGCCCCTTTTGAATTCATGGGCAAGAGGTCAAATTTTTGGGTGTTCAAGATTTAATTTTTGTAGAAATTGGAACTTAAGAAATTAAGTGTTAAGTAATTAACAATGTGATGGAAAAATTAGTTGGACTCTTGTCCTTGGGAGGTCATGGCCTCAAGGGCCATATTGGCTAAAAGTTATGCATCAAGCTAAGGCTTTGGTGATTAGGTAACTTAAGAATTTATTATGGATTCATAAGATGGAAAGAAACTTATTTGATGACCTAGGGTGATTCTTTTGAACTTAAGGGAAGAACAAGAGTGTGTGTGAGACTTGGAGAACCTTAGATAATTTTTTAAGTAAGTATGATTTAATTTGAGTAAAGGACTTGGCTAATTAAGAGAAATAAAGATTGAATGAGAATTGCAAGAGAATTCCTCTAGAGAAAGATTTTATAAGAAATGTTAGATTAAAGTGAAACTCCTTAATGAACCTTAAAAGTGTATTGTTATATTTGAGAACTTGATAATATGTATTGTGGGTCCATGAGTGGGACCTAGAATTTGTTGGTGTTTAACTTGGCCAAATTGTGGCATGCTATGGAAAAGTATATTATTGTTAAATATACGTGAACATGCATTGAGTCATCATGCATTGTTGAAGTAAGGCTTTATGCCTAGGAGTTGAATCATACCTTAGTGCGGGTTCGAATAGATTAGTGTAGGTCATTTGTTGACCTTGGGGGCGTCGGGGTACGGGTGTCTCACAAATGGACAGTTGGTAGCTTCTCTGGGTTGTGGGATAGACCGATGCAAACACACCGACGATCCAGACCGAGACACTGTCCTATATCGCGATCTTATGAAGAATACCGATGTATAAAGCCTTGTTGCACAAAATTATTGATTTTCTAGAAAGCACTTGATTTTAGGCTGACGAGATACTGGCATGTCTCCCTGATCATTCTCTCCGATGTTTGTGTCTAGCTCCATGGAGTAGGATTTCGATATCATGTGCATGTGCATGTGCATAGTGAGTCAACATATTATTTGGCATTTATTCATATGATGACTGGAACTATTGTCTTACTGATGTTATAACTACTTGGATTTGTTAAGTTGTTTACTATTTGCATCTTGATGCTGCTTATTATTCTTGCAATGCTATGTGAGTGTCCTGTGCTGTTCTATTTCTTTACTGCCATAATTGGTACTGAATGAAGGATGTCTCACCTCTTTTCTGTATTTCTGCTATTTTGTCTATTTGTATGTTTCTCTGAAGATGTCGGTGAGGAAGGGGAAGTGCATGAATTCCCTGGCTTTTGGCCTGATTTTGACTAGTTACTTGTTTTGGTCATGGCGTCCCGTCCGCATAGCTTTTTGGGTTATGTGAGATTGACTTTTCATGGAGGTCCGGACTGCTGGCACATCAACCTGAGTACGGATCGTTGCGTCTACCTCAGAGACGTGACTGTGTCTCTGGCTTAGGGATGTTATGATCCACTTGTCTTTACTTTTCATGCTTGCTTGTATTTAGAGTTTTACTTGCCCATATATGATATGTGGGGTGAGCACTATTACTCCCCACAAGAGGATTCATTCTTATCCTCTGCACGAGCCCCTACTCGTAACTAGGCTACTCCGATGAGGGTTTCCTCTGACGAGAAAGACCTGAGGAGGATTCAACTATGGTTCCTTCTCACTCACTTTAGGGGCTGATGCTGTCGATGGCCGCTAATGGCTATCTATAAATCTTTTTGGGGGCCTGATGTTTTGTCTTTTGGTGGGCTGTATATGTGTAATCATTTTGGGGCACGTAAAACTTCTGCTTTTTGTATATCTAATGATGTACCTAAACAAGTATGATATAAGTATATATATATGTACGAGGTATGAATGTATGGTTTATTTCTCATGATGCTTTCTGTCGTAACCATGTATTATGATTTTTAGTGCAAAAAAAAAAATTCACCAAATCATTTGTACGATTACAACTAAACAGGCTTATCTATATTATAATGAACCGGGTCTTAGTTTATACAATTTTTTCCGTTTCGTGGTTATGGTGTGACGTTCCCTCCTCAAAAAGGGGCGTTACACCTTAGATGATGCTCAAAGATCTCCTTAGTTGCCTCCTTAGAGAACTTCTACCACCAAAAGTTCATTAAAAACAAATCAAACACACAAATATTAAGATTTAAGGCTAGAGATAAGATAACCATGGATCAAAATCATAGTTTAAAACTTTGAAATGAATTTAGAAGTGAAGATCAAAACTTCACCTAAGAACCTTCAAACTTTTAGCTTGAAGAAAGAGGTTGAAGATGGATGATTTTGGAAAAACTCCCAACTAGAAAGTGTCTTGAAATGGTGTTTGGATTGAAGATATATATTTAGTTTGGATGAAACAAAGTTGAAAGGTGTTTAGGGAGGGGTGGCCGTGAGCTTCAATGGAGAGAAAAATGAGAGAGTTTATGATAGATTTTGATATTTGCTTCTTGAAAACTAAACAAGATAAGCTTAAGAGAAAGAAGTAACCAAATTGATCACTCAAGCTCCTCCAAGAGACCTTGGCCGTGAACCTCATCAAGGGTGGAGATTAAAACTTCTCCTCCAAGCTTGCCATCCATTGGTGCATCACAAAGAGTCATCATAGTGAGTCATAGGGTGAGTCACCTAGTGAGTCACACCATGAGTCACACATAGCCATTTTTGTTGACTTGTTCTAATTGGTTCAACCAAGGTGAGTCATAAAGAGAAACTTCTAGAGAAGATGACTAGGCTTATGTCTAGAATCATCCATCTAGATCTTTACTGGAAGTTATTATCTAATGAACAAAAGCTACTGCTATTTATTATCCAATGAATAATAACATTATCCAATGCGTAATAAAATTATCCAATGGGTAATAGAACGAAACAAAAGCTCAGATAAAGAAAATTTTTGAAAATTATTTCCAGTTTTGGGTTTAGTAAGCTCCCCCGGCCCCGCATTAACAGTCCAAAAATTTTCGGCCCTAAAAATTTTTATTTTTCCAAACCCGCCTCAAATACACATACAGTCCAAAATAATATTAAAATAATCAAAATAATTCAAATAATTCTCAAAAATCACAAAAATTAGAAAAACACTTATAACAAAGAAAGAAAGGAAAATCGAGGTGTTACAATCGCAATCTCGAGTAGGGAAGGAGGATCTCAACCTCAACCTACTGTATCATAATCTTGAGTAGGGAGGGAGAATCTCAACCTCAACCTATTGTATCACAATCTCCAGTTGGGAGGGAGAATCTCAACCTCAACCTACTATAGGATTGCTTTCTTTATCTTTCATTAAGCAAATCAATCAATCAATTTTATCTAGTGCACATCTCTATTCTTTCTAATTTATCCAACATTCAATCATAGTAAACATTAATCTAGTTAAGGATCTCATTCAATTTGATGCATAAACATCTTACAAAATACCATAATTGGTAATATGATTCATACATTAAGCTTCTATTTAGGTCTCTTAGGGTAAGAAACTCTATTTTTGCAAAACAAGGCAGTGGTAATCGATTACCATGCCATGGTAATCGATTACCTACTAAACAAAAGCTTAGTAATCAATTACCATCACGTGATAATCGATTACCACATCTCCAGAAGCGTGGTAATTGATTACCATCTTCATCCTTGTCTCCAAGAGCTATTTTGTAGGCTGGTAATTGATTACTAGTCCATCGTAATTGATTACCACCTGGATTTTCAGCAAAAATCCAACTTTTAATCACATTAAACTCATAACAAACCAATTCCAATCAAATATAATCCATCTACAACATAAATACTCCATAGGTATCCAATCAAATCACTCCTAAAATGGCAAATAAAAAATGGGTAAACTCATCACCCATATTTTCAAACATCAATTCATAGAGTTTAGAAACCAAAATCACAATCAAAATCATAAACATAATCACAAAGTCATCATCTTACTTCATCAATAAAAAATTATCAATCAAGTTTTTAACTCAAAACTCCTTTAGAAATTAGAAAAGAATAGATAACTCAATAAAAACACCCCTACCTTAGCTCCTTTGCAAAGCTACTTCCTTTCTATCCTTGAATCTTCCTTTGTTTCTCTTCTTGCTTTTCTTTGTTCTTCTTATTCTTTCTTCCTTTCTTCTTCCTCTATGTTTTCTCCTTTTCACGGCTGCTCTTTCTCTCCTCTTTTCCTTTTTTCTTTTCTCTCTATTTTTCATTTCTCTATTTCTCTCCCTTTTCTCTCTTTTCTTTCTTACTTTTTGATTGAAGAAAAATAGAGATAAAGCGGTGGAGGAGATAAAAATGAAACCCAACTGGAAAAATTATATCTTTTAAGAATATTTTCATCCTTCATAACCTAGTTTTCTAACTTCCATAAGTATCATAAAAATTCTTAGGATTTCATTTAATCTCAAAACTCATCCTTTGGCAATTATCCTTATACACTCTTAATGTAACATCCTCTAAAAATATGTTAGACTTGTAAATAGTTACAGAGGTAGCTTAATACTTGCTTAACATGCTTGTTTAATTTTGTGACAATCTGAGTTAGTTTAGGCACTTTGTTGTAACCCGAAAGGTGAAAAGTAGCTTAAAATAACCCAGATATTAGCATAAATAGTTTACATAATGGAAATAAAGTTGCAATAACTTGTTTCTAGGTCACAAATCTGTAGGTTATGATGTGGTTTATTTTTTAGAAAATCAGAGTTAGTTTGGTATTTTTAAGCATATTGATTGTGCATTTAATGCTGGATTGGCTAGCAGTAGATATGGAAATTTATGATAATGGTGAAACAACTTTTTTAATGAATCATAATATTTATTCTAAAGTTGTTGAAACTCGAAAAACTTGATTTGGAGAAATCTAAGTGTTCTTAGCATATATAGTTAATACTGTAAAATATTATAAGTGACTTAGGTCACTCACATTTTTGCAGCCCTTATATATGATTTCCCTAAGATATTTCTTCACTTTTCACTCATTTTCTCTTTGCTCTCTCACAGTTCAGCAGCTCCATGTGAAGAGGAAGAAAGCAAGCAAAGGAAGGAAGGGAAAACAAAGGAGGAAAAAGAGAGAAAGAAGAAGGAATCAAAGGGGAAAGGCAAGCTAGAGATCTTTTAGCCATCATCTAATAAGTTTTGAGGTAGGGGATTAGAGTTCTTGTAGGTTCTTTTCTCCATTTTCACCATTGATGCATATTTGATGCACCCTTCATCTTTGTTTGTTTGAAGTTAGGTTATGAAGATGGGAAAATAGGTTTAAGATGTCAAATATCTATTTTCTTATTAGTTCTTATTTTCAATGATTGAAATAAGTTGATTACTGATCATTAGATGAGATTGTGATGGAAGAACATCAAATAGTCCTTAGAGTGGAAATTTAAGCAAAGAGTAAGTGAGTTTGTGGTTTTGGTCATTAACTCAAATTCAAGTGAATCAATGGGTTGTATAAGTGTTACAACATATTTAGGAAGTGTTGGTGAAGCTAGAAATCACCTGGAAGCTAAGTTCAGATGATTGGAAGTGATTTTTGATTAAAGAAATAGTGCATAATCTAGTTTTTCTATAGAATTCGGTAGAAAATGCCCCCACACCGCTGCGTGAGTGATGCCACGCTGAGGCGTGACTTCCAGTGAGTGCACACGAAAGTAGCATGTCGTGCCGTGATTGAGAACCACGCGTAGGCGTGTGAGACAGAGAGCTGTGCGCTACGGCGTGACCATGCTGTCCAACGATGTGAGTTCTAGTGACTCTCAAAAATGTTATTTTTGATGAGTTGAGTTCCCTACTTGTTAGGATCCTTTTCATATGCTTTGCAGAGAGTGTTGAGACACCAATAGAGGTATTTCTATGAGAGAAAGACTATCTTGCATACATGGGAAAGTATGAGACCGTAGTGCAACCAAGAGTAATGGATTGCCATAGGTAGGTATCTAGATCCTTAGGCAACACAGAGTTGCATCTAGTATCACATACGAGGTGATGAGGATAGGGTACACTAGATACAAGTAAGCTGAGTTCAGTTACCAATAGTCACCTGCCATAGTGCAAGAGTTGCTCCTAAGAGAGAAAATGGAGTTAGTGATGCATGAATTGACTTAGTATGGACATAGTATAGAAGTTTCAGTATTTAAGGATTCTAATAGTTAGGAATTGCCTAAAGTAGGTATCTAGGACCTTAAATACACTAGGGTGACATAGTTTGCCACTTATGGTGGAAAGTAAGGCAAGCTAGATACAAGAATCATTATTATGATTACTTAGCTAGAAGCATGGAATATGCTCCTTTATGAGTTAGAAGTAAGCTGAGAGTACATATTTGCTAGAGCTTAGTTCTTCACTTGGTTAGAGAGAGCCATGTGATGAGTTAATGTAGTGGTTTTGTATGAGTTATACATAATGCTGCATAGTTTCCTATTACTTGCTAATTCCAAAGTAGAGTAATCTTTAATGATGTATAATCATATGGCCAAAGGAGATAAAGGGAAAAATCCAAAAGTCTCTTTGAGTGAGGATTTAGCCCTAGTTGCTCATTAGTGCCAGGATTACTAGTTTATATGTAGTGAAAATAGTACTCTCACTAGAGTGAGTAAGAACCAGTTCACTCATTATCCGGTAGTTTGAAGAGTCATTCTTCTTATCTAGAAGTTTAAAGAGAGTTGGAATAAGCAAGTGAAAACCCATATCGTCATATACATTTCCTGTTCCTTGGTAGTTGTATGGGCAGATGTCTAGGATAGATGATATTGTACAACTGTATGGGCGGTTGTTCAATATCATTGGTGGTATGTTTATGAGTTTAAGGTTAGAGATTGGCTTAGTGGAAGTTTGCATAGAGTAACAAAATGTAAATGTTCGTGTGGCTTAGAGTAAAGACTTCATTGCTTGTTGCTAATTCTACATTTTAGAGCTAGTGAGTTTATTCATAGAAGGAGGTTATACGTGTAGTACCTATAACAACTTTATAAATGAACTAGTTGTGATGTTTTACAACTATGTAGATAGTTGTTCTTAGCATATGAGTAAGGGACTTAGGCTTATACATTATGAGTTGTGTTTAATGAACCTTTACATAACAGTAGCATGTGAATGTTCTAGTGATATTGAATAGAGATTTGATATCTAGTAACAACCATAATCAATTATGTTTAAGTTCGAGACTTATAAGGTTAAGTAGATGTGAGACAGCTTTTGTAACACCCCAAAAATTTATTATTTCATGATATTTATTCATTTTATAATATTTGTGATTTTTGTGAATTTTTAGAATTATTTAATTATTTTATTATATTTCTTGAATTACGTACACATTAAGCAGGGCCGGAGAAATAAAATATTCCTCCAAGGCTGGAGAATTTTGGATTACTAAACCGAGGTTGGGGGATCTTACTAAACCCGAAGTCGGACACAACTTACGAAGTTTTCATTTTTCAGGATCTTATCTGATAGATAAAATTTGAGTACACTCTATTAACCATTGGATAATAGATACTGAATTTATTGACAGTGACTTTTATCCATTGGATAATAGTTGTAGTAGAAATCTAGTAAATTATTTTTATCCAGTTATTTTCATGACACCATCTAAGTGATATTGTCGCATCACATCATTGATTGACATTTTTGGGAAGCGTGTGAAGCTTCTCAAGCAAGCTTTAGATAAAGCTTCCAAGAGAAGCTTCCTTCTCCCTTTTCCAAGGAGGCACACGGCCGTAGGTGGGAAAAGGAGATGATTGGACAAATTCCTATCACCATTTCACATCAAACTGTCCTATCCATTTTTTCTGTCATCACCAAACGTTCTCTCACTTTTCTCTCCATCTACATCTTCTTCCTTTTCTCTTCCACACTCCATGGCCTCCACCATTCCATCACCATTTCACCTTCTCAAATTTCCACCAACTAAGTTTCTTGAATCCATACATCCTTCTAAGGCTATATATTATGAAGATCTTGGTTGTTCATCATCTTTTCAAGGATCCTTTAAGCTAGGGTTTGAGACTTTCTAAGGTAAAAATTCTCTCCTTTTCATCATTCTTCTTCTTCTTCCTTTCAAGGCTTTGATTCTTGTTCTTAACCATTCTTTCAAGTTCAAAAATGATGACCTTTGACTATTGTCATTTTTGGTTTCAAAGGATTCTTGAAGGAGGAAGTTTTGCTTCAAAAGGTCCTACACAAGTAGTTGGATAGCTCTAAAGGTAAGAGGAAGATTTTTCTCATCACCCATTCATGGTAGTGAGGGACGAAATCTATGTGTGGGAAGTGAGGATTTTCTCACTTTATTGTGTTGGTTCTTAATGCATTGTGTGGACCCTTATTTATGTGATTCTTGTGATTTAGTGTTATGTGTGATCTTGGTGAAATTTGTGATGGTTGACAAGATTTGTTTGCTTGAGATTACTTGTGATAGTTGAAAAATTTCAGACTTTAGCCTTCTAGGAAGCTCACAGCCAAGAGGCTACAAAGAGGGGTATTCAAAATAAAATCTTATATTAAATTGGAAGTTTGAAATTTGAATGGAAATGAAATTAAATTAGAGATTTCATAATCATGACGAATTGGTAAAAACAAAAATTTTGGCCACTTGATTAGAGGTAGGTTCGGCTTTGAGAGAGAAAAATAGGTGAGGAAGAGAGTTCATAATCAAGTAGAGTGCCATTAGGACTTATGAGAAAAGAGAAGTGAAATGTAAAATTAATACCTTATAATTTCGTTGGACTTTCATGAAGGATGATTCTTGAGAATCTTATATTTGAAATGCCTTATGATTTAGACATAATATTATTATGCGATTGAGCTAATGACTTATTGTTAAGGCAGAATGCCTATGTGCATTGTTACATGATCATACATTGTAAAGTCGAAATGACTTATTGTTAAGGCGGAATGCCTATGTTCATTATTACATGATCATACATTGTAAAGTCGGAATGACTTGTTGTTAAGGTGAAATGCCTAGGAGATGAATTACACATTCGTGTAGGTGCGAATTGTGTAGTATAGTTCACTTGTTGAACTTGGAGGCGTTGGGGTGTGGGTATCCCACAAGTGGATAGTTGGTAGCTCCACTGGGCCGTGGTGACTGTGCAATGTACTGACAATCTCGACCAAGCACTATCCTATTCACAATCCGATTGAGAGTGTCTTGTACAGCCATGTTGCGCATATTGATTATTATGAGATGCACTTGATTTGAGGCTAATGATGTTCAGATAATAACTCTCCCAATCATTCTCTCCGATGTTGGTTTTAGCTCCATGGAGTAGGTGTCTGTCCATTGTGCATACACATATCATTTAGCATCTTATTATGATGATCCTACATGGTGATAATTATTATTGAGATATCTGTTAATATGCTGTGGATTTACCTGTGATAATTATTATTGAGATATCTGTTGGAAAACTTAATTGAATGTAAATTGCTATGATTGTACTCTATGATATTACTATTGCTTGCTGTCTCTTGCTACCATGTTGGAATGATGTAGAAAGTCTTACATCTTTGTATTGTTGTTCGGTCTATTTTTCTATTTTATATGTTCCTGTGAACAAAGATTAAGAGGAAGGGTTACTGTCTACTGTTGTGTTTTGGAATGACTGCTAGAAGATATCTTTTTGGTTATGTTCGAATTCAGTTTCATGATGGCACGAGTGCCTGGCGCATTGATTGGGACAATGAGCGTGTTGGATATTTTGGGGATGTAGTTGTAACTATCCATAGGAATCGTGATGATGTCCCTTTATTTTCTCTTACTATTGCTGTATATGTAGAGTTTTTCATGCCACTTAGGGAGTTATGGGGTAACTTACACTACACCCCTAGGGAGGATCTGGACCCTGTGGTGTCCTCTGCCAGGACACCAGTCCGTGAGCTACTACCTCAACTGGGGAACTATGCTGGCTTGGGTGCTGAGGAGGATCTTGAAGAGATCCTGAGGAGGAGGAGGACCCCAAAGAGGATCCTATGGGGGATCCAGGGGAAGATCCTGCTCCCTAGATGTCGAGACATGGGCCAATGTATGTTTTGGAGTCAGTGGACACTATATGTCTTTTGATTTTAAACTTGTATATTTAACTTGTATATTTTTGGGTGGATTATAATCCATGCCACTGATATGTATATAATTCTTTTTGGTGTGTAATATTAAGTAGCTATATCTTGTACTGTCACATTACTTCAAAGTTTACGCTTCTACAAAAAGGAATTTGGAACCTATACTTTAATATGTTTCATATATATATTATCAGCAAAAAAGAAACCTACATTTTAGGACTTATACTTTATAACATCAAATATTTCATAACTTGGGTAAAGGGAATTAAAGGAGTCGGTCTTAAATGTGACACCCAAAGGAGGGTGTTACAGCTTTGATGCGTTATACAATTGTATGGGCGAATGTATAATGTTGATATAGTTTATGCTGATATATATGCAGTTTACATTGTATAATGTCATGAAATGTATGAATATTATTAAGAACTGTATGTTCTCACCACTTTCTATGTTTTCATTGTAATGGCAGGTAAAGGCCCTTTAAAGGGTAAGAAGATAAAGTAACAGAAGTGCCAATGTAGTTTAGTTTTATTTGTTCCTTTTATAGAAAAAGTTGATGTATTTATTTATGTTAGCTTTGAGAATGTAAAGGTTGTATGTATAACACTTTGCATTTGGGATATTGTTGTTTATGTGTATAACTTTTAGTTATGGCTCTCCAATATAATTGTTTAATTATATGGGATTAGTAAGATAGTAAGAATAGAAGTAACACGTTTAATGCTTTATGTCTTCATATATAAGTTTTATCCAAAATATTGTACTAGGGTGTTATATATTGCACTGGAAAATCAAGAGAAGACCACTTTCACATGTCCCTTCGACACTTTTGTGTATAAGTGGATGCCTTTCGGCCTCTGTAATGCCCCTAACACCTTTCAACGGTGCACGGTAAGCATCTTTTCTGATCTTTTAGAAAAATGCATGGAGGTGTTCATGGATGATTTTACTATTTATGGTTCTCCCTTTGATTCATGTTTGGCTAGTTTGGCTAAGGTATTACATAGGTGCATTGAAATTAACCTTGTTCTAAATTTTGAAAAATATCATTTTATGGTAGAGCAAGGCATAGTTTTAGGCCATGTAGTATCTAGCAAGAGCATTGAAGTAGATCCTGCCAAAATAGATTTTATTTCTTCTTTATCTTACCCTACATGCGTGCAGGAAATTTATTCTTTTCTTAGTCATGTAGGTTTTTACCGACGCTTCATTAGAGACTTCAGCAAAATAGCCCTTCTGCTATCCAACCTCCTACAAAAGGATGTGGAGTTTGACTTCGATAAGAAATGTAAGAAAGCTTTCAACCATTTGAAGCAAGCTCTTACCACCACCCCCATTATCCAACCATATGATTGGACACTTCCCTTTAAGCTGATGCGTGATGTTTCAAACTATGCAATAGGAGTTGTCTTAGCACAAAGAGTGGGCAAAGTGCCTCATGTAATCTACTATGCTTTGAGGATTTTGGATGCTACTCAAGTAAATTACACCACTAATGAAAAATATCTTTTATTTATTATTTTTGCATTAGATAAATTTAGATCATATTTGCTCGGTACTAAAGTTATGGTGTTTTCTGATCATGCAGCTTTAAAGTTTCTCCTAAATAAGCCTGAGGCCAAGCCAAGATTGATTCGGTGGATGCTGCTGCTCTAAGAGTTTGACATCAAGATACATGATAAAAATGGAGCAGAGAACTTGGTAGCTGACCATTTGAGCAAATTGAGCAAGCTAATGACCTCCTTCCCATCCATGACACCTTCCCTGATGAGTAGCTTTTACAGCTACAAGGTAACACTCCATGGTTCACTGATATGCTAAATTTCTTGATTGCTTGTTTCTTGCCTGCATATTTTACTAGAGCACAAATTGAAAAATTAAAGAGTGAGTCAAAGTATTATGTGTGGGATGATCCATATATGTGAAAATTCTGTATTGACCAAGAAATTAGAGGATGTGTGCTTGATCATGAATTCTATTTTATTTTTAACTTGTGCCATGCATTTGCATGTGGTGGGCATTTTGGACCTCAACATACTGTTAGGAAAGTATTAGAATCCGGATTGTATTGGCCAACGCTTTTTCATGATGCATATGAGTTTCGTAAATCTTGTGAACAATGCCAACGAAGGGAAAATATCTCTCGTAGGAATAAGATGCCCCAGTAACCTTTGTTGTTTTGTGAAAAATTTGATGTTTTGGGTATTGATTTTATGGGTCATTTTCCTATCTCATTTGGTTTATTTACATTTTGATTGTTGTTGATTATATGTCTAAATGGGTGGAGACAAAAGCCACTTGGACAGATGATTCAAAAGTTGTTGTGAATTTTGTTAGATCAAACATTTTCTGCAGCTTTGGCATTCCGAGGGCTATCATCAGTGATCAAGGGTCACACTTCTGTAATTAGAATATGGAGACTTTGTTGAAGAAGTATGGAGTCATGCATAAGGTTTCTACACCTTACCACCCCTAAATATATGGGCAAGCTTAAATATCAAATAGAAAGATCAAGCAAATTCTTCAGAAAACTGTCAAGCCTAATAGGATGGATTGGAGCGAGCAGCTTGATAATACTCTTTGGGCATATCAGACTGCCTACAAGACACCACTAGGGATGTCCCCCTATCGGATTGTCTTTGGTAAGGCATACCACCTATCGGTAGAGATAGAACATAAAGCTTTTTGGGTGGTGAAGAGTTTCAACATGGACCTTGACCAAGCGGGAGTGGAAAGGAAATTGCAATTACAAGAATTGGAGGAAATCCGCTTGGAGGCCTATGAGAGCTCCAAAATCTACAAAGAAAAGATGAAGGCTTTCCATGACAAGAATATTGCAAGGAAGGAATTTGTGGTTGGGCAAAAAGTTCTCCTCTATAATTCTTGTCTCAAGCTCATGCCCGACAAGCTTCGTTCTATGTGGCTAGGTCCTTTCATGGTTACTAAGGTGTTTCCTTATGTTGCGGTGGAGGTCACAAGTGAGGCAACTCACAAAACTTTCAAGATCAATGGACATCTCCTTAAGTCATTCTATGAAGGCGCACAAGAGAACATAGTGGAGGAGCTCCATTTGAAAACAGCGATCTACAATTGATAAGGATGTTTCTTTCCCCTTTCTTTTATTTTGTTTGTCTCATATTTGTTGATGCTATTGATGGTTTACTAATAATTTTTTAGCTTTACATTGAGGACAATGTAAAATTTACGTATGGAGGAGGAATTCTAACATTCTATTTTTCTACTGTTTACTATTTTAATTCTACTATTTTTACTATTTTTTCTATTTTTACTATTTTATTCTGTTAATTTACTTGTTACTATTTTGTTATTTGTTGTTTACTATTTTTCTGGTTATAATTATTGTATTTCTATTTTTTTGCTATTTATTACTATTGTTGCTTGCTATTTCTATTATATTTTTGTTTCTATTTTCTATTTTTATTCTGTTTTTGTTTTCTATTTTGTTTCAAATTTTGTTTTACATTCTGCTTTTCTTGTTTTTAAAAGAAAAAACAATATAAGTGTGTTTTTAATTGCTTTCCAATGAAACTTTGAGTTTATGAAAGTTGTGAGCATGCATAAATTGAGGTAACATAAGTGAATAAATTGTCTTGTATCTTGAGAATAACGAGTTTGGTAATGAAATTAAATTGGTAGATTAAGTTTGATAGAAACATACCTTGTGAGACTTTGAGCCTTTTAATGAATGGATTGAGCATTTATGTCATTCTCTTCTTTCTTGTGTGATTTTTACTCATAGAATTGTTACTCTAGAACTTGTTTTAATTCTTTTTTAGGCTACATTTTCATATACATACATGAATATGGTTGAGACATTTTTCTTAAATTAACCACTTTAGCCAAATAGTCAATCTTGCATATTTTCCCTTAATTAACCCATTTGAACTTATTTAACCATTCCTTATTTTTAACTCATTACATGCCTTAAATGAAAAAATATGTTCTTACCCAACCTTAAGGAATAAGAAAGCATTGGTATAGTTATTGTATGAGTTCTTGAACAAGTGTGAGTTGTGCTAATTGGTATGCGAAATGTTAGTGAAAAAGGAAAGAGTGACCAATTGAAAAAAAAAAGGAGAAAAATAAAAAAAATGTAAAGAAAAGTAAGCAAGTGGAAAAGAATATGTAAAGAGAATTTGTATTACATAGAGTAGGGATAAACTTTCATACTTGTTACTTGAACTCAACCCTAATGCTCTTTTATTCTCTTTAGTATTTAACTTGTCATATCCATATTACTCCCTTCCTTTTTTCCCATCATTACAACCTTGAATAAAGTCCTCTTGATTTGTGTGTGCATGTGTTTTGAGTAGTGAAGAAGTAGAAGATAAGCAAGATTATGGTAGTGCATATTTTTATGGGTTAAATTGAGTGAAACACTTGTCTTCTAAACACTTGAGAGATTGAGAGTAAATCTTGTGAGGTTCTATCATTCTTGATCTATGTTTTTCAATTGAAGTTACTATGCTTGTTGGTTTGAGATGTAAAGAAATGTTACGTCTTGAATGTTTTAATTCCTTAAATTTTGGGTTGCTCTCCTTTTGCATTCTTGAACATCATTAGAAAGTGAGATTTTCTTGAGCTTTTAACTTTCAAGTTTGTGTTGTTTTTCCTTTGTTTCCTAGTGGTGGATTTCTACTTTTGCTCGAGAGTACAAAAACTAAGTGTGGGAGAATTTGATAAAAATAATTTTTATATATTAGTTAACCCTCATATTTAGTCTCTTATACCTCTTATATGCTTAATTGATTGATTTTGATCATATTTTATAAGTTTGGGTTCAAATTGGGCTTAATTGTATTTTTCAACATTATTGAGAATTTTACATTATTTCTGTATCTTGGGCATAACTTAAGTTCTAGACATCTAAAAATTATGAATTTTATCTTATAGTAAATTTGCGAGAAAGCTCTACAACTTTGATGAGAACTCAAAGTTTTAATCAGATGTCTAGTGGGTCAGATTGGGCCACGAAATCAGAACAGAGATGCTGTCACTGGAACCTAGATGATGTGCAAAGAATGGGCCATAATTTAGGATGTAGGTGTCATTTAGAACTAAAATCAGTGCCATTTAAAAGCTGATACATAAATCTTTAATTATTATGAGATAACTTATCAAAACTGTGACATTTTGATGGTGTTTTCATCCTTTGAAGTTGGATGACGGGTTCAGAGAGCTATTAAGAATGTTTTGGGCATAACTATTTCATCTTAAGCCCAAATTATGCAAATTTGGTATCCAATTAAAGTTAAGAGGAAGATGATTAACCCTAAGTTGTGGGCAAACTTGGATTTTTAATTTTAGATATAGTTATTTAAGCAGCAGTAGTAACTACGAAATATAACCCTAATTTTCTTGTAGCCACTCTTGCTTGCACTTCCTCTCCCCTCTCCTCTCTTCTTACTTCTCTTTTACATTTATGTTCTTTCGCAATTATGTTCTTTTTCTTTTATGTTTGTGCTCTCCATTCATGAGAGCTAAAGCTTTGTAATCAATCCTAGGGATTGAAACATTCTTGATGTTCAATTTTGAGACCTTGTAATGAATGTTTACATTCTGGTTATTAATCAAATTTTTCTCCCCCTTCTCTTGATTCTGTTTCATCTAGATTGAGTGCTTAACTCAGTTTTGGTGTTCATGTGATAGTTGCTTAACTATCAGCTGTTTGCAAAAACTAGATTACGCCTCAAAGGTGTTTGATGTTTCGTCCAGCTTGTATGAATTTTGGAATGAGGTTGATTTAGGGTTAAATGAATGCTTAATTTATATTTCGTTGATTGACCAAATCCTAGGTGCTTACCTAGTAGAGAATTCATGCTTGGATGAGGATTTCACATGAGATTAGGAAATGCACTAATGGTGTTTGATGAATTGCCTAACTTGGTTGAATGCTGAGTTTTAGGTTGATTTAGGGTTGGATGGATGCTAGCTTCATCTAATGTTGATTAACTGAATTCCAGATGCTTATCTAGTAGAGGATACTAAGAATCTGGTTAGCACGTGAATAAGTCCATAGTGGTCAAGGATGAATTAAACTCAAGAGTTATTGATTCCCTTGGATTGGTTGTTTTTCCTCATTCTATTTACAACATTTTAATTATTGTCTTTTAGTTTCTCTTGTAAATCAAACCCCCTGTTAACCCCTTAATATAATTGATTAATTAGAGTGATCTAAGGGCTCGACCCGGTTACACCGCATACTACAAGTTTTTAGTGAATCAGTTAACAAATATCATCCAATTTGGTAGCCTCGGCAACTATCAAGTTCTAAGAAACTTCAAGTTTCCCACTAATATGGAGCTCTATGACGGGACCACGGACCTTCAGGAGCACGTAGACGTCTACGTCCAGTTTATGCGCTTCCATGGGGGATCCTCACAACTGTTATGTTGTGCTTTCCCATTTTCCTTAGAGAAGGGGGCCCTCAGATGGTTCGTGACCTTGCCACGGGGATGTGTCACCAACTGACCGAACCTCAGACGATGTTTCTTGCTCCACTATACCACTGGCAAGGACTAGCCCAAGTCCATTGAATCACTTTCTGAGATCCGCCAAGGGCGTAACGAGCCCCTTCACAAGTATCTGAAGAGGTTCAATACAGTTTGTATCAACGTGGAGAACCTTCATGACAGGATTGCTCTCCACTATGCCAGAAGCGGCCTCTGGATCGATTCCTAGTTTTTTGTATCTTTGGCAAGGAAAAAGCCAGAGAATATGGAAGAATTTCAGTAACGGTCCCTGAAATACATAAACCTTGAGGAGGTTAAGGAGATCCTAGAGAAGGGTGAGCCCTCTCATTAGAAAGGTAATCAAAACTCCTCACGGCCCCGGAACTCCTCTAAGGATGATCCAGCCCAGACCCAATACTTCAGCTATACTCCTCTGAATACTTCACGTGAAACTATTTTAAGGGAAGTGTTGCATACCGAGTTCTGGGGTATCAAGAGGCCACCTCGTCTGAAGAAATATACGCAGAAGAATCGTACCAAACTTTATTCATGGCACAAGAGCTACGACCATGAAATTGAAGATTGTTTCCAACTCCGCGATGCTATTGAATCCTTAATTCGGGCAGGATGGCTAGATCAGTACATCAACCATATCCAAAATGATGGATGTCACAGAAGACAGAGAGAAAGAAGATACAGCCCTTAACAGAGCCCCTCTCCACACCGAAGGACAAGATCCTATAGTCCACCTCGCGATGAGGTTGATAACTGGCAGGATCGAAACTAGGACGCTCTATTTGATAACAATGACCACTATGCCCAGCCCAACCAAACCATAAACACAATTGTGGGTGGGTTCAACAGTGGTGGGTAGTCCAACGGTGCCTGGAAGAAAGCGCTCAGGATGGCAGTGTTGAGCATCTCCTACTTCGTACATAAGTCACAAGTTAGAGATCGGAAGGCGCCCCCTATCACCTTTTCAGACGAGGATTATGGAGAAATTATCCCAGATCATAATGAATCACTAATTATCTCGAGAATAATTTCCAATGCGAGGTCTGACGTATCTTCATTGACCAAGGGAGTTCAACAGATATAATGTTTATGGATCTATACCAAAAGATGGAAGTTTTGCACTCAAAATTGACTCCCTATAACGGAAGTTTACCGGGTCCACTGGAGAAAAGATCACTCTAGCAAGATATTTTGAGACTCGTTGTTGATTGCTTTTGCATACCGTAAGTGCACGGGTTCAAACAAGTAATACAGTGAAGAGTAGGATATCGCTCCCACGAGGAATAGGGCTACTCCTAATGCAAATTGTTGACCAATAGCTTACCTAATTTTATTCAAGAACAATAAAATTGGGAAAAGAGTGTTTAAGTTAATTGAAATACTTAAGTGCAATAAATTGAGAATTAAAGTGAATGATTAGAGAATAGGGAATCCTTCTTCACCCCTTACTTTAATTGATAACTAGCAATCCTTATAAGCAACATAAACGAAAGGATTAGGTTAGCTTGAGAATCTAACTTAGTTAACAACCTATGTCTAGGTTAATCAACCATGTTTCATTTACCTAATTCACTATGTTTCCATGAGAACTAGTGTAAAATCCACTCATTAAGATCTATTCTCAATAATTACTATGCATGGCCAAGAGGTATATTTCTATCCCATTAGCGAATTAACTCACCCCACCATTAGAATGAAATTAAACATGCATCAACCATACCTATGATCTCAAATCTAAATTCCTATGTTTAGGTTCATTACATTTCAACAAATCATTTAAAAGTTGATCAAACAATCAAGAGAATTAAGATCCATATGATTGAATAAAACCAAATCATCTATATAAACTCAAAGGATTACAAAATCATTCAATATCCGTAGGAGGATCCAAAGAAATCCCTATACACAACTTAACTAGCCATGACACACGAAAAAATATGCACATACATCATGTTCATGATAATGGAAAAGAGAAAGTAGAAGAAATGGAAGAGAGAAGCTCAATGATGATGATCCTTGATGCTTTACTATTCCTCCAAGATGAAGATGGCCTCCAACCTTAGCTATTTCTGCTTCATTTTAGTCTCACGCTCAAACCCTAGCCGCTTCTCTCTAAAAATGTCAAAACTCTCTCATGAAAAATGTCACACTATGGCATTATTATGACGCCGCAGCGCGTATCAAATTAGGTCACAAACACCACAACATCCACTCTTTTGCACCGTGGCGCGCTAGCCACGAGTTTCTGTTCTGAAGCAGGGGAATGCACCATGCCGCGACATTCACATGCCTGCACCATGGCGTGAGATGCTGAATTTCACACTTGGCTTTCTCTTCCAATGTTGGCCCAATTCTTCCACAAATCAGCTTGCTTAGGACTCTTCCTGTAATAGAGAAATTACCAAGTTACTTGTAGTTGCAAATCCACTTAATCACTTAAAGAATATGCAAGATTTACACAAGTTTATATAGGAAGATATCAAAATGGAATTTAACAAATATAAGCCTCAAATCTTCCATATATGCATCTTAACAAGGACTAACCTATCAATATAGCACAGATATAGGGTACAAATAACTACATATTATGGAGTTATCACACCCCCAAACTTAGGTTTTTGCTAGTCCTCGAGCAAAACAAAGTATGATTAAGTACTTGCTTAATAACACATGCATCAATATACATTCAGTATTTAACATGAATTCCAATTCACTAGAATCACAACTAGTGTACAATGATTGTTTAATCGCTCAAAGAATACACTTGCCTCACAATCAGCTTCACATAAACACAATCCTTATCATGCTAATCAATCAAAGCCTCCTTTCTTGCAAATCATATATCCCACAACCATGCAAACTAAACTTCTCATATTCAACTCACACACATCTGGATAAGCTTATGAACATACATGCATAGAAATCAAATAATCCACGAGATTGTCTTTAAACTCTCTCTCTACTAATATAAATCACATACAATTGAGGATCAAAAGGGACTTCAAAAGCTTATAATGTAAGGCCAATGGATATAGGTAAAAGAAAAATAGGGAAAGGGTTTAATACAAATATTGAGAAACATAAACATGCGATTTCAAGACTTGAGTAACCAAGTGAAACTATTAGGGCATTCTAAAGTGAAAGATTACAACTCTCTAGAACCATTCAATGCTTTTTGTATTTGATTTTTCTTATTTCATTCATTTACTTTGCTTGTCTTATTTTTCTTATTTTATTTTTTTTAAGAGAAGGCAATGCTTTTTTCTTTTACAGCAGATGGTTCCTTCAAGCTCATTTTATATTAACATACATTATACCCCTAATCACTAGACTTACTTCAAGAAATAACATATTATATACTCAACAAACAATTATGGTAGGAAGAAAATGCAATGCTTTCACTTGCATTAGAACGGTTAATAGGTTGGGAAAAAGAAGGGTGATGAAAAACATATAAAACCAAACATTTATAAAGCTTCAAAAGGGGACCTATGGATATAATTACATCAGGTAAGCTTGAAAAGCACAATCGGTCCAAACAATGCCCTAATCATTTCCTCAATCATGCACAATCTAGGATTTTGCCTCAAGAGAGTTCAGCTACAATTTCTAGGATACTTGAAACTCTACATGTACATCCATAAACTTTCTCTAGACATGCACTCTTATCATTTTTAAAGTTACACGTGCATATGAGTGGGATTAAAATTATGCATTGAAAAGCAACTAGATTGTTCAGTATGCTTCAAAGATCACATATGGATTCACAGAATATTTAGGTCAAATTGCATCCATATCTATCATTGGGCAACCATTTCACACTAGTTATTGGCAACATGATATAAATTAAAATTTTCAATATTTACAATCATGCATATAAAACATTGCAACTTATGATGTGAAAAGGAACGACAATTGTATCTTGAATGGGATTTTCATCAAATTTTTATCAAGATATATGCTCCTATGGATATTATCAAAACTAACTATCAACATTCATCAAGTAAATAGTCACAAAGAAAAAAAATGATCACAAACATAAATAGACGTACTAAAACACATACATGAAATCAAAATATAAACAGTCCCAAAATACATATAACAATACTATGGCATACCTGAAATCAAAATATATAGCCAAAAACACCCCCCAAACCTAAGGGAAACAGTGTCCATATTGTATAAAAATAACTAATAGTAATATAATAATGAAATACAATGAAAGAAAATGCCATGAATGTAGCAGGGCTAGACAACATCAGTATCCTCATCATCCTCCTGACCTGCCATGGCATCAACAGCAGCATCCTCATCGTCCTCTCCAGCTGCAGCCTCAGGAGCCTGTGGGGGCTGAGGTGTGATAGCAACAACCTCAAGCTTGAAGAGTGGGATAGGAAAGTCCTCCATAGGAAGCTGCAAGCGCTTCACCATCCATCGCTGAATCTGAATGGTGTAAGTCAGTAAGGCTATCATATGTGCCACTTGAGCCTCCATGTGGGCGTGCCATGCTATGGCAACTGAAGGGGCTACTCTGGGCTTTCCACGAGCCAGCATCTGCCTAGCTAGTGTGGGGGCTGGAGCTGCTCTCAACCTCTCAATGAAATAATCATTAAGAGGTTGTTTCATATTAGTGATCTCCTCATGTGGCCCCGTTTATATGGACTACCTCATACAAAGTGTATGAATGGGCAAAAGGAAGAAAAGGCTCTTGTATTCCCTCATAGATCTCTTAAGCTGATCGAAGATAAGCTGGGCGACATCAATTGAGCGGTGTTCGAGGATAGCATATATCAAAATCACCCGATCACAAGTTACCTCAGATAAGTTGTTTGACGAGAGGATCCTGGTGGATATGAAATGATACCAAGCCCTGACCTCTAGTGTCAAGTAGGATCAGGGGAAGTACCATGCCCTATTTGTCTGTATACTCAAGGTCTAGAGCACAGGTTGTGCCTCAGCTGTGCAGATCCTAGCAGTGACCATGTTAAGATCAATGCCCTCCTCTGGCTCCCAATAACAAAATTCTGCGTACTCACATATCATTGGGGAGGTGGCAAGTTCATCGCGGTTAGGATGAAAATAGTACAATAAGAGACGTGGTGTCCCCGCACTATGACTATAGTGATCTTCGGGTCAGCAAAAGCTACATTCGTGTAAAACTCGCGAACCAATGGAAGTGCTGCCACATCAGGGTGTTTAGCAAAATCTCTCCATCCAAGCTGGCGGATGGTCCTCTTAATCTCTTGGTGGATGGCCACCTTAAAGGAAAACCATTACTCTACTATGACTGGTTTAGTAACCAGTGTCGTATATCTCTGAGCGGCAACCTTTGATACAAATCTTTTCTGGTCAAACTCTAGAGGGGGAGATGGCACCCTGTTACGGTGGTTGCTAGAACCTCATTGGCATTTAGGAGCCCTGATGGACCTGAAAAAGGAAGTACATCATATCATAATTGTGTAATAAAAAGTATCACACAGCTTTAAAATAGATGGAAAAAACTGACCCACATTCCACGGCATTCATACCAGCGCCGCGACATTCATCAATATTTAAAGCCACATTACGGCATTCAAAAGCAGCGTTGCAACATTCAAACAAAGTTCATTCAACGTCGCTATATTCATGAGAAACGCTGTAACATTCAAACAAACATTGCGGCATTCAAGAGCAACGTCGCAAAGCACAGACTAACAGAGCCCAGAAATACTTGGAAGCAAAAGGGTCATCATTATCATGCATTCTAAAATAGTTTATTACCCACAATACTGCAACTGCAAAAACATATACTCAATCACTTAAAATCGTAACAAAACAAAAACTCAAACAACCTAAAAGTAAAAAGTGAAATAAAATGAGAAAATAGATAGAAAATAATAATAAACTAAAATAAATTACAGTATACCTGTGAACGGAGTGCAGAAATATGGACGAAGGGGTGGGGAATGTAAGAACGAGAGAGAGAAGTGTAGAGAAAATAGAGAAAAGTGAGGGAATTAAGAGCAAATGGGAGAGGCACATGAAATGTCATGGCATTTAACCCTAAATGCCACATTACGTCGCAGTGTCCATATACATACACCGCGATGCAATTAATTCCCACCAGAATTAAATTTTAAATTATTACTATTTCTTATTTATTTATTATTATATTTAAAAAAAATAAGTATGTCGCGACACTAATGAGCGCCAAACTCTATTAAAATTGTAACCAAGTTATGCATATGGCTTGTAGCATTGGAAACAACACTGGATCGTCTCTCAAGGATTGTAAATGCAATTTAATCAAATCAAGCCAAAAATTAGGAAAAAGGATTTGAGAACTCAAGATATGAAAACAACAGAATTAAAGTGGGAGAAATTCAATAAAAAGAACAACCAATTCAGAAACCTATCCGAAATTGGGTTGATAACTTAACCTCTTTAATTCCGTGATTAATTCATATCAATCAACCTAAATTCATCACAATTCTCAATCTTAAATCAAGATCCAATCAGATTAAACATAAACAGAATCACCATTCATGCATTCAAGATCAAGAAGAAAAGGAATCCAATTGCACTACAAATACAAAAACAAAACAAAGATCTCAAGAATTCAAACCACAATTTCTTCAAGAATCTCTAAATTGATTACAGAGGTTTAGCCCTCCATGGCCATCACCACGAAAGAGCTTGAGGAAGAAGAAGGAAGAAGAGAGAAAAATCTAGATCTAGAGAGAAAATGTGAGAAAAATGTGGAGTTGAAAACTGATTCTCGGATTTCTATTTCTATAGCTATAAACTGCCCCCTTGATGTGTGTGAAACAACATCATGTTTTGTTCTTGTTTTACATGCATTCTTGAGCATTTTAGGCATTTTAGTTTCCCTTTTTAGTTTATTTTTCCCTTAGTTCGGATAACTGCGGTGTTTTTGGTGTTCTTGTGCAAGATTAATGTTGAATTGGCCTTGGATTGAATCGAATGCTAGCATGTTTGAAGTTGGAGCTTAATGGATAGCAATAAAAGTGCAAAAAGGCCATTCCAGAGGGAACCACGGCCTGCCCGTGGTTTCTACCACGGCCATGGTTTGAGGGAATCAAGAAAATGCAGAAAACTGAAACAGACTCAACCACGGCCTGGCCGTGGTGGCCACCACGGTCGTGGTTGAGAGCCAGCAGTGAAACCTCCATCTCAAAACCAACCACGGCCTGGCCGTGGTGGCCACCACAGCCGTGGTTCGAGGCGCGCAGCAGTTTTTAGTTTTTGGTTTTTATTTCTTTTGGGGGTTTTTGGCCCATGAAAACCCTAGGCTATTAATAGATGTTCTGAATGCAATTAGGGGAGGAAAGCTTTGATTGAAACCTAGTTCTAAAGGAAGCACGAAGGAGGCTTGGGTTCTTCATCTTCTTCTTCTTCTTCCATTGTTACGGGTTTGGGATGTTTTTAAGTTTGATTTCTATTTCCTTCTTCTCTATGTCTGAGTAGTTACTTTTGTTTCTAGGATTGGGCAATGCCCTTTGATACATTGATAATGATTAATTGACGTTGTTTTCCCCTTTTATTGATCTTGATTGTTCATTGATTCAATTATTATTGCTTTTATTCATGTGAATTTGTTGGCCACTTATTTGCATCTCATAGGCATTTAGGGACGTACTGAGAGGTGAACCTAAGTGTTGGAACCATTAGAATTGAACTTATTGTCTAAATCACAAGAGTAGTTTTAGCCTTTCGAGAAATCAATGAATTACCACAAAGCGTAATGGGTTCAATTTAAATTCAATTACCACGAAAGTAGGAATTGGTTTAATTGGGCACGTGTCTTGTATATTGAAAGAGAACATTAACTAATTTTGGGTAATTCACCTTCAATAGAATTTCAAATTTAATAAAAGGGTTGTCAATTAGGATTTGTCTTGTATCATTGTGGTACCCCAATCTTGGAAGCTTTGTTAAATCTGAAAACCCCCTTCTTGATAACTTGCTGTTTTTGTTCTAAATTCTGTTTTCTTGATTTTTGTTTAATTGTTTTGTTACTACGTTATTCTTAATAAACAATCACACTCTCTTTTGTTTAATTTAATCGAATTAATTAATTAATTAGTATTCATAGACTTAGTCCCTGTGGATTCGATCTTTTTATTACTTGACGACGAACCTGTACACTTGCGGATTTCATGCATCAAGTTTTTGGCGCCGTTGCCGGGGAGTGTAGAGGAGTATGAGACCGTAGCATTAATTGAGGAGTGTAGCGCTTTAATCCAAAATAAGTTACCTCCTAAACTCAAAGATCCTGGCAGCTTCTCTATTCCTTGCTTGATTGGGAATACCAGTTTTGATAAAGCTTTGTGTGACTTGGGGGCTAGTGTTAGTCTTATGCCCCTTTCTGTGTGTAAGAAGTTGGAAGTGGGTGAGCTGAAACCCACAACAATCTCACTTCAATTGGCGGATCGGTCTGTCAAGTACCTCATAGGTATCTTGGAGGATGTTCCCATTAAGGTTGGTAAGTTTTACATGTTGGTGGATTTTGTTGTGCTTGACATTGAAGTTGATGCTATAATGCCGATCATACTTGGGCGTCCATTCCTTGCCACTGGAAGGGCGATCATTGATGTCCACGAAGGGAAATTGACTTTGCGATTAAATGATGAGGAAGTAATTTTTGATGTTTTTAAATCTGAAAATAATTCTAATTCCTCAAATTCATGTAATCGCATAGATGCTACTAATGTTGTGGATAGTGTTGTGCTTTCAGGTATGCAGGAATCAGTGACTGATGCTATGCCCTGCAAGGAAGGACCTAAGAAGCAGAGTGACAAGTGTGTCGAGAAGCGTGAATTTAACATCGAGGATAAAGTTCTTCTTAATAACTCGCTTCTACATTTCTGTCCTAATAAGTTGTGGTCAAAATGGTCAGGACCATATGATATTGTTCGAGTTTTATCCTACGGTGTGCTTGAGGTGAAGAAAGAAGGCCATAAACCTTTCATGATAAATGGCCAGAGAGTGAAACACTTTGAAGGAGTGGGGACTGAGCACTACTCCGTAGATGTCACCTGAGCACAGAAACCTGACCAAAGTCAAGCTAATGACTTTAAACAAGCGCTTCTTGGGAGGCAACCCATGTTATCTTATTTTTCTATTTTATGTCATCTTTTTCTTTTAATTTTATTTGTTAGATTGTTGTTTTGATGTTTGTCTTTTAGATTTTGTCTAGGTTTGACCCTTCTTGAAGTCATATTTAGAAGAAGAGAGAGATCAGAAGGTTCCACACTCAGCCCATGAAAAATTCTATGGCCATGGATTGAACACCAGAAGTTTTTCCACCACCGCAGTGAGTTCTTTTCTTTTATCCCTTCTCTTGTTTTAGATTTTTACATTGGGAACAATGTAAGTTCTAAGCTTGGGGGGATTTTCATTTTCATTTTCTTATTTTCATTCTCATTAGTTTCATGCATTCTCATGTCTTATTTTGCATTGCATTTTCATGTTGCATTTTCACACCATCATATCTCTTGGGTTTTTGGTTGAACTTGTGCCCCTCTCTTTTGAGGATTTTGAGATAGTATTGATTTGGAACCCAATTTGTTGATTCATGTAGTTGGCAACAGGCATTGTTTTAATTGATAGTAGAGGTGATCTTTTGATAGTTGATAATTAGCATAATGTTCTCTGAATTTGTGCTTCTCATTGAATTTTTAAACCTCTAAATGTGAGTTTTGAGCCTATATGGGATATATGCACTATATGATTTTTGTTCCTATTCTTTGTGTTGAGTGATATTCTTCATTGATCATGTGCTCTAGAACTTGATTTGAAACCTTTTTGAGGCAACATTTTTGGTTGCATGCTTGAATGTGATTAAGGCATTTTAGGTATTTTTTTGGCCTTCTGAATTTGTTACACTTTCATCCACTAATTGCCCATTTTGAGCCTACTGCATACTTGTTTTCTTGATACCTATGCTGAAACATTGTTGGTTATCAATTAGAATATTAAATGGAGCGAATTGGGTTTGAAAGTTGTTTGAAGGTTGTGTTGGGAATTATATGTATTTGAGGTTCCTCTTTCTGAAAAAAAAAAAAGAAAATCAAAGAAAATCACAAGATGAAAGCTTGAAAAAGAGGAGAAAGAGAAGAAGGAAAAGAAAGGAAGAAAATTCTTTGAAATATGGAGTTATGTTTTAGATTGAAAGATTGTCTTTGCTCCATTTATGTTCTATTGGATTTCTTGTGTTTATTGAAAATCTTGATGAGCCCTTTGTGTATACCTTCCTTTCTCTACCTTACCTAATATCAGTCCTATGGCCCCATTATGACCCTTGAAATACCTTTTGATTCTTGCATGCATGTTGATTATTAGTGAAAATCTGGTTTCTTATCCAGTATATGGAAGTGCATTTTCTTTGATGGATTTTGAGCGTATGATTTTCACCCTTAAACACTTTGAGTGTGGTTAGTAGAGTGAACTTGATTCAATCAGTGAGGATGCATGATTTCTGAGAACTTAGCCTCTAATTGGACTTGATTTTGATTACCTTTCAGATTCTTTGTTTGCCTTAGCCTATTGCTTGGATATTGTTTTCTCGGGTTCCTCATTCATTATTTTCTTTTGATCCCACTTCTTGGTTTGGCTTTAATTTTTGCTTGAGGACAAGCAAAGCCTTAAGCTTGGGGGGATTTGATGTGTGTGAAACAACATCATGTTTTGTTCTTGTTTTGCATGCATTCTTGAGCATTTTAGGCATTTTAGTTTCCCTTTTTAGTTTGTTTATCCCTTAGTTCGGATAACTGCGGTGTTTTTGGTGTTCTTGTGCAGGATTAATGTTGAATTGACCTTGGATTGAATGGAATGCTTGCATGTTTGAAGTTGGAGCTTAATGGATAGCAATAAAGGTACAAAAAGGCCATTCCAGAGGGAACCACGACCTGCCTGTGGTTTCTACCACGGCCATGGTACGAGGGAATCAAGAAAATACAGAAAACTGAAACAGACTCAACCACGGCCTGGCCGTGGTGGCCACCACGGCCGTGGTTCGGGGTGCGCAGCAGTTTTTAGTTTTTGGTTTTTATTTCTTTTGGGGGCTTTTGGCCCATGAAAACCCTAGGCTATTAATAGATGTTCTAAATGCAATTAGGGGAGGAAAGCTTTGATTGAAACCTAGTTCTAAAGGAGGCACGAAGGAGGCTTGGGTTCTTCATCTTCTTCTTCTTCTTCCATTGTTACGGGTTTGGGATATTTTTAAGTTTGATTTCTATTTCCTTCTTCTCTATGTCTGAGTAGTTACTTTTGTTTCTAGGATTGGGCAATGCCCTTTAATACATTGATAATGATTAATTGACGTTGTTTTCTCCTTTTATTGATCTTGATTATTCATTGATTCAATTCTTATTACTTTTATTCATGTGAATTTGTTGGCCACTTATTTGCATCTCATAGGCATTTAGGGACGTACTGAGAGGTGAACCTAAGTGTTTGAACCATTAGAATTGAACTTAAGGTCTAAATCACAAGAGTAGTTTTAGTCTTTCGAGGAATCAATGAATTACCACAAAGCGTAATGGGTTCAATTTAAATTCAATTACCACGAAAGTAGGAATTGGTTTAATTGGGCACGGGTCTTGTATCTTGAAAGAGAACATTAACTAATTTTGGGTAATTCACCTTCAATAGAATTTCAGATTTAATAAAAAGGTTGTCAATTAGGATTTGTCTTGTATCATTGTGGTACCCTAATCTTGGAAGCTTTGTTAAATCTGAAAACCCCCTTCTTGATAACTTGCTATTTTTGTTCTAAATTCTGTTTTCTTGATTTTTATTTAATTGTTTTGTTACTACGTTATTCTTAATAAACAATCACACTCTCTTTCGTTTAATTTAATCAAATTAATTAATTAATTGGTATTCATAGACTCAGTCCCTGTGGATTTGATCTTTTTATTACTTGACAACGAACCCGTACACTTGCGGATTTCACGCATCACCCCTAAATTAGCCTCTAGTGCCTCATTACACTTCCTAAACATAGCTGGGCCTTGTAGGAATATAATTATCAAAGTGTCATCTGAATTGGATTTGAATTGACCAAGATATACTTACTTTAATGCCATATGCTCCCCAAACCCAAGTCTGAACTTCCAAGCCCAATTATGTCCACTAGACATCTGATTGAGACTTCTAGCTCTTCATCAAAGTTGTAGAGATTCCTCTCAGCTTTCTTACAAGGTAAAATGTATAATTTTCAGATATCTATAACTCAAGTTATGGTCGAAATACAGAAACAGCGTCAAAACTCAATAATGCTGAAAAAATTTAATTAGGCCCAATTTGAACCTAAACTTACAAAACATGACCAAACATCAATTAATTAAGTACATGGAGAGTGTAAATGACTAAAAATGAGGGCTTATTAATGTATAAAATATGTGATTATTAGACACACAACATTATTGCTTTGCGATGCTCTAACCTCTAGATTTTGGCCTAGTGCTCCAAAAATGCTCATCATGTCGTGGCATGACAAGTCTAGCGCCACAGCATGAGAGGTCTATCTACATAATTCTGCAGTAAAATCCATTCTTCTTCTGTTTTTACAACATTCAGGCCTCCATCACTTGCAAAACTTACCTAGAAGGTCAAATTACAATTTATACAATAAAAACATAATAAAACCTAAAATTCAAGGTATTAAGATATTTAATACTTAAACTAAAGAACTTGGGTTCCCTCCCAAGAAGGACCTGATTTATAGACCCGACAGGACTTTATCTGCAGCTCCATATGCAGTTGCTTATGGGAGGAATGTCTTCCCCCTCTTCATCAAAATGAGCATGGTGCATATGCTATGGTAGCGGTTTTAACTCCACTATCGGAGCCTCCACAATGGGAGAGTTGCATGGCTTAACCACCCCATTCAAATTCAGCTAATCTAACTCCCCATCTCTCCAATCACGTGCAGAGATCAAAAGAGCTTCACTAGAGGCACCAGGGGCATTTGCACAAAATGTCATAGATGTCATCCCATCAATTACTCTCACCAAAGAACATTCTTTTAGATCTTGAGGATATTTCATAGATTTAAAAATTTTAAAAATGACCTCTTAATCTTGCACCCTCATGGTGTGCTCCCCTTTTTCCACATCAATGAGAGTTCTTCTGGTTGCCATGAATGGTCCGCCTAAAATCAAAAGGACTTTGCTATCTTCCTCCATATCTAGTATCTCTTTAACCCTTAAAAATTTTCCTTGTATACATTAATCTATACGAAAACTTGACTCTTTTGTGTGAGCTGGATAAAAGGTTCTGCTATCTTGGAAAATCCTGCGGTGAATCTCCAATACTAACCAACTAATCCTACAAAGCTACAAATCTCCGATACGATCTTCGGTCTTTCCCTTTGAAAAACTGCTTCAACTTTCGACGAATCCACAACAATTCCTTCTTTTGAAGTTATATGCCCTAAAAATTTAATCTACTCCAACCAATATCCGCATTTTGATAACTTGGCATACAACTTCTTCTCTTTCAAAATCTGAAGAGCCACACTGAAAGGTTCAGCATGTTCTTCCGAGTTTTGAGAATCGATCAAAACGTCACCAATGAAAACAACGATGAATCCATCTAAATAGGAAATAAAGATCTTATTCATGTGATCCACAATGTCGCTGGAGTATTCGTTACCTCGAACAACATTACTAAATACTCGTAATGTTCATAATGTGCCAGAAAGGTTATCTTGGAAGCATCTTCTACTTTCAAACGATCCTAATGATAATCAGAGTGTAAATTGGTCTTGGAGAAAACAACGGCTCCCCTCAGTTGATCCTTTAAGCCGTTTATCCTCGATCTTAACAGGAAGTGTCTCATAGGTCAAGTCCTTTTCTAATCGTAATGTATTTAGCGTAATGACATGGTTTGGATTAGGGACATATTTTCTCAATTGAGATACACAGAAAACATTATGAAGGTTAGAAAGAAAAGGTAGTGAAGTCATTTGGTATACTACCGGACCCATCCGACGAAGAATTTGATATGGTCCAATAAAATTCAGGAATGAGCTTCATGGATTCAAATCCAGAAATCTCTGTCTCAAGAAACACTAAAGTTTTATTGGAACAAAATAACAAGATATGGTTAGAAAATAACCAATCTCTTTCTGAGATCGAGTCTATTTATGAAAAAGGTAAACAATTAAATTAGCAGAAAAGTTCCAATTTCTAACAATGACAAGATAGTTTAAATAAACTTGGGTAATAACAATAGGCTTAGAAATGAGAATGGAAATACTCAAGTCAAAAGGAAATAAATACACAGACAACCCCAAATTCGGCTCGCATAGCCATAAGTAACAAAAGAATGGGTCACCACAGAGTCAAACATTACAATTTAAGGCTTACTTCCCATGGTACAATATCACTTGGGTAGATCTTCAGATTGGGAGGCTTCTGCTCCACTCAACGTATCAATTTCTCCTCTGGCTTTAGCCCTTGTCACACGCTTATTGCTAATGGAAGGCTTCGTCTCCTGAAAAGTACAATTCCTAAACATGTGTCCTAACTTTCCGCACTTGAAATAAACTTTTCCCTTGATCGTACAATTCCTTATTGCATGACTTTTTGCACACTTCTTACATGTCTATAAAAGTGTCACGGGCTGACTAGGTCTACTACCACTAGCACTACCTCTATACAGTTGCTGTTGTTGTTGATTTCCTGGAGGTCGCAAATACTATTTCTACTGGAATCGCTTGACCTTACGACTTCTCCTTTTTCGGAACCAATATGGTCCAATGTTATAGGGTTCCATATCTTGAGACTGATTCAACTCTAACAAAATCTAAGCGTCGACTTTCAATTCCTGCTGCTGAGCGGTCCTCTGATTCTGTTGTACTGTTACACCAACCACTCTTTGTATTGCTTCCGCAGTCGTAGCCATCCCTTCATTGTTACGTTCCATATTCCCACGTGTACGCCTATCGCGAGCCATTGCCCTTTCTTCGAAAATAGACAAGTCAAAACACAATGGAAACAAGAAGTAACCATTTCAAATAATATTGTCTCCTTTCGGAGACCATACAATACATCTCTGCATTTAGTTTCAGAGAAACACACAGCACAAACAAAGCAAACTTACCTATAAACCCAAAAGACTCAGACTTAGAATCTACTCACACTAGAGGTACCACTCTAAAGGGTGTAGGTACAAAAAAATTCTGCATGAGTTCAGTCATCTGACTGGACTCTTACTAGAAGAACCTTTATTCTCCTAGTTCGCTTAGTTGAAGTCATAGTTTCCTGTCCACACAGAACATTACATATTGAGTTAGCTAGTCATCAATATCATGTAACTGTGTAACAGTAACTATTAACATCCATCCTAAAGCAACTTATGCAATCCTCTTTTAACATCTTAAACAAGAGACAAGGAAATGCACAACACACACATAGGAATTTCTACCTGCCTAAGCACAGTCAGTCCATAACTCGGCTCAATAGAATGAACTGCTCTAATACCACCTAATGTAACACCCCCCTCCGAGAGGCATTACATTTTAGACCGACTCATTTCTCTAAAAAGAACTTTTAACCAAGTTATAAAAGTTAATGTTGTAAAATACGAGTTTTAAAAATTTGTTTTTAATGGATAACATAAGTTTACCGAAATAAATAAAAGACTCAAGTCATAAGAACTAAATAGAGAGTTTTTCATAAAACAAAGTGTACTACATCTTTAAGTACATCATCTCATGTTCCAAAAGCATCAAATTTAACTACTCCAAAAAGTAAATATATACATATAACTACCAAATGAAGATTGAGCTTTGTCCAAGTCCAAACACCTAAAGAACAGGGTCCTGCACCCGATCTTCATCTAGATCCCCTTCAGGATCCTCAGCAGACAAAGCCCACAGTCGGGACATGACATTATGGGCGAGAGTCCGAGCAATCGACTCCATAGAGTCCTCCTTAGAGGAAGCTCTCCAATCATCCCAAAGCTTCCCAAGGGGCATGTAGAATTCCAAGTGAACAACTGCATCCATAGCAAATGTAGCCGCCTCATGTCGGGTCCTACTCCAAAGCAAAGTGACATCTCCGTCATACCAAATCTGCCCCGTGTCCCACTGAACACTCCAAGCTTCGATGCCCCCATAAAACTGTAGCCTAGTGAAACCTCACGGATCTTGCCTTACCGCCATCACAGTCTTTTCCATCATAAGTATAAAAACAGAAACAAACAAAATAATACAATAGAAGAGGTGAGATCCCCTACATCAATACCATTATGGCAGCAAAAAACACAATGAAAGACAATAATGCCTTTCATATACAACGATATGAAGGAATAACAAATATAATCATATTAACACAGGGATATGACAGATCAGCAGGTATAGTCATGTTATCAACTAATATATAATTCAGCAAGGTACATCAAATACATAAACATTAACCAAACCACAACAAGATATACACTAACTTTGCATATGCACAATGTGTATGCTGACTATCCTTATGCACAATACGACCAATTCCTACTCCATGGAGCTAAAGGATTCAGAGATGAACGTTCTAGAAGACCTGTTCCCCCTCAAAAGAAAGTCTATAACAGACAACGAAAAAGATAGTATTTGTCGGGTCCTCGTCGTGCGTTGCAACGGTTTTCCGCGGCCAAGGGTATACAATGTGATAACAAATCACTAAGTGGATCACCTCGCCCTGACGCCCCCTAAGATCCATCATAGATCACACTATCCTGTAAGTTCTCATTCACTCCTAGGCATAAAAGCTGATTGTATAATGTTCAATGCATGAACAATGAAATCAAACTATCGTTATACCGTTCTCAATGGTATTAAATCAATCGCCCATACAATTGTCTAATACCATTAGTATCAATGATATTATATAATCGTCCATACAATTACATAATACCAATGATCCACTCGGATCCTATACATCGGTTCCACAATCCACTTGGGTCCAGTACGTTGGCCCAAAAGCAAAATGTTAAATCCACAATTCACTTGGGTCCAATACGTCGACCCAAAAGCACAATGCTAATGCATTCTTTCACAAAGTATCTCAGTCGTGCAAATTCAAGAGTTATCACTATCAATTCACATGAAGCATTCTTACAATTTCTTTAGCATATAGAACCATCGTTTCACCATTAGGCCTTAATTGTAACATTTTCATGAAAAAGGTAGAAATCAATCTAATCACCCAACTCTTCTAACTAAGTTCCTCGAGTGACCTCTCCTCATATCATTCACGAAAGTCTTAAAAAGAAACCACGATGTTTTTACCTCACAATTCTTTTCCTTTTCCTTTAAGTCTTTCAAGTTTTTATTATTCCTTTCTCAAGCTTATTTTTCCTCTCAAGACCGAAAAATCACTCTTTTGCCTAACGATAAAATTTATTCTTTTCTAGTATTATCTTATAAACCCTTAATTAAATTTCTCTATTATCAAGTCAACTAGATTCACTACTAATAAATCATTTTCCATTATCCTAATTATCCCTAAAATTATTTCCATTAGTATATCCAAAAGTTATTACTCCTCAAATTATGACATTATAATTATCTTCTCTCTTACTTATAAATCCTTTAACCCTAATTTATCTTCCAATTCACCTAAACAATATTTTCTAATGTTCTTTCTAAAACTTTCATTATTCAACTTCTAAATAAAATTATTTGCATCCTAATTACTCTTCCATCTCATTATCAAATATTTTAGGTCTCCAATTCACTCTTTCATCCAATTATTAAATAGCTGGCCAAAATCAATTCTTTTCAATGGTAAAAACTTGTTTCTTTCCTCTTTCAACTTGTAACCTCATGAGTCATATTTTTCTCACCTAATCATCTAAGTCCTTAATTAATAAACATTTTTCCTCATGGATACCTCTTCCTAGGCCAAGGAGGCCATGAGCCTCAAGAGGTCAAAGGGACCAAAATTCATTCCTTTACAACATAATCATAGCATGCCACATACTTTAATCATCACAATTAATTAAGTTCATGCTTACTATCAAAATCACTTCATCACATATATCCATTATGCTGTCACAATCATCTCTTGCATACAACAGCATCATATAATCATACAAACATAAATCAAAAGTCACACAATCGAGTGGATGAATCCTCACGTGGACTCTCCACTCCCAACACAACCATTCATTCCTCACCATCATAGCATGACTGATGAGGTTAATCTCTCTCTTACCTTAGGTGTAGCCTCCTAACTCCTTGTAAGTCCTCTTGAAAAAGCTTCTCTTTCCAAGAAGATCCTTAACATAAAATGACACACAAGCATCAATATTTAGGGCTTGGAAACAAAATGATTTTGAAAGAACCCATAACAACAAAATGTCTTAGTATGAGGTTTTAATTCAAGAGATGTGGATGGATGAAATTAAAGAAAATTAAGAGAGGCGGTTTAGGGTGTGGCCGTGAGGCTTTCCAAGAGAAAAGAAGAGAATTTTATACTTTGTTTTCTTGATTCTTGGTAGAAAAATGGAAATGAACTAGGTGATAGCATAAAAATCAAATCTTTGATCCTTCAAGGGCCAACGGTCGTGAGCCTTGGGAGAAAGAAATGGAAGAAAGTGTTTAATAGATGGTCGTAACAAACAAGGAAAGCTTAGGAAAGATGAGAACTTTACCATAGAAGCTTTCAAGTCCTAGATTATAGAATCACTTGAACAAGCTAAAATCTTCTCCCAAATGGTCTTAGGAAGAGATATAGAATCAAGAAGGTAGATGAGTGAAATCAAAGAAAATGAGATAAGGGTTTTGGTGAGAGTGGCCATGAGGTATAGAGAAAAATGAGAGGAGAGAAAATAGAAATCAAGAATTTCACCATAAGAGCTTCAAGTTAGGGCTTGAAAGAAAATGATGAAGATGAGAGAATTTGATGATGATCACAACATAGAAAATCATCCAAAAAGTGTGTAGATTCTAGAAATATGATTGATTAGAGCAAACAAAATGGAAGAGAGAAATTGAGACTAGTGGTCGTGAGGTATGAGGGAAAATGAGAGAAAATGAGAGAAAGAAAAAAGTAAGAGAAAATATGGAAACTTTTGAAATAAAATGGGAAATGATGCTTTGAGTGAAAAGATGACAAAGTTATCATCTATTTCCCCCCTCCCTCCAAAATCGTGCACTCCTTGGGAGAAGGAACAAGGCTTCCTTCGCAAGGTTCTCCCAAAGCTTCCTTGAGAAGCTTCTCACATTTTTTCAAAAAGTTAAATCGTGATGTCATGTGGTGATGTCACTCAGATGATCTCATAAAAGTGACTAAATAGAAATAATCTACTAAATTTTTATTACAAGATTTTGCTCGATGGATAAAAGTTACAGTTAACACTGCCGATATCTATTGTCTAATGGATAATAGAGTGTACCCAAATTTTATCGGTCAAATAAAATCTCAAAAAATGAAAACTTCATAAATTGTGTCCGACATCAGGTTTAGTAAGATTCTTAGTCACTGTTTCCATAGTCTAAGGTTTTCCGGCCTCAGGAAAATGTTTCATTTTCCCGGCCTGCTTAGTGTGCACGTAAATTGAAAAATATATTAAAATAATCAAATAATTCAAATAACTCTAGAAAAATTCACAAAAATTATAAATATTAAAAAATGAGTATATATTATGAAACAAGCAATTTTCGGGGTGTTACACCAGGCCCCAGCCGGAAGGAGAACTACTGCCCCTCCAACTTGGTGTCAAGTCAGACCAAGTCACTAAGATTGGAGCAAATTTAGAAGAAAAAGAGAGGCACCAATTGATTGAGTTCTTGTAGAAAAATAAAGACCTCTTCGCTTGGACGTCCTCTGACATGCTTGGGCTTGACCCTGCCTTCATCTGGCATCGCATATCCATAAAGAAAGATGTTAGGTCATTCTCCTAAAAGAAGAGAAAAGTTGGCCTGGAAAGGCAGCAGGTCATTGAAGAACAAGTCAAGGAGCTGCTCAGTGTCGGCTTCATCAGGGAAGTAGCCTACATAACTTGGCTATCTAACGTTGTCCTGGTGAAGAAGTCCAATGGGAAGTGGAGGATGTGTGTGGGCTAGATAGATCTAAACAAAGTTTTCCCTAAAGATCTATACCCACTTCCCAATGTGGATAAATTGGTTGACAACTCCTTTGGATTCTGTTTGTTATCATTTATGGATGCATATTCTAGGTACAATCAGATCTCAATGTACCCCAGAGATGAGGACAAAATCGTTTTCACCACTGAAAAGGCGAGCTACTGCTATAAGGTTATGCCCTTTGGTCTGAAAAATGCAGGAATCATCTATCAGAGAATGATGAACAGGATTTTTGAAGGCCAAGTAGGAAAGATGCTAGAAGTATACATTGATGATATGATAGTAAAGACTCCCTAGGCTAGATCACATGTCTCAGACCTCGAGGAAGTGTTTGCACAGCTTCAAAGACATAACATAAGGCTCATCCCCAAGAAGTGCACCATCAGGGTCCAAGCAGGCAAGTTCTTGGGCTTCATGCTAACTTACCGTGGGATTGAGGCGAATGTAGACAAATGCCAAGTGGTGCTCAACATGCGTAGCCCACAGAACATTAAAGAAGTACAATAGCTAACAGGTCAGATTGTGGCTCTCATACATTTTCTTGCTAAAGATGCTCATAAATCTCTTCCCCTCTTCAAATTGCTTAAGAAGGGAAAAAGTTTTGAGTTAACTCCGGAGTGTGAGGAAGCCTTTGTATCCTGGAAGAACCTTCCATCCTCTCCCCTAATACTGACAAGACCAGAACCCGATGAGATATTGTACATGTACCTCTCAGTCCATTAAGAGGTCGAGAGTTCAGTGTTGATCTGGGAGATGGTGGAAGGGCAAAAGCTTGTCTACTTTGTGAGCAAGGTATTACAAGGCCCCAAGCTCCAGTATCAAAAATTAGAGAAGGTTGCCTTCACACTCATCACTATGACTAGAAGACTCAGATAGTACTTTCAATGTCATCCTGTGGTAGTGAAAATAGACCAACATATTCGTCAAATACTGCATAAGCTAAACCTAGCAGGAAGAATGATTGCCTGGTCCGTCGAGCTTTCTAAGTTTGGGATCGTATATAAGCCCCAACTGGCAATAAAGGCACAAGTACTTTCAGACTTCCTAGCAGAGCTTACTTTAGACCCTGGTGATCCTGAGGGGATTTTGTGGACCCTATTCGTTGATGGATCCTCAAACCCCAAGGGGAGTGGTGCTGGGGTAATTTTGAAAAATTTTGAAGGAGTTACTATAGAAAACTCCCTGAAGTTTGAGTTTCTCACTTCAAACAATCAAGCAGAATACGAAGCATGTATAGTTAGATTGGTAATGGCCAAAAACTTAGGAGCGGCAAAGATCACACTTTGCAATGACTCCCAACTTATGACCTCCCAGATTCAAGGTGATTACCAAGCCAAGGGGTCCCTCCTTCAGAAGTACTTAGCCAAAGTCCAAGGGCTCCTCAAACATTTCCAAGCTGCTAAGATAAAGCACATCCCTAGGGAACGAAACTCTAGGGCAGGCCTCTTGTCTAAACTAGTCAGCACTAAGAGCCCGGGCAATAACCTCTCTGTGGTCCAAGAGACCCTCTCTCAACCTTCCATCACGAATGTAGCCATTTTCCAGGTGGAAGGAGAAGAACGTACTTCGATCACCCTAATCATGGAGTATCTGGAGCCAGGTCCAATGATCCAAAGGAAGCCTCCAAATAAATTAGAACTGTAGTCAGGTACACTATCTAAGATGGGCAATTATATCGATGTGGGTTCTCCTTACCTCTCTTTAAATGCCTCACGCCAAAAGAAGCAAAATATATACCAACTGAGGCCCACGAGGGGAGTTATGGACACCACTTAGAGGGCAAAGTCTTAGCTCTAAAAGCACTCAGGATCGGATACTATTGGTCAACGATGGAAGCTGACTCCCTCGCACATATCTGAGTCTATGATAAATATTAGTGCCACTCGAACCATTATCAGGCTCCCCTAGAGGAACTATCCACAACGTTTATACCCTGGCCATTCTACAGATGAGGTATGGATATCATGGGCCTGTTCCGTCAAGCACTTGGACAATTGAAATACTTGGTGGTGGCCATGGACTACTTCTCCCAATGGATTGAGGCAGAACCCCTTGTCATGATCACCTCTACTCAGATCCAAAGATTCAATTTATGTCACATCATCACCAGGTTTAAGATTCCAAAGTCCATTATGATGGACAACGAGACTCAGTTCAAAGAAAAAGATTTCGAAGAGCTGCTTGCTAGGTTAAAAATCAAGCACCATTATCGTTCTGTTAAGAATCCCAAGATGAATGGGTAAGCTAAAGCCGCTAACTGGGTTATTATCTACGAAATTAAAAGGAGGTTGGACAAGCTAAGGGAAACTGGGCAAAACAACAAGATCATGTCTTCTGGGCCTACCAGACTACTCCTCACTCTACAACAGGTGAGACCCCATTTAAACTCACTTTTGGGTTTGAGGCTATGATCCTGGTGGAAATAGGGGAACTAAGCTGGCATCACCAACAATTCTCGCTTAACACCAACCTTGGACTAATCAGAGGATACTTGGATCTTCTGGAAGAAAGAAGGCGCGTCGCTCATATACGCGACGCCGCCATCAAACAGAAGATGATGACTCATTATAACTTGAAGGTTATCTTGAGAAAATTCTAGCCAGGAGACTTAGTACTCCAGAGAGTGAACATTAGTGGTAAGAATGCCTCTCAAGAGAAGTTAGCCCTAAATTGGGTAGGCCCCTACCGCATTGTGATCAGCCCTAGCAAGGGAGCTTACACCTTGGAGACATTAACGGACAAGCAAATCAAAAATTATTAGAATGTGGACAAACTTAGAAAGTACTATAGTTAAGTGCTTTTTGAGGCCTAGTCTCTTAGTTTACTTTATATTTAATCTACCTCAGTTTTTGTGGGTATACATTGTATGGGCTTCGGTCCTTTGCTCAATCAATAAAACGATGTTTTTATACATCTTATATCTAAAGTCTCAATATACCTTCAAGCTGAACTCTGTCTTGAGAATGTCTACAGAGCCCATTCCTTATGGGATCCAGAATTTCTTTAAACAATTCAAAGACCCTAAAGCTAGAAAACACCTTGAGAATGTCTAGAGCCTATTCCTTATGGGATCTAAGGTCTCTTAGATTCTAGGTTAAGAGGTAAAACCCATAAAATCCATTTGTGTGTTTTGGTTGCGAGTTATGGACACATACCTATATCCTCAACACTTAGCCATAACCATTTTTGTGGGTGTGAAATTAATTGGCTACACGGGTTATGACATTCGTGGTCGGCTATCAGGTACCTACCGTGAATGTCTTATGTTAAATAGATTCTGAAGTTCAAAATTCCTAAATATTAGGAGATTTTTTGAACTAGACCATAAACATTAAAGACCTTGGCTGTGGATCACCTTAAATTTTGCCTAAGTCCTAAGTGCAATATTGAGTGCTCAAATGTTTTGGGCGTTGAACCCCGGACCAAGGTTCTACTTAATTAAAGACCCCGGTTATGGATCACCTTAAATTGATTATGAAGTTGAAAATTCCTAAGTGTTAGGAGATTTTCTGAACTAAACCATAAACATTAAAGACCCTTGTTATAGATCACTTTAAATTTTTCCTAAGTCCTAAGTGGAATAATGAGTGCTCAAATGTTTTAGGCGTTGGACTCCGAACCAAGGTTCTACTTGATTAAAATTCTCCTAAGTCCTTAAACAGTTACCAAGTGCACATTTATGGGTGTTGGACCCAATTTGGACCATGGAAAAGAAACAAGCATACAACGCTAAGTTATAAGGGCAAAAGAAATGTACTTAATATACCCCGACAACTAGAGTAATTATCTTTACAAAAGTTAAATGCCCTACGCAGTGGGCAAATGAATGTAATAAATGAAAAGGAAAATAGGAAAAGGCAAGTTAAGCTTCAGCTCCATCTCCCTCTAGACTCTCTTGGTCCTCATCCGATGCTCCACCATCACCTTCCGTTGCATCGAGCACACCAGTTGAAGGCCCGACAGTGGGGACACCAGCAATAGCTTGATTCGCCTCCCCCACCATCACCAAGCCGCCGTCCTGGATTAGCATGTTAGGATTCAATCCTTCCAAGGCCATGGTGACATTAGGATTGAAGTGTTAGACTTGAGCAACTGCATTATGGAACTGTTCACCACCAATGTTTGTACAAATTGCCTTTAACTCCGCATAATCCTTTCCCAATTATGCCATTTTGGCTAGAAGATCCTGAATCTGAACTCAGAGTTTGGCAGAGGTCTTTCCAAAAGTGGCCCTCTCTTTCTTGAGCTTAGACCTAGAATCGGCTAGCTTCTTTTTTAGGTCTTGGGCCTTCGATTTAGTCTTTTCCTTGTCCTTGGATGCCAGTTCATGCTTCCAAGCTCCCTCTGCCTCAACCACCTTCAACTGCTTGCCCGATTTCTTCTCAAATTCCACCAAGGTCCCCTCAAGACTTGGCTTCAAGCGGCCCAGAGTGCGAAGGTCTGGAACCTCAACAGAGTCTCTAGCGAATTCTTCTGGGTAATGTACTTCACAACTTCATCGCTCAAGAGCCACTCATCGATAAACTCTCTAGGCTCCGCATGCCCTGTAATTAGGGGCATTGGATCTTCTCTTTCCTCTTCGTCTGCCTCTATTGCTATCCTCTGCCCTAGTGCCTTCACCTGCCTTTCTCTTCTTCCTCTAAAGAGGTTGTACAGGAGAATCCAACTGATCAAGAGTAACTTCAATAATAAGATCCTAAGCAACAGAAGCCGAAGTGATGGGTGCAGGAGCATTAGAAGGTCCGGCCCCCCCTTTCCTTACCTTGAAAGCATGAAAGGCGACAGGAGATGATCCAAATGCCATGTATTCTGCAACAAAACATGAAAATCAAACAAGTTTAAAATAGCTAGAAAGAAAAATACCGAAAGCAAGAGGTAAAGACGAACTACGGACTATGACCTAATACCTACCAGTATAACCCCAAGAACTTCATCATCAGGGGTTTCCATAAGATCCTTGCAAGGAATCAACCTAACTTCTCAAGCCCATACATTCATGAGCGTAATACACTCAGTGTCATCATGGTCAAGATTGTGCTTTTCCTTTTCAATTAACCCAATAGGGGTGCTCCATGCCTGGTTTGTCCAATATAAGTCAAAACTCAGTTCCCCATTCGCATCCAGAAAGAACAGACGAGTGCTTGGTACTGCCATTAGCTTGAAGAACTTTCCCTTGAAGCCTTTGAAGCTATCCTAGAAGACTTCGAACACCTTCCATCCGGACCATGACCGAATCGTTATCCAGTTCTTTTGCATTGCCCCTTCCCTTTGGGGACACCATCGAGTGAACAAGTAGAAAAAAGCATTTTTCGAGTACCGTAGTCTGATTTCCTGGCAAAATCTTTCAAAAGCAAGAATATTTCCCTAATTGTTGGGGTAAAGTTGGGACGGAGCCATATTGAGAGTACAGAGGGCTGCTATTTGGAAATCGGTGGATGGAATCTGGAGTCCCAACCAAATGAAGAGGTCTTTGTACATAAACATGAAGTGTGCGCCCGCCTCCTAACTCAAACACTCTCTCTTGTTCTCCTCAAGAGCCAGAATTTGATACTTATGGTCCCCTACGCCATCTTCTGTCAGTCTCAAATACACTTTGAGCTCCTCAAGCTTCTCCCTAATTCAAAACACAGACTCGTTGTTCTAGATGTCGTCTCATACCAAGGGGTATACGATCCTCCTGGGGGCAAGTATCAAAGGTCCCTCAACAATCGACCTCCTTTGCACTGTCGCTCTTCTCTTTTTTATTAAATTCCTAGAAACACTCATAGAGGCCGATAAGACGCTATCAAAATCAAGAATACCCTAGACATGGGGGGAGAGAAGACATCGCTCTCCGTACCTTGTCAATTACACCTATTGCAGGTACTGGCCTCCACGCCCTAAAAGGTCCACGAACCAGTAAGGGCGTCTCCCCTGCTCACAATGCGATAGAGAAGGTGCTCTAAATAACAACACCATAGAGTTAGGCCTAAAAACACTGGTATCCCAACTTATTTTAAATAAGAAAGAAAGGAAAATACCCAAAATACAGAAGATAACAACCCTCTGCCTTAGGGTAATGCTAAAAATAGTAAAAAACAGAAGGTAGGGGGAGACATACCTTGAAGAAACAAAGAAAATTGATGATTGGAATAAGGGAAACCGTTGAAAACTGGTAAAAACTATTGTGAACTATTCAAAACCACACTTCTCCATTGTTCACGACTACCAAAAATCACTTTAAGTTGCCGGGGTTTAGAGAGGAATAGTAAAGTATGGAAGAGACGCCTCAACCCCTATTTATAGAGGCAAGACGGTTGAGGGACAATTTCATCCAAACACTTAGGATTTCAAAAGCCCTTCATCATGGTGTGTAGAACCGTAACCACATCTGTTTAGTCAGAGTGCACCACATGAACTTTATAGCTGTCACAGCAGTTGAAAGGACGGTTGCTCAGAAAACCAAATGTCACGCAAGCCCTACAATTGAGTCTGAATTTTTTCAACAGACCCGTGTTTAACAATGGAATGTTCGCCTCTAATCATTTTGATGCGTGGGTGATTATCGGACTACGGTGTACACACGAATGTTAAGTGATGACCTTGATCAATGCCTCCCAATTAAAGCTCTTAACCCTTTGCGGGTAACACGGACCACAACTTCCTGTAAAAAGCAGATTCCGTCACCCTAGGGCATTGTGACTTACCTTGATACTTTGCTATATTAGCTAAGCATCAAGTTAAGGGAAACTTGAGCATGACAAGGTTAAATGATGAGTGTTGGACTCATCTCGGTGGAAAAAAGCAAAAAATGGACAATAGAAGATATAAGATTCGAAAAAGAAATTTTATTATTCTCGTTCTATGCATCGTCAGCTTTACAAAAAAGAGTACATAAACTACTCTAAGTCAAGAATGCCCACTGGAGAGAGCCAAGAAGGACGTCAGATAAAGATAATGATGATGATGATGACCACTGACCACGGCCACCCCTAAAGTTCTTCTAAAAACTAACACCTATTTCTTCCCTGTTGGCCAACATGAGGAGAATGTTTCACTCGAAGTTGCTCCAAGAGTTTGTTCCACCCTCCTACATATCCAACTGCACTTAGGAGTAAAACCAAGGCACTTGGCTAGTGCCTCTAGAACAGTTGAGAAAAGAGAAGGACAGAGTGCGAAGCGTCTCAATGCATCACAGGAACTACAACAGAAATGGTGAATCCTCCCGGCGTGCGTAGAAAGGTTGCACACCCTTGCGTATGCTGGGAAAGAAAGGCTTTTGCTGCTCAGATGCATGTTGACTAACCTACGTAGGACAGCTACTTGGTCCTCACAGAACCATTACGCCTAATAAGAAATGCCTCCATTTGAGGAATGTGTTGGGAAAAAGGAAACACCTTCAAGAATTTTGGAAAGAATGGGAAGAAGATCTCAAAAAGAAACATGGCTCTCCACAAATTACAACCTCATTGCAAGCATCCCTTATTTATAAAGGGAATAAAGCATTCTAATTAGCTCCCGAGAAGGCTAACTGACTGCACATTCGAGGCCACGTCTTAATGCCCTTTCCTCGCAATTGGCCATAAGAATAGCGGGTAGTGGGGAAACAACTTGAAACTGCTATCCTTTTTTAAAAAGTCTTTAATTCCTAATAAAGTCAAAGCGACGGTTCCCAAATGAATTCAGACTGCTACAAACTGCAGAATAAAGTTGCAAGAAAAGACAAGATAGACCCCGTGAACTACACATGGAGGCAACATATGTCATACCTCGAATGACGAAATGACAATGTAAGCAGAGTGATCCAATTCAGATCCCGACCTTATGCATTAACCCCAAAGGCATACTATGATGTATCACGAACCTTGGCCTCTGGAAAAAACATTGCGAGATCCAATGTTTACATTGACTAGGATCCCTTTGTCTATCACATGCCTTGTTTTCCTATCAATCTCAAATATCTTGATACTTAGTTATCCTATCTAAGTGTCAAACTGGGGGTAACTATTCTGGACCATGATCCAGACCACGTCTAGCGGATTAACCCGGCACACGGTACTATCAGTTTTCGCCACGGACATCCCAGTTAAGCATAGGTGACGCATTGTCAGGATCTCGATACCATGTACTTCGGACCGCGACATTGGGCAATTGCATCAAGATCATGAGATTTGCACAATGGATAACTCCCAAAATATCTGTAATTGTCAATCACAATCTTACGAAATTATAGCACCCATAACCTCCTCAAACTGCTCATAACTACAATATTAATGTTTCAAACTCATAGGGATTTCCTATTATAATTAAGGGAGACAAAACCCTAATTACACTCTATAAATACTAGGCTTATTTACCTTCTACACGTAACTTATTACTTATAGCATAAACCCTTCTTGTGCATAGCCTAACTTGAGCATTGAAATCTTTTTACAAGTACCAATCCCCCGGTTCCAACACGCTTTGTTGCTGCTACACAAGGAGGAAATTATCAGAATGTGTCTATTCAGGTACAACTCAATATTTACTATTGAACACTATGTATTCAATTTGAGACTAACAAAAAGAACACTTAGACTTCTTGGCAAAAAATGTATGATCTGAGAGAGTTTGCAACACTGATCTTAGATGAATAACATGTTGATCCATGTGCTTAATGAATACAAGTATGTTATCAAAAAATATAGTCACAAACCTTCTCAAATAAGATTGGAAAATGGCATTCATTGTGGCTTGAAAAGTTGTTGGTGTGTTGGTGAGGTCAAAATGCATTGCTTGAAACTTAATTTGTCTTGATGAGTTCTAAATGCTGTTTTGAATTTATCCCATAAGTGCATCCATATCTGGTGATATCTAGCCTGTACATCGAGCTTAAGAGACTATTGTAGAGTGATGTGGATTATAAGTTACAAACCCAAGTGCAGGTTATTTCAAGTAATAAAATCTCGGGAGTCCGAGGTCGATCCATAGGGATTTGATGAAGAAAAGTTCTTTAAGGTAAGAAGAAGATTTGTCACAATACTAAAGGTGATAAAAGTTGTTCACAGATGAAAAGGATTTGCTTGGGCGAGGAGATCCACTCTTAGTAATAATGTTGGGAATTGCGGATACATCACACAGTGAAAAAATGGGATTCCCACCAAGGATCCATGCGAAAAGCCATAATCTGAGTTTTAAAATATTTACCTCTTGAAGCGTAATCAAAAGGAAGTGACGTGAATTACCAACACCATAATAGCAATGATGTCTCTGCAGTATCCACATGAACAGACTCACGAACATCCAACGTCTGCAAAGAGGAGTCTCACGTCTCTCACACAGTGCTAGCTGCGAAGAGAAGAGAAGAAACATGTCACTCTCTCACTCACTTTTCTGTAGGTGCGACTAGGGTTATGTAACATATGTGTGTCTTAGCAGCCCCCTTAACAATACTATTTATAATAGTGACTGCCTTAAGTGAGTGTGAGCAGCAGTAAGGTAAGCTGTGTAACCCTAGACTCATCTGTTATAAGTCTGGCCCATATTTGAATTCGAGTCCAACTTGGATCTATTGCTCTAATTTTAGTCTGCTCTATGTGTGTGACCCTGCAGGTACTCATTACGTTGGCAGTAATATTAAAATATCATTTTAATATTACAAGTAGTGAGCGGTGTCTAGCAACACATCGCTACTACCCAAGTAATGAGAATGTCAGTGATTTGACATAACCTTTCCGTGACTAATGTTTTCATGTCATTTAGTCCCTTTGTCAAGATATCAAGATTGAATATAAGGCATGGAATGCATCACCCTTGTATAGTCCAATCCTTCATTTCCTGATATTCGAGTAGACTTTATAACAACAAATGAGATCAATATCTCATATTGACTTATTTGAGCATGACCATGCATTTCGCATTCTCACTCAATCACGGGGCTCGAAGATATCGCTCCTATTATGTAGGAGTGACAAATCCCATCTAGGTCACTCATATCCTTTTGCATGATTCATGGTATGTCCAATAATCAATTTTATAATCACCTTGTTACAAATGACGTTTGATGGCATTAAAACACACAACTCCTCATGTTGGAATTGTAGTGATTTCAAGTCAAAGGACCACAACCACCATTGTTACTATGAGAATCGCTTATGACACTCACGTAACGATCCATGTAGTGTTCTCATGGCGGGTTAGTCTAGTACATCATTACTCTAACATGTACCCATATGAAGACTTAATATCTCATATCCATGACCCGTGAGATGTGGTCATCAGTCTATGCACATACTAGTCTCAATGCATTATTGTTGTCCTAATTAACAATAATACTTGACTAGGGACATTTAAGAATAGTGTTATAACCAAAAGGATCTCACGATCAAGTCATCCACTTGATGTCCTATGGCATCAAACTTACTATTCTAAGGACTTTATTATGTTTATTAAAAAAGAACACAATAAATGAAATGCCTCATATATTAAAATAGCATAATAGAATGTATGTAAATACAGAAAATGTATCAGCCTCTAGGGCATACACCAACAATCTCCTACTTGCACTAGAGCCAATCAGGCATATGTCTAATGCCTAAAGACCTAGTGTGACCCTCATGCTTCTGCTATGCAAGAGGCTTCGTCAGTGGATCAGTAATGTTATCATCTATTGGTACTCTGCATATCTTCACATCTCCTCTATTGATGATCTCTCGAATGAGATGGAAGCGCCTAAGTATATGTTTGGATCGCTGGTGAGATCTAGGTTCCTTAGCTTATGCAATGGCTCCATTATTATCACAATAGAGGTCCACTGGGTCCACAATGCTAGGAATAGTGCCAAGTTCAGCAATGAACTTCCTGATCCAAATGGCCTCCTTTGCTACATTGGAGGTAGCAATATACTTAGCCTTTGTGGTAGAATCTGTGACTGTCTCCTGCTTTGCACTCTTCCAGCTCATAGCCCCACCATTTAGGCAAAAAACATAACCCGATTGCTATCTGGAGTCATCCTTATTGGTTTGGAAGCTAGCATCAGTGTAACCCTTTACAACTAGCTCTTCCTCGCCTCCATATACTAAGAACGAATCCTTACTCTTTCTCAAGTACTTAAGGATGTTCTTGACAGCAGTCCAGTGACTCTCACTGGGATCATACTGGTACCTGCTCGTCATGCTCAAAGCATACGAGATGTCTGGTCGAGTACATAACATGGCATACATGATAGATCCAATTATAGATGCATATGGAATCTTACTCATGCGATCCCTCTCATCTTGGGTAAAAGGGGATTGAGCCTTAGATAGGCTTACACCATGCGAAATAGGCAAGAGTCCTTTCTTGGATTCATGCATGTTAAACCATCTTAACACTTTGTCTATGTATGTACTCTGACTTAGGCCAAACAGTCTCAATGATCTATCTCTATAGATCCTGATACCTAACACATAGGTAGCTTCACCCAAGTCCTTCATAGAGAAGCAGTTCCCTAACCAAGTCTTTACGGACTGTAGGGTAGGGATGTCATTTTTGATAAGTAGTATGTCATCTACATACAATACCAGAAAGATAATAGTGCTCCCACTAACCTTCTTGTAGACACAAGATTCTTCTTCATTCTTGATGAAACCAAACTATTTTATTGTATCATCAAAATGAAGATTACAGCTTCTGGAAGCTTGCTTCAATCCATAAATAGATCGTTACAATTTGCACACCTTTCCAGCATCCTCTGGAGTGGCAAAACCCTCAGGTTGTGTCATGTACACATCCTCGAGAAGATTTCCATTAAGGAACATAGTTTTGATAGCCATTTGCTAGATTTCATAATCATGGTATGCTGCAATAGCAAGCAAGATCCGAACGGATTTAAGCATCGCAACTGGGGAAAAAGTCTCATTATAGTCTACACTATGAATTTATTTGAAACCTTTAGCCATTGATCGTGCCTTAAAGGTATGCACATTACTATCCATGTCAGTTTTCTTCTTGAAAACTCACTTGTACCCAATGGGTTTTACACCTTCAGGTGGGTCAACCAAGATCTATACCTGGTTGGCATACATGGAATCCATTTCAGATCTCATGGCCTCAAGTCATTTCTCAGATTCTGGGCCAATAATGACTTCCTTGTAAGTCATAGGCTCATCTTGATCCATGAGTAATACGTCACCTTGTTGGGTCATGAGAAATCCATATCTCTCTAGTTGATGACGTATCCTGTTAGACCTATACAGGTCTTGTGCTACTAGAGCAGGTTGCTGTTTCACAACATTTTGTAGAGGCTGCTCTATTTCCAGCATTGGTTCATTGCTGCTTTGTGAAACTTGAACTTCTTCAAGTTATACTTTCCTCCCACTGATTCCTTTGGAGATAAACTCCTTTTCTAGAAATACAGCAGTCCGTGTGACAAACACTTTTCCCTCGGTAGGATTATAGAAAAAGTATCCCTTGGCTTCCTTTGGATACCCTACAAAGAAGCATTTATCTGATTTAGATCCAAGCTTATCTAAAAATTGACGTTTCACATAAGCTTTATAGCCCCAAATCTTCAAGAAAGACATACTAGGCCCTCTCCCAGTCCATATCTTATATGGTGTCTTTTGAATTATCTTAGATGAAACACGGTTAAGTGTGAAAGTTGTTGTTAATAGAGCATGTCTCAAGAAGGAGCCTGGAAGGTTTGCATGAGTCATCATGGATCGGACCATGTCCAACAAGGTCCGATTCCTCCTTTCAGAGACATCATTCCATTGCGGTGTTCCTGGAGGAGTGAGTTGAGATATTATCCCACACTCTTTCAGATGATCATCAAATTGTTGGCTTAAGTATTCACCTCCTCGATCTGATCAAAGGATTTTAATACTATTTTCAAGTTGGTTTTGTACTTCATTCTTGAATTCTTTGAACTTTTCAAAGGATTCAGATTTATGCTTCATAAGACATACAAATCCATATCTACTGAAATCATCAGTAAATGTAATGAAGTATTGAAAATTGCCTCTAGCCAGTGCGTTTAGTGGCCTACATACATCATTATGTATGAGGCTTAAAAGATCACTAGCCCTTTCACCTTGTTTAGTAAATGGGGCCTTTGTCATCTTTCCCAATAAACAAGATTCACATATCTCATATGATTCGAAATCAAACGAGTCCAAGAATCCATCTTTATGGAGTTTGGAGATGCGTTTCTCATTTATGTGGCCTAAATGACAATGCTAGAGAAAAGTTGGGTTCAGATCGTTTAATTTAAACCTCTTTGTATTTATGTTATAGACGGGCGTTTCGAGATCAAGGACATAAAGTCCATTACTCAATTGTGCACTACCATAAAAAATATCATTCATATAAATAGAACAACATTTGTCTTTTATAATAAAAGAAAAACCTTTCTTATCCAAACAAGAAACAGAAATGATATTCCTACTAATAGCAAGCACAAAATAGCAGTTCTCTAACTCTATTACAAGCCCAGTGGGCAAAGATAATAAGTAAGTTCCTACAGCTAATGTAGCAACCTTTGCTCCATTTCCCATTCGTAGGTCCACTTCGCCCTTTGTCAATGGTCTACTGCTCTTTAGATCCTGCACATTTACACAAATGTGAGATCCACATCCAGTATCTAATACCTATGATGCAGAAGTAGATAAATTGACTTCAATAACAAAAAATATCTGAAGTGGAAGTCTCACTTCCTTTCTTTTTCTTGAGCTCCTCCAGGAACTTGGCACAGTTCCTCTTCCAATATTCGGTCTGACTATAGTGGAAGCATGTACCTTCCTTAGCCACTCCACCCACTAGTTTCAAGCCAGAAGTGCTGGGCTTAGACTTATCCTTGCCCTTGCCCTTTTAGTTGTCCTTAAGCTTTTTCTGCTGTTTCTTGCCCTTATTCTTTTGGACCATCATTATGGTTTTTCCCTTGCCTTTGTTTATGTTTTGCTCAGCAGTTCTCAACATGCCTAGCAACTCTAGTAGTGATTTGTCAATTTCATTCATGTTATAGTTCATGACAAATTAACTAAAACTTTCTGGCAACGATTGCAGGACTAAGTCAATGGCCAACTCTTGGCCCAAAGGAAAACCAAGTCTCTCTAGGTTTTCAATGTACCCAATCATCTTGAGTACATGAGCACCAACAAGGCTTCCTTCTACCAGCTTGCATTGAAACAGTACTTTAGAGACCTCGTATTTCTCATGTCTGGCCTGCTCTTGATAGAGCTTCTTAAGGTGTACGATCATATCATAACCATCCATGTTCTCGTGTTGCTTTTGGAGCTCAGAGTTCATGGTGGCCAGTATTAGACATCCGATGTCCAAGGCATCATCTTGACGCTTCTTATAAGCATCCTTTGCAATTCTAAGGGCATTAGCAGCAGGTGGCTCAGGAATAAGTTGTTCTAGTACATACAGCTTTTTCTCTTTCTTGAGGACAATCCTCAAATTCTTGTATCAGTCTAGAAAATTCGTTCCAGATAACTTGTCCTTCTCAAGGATGGATCACGGTGATAAGTTACATGATGTATTTATTGCCATGGTAATCTATCAATAGAAATAGAAAAATATAAGTATCATGCCATAAACATATTTAATGAGGTCTTTTAATTGAATATGCCTCCCACTATTTTATTCAAGTCAATGACCCTCAGCATTGACTCGGAAAATCCCATCGTAAGATTTCCAAGTGGGCCAAGATCTATATTTCACCTAGTTTTGAGTCAGCTTTGGCTAATCACCCAAAATTCAGTTAATTAGGTAGGAAACACTTTCCAATTGCATCACATGTAGCTCTTGGATAGTTAAGTGAATAACACTTATTCCAATCCATTTAATAGACTAAAGCCCAACTTCATGCCTCTAAGCCTTCAATCCTATTGAAATGGCCTAGTTAAGTCAGACCTAATGGTTGGCAGTTGGATATTACCCTTATCCTGTCGCATCTTACTAATGTAGATAAAGGCATCCTGCTTTGAAAGACCTACACTTGATCGATATTAGTCTTGACGAGTGTCACGCATTGGAAGGTATCACAAAATGACTTAATATTTACTTTGAGAGAATTTTATTATTATTAGATCTCACCATTTATTAAACTGTTTATCATACTATAAACATTATCCATGCATCTCATACATAAAAGGCATATAATAAAAGTGACATGGTTATGGCCCCCTAATAGAGTAGCATAAAGAAAGCCAGCTTCACCAAGCATCTCCTACCAACATCCTCACTTGATGTTGTCTTCTTGTCTCCACATGATAATTACATTATATAGAAACCTCTTTCACATTCGAGGGCAGTTAGGTGAGAAGAGAATGTACAATCAGAATGTAGAGAGAAAGGCACGACATGCAGGTTATATTTATAAAAACCAAAAAGCATAAAAAGAGAACTAAGGCCATAACCATGCATCATGCATCACAAAGAATATACAAACTCAAAACAATAATACATTATTATTTTCGTGAGTCATAAAATTGGATAGAAAATATTGCGTTTTCGAATAACACATTACCCAGAGGTAGCACGGGGGTCCCGAAAAATTGAACTGTAAATAAGAGCTGAATCTCTTGCGCTTCCCTTGACGGCTAGGGTATCAACACTTGAACCCTAAACCCGAAAACACATGAACACTTCACGCGTCGCAAGGAACTCTTATGCTGTTGTTCAACACTTGAACTGCGCCGCTTGTGCAGAAATAAGGATTCCATAATCCTTGCTGCCATAAACCAAGAACAAGGTTTCCATAACGTTGTACGTATCAAATACATACCAAAAAGCTTCGCAAAAACATACATCTTGATACAAAACGGTTTTCACAGAACATATGAACATCTTCATGGGTTTTTGAAGATAACATCACAGTTTTGCATACAGCACAAAAAATAGAATATGATTTCACAAAAGGGTTTCATTCGTTTTCTGAAATAACATATTAAAGATCATATCTTTTATCAAAAAACAAGAATAGCAAACATGCTATCTCATGCAAAATGAAAATAGAAAATTGAATCATGGTTTCGCAAGACTCTCTGATACCACTATTGGGAATTGTGGATACATCACGCAGTGAAAAAATAGGATTCCCACTAAGGATCCATGCGAAAAGCCATAATCCAAGTTTTAAAATATTTACCTCTTGAAGCGTGATCAAAAGGAAGTGACATGAATCACTAACACCGTAATAGCAACGATGTCTCTGCGGTATCCACACGAATAGACTCACAAACGTCCAACATCCACAAGGAGGAGCTTCACGTCTCTCACACAATGCTAGCTGCGAAGAGAAGAGAAGAAACCTGTCGCTCTCTCACTTACTTTTCTGTAGGTGCGGCTAGGGTTATGTAATATATGTGTGTCTTAACAGCCATTTAGCAGTGCTATTTATAATAGTGATTGCCTTAAGTGAGTGTGAGCAGTAGTAAGGTAAGCTGTGCAACCCTAGACTCATCTGTTATGAGTCTGGCCCATATTTGAATCTGACTCCAACTTGAATTTATTGCTCCAATTTTAGTCTGCTCTATGTGTGTGACCCTGCAGGTTCTCATTATGTTGGCAGTAATATTAAATCCCATTTTAATATTACAAGCAGTGAGCGGTATCTAGCAATACATCGCTGCTACCCAAGTAATAAGAATGTCAGTGATTTGACATAACCTTTTCGTGACTAATGTTTTCGTGTCGTTTAGTCCCTTTGTTAAGATATCTAGATTGAACACAAGGCATGGAATGTGTCACCCTTGTATAGTCCAATCTTTCATTTCCTGATACTCGAGTGGACTTTGTAACAACAAATGAAATCAATATCTCATATTGACTCATTTGAGCATGGCCATGCATTTCACAGTCTCACTCAATCAGGGGCCCGAAGATATCGCTCCTGCTATGTAGGAGTGACAAATCCCATCTAGGTCACTCACATCCCTCTACATGATTCGCGGTATGTCTAATAACTAACTTTATAATTACCTTGTTACAGATGACGTTTGATGGCATTAAAACACACAACTCCTCATGTAGGAATCGTAGTGATTTTAATTCAAAGGACCACAGACACCATTGTCACTATGAGAATCGCTTATGACACTCACGTAACGATCTATGTAGTGTTCTCATAGTGGGTCAGTCTAGTACATCATTACTCTAATATGTAATCATGTGAAGACTTGATATCTCATATCATTGACCCATGAGATATGGTCATCAGTCTATGCATATACTAGTCTCAATGCATTATTGTTGTCTTAATTAACAATAATACTTGACTAGGGACATTTAAGAATAGTGTTATAACTAAAAGGATCTCACGATCAAGTCATCCACTTAATGTCCTATGGCATCAAACTTACTATTCTAAGGACTTTATTATGTTTATTAAAAAAAAGAACAAAATAAATGAAATGCCTCATATATTAAAATAGCATAATAGAATGTATGTAAATATAGAAAATGTATCGGTCTCTAGGGCATACACCAACAAATAAATTAAAGACATGATTATTTCTTTTTATAACTCAATTGAAATCACATATAATGGAGGTTCTAATTGGAAAATACAACATTCAAAGTTCAATTAAGATTATTATGCAATCATATTATGGTTCCATTAATTATCCACCAACACTTGTAAATTGTCTCAAGCATCCACTGTGCCAATGTCTTGTCTACAATGAATCAAGTTCTTCATTATACAAGAAGGGTTTCTAAATTGATTAGAAACAACATATAACACATAAAATGATCACTTAAAAATATATCATTTAAGCACAAGAAGGAAATTAATTTAACCTCAACTTATTACCAAAGCTTCACCCTTTCACCCAAGTAAAATGAGAATCAGTTACTCATAGACAAGAGAAAAGAAAGAGAGAAGAAGAAGAAGATGAGCATAACTTCTATTTAGAACAAAAGAAAACTACCACAAAGGAAACAATTAATACCCAAGCATGATATTGATCTCTGAGCTAACTTTCACAAATGATCAGTCATTGCTCCCTTTTATAGAGATAAAGGAGATAAAATAATAATAGAGTTATTTGATTATGAGTACAAAATGCCAAAGGAGTTGTTTGATAATGATGAATGAGTGAAAAATTATAGAGATTCTTGTCTCTGAAATGTTTCAGTTCTGAGCTCATGGCATGCGTCATTTCTTGGATAAGTGGTCTTCATAAGAATTGTGTATAATTGTCTTAGCTTTCCAAATCCACTAGTTTTAGCTTAAAAGACCACCTACAGCCCAAGATATGGCCTAATTACTATATAGTATTCAGGCCTAACTATAGCTCCTCTGTTCTGACTTTTATGTCCAATATGACCTTCAAGAAATCCAAACTAACTTTTGTGTTCTGCATGAAAGTTGTAGATATGGATCTTAAATTTCAAATGGCACTAGCTTTAGTCCAAATGCTCTCCCATATCTCAAGATATGGTTTGATGAGTACGCATAGGTCAAGTTGTTAAGTTCAGAATTTTGGATCTTACTTCAACTCCAATTTAAATTATCAAAACGTGTGATTTGGATCTTAAGGTTTTCATGAAAGTTGTAGAGAATTGTCTTAACTTTTCAACAAGACCAGAATTATATCAATCAGATATTTGAACTCAAATTATAGCTAGTTTACTAAAAAAGCCAAGTGAGAAGATTATACAATGAATAAAATATATTGCTATCAATGTAGCTCTTGCTATCAAGTGAATAGTTATTAGAGAATTATCTTAGGTTTCCAACAAGACCAAAATATATCAATCAGATAATTGTAACTCAAATTGTAGTCAGTTTACTTAAGAATGTAATCACCCAAATTAAGGACAATTCAAGCAATAATTTCTTCAATGATCCAATTAAGCTCAATTTCATAAAATGTGACAAAACTAACTTAATTAAGCCTAATTGAACCTTAAGAAGCCAAGTGAGAGGATTATAAAATATATTGCTATCAAATTCCCCCACACTTGACTTTTGCACTCCTGGGCAAAACACATAAGACTAAAACTAGTGAACAAGGAAAAACAACACAAACCTAAAATCTAAAAAAAATTCTAAAAGACTCAACAATATTAAATAATAAAGAGCAATCAAAGATTCAAGGGATCAAAACATTTATGAGGTAACATTTCTTCACATCTCAAACCAACAAGCAAGGAAATTTCAATTGAAAAGCATGAGTCAAGAATGATAGATTTTCATAGGATTCACTCTCAATCCTTCAAGTGTTTAAAATGTAGGTATTTCACTTAATTCAACCCATGAAAAATTGCACTACCATAAGCTTGCTTATCTTCTACTTCTCCACTACTCAAAACACATTCACACACAAATCATGAGGACTTTATTTAAGGTTGTAATGGGGTCAAGGTAAAGGAAAAGGTAATATGGATATGACAAGTTAAATACCAAAGAGAATAAAAGAGCGCGAGAGCTGAGTTCAATTAACAAGCATGAAAGTTCATCTCAACCTCATCTAATACAAATTCCCTTTATATATTCTTTTCCTTTCCTTTATTGCCTTGTTGGCCTTTCTTTACACATTTTATTTTATTTTATTTTGTTTTTTATTTTTTTACAAGATGAACATAATATATACATTTTTTAATTAAACATTTTTTTCACCAACCATTCTGCACACACACACCCCCACACTTGTTCAAGAACTCATCTAATGACAAAGCTAATGTTCTCTTATTTCCTAAGGTCGGGTCAGAACATGATTTTTTATTTAAGGCACATAATGAGCTCGAAACAAAGAAAGGTCAAATCAGCTCAAAGGGGCTAAGCAAGGAAAAATAGGTCATTTCCAATGCCTTACATTGGCAGAAATCAGAGAATTTTCAAGAAGTCATAAGAGTGCTTGATATCATATTGAGACAATATGCTGCTAAGCAAGGCTGCCTATTTGTGCGCCCATCATTCTTGACTATTTGGTTAAAGTAGTTATTTCAAGAAAAATGCCTCAATCATGTTTATGTATGCATGTGAAAATGTAGTCTAAAAAAGAATCAAAGCAAGTTCTAGAGTAACAATTCCATGAGTGAAGATCACACAAAAAAGAAGAGAATGATACAAATGTTCAATCCATTCATCAATAGGCTCAAAATCTCACAAGGCATAATTCTATCATTCTCAATCCATCAATTCAACATCCATAACCAAGCATGTGAAATTTAAGAAAGAAGATAATTTATTCAATCATGGTATGATCCTTGAATTTGAATTGCTACTTTCACATAACATAGTTATCTACCTAATTACTCCTTACTCTGCCACTAATTTTTGATGCGTCTCAAGAGCAAATTTACCTCGAAGGCATAATTTACTCCTTACTCTGTCATTCTTAATTACTTTTGTTGTTAATAAATTACTGACAAACATATAAACACACTTCCTAATTTTTATTTTTTTTCACACAACTATCCTTCCCCCTAAGCAGATCACAACATTGTCCTCAATGTCAAAGCATAGATAGGTAAAAGGATAGAAGATATTACCTGTTGTTGCAATTACTGAAAAGAGAAACTTTACACAAATTTAAAAAGAAACAAAGTACAATGAATAAAACCAAAGATAAAGGAAAGTTATGAATGAAGTGTCGGATCACACCCATGTTCCTTGCCGCCTCCCTCACTGCTTCCTTCTGACCAATCTATCTGAGCTATTACTAGTTCAGGTTCATAAATAAAAGTTTGTAATTTATTAATTAATTCATCAATAGTGGAAGCAGATATAAGGAGTCGTCTTGCCGAAGGTGTGATAAAGTTCTGTTCCACAGCATGGTCAACAAAAGATAACAAATTATCAAAGAAATTATTAACATTCAACAAACCTATGGGTTTATGGTAGATGTTCAGTTGGACCCAAGAGATAATTTGAAAAACTTCTTCCAAAGTACCAAAACTATTCGGTAAGGCAATGAATACATCAGAGTTTTCAAGCATTGTCTTTATTCGTCCATGCATAGATGATACTTAAATTTCCAGTCCAATTGTCTTTCCAATGATGTTCCTTCGAGTTAAAGGTTCAGGAATGATACCTAAAACTTGACCACCTCTTATATGTGTAGAAAGTGATACAACCCCCATTAACCCAATGCTACCCCCCCCATGTACTACACGAATGTTCCTCACAATAAGTATTCTACCAATAGTGCTTGTTGTGTTTACAAACTCTAAACCCTTCCCATAACTTGTCCCACAAAATACACAGATACTGATAAATCTACAAATAGAAGAAGAAGCTCCCTTCATTTCTACACTCACACTCCCTTTGAATGATTATGAGTTGGAGGAAATTGAAGAAAATGGAGTGTTTAAATAGGGAAGAGAATGGAAAAGGTAATGATAGCTCCTATATGGGTAGGTTGGCTGTTGTCATAAAAGTTTGAAATTAAGAAACTTTTTTATTTATTTATTTTTTATTTATTTATTTTTAAATAAAAATACTTTCACACAACGGGAATAAACATAAAAACCTATGCCCTCAAGCCAATTAGGGCGACTCTCAATGAGAAGTTGGTTCTAAGACTACAATACCCCCAAAGAACTTTTCGAACAAATGGGGTAAGGATCCATGCACAAGGATTTCATGGACTAAATACCAAGTTACCAACAACCTGATGAAAGGTAAGTGTATACTCACTTGAGAATGAGATGGAGGTAGTCTACTCTTTTGGCTTTGTGCCAAAGTATTGTTGACCAGTATTAGACCCATTCAAGACCAGCGCAACATAGGGCTCCCAAAAGGGACAAGTGGCCATAATGCGACTGGCTGCCTCACATGTGGGATACAATCCACCTACTTTGTTTTTCAATGAAGAAGACTGGATCAAGATGCGCGCATTTCTCCATTCACATTTTGTGTTTACCAAGGCCAAACCCAAGATGTGTACATACTCTATCTTTTTTTTAAATAAGAAGAACAATATAATATATACATGTTGTTATGAGTGTGACTCACTTCTTCCTTTAGTTTTACGTCCAGTAACGGCTTAAGCGCTTTCTATGAGTCAAGGATAAGTTTTCCATCCAATTTTCATATAAATTGGAAAATAGGATCTTTTTGAGTCAGATTCCCAAAACTGTAATGTTCTTGTTCGTCCTTGAAGAGATTCCACAAGTTAAGAAGTTCATGCTGCACATATCCATAAGAATATGTCTCAAGAGTCAATAAGATATTATCTAATGACTCCTTACTCAGTCCATTCTTAATGAAGAATATATTTTCTTCTTTGTTTACGGAAACTATCCCCAAAGAACGACATCGCTTGTTACAATTCCATCGTGCACATTTATGACAAACTTGTAACCTTTTTACTCTTCTCCTTTTAGAATACAAACTTATACCAAGACCTGTCATGTAAGAGTCAAATGAAATTGAAGATTCACCTGCTAGACGGACCTTTGCTTCGATTATCTAGCATACATCTTTCGGCATGCCCTTGTGCATTAACAGTCTCAATCTTTCACATCTAGATTTGTAAATTTTTGTTAGAGCATTTTGAGGAAGAGAAGGAAAATGTTTTCCTAGATTTGAGAGAATGACATCCATTTTAAAGGAGAATGAATCAGTTATTATGGGAAACAAGAAAAAAAAACTGACTTGAGAGTCACAGAGTTCCATTATTCGCCACTTAACCGAGAATACAAAGAACTGCAAAAAGAAAGCAACAAAATTAAAGTAAATTCTACTCATAACATGGATTAGAAAGGGAGATGAATTCTATCTCAACAACTTGGTTTTCCAAAAATGGTTTGAGCCTTTGTCCGTTGACCTTTAAAACATTACCATTCATAGGATTCTCAATGTCTATGGCCCCATAATGATACACATGTTTGACAATAAAAGGGCCAGTCCACCTAGATCTCAATTTTTCAGGGAATAGGTGAAGACGAGAATTATAAAGCAGAACTTTTTAACCAATTTCAAAAGTTTTTCTCAAAATTAATTTGTCATGAAAAGATTTTGCTCTAGCTTTATAAATCTTTGTATTTTCATATGCATCATTTCTCAATTCCTCAACAATCAAAAATTTCAATGACAATGATAGGGTTCAGAGGCATCCTGTTTCGCTTAGAAATGGAACCCTATTTTTCACAGTTTTCACAACTTTTTTCAAAATGTATAGCTGTCTTTAAATAAAGTGGGCCAATAAAATCCACACTGCAAGATTTTTGCGGTTGTTTTCTTTGAAGAAAAGTAACTTCCATATGCTTCTGAGGGACAAAATTTAATGACATTACCTACCTCACTGTTGGGCACACATCTCTGAATGATTTGATCAGGAATTGAGGCGAGATCTTTCATGCTGTAAGAAAATTGATTATGTTAGCAAACCAAGACTTAGAATTGACAGAAAATAACAATTCATCAAGAAAAGAATCATTGATAGGTGTGTTATTAAAAGGTGAGCCTGTTATAAGTATGGACAAATGATATGCAGTAACATTTTTGGCTCTTTTCTTATCTTTTATTGTGATGTTGAATTCTTGAAGTAACAAAATCCACCATATCAACCTAGGTTTGAAAAAACTTGTTGAGAAAATCGACAAGTGCACCTAATCGTCAAAGTAATAAAGTAGTGAAAAGTGTAACACCCCAAATTTTCTAACTAATTGACAGTAATAACAAAATTCTACTGTTTAGTGATTTCTGTGTACTGTAAAATTATTTTGAGTATTCCGTGAATATATTTGATCGTTTTGTGTGATTTACTCCGTGTCAGGAAAAAAATAATTTTTAGGCCAAGGAAAATCTATAGTAATTTAATTATTACTGTTGATTTTTAATTCTTTTTGCTAATCTGATTTGATTTTCAAAAGTTTTATAATTTTTATGATTTTGTGGATTATTATGAGATTTTTATATTTTTTTGATTATTTTAATATTATTTTTGTGCTGTTGTGGGCCCAATGGGCTGTATCTGAGCCCAGGAGGGGCCGGAAAAGTGAAATTTTTTTCGGAGCCAAAAAATTATGTACTGTTGAGATGGAGACGGGGGATCTTACTAAACCTAAAATTGGAAACAGTTTTATAAATTTTCTTTTATTATGTTTTGTACTGTATTTAATTATCGAGCGATAAAAACTATAATTAACTGTGTCCATAGGGTAATAGCAGATAAAAATAAATATTATACTGCTTAGTCAACATTAGTGGTTATAACAACTTTATGACGGACCAATAGGAAGCAAGCTTAATGTTGAAGCCTTTGGATATCCACCATTGATTTAATCAAAGATGGAGATTTGGTCTAACAAAGTGGCTAGGACCATTTGTGACCTTTGGATGTAAAGTATGAAGAGGAGATCTTGACCCTTCATTTTGAAGATACATCTAATGGCTAGGATTTCAAGGAGAAAGATCCAATGACCTAGATTTGGTCTTATCAATATAGAAGCTATACTTAGAAGCTACATTAATGTAAACCATTGATCTAATCAATGGTTAACAATGCCCAAAATGGTGGCTAGTGAAATTTGACACTCATTGAGTGTACAAGAGGGGGGACGGTTTTGTGATGGCTTAAGGCCATAGGAATTTCAAGACCACTTCTTTATTCATCTTTGTCTTCTCCAAAATCCTAAAGCATTTACAAAATTTTCTCTCCTCTCCCTTCAAGTGTGTTTAGGCCAAAGCAATCAAATTGCCTTCCATCACTCTATAATTTTAACCAACCACATATCTTGCATCCTTACATCAATCCAAGAACCTTTGTAGTTAAGTCCAAGCTCTAAATCTTTCATCTTCAAGGACTTTTTTCAAGATCAAGTTCTAGGTTTTTGAGGTGAAGTGTAAGGAAACTTCACTACTTGTCTTATTTTCATATTCTAAGTCATGTTTGATTCATGGCTCTCCTTGTTCAAGCTTAATATGCTAATAAACTTGTGTTTTATTTTGTGTTTAAGAAGCTTTTGGTGGTGAATCACTTACTCAAGAAGCAAACCAAAGAGCTTGGGAGGTTCTACAAGAGGTAAGAGGGAGATCCATCTCATGGGAGGTTCTACAAGAGGTAAGAGGGAGATCCATCTCACCAACCAAGTATGGTGGTGAGAGATGAATCTTGTATTTGATGGATAGTGAATCCATGTGAGGATTCATATCTTTGGTTGTGTAATTATGTGTGGGTGTTTATGTGCTTTAAATTATTTGTTTGTGTTTGCATGCTTTATGTGATTTTCATTGCCTTAAGGTATGCTTGATTATATGATATAATGAATATATACATGTATGTCATGATTTGATGATGAAAGGAAAACAAATTTTTAGTTCTAATGACCATGAGGGTTTCGGCCTCAACACCTCAAAATAAGTGTTTCCAAACTAAAATTTTCATGAATGGTAAAATTGAATGATTAGAAAGGAAAGGAAAAAGAAAAGATGGGTTGGTTTCAAAGACCAAGTGTTCACGATTTTGTGGAGGAATTTTAATGGTTTTGTTTGTGTAAAAACATGAATGGAACTTAGTTGATTTAGAAGGAAAAATATATGATGGTTTGAATGGCCATGTACCACGATTTTTGAAGGCTTGTATTGCCTTGGTTTTGTGAGACAAAGTGATTTCAAAGTGGAAATATAATTGAGTAAGTATAAGGATTAAAGAAATGAAAACAAAGTGTTTTGTCACTTGAAAAATGGAATTTTCGTATGTGAATGGAAAAGAGAGGTTGAAAGTGTTTGAACCTCAATTTATTTTAAAGAGGACTGATTTTTAGAATTGTTTTGAGAATTAGGGAGAATACGTTGGTAACTTGAAATTTACTGATGTATAGCTCACCCTTTGGATTTTGAATCGCGTTAGGAAATTTTGAGCTGTAATATCTCAAGTAACTGTAAGAAACAAAATTTTTTGGGAAACAGTAGATATACTGATTTTTAAAGGGACTATATTAAAAATATTCTTTAAAAATGGACTTTATTGCAAATATTATTTAATGAAGGATTATTTTGGAAATATTATTTGAAAAGGGGCTATTATGTAAATATTGTTCTATGAAGAAGGGCTATTATGTAAATATTATTTTATAGAAGGACTAATATGCAAAAATATGATTACGCGATGAAAATACAGTAAAGATACTGTTGGACTAGTGTGTAACCCCTGAATATGAGATGATGAATTTGAACTGAGAATGGTGCATTGTACATGCATTGGAAAAGTCCGCTGGACTATATGAGGCTAATTGCCTAGAAGAGAATAAACCTCTTGAGTGGGTACGATATGCGTAGTGTAAGTCACTTGTTGACCTTAGGGGCATCAGGGTGCGGATTGCCTATAGTGGGTAGTTGGTAGCTCTTCTGTATCGTGGGTTTGACCGATGCAACACACTGATGATCCTAACTGAGACACTATTCTTAATCAAGATCTGATAAAGACTGTCGTGTATATGCTAGATGTGCAAATACATATAGCACGTGGTCTAAGGCATGCTGGTACAGACAGATCTTTTCGATCACTCTCTCTGACCTGAGTTTTAGCTCCATCGAGTAGGAAATTGAGTCTGTGTGCTCATGCATAATTAATGAGTATTGATATCAGTGTGATATTTGAATTATTGAATATTTGAAACACATTGAGGGCATTATCGTAATTATTGTTTATGATAATTGAATTGTTGAATATTTAGATATTGTTAAGGGCATGATCGTAATTATTATTTATTACATCTATTGTGATGATAAATAATGTTGATGGCATAAATGTAATTATAGTATGATGTATCTGTATGGTATATTTTATGTGTTATCTCCATGCTATCATGTTGGTATTGGCGTAGGTGATCTCACCTCTTTATATGCCTATTTTGTATTGTATTTATATTTGTAAAGACGTTGAGTAAGGAATTGAACAAGAAGGCGAAGAGAAGCAGATTCCTGTAGAGGAAGCTGACTTCTAAGAACATGGAGATGCCTAGTTTCCTAGGATATATGAGGTTGAAATTTCGTGGAGGACCGGAAGCGTGGCATGTTGACCTAGATAGAGCATGTATTTACTATATAGGAGACTTGAAGATTACCCTAAGTAGGCTTTATCGAGGGAACCCTTATTTTAGTGTAAATGTTTATGTACACTTAGAGTTTCCGTTGTCCATTAGGCAGTACTGGGGAGCTTACTACCATACTCCTAGTGAGATTAGCATCGTGTCATCTGCGCGGACATCTATCCGTAGGACTTCGCGTCAAGTCGGATTCCTACCTGCTGAGGAATCTAAGGAGGACCCATCTGAGGGTTCTGCTGTTTAGTAATACTCGGGTAGTATGCTAGTTTTAAATAATGTTCAAATACTTTAAGAACCTGGTCTGTATATATTTAAGTATGACAGTACTAAGACTTGTGTATATATGATGTAAATTATTTGTGATGATGTTGTAATATTTTTATTTTTCGCTAAGTTTATCTTATTAATATTAAGAAATTTTACAACACGTATTTACATTACAAAGCATATTTTATAATGAATGGGTAATTTGATAATTAAGTAACATAAATGTGATATCCTACGGTGGTTGTTATAAAAAGAGTATCGTTCCCACAAGCAATAGTTTACCAAGTACCACTTCTCTAATATAAATACTATCTAGGCAACCAATAATTAAAAGTGATTCAAAACAATTAAAGAAACAAAATTATATAAAAACAAAAACACACTAAAACACACGAAATTAAGAGGGAAAAAAGAGAACAAAGCACATGAATGCAAAACACATTAAAGATGTAAACACATGAAATTAAAACACTAGGGATCTGACTTCACTTAATTCAACAATCTATCATAGACAATAGAGTAGCTTTGGGACCTTCATTCTAATTAATTTCTAATCATTCAATTGATGGGGAGAATCCCATAATTAATCAAAACTCAATTCTTTGGTCTAAACCCTAACTCTTAAAGGCATGACCTTTACTTTATGGATTCTCATGGAAAATACCATAGTTCTCCCACACAACCTATAACCTCTATTCCTAGATGATTATAAATCATGACACTTATTATTTATGGTCTAAGTCATATGCAAACCTTCCAATTCTACACACACTTCACTAGATCAATTTATGAGTGACTAATTTATAAAAGCATTAAGAATCATAATAAGCACTCAAATTGAATAAAAAAATTAATTAAAATTCCAATCTTAATACATGTGGATTGAATCAAGCTACATCTTCACCCTAGAAACACACGAATTTAACTACACATGACAAAAGAGAAAAAGAAATAGGAAGAGGAAAGAGAATTCATCTTGATAGAACAGCAGAGAAGAAACCAAAGCGTCTTCAATGGTGGTTGTGATTCAAACAGATTAATATACAAAATAGTAGGATTAGTTTTAACCAAACGACCAAAATTTAAATCACGATACAAATTAAGCATAAATAAGTGACTTAAACTAGAAAAGAAAATGTACAAGTTAGCAGTATAAACCGGCCATTAAATATTAGCAAAGATGTGGTATAAACCAGTCACCAAATAAATATTAACAAGTAGTAAGTTAGTAAACTGAACAAGTAAAAAGTTAGTAAACTGATAAAGTAAAAAGTTAGATAGTTAGTAAGAGAGTTAGATAGTTAGTATGTTAGAAAGTTAGAAATAAAGTGCAGAAAGTAAAATAAAGAAAATAAAATACAAAAAGTAAAATACAAAAAATAAAGTGCAGAAAGTAAAGTGTAAAATGTAAATTTAAAACACGAAAACCAGAGAATCGGCAAGTCAATTTTTTGCTCTGGTAAGAGAGAAGAAAAGAAGAAAGATTATTTTATTAATGATTGCATATTACAGAGGGAGAAAGGGAGAAGGGAGAATTTCTCTCACTAATTTAGTACGTTAGTAAGCAAGAAAATTAAAAGTTAGTAAGTTAAAAAAAGTAGAGAAATAATATACCAGATGATGAAGTTTACGTAAAGAAAGAAAACCTCAATAAATTAAAACTTCAAATCAAGTCCCCGACAATGGCGCAAAAAACTTAATGCGGATTATAAGTTGCAAACTCAAGTGCAGGTTGTTTCAAGTAATAAAATCTCGGGAGTCCGAGGTCGATCCACAGAGTGTAACACCCCAATTTTTAGGTTAAGTACAATATTATCCTGAATGTACTGTTTTATATTTTCTGTGAGTTATAAACTGAATTTGACTGTTTCATGATTTTATTTGACTGTTGTGTGTGATTTGCTCCAAGTCAAGAAAGTAATAATTTTCTGACTAAAAAAATCTTATTTTAATTATTCAGAGCTGGGGGATCTTACTAAACTCAATTTTGAGTGATATGTATATTAATCTTTTAATTTTTAGGATTTAACTATGTAATAAAATAATTTTATATTATTATAATATTATTTTATTTGACAGTACCCACTGTCTCAAAAATAGTAAAAATCTGCTCCAAAATGGCCATGGATCCGAAAAAGTCTGTGGGACCCGCGTTTAGAGGAGCAGTCAACGTTTCTGGCTAGACAAAATCCTAAGCCAATGGGAACTAGTCAACAATAGTGGCTTGAAAATTTTAGACCAATAAGAAGCTAGTTCACAAAAGTGGTTAGACTTGTTAGTTTATGACTAGAAAACTTAACCAAGTTAGCTTAAGCCTAACTAAGTTAGTATAGGAAGCTTATGTAGTAACTAAATGAAGTAAACCTAGTTAGCTACCTATTTAAGTTCTAGTTAGAGAAGGTTCTAAAAATATCAAGACAAAGCTTAGTTATCCTAAAGTAACTAGATAGTTAGGCAAGTAACTAAGCAAATTAATCAAATTTACTTAAGTGTAACTAGATTTCATAAATGAACACAAACCTAGTTACTCTCTCTTAGAGCAATTCGGTTAGAGCTCTTCAAGAAGGATCAAGAAGGTTTTTCTACTCCAATTAGAAACAAGCTTGGAGACAAAGCTTTTGATATCATCCATTGATCTAATCTAAGGTTGTTAGGGGTTAGGAGAAGTCAACAAAGGAGGCCACCTCCTTTGGATCTCCACGGCTAAGTGTTGGGGTTAGGAGGTGATTTTCACTTCATCATCATCTTACTATCTCTAAAAATCTCTTTTCTCCCTCTACCAAAAACAAAAATCACCATTGTTGCTCCTTGAGAGCCTCACGACCAACACCCTCACCTCACACCTCCACCCTTCTAAATTTTCATCTAATCCAACTTCTCAAATCCAAACAACATTCTAAGAACATCTCTAGTTGAGAGTTCTTCCAAAATCTTTCATCTTAAGCTTGGAAAATCACTTTGAAGATTTTTCCTACAAGGTTTCTCTTGGGGGTCACACGAAAATCATAGGAGGAGAGTAGAAGGAGTTGTCTTCCTTTAAGGTAAGAGGGAGATTTAATCTCATCAACCTTGTGTGGTGATGAGAAAATGGATTGTATGTGTAGTGAAGAATCCATAAGGATTCACTTATTTGGTTATTTAATGCTTTCCTATTTGTGGTTGGTTTTCATTTGTGAGCATGTCTATAGTTTTAAAAATATATTGCATGTGTTTATAGATGTATAAATATTATTGTAGGATGTGAATAATATGCAAGGATTGCATGAGTGTTCCAAAGAACACAAAAGAAGCTCGCGGCTTCTCCAAGGAAAAAAAAACCAAAATGTTCTCAACCATTTTCTAAAACAATGATGTAATGAATTTAGGTAAAACAAGGAATTTAAAAATGATTTAGAAGATAGAAAATGACTTAATGATTATTTGTGAAGGATAGGTTAAATTCGGCCAACATGCCATTCAATGTATATTTGATTCCCAAAATTATTTTCTAAGGTAGGTTAAGTAGCTAATGTACAAAAGAATTTAATTTCAATTAATCTTTGGGAAATAAAATGAATGAACTTAGTTTTAGAATTCTAAATTAGAAGAATTGTTATAAGTAAGAAATAAAGAAAGCACTTGAAAAATACTAACGTAGAGTTCACTCTTTGAGTTTTGAAGCGCGTTAGTAAGTTTCAAGGTGTAAATAATGGTTAAGGTTAAAATATGCAGTATTTAGAGAAAAACGTAGAAAATATCATTTAATAGATTTTTTAGACAAAATGCTGTCAAAATTTACTAAAATCAGACAAATAAAAAGAGAAGGTTTCATAATATGTTTATAACGTAGAGAAAATATTCTACGTAGTTTAAAAGTACTAGAAGTAGCTTACGCATTTTTAAAATAAAGGTTTTTAAGCCATACGATTAAGAAAATGATTTAGAAATCTTACACGATTGAGAAAATGATTTAAAAACTTTACCCGCGGTATTTAAAAATGTCAAAATATTCTTATGCAATTTAAAAACGTTTGTAAAGGTGATGCGATTATGAAAATGTGATAAAATTTCTACGCGACTAAATGGAACAATGAGTTTTACTGTCGGGCCAAAGTGGTGGACCCGGAAATATTGAGATATAGTACTGTCAAGTGGAGACATACAATATTTGTGAATATTGAGACTAAGGGTGTTTAGGTAAATATGGTGATATATTAAGATTGAGGGTATTTTTGTAATTATAATTCTTAATCATGCATTGAGAGTTGTGTCAATTTGGTTGAAAATTAGCGATTGATTGACGAGATAAATTACACCATGTTGTGGATGTGATAGGCATAGTGTGGTTCATTAATTGAACTTGGAGGCGTTAGTGTGCGGAGAATTCCATATGCAGACAGTTGGTAGCTCCTCTGGGCCGTGGTAACAGGCAACACACTAATGATCTTGAGAAATATTATTCTTAATCAAGGTATTGTGGAGACTATTTGGTACAATGACTGTAGTGCATGACGTATTTGGATAGTGTACTACTACACGATGTTTTGGACTGTGAGCTATAGACACGACGTTGGACAGTGTAATAGTTTGGTTGGGCAGCCTAAGGTACTGATAGTTCTTTTCGGATCATTCTCTCTAATGTCTGTGTTTAGCTCCATGGAGTAGGAATGAGTCGGTATGCATTAGCATCCATGATCTGCATCTCAATGTTTACTATAATCTGTGATAGAATATATGATATGTTAATTTAAGGTAATATATATGATGTAATGGTATGCATTATTGTGATACTTATTTGTATTGTTGTTTTCTTTATTGCCATGCTGGTAATGATGTAGATTGTCTTACCTCTTTGTATGCGTTTCTGTATTATTGTCATTATATTCTATAAAGAGTTTGAGGAAGAGGAACAGCCTCTAGAGATTCAGTACCCTGAGGAGCAACAGTCGAGTGATAAGTTCGAGGAAGGCGAGCCGCTAGATCACCCATACCATATAGATTGATCTTGTGATCATGACGTTGCCTGGATTCTTTGGTTTTGTGATACTTGAGTTTCACGGAGGCTCTGAGGCCTGGCGACTGCGTGAGGATAGAGGATCGGTAGTCTACGTGGGACGTCTAACTGTGTCTCTGCGTAGAGAGTTTGACGGGGAGCTTATTTTTACTACTATTCTGTATTTACATCTTAAGATGCTTTTGACTCTTAGGCATTATTGGAGAGGAATTTTCTATGCGCCTAGTGAGATTAGTAGTGTATCGACAGCACGGACTCACGTCCGTAGAGCTACGAGACATCCAGGATTTCTGCCATCCGATGATCCATCTGAAAGTGATCCTTCGGAGGGTTAGGAATCTTTGATGTGCACTTGGACATGTTATGTTTTAGTATTATGCTGACTCTTTATTATTTTGTTAAATATTTGTAGATGTAAATTATTTGTATACTTAAGACAAAATCATATGTACATTATGGTGTGCGATTATGTTTTGCCTTATTTTGTGTTTCGTGTTATTTTATTTAACGTTATTATGTATAAAAGGAAAAATTTTACAACTTATATTAATTATGTAACAAACGTTTTATAACTTGGGTAAGATTTTATTTTATTGCATAAAAAATGTGACATCCCCACAAGGGTGTTACACAGAGAATTGATGAAAAAAAATTCTTTGAGGTAAGGAGAAGATTTTTCACAATACTAAAGGTGATAAAAGTTGTTCACAGATGAAAAAGATTTGCTTGAGCTAGGAGATCCACTCTTGGTAATAAATTAAAGATAAGATTATTTCTTTTTATAGCTCAATTGAAATCACACATAATGGAAGTTCCAATCGAAAAATACAACATTCAAAGTTCAATTAAGATTATATATGCAATCATATTATGGTTCCATTAATTATCCACCAACACTTGTAAATGGTCTCAAGCATCCAGTGTGCCAATGTCTTGTTTACAATTAATCAAGTTCTTCATTATATAAGAAGAGTTTCTAAATTGATTGGAAATAACATACAATACATATAATGATCACTTAAAAATATATTATTTAAGTACAAGAAGGAAATTAATTCAACCTCAACTTATTACCAAAAGCTTCACCCTTTCACCCAAGCAAAATGAAAATTAGTTACTCATAGACAAGAGGAAAGAAAGAGAGAAGAAGAAGAAGATGAACATAACTTCTATTTAGAACAAAAGAAAACTACCACAAAGGAAACAATTAATACACAAGCATGATATTGATCTCTAAGCTAACTTTCACAAATGATCAGCCATTGCTCCCTTTTATAGAGTTAAAGGAGTACAAAATGACAATAGAGTTGTTTGATGATGAGAACAAAATGCCAAAGGAGTTGTTTGATGATGATGAATGAGTGAAAAATTATAGAGATTCTTGTCTCTGAAATGTTTCAGTTCTGAGCTCATGGCATGCATCATTTCTTGGACAAGTGGTCTTCATAAGGTTGTAGAGAATTGTCTTAGCTTTCCAAAGCCACCAGTTTCAGCTTAAAAGACCACCTACAGCCCAAGATATGGCCCAATTACTGCATAGTATTCAGACCCAATTACAGCTCCTCTATTCTGACTTCCAAGCCCAATATGACCTTCAATAAATTCAAACTAACTTTTGTATTCTCATGAAAGTTTTAGATATGGATCTTAACTTTTAAATGGCACTAGTTTCAGTCCAAAAGCTCTCCTATATCTCAAGATATGGTGTGATGAGTATGCATAGGTCAAGCTGTCAGGTTCAGAATTCTCGATCATGCTTCAACTCCAATTTAAATTATCAAAACGTGTGATCTGGATCTTGAGGTCTTCATAAAAGTTGTAGATAATTGTCTTAGATTTCCAACAAGACTAGAATCACATCAATCAGATATTTGAAACTCAAATTGTAGCCAGTTTACTAAAAAAGCCAAGTGAGAAGATTATACAATGAATAAAATATATTGCTATCAATGTGACTCTTGCTATCAAGTGAATAGTTGTTAGATAATTATCTTAACTTTCCAATAAGATTAGAATCACATCAATCAGATAATTGCAACTCAAATTGTAACTAGTTTACTTAAGAATACAATCACCCAAATTAAGGATAATTCAAGCAATAATTTCTTCAATAATCTAATTAAACATAATTTCATAAAATATGATAAAATCAACTTAATTAAACTTAATTAAACTTTAAAAAATTAAATGAGAAAATTATAAAATATATTACTATCATAGAGTCATGTAACTCATCTAAGAGTTCATCAATTGTAAGAATTAGGAACTTGTCCTGGGCTATGGGCTTATCGAAGGCTTAAGTCATAACAGTGTCTGTAACACCCCAAATTCTGACTATATGAATGATAAATAGCAGAATTACACTGTTTTGCATTTTCTGTGTATATAAAATTAATTTGACTGTTCTGAGATCATATTTGATCATTCTGTGTGATTGCTCCTGGCTAGGAAAAATAATATTTTTCAGGCCGGGGAAATTCTGATCTGTCTCATTTGGAAACGGGGGATCTTACTAAACCCGAATCTGAGTGATTCAGAGAAGAATCTTTTTATTTTAAAATCTATCTGTAAAATAATAATATTGTACGGATAAGTATCCGTGATTGTATTTATAGCAGTCGTTGCTATGAACGTTGGACCCGATAAGTTTTAAATTAATAGAAAAAGTGTTTGGAACATTTCTTGTAAGTAAAATTAAAGTGAACCAATGGGATATAGTCAAAACAATTGGTTAGACTTTTCTAACCAATGAGAATTGGTCAAGGAAAGAAGTTTAGACTTTCTTGTGGACCATTAGATTTGACGCTTAACTTAAGAGTTTTGATCTTCACCATGGATTCAATCAATGGTGTAAAACAAAGCTTAACAAAACTATCAAGTAACATTCACCATAGATAAGATTAATGGATAAGATTGAGTCAACATTAATTGCTTGACTTTTACTTAGGAAACTAATTAACCTTAATTTAGTTGTCCTAATTACCTATTAAGCAATTAAGTAAACTAACTTAACTAAGGATTAGTTATAACTTAGTCTTTACTTTAATATCCTAATTCTAATTAGAGGTGATGATGCATAATTAATATGTATTAGATACAAGCTAAATATGTTAAATTAAATTAGTTATGTACTTGAAGAATTAAGTAAGAATGGTTAGGAGATTAAACCCAATTAATTGGTTAACCAATTAACTAGTAATTAGGCTTGGACTAATGTTGAATTAAGGACTTAAAGTCACCTAAAACTACCATGGACAGCAGCAGAATTTGAGGCCCAAGAAGAAGATTAAAATTTGGGCAGCCCAAAGAAGACCTAAACATGCCATGGTCTAGCTGAATTGGAGCAAAGCAAAATTTGGGGCCCAACAACAACTTTGTGGACGGTCCAAAGAATAATTTGGAGCAAATAGAAACAAGAACCACGTCCCAAAGAAGAGCAAAGACCGTCCCAGCGAGAATTGTGAAGCCTATATGTAATATTTGAATGTCCAAATGCCATGCAAAGTCAAGTGAGCAACCAATGAGAGGAGAGTGTCCTTGTGCAATTAATGCATGGTTACTTAAGCAAGCAAAGGCTCACTCACGTCATTCACAAAGGCAGCAGCACGGCAGCAGCTTGGGGCAGCTGGATAGAGTGGATAACCATGCTAATAAAGCTCTCCAAATGTCACAAATAATTCACGGCTGGCAGCTGTATTTTACACTCAAAATGAGATAAATTTTCAAGTGAAATTATCCACCTTTCACGTGTTAATACACGGCTGGACAGCAGCATTCCCACATCCTTATCATTCACTTGTTACTTCTCAAAACATAAGCCAAATTGTCTCTCAAATTTCACACGGCCAGCAACCCCCCAATACGTCTTCACTCTCCACTTTTCTACTTATCAAAATACCAATCTATATCTCTCAAAGTTCCAAGAGAAATTCACGCACCTCTCTCCCATTCCTTTTCTCCCAATCGGTCATCACCAAAAAAATCACACCATCCATTTCTTTTAAACACTCATCTTTTGAGTTGTTTTGACTCAAAGCCTCCTCTAATAATTTCTTCTTCACAAGGTCCTAAGCTTCTTCAATCTTCTTCCTAAAGAGGGCTTGTTAGAAGAATAACAAAGTTTCAAGGCAAGGGAGGAAAGCTTACAAAGCTTGTCTTCAAGAGGTAAGAGGGAGACTCTACCTTACCACCCATGTTCTGGTAGTATGAGGATGGTATGTTTGGTGAAAAATCCTTAAGGATTTATTCACCTATTGCTTGAGGTTCTTGGACTGTATTGATTGAACTGAATTGATTGGACTGTATTGGTTGAACTGTATTGAGATGTGCTTGATTTTGTTTGAATGTTTGGACTGTATTTGAGATGTGTCTGCTTGTGTTTCTAGGTTTGTATGTGTAGTATCTGTGAGATACAATTTTGTTTCAATACTTGTCTGTATGTTATAATGCTGAAGGAACTGATAATATGTGAGTATATAGAGTGTGTACTGTAGAGAAACTTATACTGTATGTGAGTGGAATTTATACTGTAAATTTCTGTAAATCTTATGAGAAAGGGATTTAATTGGAAATATTATGGAAATATGGGGTCATTATGTAAATATAAAATTTTGTGGGACTAAAATGGAAATACTCTGTTTTGAGGGATAAAAATGTAAATTATGTATTTTTGAGGGACTATTTTGCAAGTATGAGAGAAATACAGTAAATTTTAATATTAAAATAAGTAAAACAGTAATTCTGATTTAATACGTACGAAAAATATTCACGCGATTGGAAAACGTTGAAAAATCACTACGTGATTCGAAAAGGCGACAGAATTGAGTCGCGAATGAAAATATACGAGAATATGACTACGTGATTAAATTACAGTATTACTGCTGTTAAATTATTATATGAACCTTGTACATGTGATATTAATAGAAAATGTGAATGGTGCATAGTACATGCATTGAAAAAGTCCAAAGGACTGTGTAAGGCAAGTTGCCTAGGAGAGATTACACCTCCTGAGTGGGTGCGATAAGCGTAGTGTAGGTCACTGATTGACCTTGGGGGCATTGGGGTGCGGGTTGCCTACAATGGACAGTTGGTAGCTCTTCTGTACCGTGGGTTAGACCGATGCAACACACCAATGATCTGGACCGAGACACTATCCCTAATCATGATTTGATAAAGACTGTCGTGCATGTGCTAGATGTGCAGAAAATAAGCACGTGGTCTGAAGCATGTTGGTGCCGACAGATCTTTTCAGTCATTCTCTCCGACTTGAGTTGTAACTCCATGGAGTAGGATATCGAGTCAGTGTACATTGCATTCATAACGGATATATCATTGTAATTTTACTCATGTGTAATTTTTGTTTGAGGTAATTATTATATTGTATACTTGAATATCAAAAGTAGTATAATTGAAATTCTTATTTTATTTATTGTGTAATGATGATATATAAGGTTAATGGCTTAACTGTAATTATAGTATAATATTTGTATGATATTTTGAATGTGTTTATCTTCATTGCTATCATACTGGTATTGGCATAGGTGATCTCACCTCTTGTATGTATATGTTATATCATGTATATGTGTTTTAAGACACTGAGCCGGACGTAGAACGAGAAGTAGAGAAAGATCCAGATTCTGTTGAGAACTTAGAGTTCTGATGACGGTAGAGATTCTTAGCTTCTTGGGTTACCTGAGATTGACATTCATTGACGGGGACAATGCATGGACTGAAGATCTAGAGAGAGAGAGTATTTATTATTTGGGTGATGTAAATATTAGGCTGAGTAGGTTACAGTCAGGAAATCTCTACTTTTCTATCACTATTTATGTACAGTTAGAATTTCTTATATCTATTAGGCAGCATTGGGGAGCGTACTATCGCACCCCTCGAGAGAGTAGTGTCGTATCGTCCGCTCGGACATTTGCTCCACGGACTTTACGTCGGGTTGGAATTCCCCACCCTGGAAGGTCTGAGGAGGATCCATCCGAGGATCCTATACTTCTTACGAGGGCTCAGCTGCCTAGTTGTACTTGGGCAAAGATGTCAATGTAAATAGTGTTTAAAACTTTTTGGAGTGACTAGTTTGTAATATTTATAGTATGACAGTGTTAAAGAATTGTATATGTATAACCAGAGACTTGGACATGTATAAATGATGTAAATTATTTGTAATAATGCTGTGATGTTTTATTTTCTGCTAAGATTATTTTCTTATTATTAAGAAATTTTGAATTTCTTATTTTTCCTTATAACTTACGTTATATTCATGAGGTTAATTTGATAATTATGTAACATAAATGTGACATCCTAAGATGGGTGTTACATTATCCAATAAATTAATCTATTAACAATGGTTATACCTTTAGAAATATCTAGTCCAAAAAAAATAGTAGGAGACAAAATATTTACGAACTGTATGACAAATAAAGACAAATGCAATTACAGACATACTTTTGAAATCATAAGTTCTATGAAGAGGCATCATCAATAACTACGGTCCATATTCTTCCTAGTCTCTTCATCAAAATAATTTCGTACCACCAGAATTTTTCAAAAGAAAAAAATATTTATTTATTTTATTTATTTATATTTAATCTAGAAAGTGTTAATCACTTAACATTATCTCTTTCACCGTTTCACGAGATTAGGTTTCCTTTCTTCCTCTCTCAATTATGCAGTATAGTTATCAAAGTCGGCTCGAACCGGACGGTCTGACCAATAAACTGGTGAACCGGTCACCAGGCCAGTTCGAGCCTCTTGTTTGATTGGAGATGCATCTGACTCAATATAACTTGTTCGACTCGGCCGATTCGAGCGTGACTCGGTGAACCGGAGGGTTTATAAACTGAACGGGTTGAAGAAGAGATGAAGAAAAACCCAGCCCCACCCCACCGTGAAGCACTGCACCATATAGCCACCCCGATGCAACCTTAGTGCTGCAGGTGCGGCGCTAAGCTAACAAAAGAAGAGATTTTCAAAATGAAAGTAGTTGGTGGAAGCTAGGTTAAACTAGAGGTGGGCTTTGTTTGTAGGCCTTAGAAGATTGGACAAAGCCCACGTACCATTACTTTAGTTTTTGATGGGTCTTTTTTTACGGAGCCCATAAATAATGATTATTACCTAAGTTTTTGGTGAAGAATGATTATTACTTATTACTCCTGTTAAATTTAAAATCATCTTTCTAAATTGGCTTCATTTTGTTGGTTCTTGTTTCATGTTGTACTTTTTTAATTTTTCTCTTTCTCACGAGGTTCTTCTTCTCATATCGATTTCGTACACATAATATTTTATGTAATTTTATATTTATAGTAAATATTTATTTATTTTTTTATTTTATGTAATACCAAATTGATGACCGTTCGAATTTTATAATTATGGCGTAGGCAATTGAAACTGGAACTCCCGCTCAATTACCCAACATCAAAGAATACCAAACCCAACCCACCCCACCTTTTCTCTTCTCTCTTCCCTTCTTTCCTCACTCCCTCCTAAACCAGAACTCGGAAACAATCCCTTTCCTTCACCCCCAATCCTCACAATCCTCACAATCCTTCTCAAGCAAAGTATCAATCTCTTCTACTATATCACCACCATGCCCACCCTCCTTCACGCTTCACTCCTCCTCCTCCTTTTCATTCTCTTTCTCTTCTCCTCATCCTTTGTTCCTAAATGGCCACCCAAGAAACTTCACTTCATTCCCCACTCGTGACCCCTTTCAAGTACTCGAACCGGGTTCTGCTGAAGACCCTTTTCGAGAGAGGCGACGGGGGTGTCGGATTAGTTGGCCAGAGAGTCGTGGTTGGCGGGTGGGTCAAGTCTTCAAAGGAGGTTAAGAAATCGTCGCCTCCGCCGCCGACTTTAACTGACGACGGGTTCAATGAAACAAGGACCACAGATTTGTCGTGTGTGGAAATACTTCAGTCTCGGATACCCTTAATTCGATCGATTTTGGAAGTTTTCGGTGGAAGCGGTTATGCTCCTCGCAAGAAACTCGAGTCTGGGCCTCCTAAGGCTATCCCTCCTCCCCAGCCTTCTACTGTGTATCTGCTTGTCACTGATGGTTCCTGCGTTGCCAGCCTTCAGGTGCTTTTCATTAGTTCTGTCTTTTGTTCTGTTTCTTTCTGTTTTTATGTGTTTTTCTTACAATTTAGCTAACATTTATGTTGTTTGCGCACCAAATTTCTCACATCAATACTAGACCAGTTAATGATGTTTTAAATATTGGTTAACAACGTATATCAATTGGTTAATGCATTTTTACCAACTTTTTGAAAACATTTTATTATTAGATTAACCAACATTAAAAACATTATTAAACTGTGTAACATTGGTGTGTAAGAATCTTTTGAGTTTTTCCTGAGGATTTGAGATTTTCTGAAATGGTCCTCGTAATGGCATTTGCTGCCTTCTAATTTTTGGTACAATTTGCTGCCTTCTTTGATATATCTCGTTTTTACAAGGTCTTATTTTTAGACAATGCCAGGAGGTAAAATTTCTGATCCGAGGTATTGACAAATTGACTGCACAACAAAAAAACTTCTAATTTCCTTGAAAGTAAAGTACTTTCATTTCTTAACAATGGCCTCTCGAAATGTGAAACAAAATTTATGGCACATATTTGGTGTCACATATTTGCTTATCTTCTTCATATAATTTCCTTTGATTTTAGATCATTAAATTGAGAATTTTATGACTTATGTACGTGCCTGAAGTTACAAGCTGATAGATTTTACAAAGGAATATTGCTTTTATTTATTTAAGTTTCTCATTGTTATTTAAAAACTTTTAGGTGGTTGTTGATTCCTCAGTAGCTCACCCCAGCAATCTCCTACATACTGGAACCTGTATATTAGTGGAAGGTCAACTAGAACAACCATCAGCAGACGGAAAGCATGTTATTGAGCTTAAAGCTGACAAAGTTCTTCACATTGGGACAGTAGATTTTGACAAGTATCCATTATTGAAGAAACGAATTCCACTGGATATGTTAAGAGATTACTCCCAATTCCGGCCTCGAACAACTACGGTGAAATTAAATATCACTTTGATATTTACTTATTCTTTTCATCTTGTTTATCTGTTGTTAGCTAGAATGTTCTCCAGGTTTTGACACATTAGATTTTCTAACAAGAGAGATGGATAAACTTAGTTATTGTTGACTTTTCCTTTGTTCCTTATAATTAAGTACTGCATTTTCCTTTTTTGATAGATGATAGCTTTTTCGTTTGAATAATTTAATGTGCATGAACTGACCATACCGCATATATGATTTGGCTCTTCTTGACCTTACCACATATTATTATTTATAGCTGCTTAGCATTCTGAAGGTTTGTATATGTAAATTTAATTTTGATGTCTAGAAATGAATCTGGTTATTCATAAGATTTGAAGGAGTATATCTGGGAACAATATTGGATGTCACCAGCTAGGCATTTTGTGTTTTTCTAGGATTCTGTTGAAATGCAGCAATAGAGCACCTTGTTCTGCATGTATATAAATTGTATGATTTGATCGTTATTCGTCACATTCTACATCTAGGACTTCCAGGAATGACTTGTTGAAATAGGTCCTACTCCTACCTATTACCCCATCATACATATTTCTCAATAATATGGCTTGCCAGTGATGCAATAACATGTTTGTCATCTTATTCTCTTTATGACAGTTTTTTATAATGAGAAGTTTGGCCTAAATCTGTTTTTATTTTTTAATAAATGACGTGTGGCACATATATTAGGTGGCAACTGTCATGCGAATTCGCAGTGCTCTGTCTTTCGCAACCCACTCATTTTTCAACGATCATGCATTCTTTGACGTGCAAGTACCTACTATAACTACCACAGTCTCCGAAGGATTTAGAAACTTGTTCCAGGTTACTACCCTATTTCAGAAAGCAGACAAGATAAAGCTAAATACTATTTATGAGACTGCAGGTGTTAGCCTTGAAGTTGTGAAGGCAGCTGCAAAAGAGAAAAGCAACCTAGTTGAAAATTTGAAAAGAAGTGAAAGCAATAGGGAAGCACTGGCTGCCGCAATTCAGGATCTGCAGAAAACAAATGAACTGGCATCACAGTTGGAATCTAGAGAAAAGAAACAATTAGAAACTTCATTTAAGGATGACAAAGTAGACTCTTCCAAAGATTTTTTCTCTTGCCAAGCTTATTTGACTGTTTCTGGTCGCCTACATCTGGAGAGTTATGCATGTGCTGTTGGAAATGTCTACTCATTTGGACCTAGATTTCAAGCAGATAAAACAGATTCTGCTAAACATGCTGCAGAAATGTGGATGGTTGAGGTTGAAATGGCTTTTGCTCAATTAAAGGTATCATTTTACCCCTCTGCTCCATTACTTTAGAAGATACTCAATCTATCACATAACATCTATCTATTTAGTTAACATTGCAATATCCTATTCCATATAATGCAACATTATTAAGGGAATTGTTTGCCATCCTATTGGATTTCTGATCCTGCCCAATAAATTATGTTTGGTTCCAAAATATAAAATTACTAATGTCTTTTGTAAGATCTTCTTATAGTATCTAGGATGGATATGATTGAATGAATGCTGTATCTCCAATGTTAATATTGGGGTTAACTGAAATATGCGACAAGAACGGTAGCTTTCAAAATGAATAAGCAGGTCATAAATATTCGATAAGCAGGAAAAATTCAATATTTTTTTGATGTCCTTGACTTTTATTTTTGACCAACTCCAGAAATTATATATCCAGTATAGATCTTAGGTTTGGGATGGTTTACCATCCTTTGGTGACCAAAAATGTACTAATTGTCAACAGCAATCTCTTAACAGAATGATATCGAGAGGCAAATAAAGGAAGCTGCTCATTAAGCAACCATAATTTAATATTAATGTACAAGTGTTAAAAAATCTATTACAGTTTTACATCACATTGATTTTGCATTGAGAGACTGGTATCCGCATTTTGACCTATGCCTGTTATATGCATATTTACCGGAATATAGATGTTAAATAAGGCATCCAGATTGGAATAGTTGGTTATAGGCTTATAGCTATGCTTGGTTCATTTTTGCATGCATTTTTCCTTTTTATTTTTTCAATGTTGCTGAACCTGTCCTAATGTAGTCTATATTCTAGAACATGCAAATAGTATAGGACTTTCAATTAAGTTGTTGCTTACAATCTTCATTTATATATGGGATTTAGTTACTATATGATCTTCAATGCATTTTAATTGAGTATTGAATTTATTTGATGAAGTATTGCTCCACTAAGTTACCAATTATTACTATTTCCTGCAATTCTAAGGATTCAAAAAATAATATATAAAATTATTCAAATCATCGTTCCCTTTAATTTACATTTGTAATTCTTTCTTATATTCTGATTGGAAGGTTTTTCTATCATGTAATAGCTTGTTGTACTTTGTGGTGCTTGCAGGATTCCATGAGTTGCGCTAATGACTTTTTCAAGTACCTCTGTAAGTGGGTTTTGGAAAATTGCTCTGAAGATTTGAAGTTTGTTGCCAAAAGAATTGACAATACCTGCATCAATCGTCTTGAGCAGATTATATCAGGTTATCCTGAAATGATGTCCTACAGTGAAGCTATAGATGTTCTAAGAAAGGTAGGTACTACCAAATGCTCCATGAACAGCAACATTATATCATGTAATAGCTTATTTGATTTCTGCCGCTCCAATTTTTTTTTTTTTCAGATAAAATAGGTATTCTTTCTTACATGTTATTTAGTTGTACTCCCAGGTTGAAGATAAGAAATTTGAAACAAATTTTGAATGGGGTGTTGAACTCGCTACAGAACACCTAAGGTATATAAATATTATCATCATATTCTGGATTTACTGATTTCTAACAGGAGCAGTAGTATTGCCATCACAACTTTTCGTTACATACTGTTTTGTTTACGTCATGGCAGCTATCTTGCTGATACCATCTACAAGAAGCCGGTTATGATATGCAATTATCCAAAAGAAGCTAAACCATTTTACATTCGCCTGAATGATGATGGGAGAACTGTAGCTGCATATGATCTGGTTGTCCCGAAGGTATGGCCAAAAGTGACTGCTAGTGTGGTATGTTTGTATGGATTGGTATATGCCTGCATGTGAGGCTTTCGACAGTGAGGCACATCTTTCTACGTTATTCTTGTGTGTTGAAGTTTTTAAATAGCAACTTTTACATTTTCAAAATACCTTTGCAGGCCGGAACAATAATTTCTGGTAGCCAAAATGAGGAACGTCTTAACATGATAAACTCGAGGTACTGCTTGTTTAGATCTAGTTTTATACTGTTTTCTTACCAATTTTATATATTCTTACTGCAAGTGCTGTGACTGTCTAATCAATTTTTAACCAAATGATTGATGAACCTTTAACTAGAAGCATCAGAACAAACTTGTTCTTATAACTATGTGTTCTTCTTCCTGTATAATTCATTCATAATTTAGAATTTGACAACTGTGAATGCTCAGATGACAAAAATGAAATTTCTAGGAATAATAAAAGAAATCTACTATGGTTGTTGATGAACTGAACTGAGTATCATCATGATTAATCATTAAGTTGTGTTGAAGATTTGATGCTTGGTATTTATTTTGAAAGTAGAAGAGGTAACTGCAATGTGGGTTTATGGAAAAAATTTAATGTTATTCCTTGATATGATGACATGACAGTTTTATGATTTTAAATTTGAAAACTGACTTAAAAACAGCAACATGTTTCAAAAAAAAAAAATTGAAGATGTTCCTTAAAATTAGTATCTCTTTAAGTTGTGGGTCTTTTTGATTGATTTGGAATAACAATTTTCTCCTCAATTTTCAGTTAGAGACATTTCGGTTTTAAGTGAAAAATGGACACGAAATGGGGAATCCCCTTTCTATAATAGTATAGATAGTATTGATAAAAGACTGCTCATTCCTTCGACTAAATAATTCAGCAAAGCAGCTTGCTTGGATAAATTTGTGATAGTTCTACCTTCATATCTGTTAAACAAGAAAAGTTGTTTCCAATGATCCAGTCATGAACGTTTTATACTAGCCAGAGAATTGGGAAAATGAATTGTCAAATACTAGTTTCACATTCCAAATCCATATACATATTAGTCTAAGATAATCTGTAACATTTACAGAAGGTACTTTTTTCCAATTCTTGGTTTTTTTGTGGGCCTGTTAGTTCCAGCTTTTCCCATCGATAGAATAACATTTCTTTATTCCACAATGCCTCTCTGATGTGATGTCAAGAACTAATCGTAGAAGAATCAGATATGAAAATTCTGAACTGTATTAGGAGATAGACTCCGTAGTTTACTCTTTCTACATAATTTGGGTCCCACATTTCAGTATTTCGACTTCTCGTTCTTCATTTTTGTACAATCGTACCCAAAAGCAAACTCATGATAAGTTAGTTATTTCTTTAAGTGGCAGTTCGTATATTACTGTTGACTAATGGTACCTGTTTTCTTGGTAAAATATGGAATAAATATGTCTTGTTTCTGTATGGTGTGGCAGAATAAAAGACTTGGGCTTGCCACGAGAGAAGTATGAATGGTATCTAGATCTTCGTCGAAATGGAACTGTCAAACACTCTGGTTTCACTCTAAGGTTTGACCTTTTGGTCCTCTTCACAACTGGCCTTAGCAATGTTAGAGATGTTATCCCTTTCCCAAGAAGCTATGGCAAAGCCAAGAACTAATTAAGTTCTCGGCTAAGATTCACGTTGCACGCGAGGCCATTCGCATTTAAACTTCCCATGTTTGTGGACAGGAGGAAAGTATAACATTCTGATTGTGTAACACATCAATTGATTGCATGTAAGCATAATGTATAAAAGGAAATTTATGATTGGAATGAAATTTATTTAAATCTTGTGAAGTTCTTTCTAGTATATTTATGGATTTGGATTAGTTGTGAAATTTTGATTATTTTAATAATTAATTATTGTATAATCAATTATTGTTATAATTAATTATATAATAAAATCAGTTTTATGTTTGAATATATTAATTGAAAAATAATTTTAAAATAATATATTTCGTTTGTATAATATAAAAAAAGAATTATTTTTATACATTAAATTATTAAAAGAGGTATAAAATGATTAAAAAAAGCTTATTGATTGAGGATAGAATAATATTTATATCTTAGTTTTAGGAATAATTTATAATCAAAAATCAAAAACTTTAGTGCGTTTGGTTCAATCAGAAAAAATTGATTATTTTAATAATTGATTATTGTATAATCGATTATAATAGAATCAATTTTATATTTGGATATATTAGCTTAACATCAATTTTAAAATAATCTGTTTCGTTTGAATGATATAAAAAATTATTTTTATATATTAAATTATCAAAAGAGGTAGAAATTGATTAAAAAATTATTTGATTGAAGATAAAATAGTATTTGCATCTTAAACCTTTTGGAATAATTTTTAATTAACAAGCTTATGAAAAAAAAATTGTTATAATGCATTGAATTTCGTATAAAACTTCAAATTTATAAAAAAATATTATAATATATTGAATTTTATATAAAAATTAAAACTGATTTACCCAAGTATGATTGAACAATAAAAAAAGGCTTTTTTTTCAACAAAAAAACTGTTAGATAAAAGATAAAATCCTATCCAAACATGCACTTAAGCTTCAAGCTTATAGAAAAAAAAATATTATAATGCATTGAATTTCATACCAAAGCTTTTGGAGAATTACCCAAACATGTAATGAACAGTAAAAAAAGCTTTGTTTTTTTTAAAAAAATGGAAAAAGCTGTTGGACGGTGGGAAAATTTTCAATCAAGCATGTTTAAAAATGATTTTGGCTTTAACTTTGGATTGAGAATCCATGGGTTGTCATCTGACAACACTCTGCATTATTGAAGTTGCTTGCAAACAACGAATTTGAATGCAATGTAACTGAAGTTGCATGCAAACAACGAATTTGAATGGAATGTAACTGGTAGGCATCAATATATTGCTTGTCCTGGCAAAAGCTTTGGGAATTTATTTCTACCAAAACTATTTGATACATTGTGAGTTTCACCGAGTCAGATGATTTAGTCAATTGCTTTTATTGGAGACAAATGATTTATTTCTGAATTGAAGACAACCAATTCACTTGTCATTGTGAAGTGTTTTCGGCATTGTCAATTGTCATCCAGCTATAGTGTTCCTTACTTGAATAAGAGCTAAAACTACGTTTAGTACTTTATTAGCCCTAATTAATCGAGTATGGAGGCAATATTAACTGCCTATTCAGAGATAGATTGAGCAGACTTCCTCAGGCGACACTCTCATGTCAATCCAAACTTTGTTAGGAGCTATGAAGCAAAAACATTTAAAAAAGACGGATTCTTGTTTGTGTTGGACTATATGGTTAGGGGTGGAAACAGGTCAGGTCAGACTTTGCCTTAAACAGACATGACTTGTATCCTAATTATAGGGTCTGAGTCTGGCCTGTGAGCATGTAATAAGCCAATTTTTAAGGTCTGACCTAACCTAAAAGCCTATTTAAAGGCCTACTTTACAATGAGACATTTAAATAGGTTAACAAGCCTACCTTTAAATAGGCCAACAGGCCTTTACATAGGCAAACAAGCCTACATTTAAATAGGTCAACATGTCTTACATAGGCTAACAAACCTACCTTTAAATAAGTCGATATGCCTTTACATAGACTAACAGGCCTAAATCTTGGAATAAGCCAATAGGCCTACTTAAAGTCAATAGGCATTTGTTATAATTTAACACTCACCTTCTAATTTTATAGATACTCACCACTTTCTTACTTTAGTCTTTGGTCGATGTGGGACTTGGAGATATACCAAGTTACTCACTTTCTTACTCTAGTCTTTCAAGTCCTACATCGACTAAAGATCAGAGCAAGAAAGTAGTGAACATCTATAAAAGTAGGAGGTGAATGTTAACTTATTATTTTCATTCTAATAAATATATTACATTAAATATATTAATAAATATGTTATCTCTATTCTAACTTACTAACTTAAGTTTTAGTTACTTGGCTTTTATTAAAATTTAATTAAAAAATATATTATAAAAAATTAATAATTATAATTAAATAGGTCAGGTCGGCTTGTCAGGCTAAAAAAGCCTATTAGATGGCCTGAGGCCTGACCTTTTTAGTTAAACAGACTTTTAAAAAAGTCTTGGCCTAACTTGTTTAATAAACAGGTTAGGCTAGGTCAAGCCTCAGGTAGGCTAGGCCATAGGCCCCTCACGGACAGTTTGACCTATTTCCTCCCCTATATATGGTATAGTTCTGCTAGATACGACGCAATACTTCCATTAACACTAGGACGTTCCAAACTTTGTTGTCTCTCAATGTCCATGTGGTATCATGTATCTTGTTCGTGCTTCTTAAATTAGGAGCCTTATTGAAGCAAATTATGTTAATCTTTTATAGGGAAATGTTTTATGTACACTAGAATATACACACTATATTTACACAGTATGTTAACGTGATGTCAGCTTTTTTTACCAAATTGCCATTAGTGGAAAAACTATTTATTAAAATGCTACCTTTTTAAAACTATTTATCAAAATACCACTCTTTTGAAACTATATACCAAACTGTCACCCTTTTGTCCGACGTGACATTTTTAAATAATTTTTAGGATACGTCAAACGTGTTGGCGTATCCATGTTGATTACGCCAACATGTTTGACGTAACCTACGTGATTACGCCAACACATTTGGCGCATCCACGTAGATTACACCAAATATGTTGGTGTAATAAACTTGGATATGCCAAATGTGTTGGCTTAATCAATGTGGATACGCTAACACGTTTGACACATCCTACGTGGACTAAAAATCATTAAAAAATGTCACGTTAGATAAAAGAATTATCAAACGCTGGATTTCTCTTACTAGTGCATCTATTGAGAATGCGATAAGCTCTTTAACAATTCATCAGTTATTATACATATTTTGTGTAACGCCCCTTTTTGGGGGGGAGCATCACATTGTCATTTACAATGCGAAAAATAAAAATATAAATTAAGACTCGGTTCTTTTTATGAATATAAATTTACTTGGCTATAATCGTGTGATTAAATTAGTGAGTATATTTTTTTTGTTACAATTAATAAAAATGGTGATAAGACGTAGTTGCAATGAATAGTAAAATAGAAATAGAGCATAATCAAGCCAACATACATGAACAACGATATATCATTATATTAAACTTGTTTGATTACAGCGCCTGAATATACAAAATGCAAAATTTTACATGTATGCCCCAAGAGATCATAAATATACAGCCCACCAAAATAATGACACATCAGGCCCTCAAAATATACCCTGATAGCCATCAGTAGCTATCGACAGTATCAATCCCTAAAATGAGGAGGAATCGTGTCAGGATCCTCCTCGGGATCCTCCTCAGGATCTTCCTCATCCGAAGAAACCTCCATAGGAGCCACTGAGTTACGGGCCGAAGCCCGAGCAATGGAATCAAAAGAATCCTCCGGTGGGGTGTAGTAACGATCACCCCACATCTCCCCGATGGGCAAATAAAACTCCAAACATAAACTGACGCTGCAAGTGAAGATTGGTGGTTCATGACGCCCCCAAGCCAGCGAATTCGACACGTCCCTCAGGTAGACACAGCGATCAGAATTTAGGTTGATGTGCCAGCAGTCTGGCCCTCCAAGGAAGGTCAGACGCACATCACCTAAAAATTCGCGTGAGCGTGCCGCCATGATCCAACAATAGGTGCTAGTCGCGGTCGGGCCAAAAGCTGGGAAATTCGAGAGCTTCACCCTCCTTGCCGACGTCTTCGATGAAACATATTTATAAACAGGCAGAAATAATAGAAACACAGGAAAGAGGTAAGATATCCTATCATCATTACCAATTATGGCAGTAGAGAAACAAAACGGCACAAAACGCCCACATAGCATCTCAAAAGGTAATAATAATAAACATTAAATAACAGCAATAAACAGTTAAACAGTTTCAGGCAATTATACATCAGTACAGCGATAGTTCCAATATATCATAAGAATTAAAATGCCAGATAATATATAGACTCATTATGCACATGCATACAACACCAAAATCCTACTCCATGGAGCTAGACACAAATAGTCGGAGAAAAAGATCAGGAGACATGTCTGCAACTCGGCTGCCTCGACCAAAGTGCTATAATTCATCAGTTTATCCACGTACACATCAAGGCATTGTACAGACATTCTACGCTAGATCACGATATAGGACAGTGTCATGTCCGAATCGTCGGTGCATTCGCATCAGTTTATCTCACGGCCCAGTGAGGCTACCGATTGTCCACTGTGAGACGCCTGCGCCCCGACGCCCCCAAGGTCAACAGAATGAACTACACTAGTCTACTCGCACCCGCACAGAGGTGTATTCAATCTCCTAGGCAACATGGCCTTAACAACAATCCAACGGACCTTCACAATGCATGATGACCTAATGCATATAACAGGTATGTTTATCATTACATACTTTTCCACAATACGCCACAATTGGCCAAAGTAAGCATCATAATATTCTTGGTCCCACACATGGACCCACAATAAATAGTCTAAAGCCTTCCAATGGTACATTACACTTTTGGTACATTATGGAATTATTAAGTGTTCTCACTTACACTCATGTTCTTACTTTAATTGAAAATCATTTTAAGTCTTTTAGGTAAAGTTCCATTCTTGGTTCTTTCCATTTTATGAAATCCTAAATAATTCCTAATTGTCCAATTTAGTTAAGTTCCACTTCAATGTAATGTCTCTTATGAAATTCTTCTCATAATTAGGTTCCTTACTTTAAACTTAGTCTTATTCACTTAAATAATTATTTCTAAGTTTTACCAATGTCTCACACCTCCTTATTTGTTCTTAAAGTCCAAAGAATTCCTTTAGGTTACTAAATTTATTTCCTTCCATTACCTAATCCTCTTATTCATTTACTTGATTGATTAAATGCCATAGTTGTATGAAATCATATAGTTGAGCCATTTTTAGCCATGAAGGCCGTGAGCTTCTCTAAATTTTAGGGTTTAAATTTTTATTCCATTAATCACATTATCCACTTGGCGAGTTAAGTTTTCCACTTGTTATAAATTTTTCACCAAGAACCCTAATTTAGGGCCCCAAAGCCGTGAGCCTCATCGAAGAGGACTAAGTCATTTTTTGTTTCCATTCAAGATTCCAATCCATCCAAACACATACATATACATAATCAATCAACCAAATGACTTAAACAAATTAGAAACAATATAAAATCATACAAATCATGCAAACAAAGAATAACCCTCAATAGGGTTTTCTCACAATCAATCACAAAACAAGGTTCCTTACTACCAAGAGAGGTTGAGGAGGAGTATCTTCCTCTTAGCAAAGAGAAGAAAACAAGAGAACCCCTTGAAGCTCCTTGCAAATTTTCGGATTCACACCCAACCAAATCCTAGAAATTTTAATCTCATCAAGATAACACCAATGCTTGAAAAATAAGGTATAGATGGTCACAAAGGAGACCATAAAAATGAAAATGGGGAAAAGAGAGTGAAGAATCAAGAACCTTACCCAAAAACCCTAAGCTTGAAGCTTGAAGAAAGTGGTAAAGATGAGAGTTTTTCAAGGAACCACCAACTAGAGAAGTGTTTAGATGATGAGGGTGATTAAGAAAATGGGGTTGATTGAAATTTTTGTGAAGATGGAGGGCTTGGAGGTGTGGTGGCCGTGTGGTGTTTCTAGAGAGAAGGAGGAGAGAAAGTTTGAGAAAGATGAAGGTAGAGAGAAAAGTGAATAGAAAAGTGAAAGATGCTTTTAGAGTTTTCTTTTTGAAATTTGAATAGGTTAATTAAATTAAATTGAAGCACAAATTTGGGCTCCAAATGGGTGCTGCAGCCGTGTGGGTGTGGTGAGGAGAGAGAAATGATTAGCTTCCTTGAGAAGCTTGGGTGCATTTTCAATAAAGGAGATGTGATTAGACATAAAGCAGATTACATTAGGATAGGATAATGTGATTTAATAGTTAAAATAATATAGTAATTAGGATTTTACTACAAGTTATTACCCAATGGATAATTGTTAGAGTACACAAAGCCAGTATTAATTATCCAATGAATAATAGAGCGTATCGCAAAATTTTAATTAACAGTGCGTACAGAGATTTTATTTATCAGATAAAATCTCAAAAAATTCAAACCTCGCAAACTGTGCCCGGCCTCATGTTTAGTAAGATCCCCCATTGACACATCCACAGTTCAAGGTTTGCCAGCCTCAGGGAAAACATTTCGTTATCCCGGCTCCACTCAGTGCGCATGCAAAACGAGGAATATACTAAAATATTCGACGTTTTCAGAAAAATTCACAAAAATTCCTAAAATTCACAAATATTAGAAAATGGGTATTTATCACGAAACAAACAATTTTCCAGGGCGTTTCACTGACTCTGTTCAGTGTGCACGCAAAATAAGAAATATATTAAAATATTCAACATTTCCAGAAAATTCCAAAAAAATCTCCAAAAATCACAAATATTGAGAAATGACTATTCATGATGAAACAAATCATTTTCTGGGTGTTACACTGACTCTGCTCAGTGTGTACGTAAAACGAAAAATATATTAAAATATTCGACATTTCTGAAAAAAAAATCCACAAAAATTTCCAAAAATCATAAATATTATAAAATGATTATCTACGATGAAATAAATAATTTTCGGGGTGTTACAACTCTCTCCTTCTAAAAAGAAATTTCGTCGTCGAAATTTCCATACCTTAAAATAGTTGTGGGTGTTGCTCCTTCATTTTGTCTTCCAGCTCCCATGTTGCATCTCCAGTTATTTCATTCCAGATTACCTTCACCAATGAGATCTCCTTGCCTCTTAGTTGCTTTATCCTTCTATCCTCAATTCTTACAAGAGGTGCCTCATAGGTTAGGTTCTCTTTAATTGTACTGTATCTGGTGCTATGACATGACTTAGGTCAGGAATGTATTTTCACAGTTGTGACACATGGAAGACATTGTATATGCTTGAGAGGAAAGGGGGTAAGGCTATTTGATAGGCTACTGAACCTACTCGGCAAATAATCTGGTATGGTCCAAGAAATTTTGGAGTAAGTTTTCTAGATTTCAAGGCCTGGCCTACCCCAGTCGTAGGTGTGACTTTTAGAAATACATGCTCGCCTTCCTCAAACTCAAGAGATTTTCTTCTTTTGTCTGCATAACTCTTTTGTCAGCTCTGAGCCGTCCTCATCTTCTCCTGAATCATCTTAACTTTTTTAGTTTTCTGCTGTATAACGTCTGGTCCAATAGTGAGGCGCTCGCCATCTTGGTACCAACATAAAGGTGTCCGACACCGCCGTCCATACAGAGCCTCATAGGGTGCCATCCCTATGCTTAAGTGATAATTGTTGTTATAGGTAAATTCTATCAATGGTAGAACATCATCCCAACTTCCAGTCTGTTCTATGGTGTAAGCCCTAAGCAAATCTTCCAATGATTGGATCGTCCTCTCCGATTGGCCATCGATTTGTGGGTGATAAGCAGAACTTAGACGTAACTTTGTCCCCAATGATTCTTGTAGACTCTGCCAGAAGTTTGAAGTGAATCTTGGATCCCTATCCGAAACAATACTTGTAGGTACACTGTGCAATCTAACAATTTCTCCAATATACAGCTGGGTCAGTTTCTCCAGTTTGTACCTTATGTTGATTGGGAGGAAATGCACTGATTTCGTGAGTCAATCCACAATTACCCAAATTGAGTCATGTCCTTTTCTTGTCCTTGGCAAACCTACTACAAAATCTATTGCAATGCTGTCCCATTTCCATTTAGGAATAGACAATGGTTACAGCAATCCTGTGGGTCTCTGATGTTCCACTTTAGCATTTTGACAAACCAGACAAGTCGATACATGTCTAGTGATGTCACTCTTCATTCCATGCCACCAAAACAATTTCTTCAAATCTTGATACATTTTTGTTATGCCTGGATGCATATTCAACTAGCTTGTGTGAGCATGGTCCATAATATACTCTCTAAGCTCTTGGTCATGGGAAATACAGACTCTACCTTGGAATCTCAGAATTTCGTCTGTTCCTTCCTTAAATGTTATTTCATTGCCTTTCTTCACTAGCTCTCTCACTTCTTGCAAGAACTTGTCGACCTTCTGCTTTTCCTGTATGTCCTCCATTAGCTCACTTGAGATGGTGACCATGTTCATGTAGATCTTTCTTGGTTCTAGTTCCTCAAAAGACCAATATCTCTGAACTACTCTATTAGATCCTTTTCCTTGATCATCAAGGCAGAGACACTGATCATCTTCCTACTCAAGGTGTCTGCCACGACGTTTGCCTTGCCGGGGTGATACAGAAGTAGGAAATCATAGTCCTTCAGGAACTCCAATCACCTCCGCTGCCTCATGTTCAACTCTTTCCGATCATACAAATATTTCAAGCTTTTGCGATCACTAAAGATGTTGGACGTCGCTCCATAGAGGAAATGCCTTTATATCTTCAACGCGAAAACCACAGCTGCTAATTCCAAGTCGTGCGTCGGGTAGTTCTTCTCATGCACTCGCAATTGCCTTGAAGCATAAGCCACCACTCTTCCATGTTGCATAAGCACAGACCCTAGTATTTGGTATGAAGCGTCACAATACACCTCGAAGGGCTCATTCGGATTAGGTAGCACTAACACTGGCGAGGTAGTTAGCCGATTCTTCAACTCTTAGAAACTCTGCTCACAGCTATCAGTCCACTCAAAAGCCTGGTTCTTCCTCGTGAGTTGAGTAAGAGGTCCCATAATTTTAGAAAATCCTTCAATGAACCTCCGATAATATTCGGCCAAACCCACGAAGCTACGAATCTCCATCACTAACTTAGGCCTTTCCCATTATAGCACTGCCTCCACTTTTGATGGATCCACCGTAATCCCATCCTTCGAGATTACATGGCCCAAAAACTTAACTTCTTCCAGCCAAAATTCATATTTTGACAGTTTGGCATATAGTTCTTTCTCCTTCAGAATCTGGAGAACTATACTGAGGTGTTCAACATGATCCTCCTGATTTTGAGAATAAATCAGGATGTCATCGATGAAGACAACAACAATCCTATCTAAGTAAGGACGAAAGATCCGGTTCATATAGTCCATGAAGATAGCAGGCGCATTCGTCACGCCAAACAGCATCACGAGGTACTCGTAATGGCCATATCAGGTACGAAAGGCAGTCTTGGGTATATCCTCCGTCTTCACTCGTATCTGATGATACCCAGATCGTAGATCGATTTTTGAAAATACCACCACTCCCTTCAGTTGGTCCATTAATTCATCAATTCTTAGGAGTGGATATTTATTCTTGATTGTCACTTTGTTTAGCTGTCTGTAGTCCACGCACAACCTTGATGAACCGTCTTTCTTTTCGAACTAACAGTACTGGTACTCCCCAAGGTTACACACTTGGTCTGACGAATTACTTTTCCAAAAACTCTTCTAGCTGCTTCTTAAGTTCAGTTAATTCCGTTGGTGACATCCTATAAGGTGCTATAGACACGGGACCAGTTCTCGGTACAAGGTCAATAGCAAATTCTATTTCTCGCGCCGGTGGTAAACTAGGCATATCCTCAGGGAAGACTTCAAAAAATTCATTCACCACTAGAATTGTGTTCACATCAACCTCACTCTCGACTTTCAAAGAAGACAGTAGCATGTATCCGTGAGCTCCTTCTTTCAAGAGAGCTTGAACTTGGTTGGCCGTCAAGTATCTAGAATCCTTATTCATAAGGAAAACTATGATTTTTCTTGAACAATCTAATAAAACATGGTTGGAAGACAACCAGTCCATTCCTAAAATTATATCTAGCTGAGAAAGGGGTAAACAGATCAAATCAACAGAAAAGATTCACCTTCAACAATCAAGGGACAATTTAAACACACTTTGGTAGTAACTACCAGTTTATCAGTGGAGGTAGAAACAATCAGATCAAAAGGTAAGGTAGATACTAGTAAACCAAGTCGTAGCACATAGTCATAAGATATGAAAGAATAGGTTGCCCCAGAGTCATACAGTACAGTCAAAAGGTTACCTTCTATGGTGCCTTCTCCTTGAATCAAGTATTCAGACTCGGAGGTTTCGGCTTCGGCTTCGCTTATAGTATAGACCCGTCCTACTGCTTTCGGTTTGTTGGCCCTTGCAGCATTGACTGAAGGTTCAGCCTTCGCTTGGTTGCAGTCTTGGGATACGTGGCTAGATTTGCCACATCTGAAGCAGATAATCCCCTTTATAGTGCAATCCCTCGTGAGATGATCCTTCCCACACTTCAGGCATTTGGAGGGATATGCCACATTTTGGCCAGTTCGGTTCCCAGTAGAACCTCCACCAGAACTTTCACCCGCTGTCTGTTACTGGTTTCCCATTGGCCGGGAATAGGGCTTCTTTTGGAAGCAGTTAGAACTGTTGCCACCGCCCCTTTGGAACCTTGTAGGTCCAAAGTTCTTGCTCCTTGTATCTCTAGCTTGCTCCAGAGCTTCCACTTCGCAGCACGTATCTAGCAGCTCTGAGAACTCGTTGACTTTCAGTATGATAACAGCTTTCTTCACTTTATATCTCAACCCCTCTGTAAACTTCCGACACTTCCAGGCTTCATTCGGTTGGTGCTGAAAGTACGTTGAAAACTGTGACAAGTTTTCAAATCTCACTGCATATTCACTAACGGTCATGTTCCCCTGCCTTAGGTTGAGAAACTCCATCTCCTTCGCGTGCCTCGCGCTTGCAGGAAAGTACTTATCCAAGAACTTATCCTTGAATAAATCCCAAATGATTTCGTGATTTTTAGCCTCCAGCATTCTTTGCGTCCCGGACCACCAGTTCTCAGCATTGCCAACCAACATAAAGGTAGCATAAGTCACCTTCTTATTCTCTGCGCAATTCATGCCTCGGAAGACTTTCTCCAACTCTTTGATCCATAGGCTAGCTTTGTCCGGATCGAACTCTCCTTTGAATTGGGGAGGATTGTGGCGACGAAACTCCGCCAAGTTTTGAGCGTCAGCAGTAGCTTTGAGCTGTTGAGCAGCCCTCTCTTGTTGCTGAGCAACTCTCTCTTGTTGTTGAGTAGCTCATTTAGTCTGTTGTACTACGACTTCAGCCATCCTCTGCATAGCCTCTATAGCAGCTGCCATGTCTCCACCTCGTGCCATCTTACTTTCTCAAATTAGATTAGCTAAAAAACAAAAAGAAAGTCAGATGTATCCACGTGGAATACTAAACACAGAGATTCACACAGCACTAACAAGACAGACTCAATCACAAGACCCAAAGAAACATAAATCTGGGCTCTGATACCAACTTAATGTAATGCCCCTTTCTGGGAGGGAGCGTCACATTGTCATTTACAATGCAAAAAATAAAAATATAAATTAAGACCCAGTTCTTTTTATGAATATAAATTTACTTGGCTATAATCGTGTGATTAAATTAGCGATTATATTTTTTTTGTTACAATTAATAAAAATGGTGATAAGACGTAGTTGTAATGAATAGTAAAATAGAAATAGAGCATATATCAAGCCAACATACATGAACAATGATATATCATTATATTAAACTTGTTTGATTACAGCGCCTGAATATACAAAAAGTAAAATTTTACATGTATGCCCCAAGAGATCATAAATATACAGCCCACTAAAATAATGACCCCTCAAAATATACCCTGATAGCCATCAGTAGCTATCGACAGTATCAGTCCCTAAGATGAGGAGGAATCGTGTCAGGATCCTCCTCAAGATCTTCCTCATCCGAGAAAACCTCCATAAGAGCCACCGAGTTACGGGCCGGAGCCCGAGCAGTGGAATCAAAAGAATCCTCCTGTGGGGTGTAGTAACAATCACCCCACATCTCCCTAATGAGCAAATAAAACTCCAAACGTAAACTGACACTGCAAGTAAAGATCGGCGGTTCATGACGCCCCCAAGCCAGCAAAATCGACACGTCCCCCAGGTAGACACAGCGATCGAAATTTAGGTTGATATGCCAGCAGTCTGGCCTTCCAAGGAAGGTCAGACGCGCATCACCTAAAAATCCGCGTGAGCGTGCCACCATGATCCAACAATAGGTGCTAGTCGCGATCGGGCCAGAAGCCAGGAAATTTGGGACCTTCACCCTCCTTGTCGACGTCTTCGATGAAACATATTTATAAACAGGCAGAAATAATAGAAACATAGGAAAGAGGTAAGACATCCTACCATCATTACCAATTATGGCAGTAGAGAAACAAAACGGCACAAAGCGCCCACATAGCATCTCAAAAGGTAATAATAATAAACAATAATATAATAGCAATAAATAGTTAAACAGTTCCAGACAATTATACATCAGTATAGCAATAGTTCCAATATATCATAAGAATTAAAATGCCAGATAATATATAGACTCATTATGCACATGCATATAACACCAAAATCATACTCCATGAAGTTAGACACAAATAGTCAGAGAGAAAAATCAGGAGACATGTTTGCAACTCTGCTACCGCGGTCAAAGTGCTATAATTCATCAGTTTATCCACGTGAACATCAAGGCATTGTACAGACATTCTACGCTAGATCACGATATAGGACAGTGTCACGTCCGGATCGTCGGTGCGTTCGCATCAGTTTATCTCATGGCCCAGTGGGGCTATCAACTGTCCACGGTGAGACGCCCGCGCCTTGACGCCCCCAAGGTCAACAGAATGACCTACACTAGTCTACTCGCACCCGCACAGACGTGTATTCAATCTCCTAGGCAACATGGCCTTAACAACAGTCCAACAGACTTTCACAATGCATGATGACCCAATGCATATAACAGGTATGTTTATCATTACATACTTTTCCACAATACGCCACAATTGGCCAAAGTAAGCATCATAATATTATTTGTCCCACACATGGACCCACATTAAATAGTCTAAAGCCTTCCAATGGTACATTACACTTTTGGTACATTATGGAATTATTTAGTGTTCTCACTTACACTCATGTTCTTACTTTAATTGAAAATCATTTTAAGTCTTTTAGGTAAAGTTTCATTCTTGGTTCTTTCCATTTTATGAAATCCTAAATAATTCCTAATTGTCCAATTTAGTTAAGTTCCACTTCAATGTAATGTCTTTTATGAAATTCTTCTCATAATTAGGTTCCTTACTTTAAACTTAGTCTTATTCACTTAAATAATTATTTCTAAGTTTTACCAATGTCTCACACCTCCTTATTTGTTCTTAAAGTCCAAAGAATTCATTTAGGTTACTAAATTTATTTCCCTCCATTACCTAATCCTCTTATTTATTTACTTGATTGATTAAATGCCATAGTTGTATGAAATCATATGGTTGAGCCATTTTTAGCCATGAAGGCCGTGAGCTTCTCTAGGTTTTAGGGTTTAAATTTTATTCCATTAATCACATATTATCCACTTGGCTAGTTAAGTCTTCCACTTGTTATAAAATTTTCACCAAGAACCCTAATTTAGGGCCCCAAAGCCGTGAGCCTCATCAAAGAGGAATAAGTCATTTTTTGCTTCCATTCAAGATTCCAATTCATTCAAACACATACATATACATAATCAATCAACCAAATGACTTAAACAAATTAAAAACAATATGAAATCATACAAATCATACAAACAAAGAATAACCCTCAATAGGGTTTTCTCACAATCAATCACAAAACAAGGTTCCTTGCTACCAAGAGAGGTTGAGGAGGAGTATCTTCCTCTTAGCAAAGAGAAGAAAACAAGAGAACCCCTTGAAGCTCCTTGCAAATTTTCGGATTCACACCCAACCAAATCCTAGAAATTTCAATCTCATCAAGATAACACCAATGCTTGAAAAATAAGGTATAGATGGTCACAAAGGAGACCATAAAAATGAAAATGGGGAAAAGAGAGTGAAGAATCAAGAACCTTACCCAAAAACCCTAAGCTTGAAGCTTGAAGAAAGTGGTAAAGATGAGAGTTTTTCAAGGAACCACCAACTAGAGAAGTGTTTAGATGATGAAGGTGATTAAGAAAATGGGGTTGGTTGAAATTTTTATGAAGATGGAGAGCTTGGAGGTGTGGTGGCCGTGTGGTGTTTCTAGAGAGAAGGAGGAAAAAAAGTTTGAGAAAGATGAAAGTAGAGAGAGAAGTGAATAGAAAAATAAAAGATGCTTTTAGGGTTTTCTTTTTGAAATTTGAATAGGTTAATTAAATTAAATTGAAGCACAAATTTGGGCTCCAAATGGGTGCTGCAGCCGTGTGGGTGTGGTGAGGAGGAGAGAGAAATGATTAGCTTCCTTGAGTTGCTTGGGTGTATTTTCAATAAAAGAAATGTGATTAGACATAAAGTAGATTACATTAGGATATGATAATGTGATTTAATAGTTAAAATAATATGGTAATTAGGATTTTACTACAAGCTATTATCTAATGGATAATTGTTATAGTGCATAAAGCCAGTATTAATTATCCAATGAATAATAGAGCGTATCGCAAAATTTTAATTAACAGTGCGTACAGAGATTTTATTTATCAGATAAAACCTCAAAAAACGCAAACCTCGCAAACTGTGCCCTGCCTCGGGTTTAGTAAGATCCCCCATCGACACATCCATAGTTCAAGGTTTACCAACCTTAGGGAAAACATTTCGTTATCCCAGCTCCGCTCAATGCGCATGGAAAACGAGGAATATACTAAAATATTCGACATTTTCAGAAAAATCCACAAAAATTCCTAAAAAATCACAAATATTAGAAAATGGGTATTTGTCACGAAACAAACAATTTTTTAGGGCGTTTCATTGACTCTGTTCAGTATACACGTAAATCGAGAAATATATTAAAATATTCAGCATTTTGAAAAATTTCCAAAAAAAATCTTCAAAAATCATGAATATTGGGAAATGACTATTCATGATGAAACAAATCATTTCTGGGGTGTTACACTGACTCTGCTCAGTGTGCATGCAAAACGAGGAATATATTAAAATATTCGACATTTCCGGAAAAAAAATTCACAAAATTTCTCAAAAATCATAAATATTATAAAATGATTATCTAAGATAAAATAAATAATTTTTGAGGTATTACATTTTGTATTGATTATAATGACATATTTTATATCTATTTTTTAGGCTGACATTGTAGATCATTGGTTCAATTCGACTACTGACGATGATGTCGCTCGAAAATCTATTGCGCAGATCCAACATTCATTGCAGGAGTAGTTCGCATTACAATGGAACAACTTCGTCCAGCTCCAATAACAGATGACATTTCAGGGTCACTCGAAGAGTCCAATGAACAGGGGAAGCGACATAGAAGGAGGACAGAGTTAGTGAGCACTCAGACATGACTTCGACATCCCAAGGAGGCAGACATTTCTCATGTTGTCCGAATTGCTCCTGCAATGGATGTAGGATCTGCGCAGCAGATTTTTGAGCGGCAGCGTTAGTAGTCGAACTGAACCAATGCTCTAAATGTCTATTTAAAAAACAGATATAAAATATGTCATTATAATCAATACAAAATATGTATAGTAGCTGATAAATTGGTAAAGAGCTTACCGCATTCCCAATAAATGCAATAAATGCACTAGTGGGAGAAATTCAGAGTTTGGTAATTCTTTTGTCTAACGTGGTATTTTTTAATAATTTTTTATCCATGTAGGATGCGCCAAACGAGTTGGCATATCCACATTGATTAAGCCAACACGTTTGGCGTATCCTGTAACATCCCCGATAACATGCTAGACTTGTATAGGGTTACAGAGGTAGCCCAATACTTGCTGTAACACCCACCGTAGGGTATCACATTTAAGACTAATCCTAATATAACTTACCTAAGTTGTAAAAGAAATAATCTTGTTAAAACATTAATTTTAAAATTTCATTTGCAGAATAAGTGAAAATAAATAAAATAAATAAAAATCATAAGTACAACTTGTAACTGAAATAAACACACCAGAATATACATAGATATTTCAAACCTTGTTCCCAAATAATTTACATAAATATATTACACTCCAAAAGACAATATACAATATGTACATCAAAACATAATTACTAAACCAGAACCTCTAAAAAAAATATACTGAACTAAGGATTCGGGCCCTCTGAAGGATCCTCCTCCTCTACGTCATCAAAGAACCCAGGCGGGTACATCGATCACCTGCCAGGGGTTCTAGCTGAAGACACTACAGAGTCCTCCCGTGAGGTATAAACAGTGCCACCCCAGAGTTCTCGTATTGGCATTGAGAACTCAAGACACACAGATGGATGTTGAGTCAAAACGGGAGTCCCATCATGGGTTCCACTCAGGTTTAAAGTTAAGTCCCCGATGTAAACAAAACATTCATTATCTAACTCAAATCTCCAAGCGTTAGTTCCACCGTGGAACTGTACTTGGACAAAACCCAACACTTGCCGCCATTCAAACAAACTAAGAAAATCGTTACTGATGGAAAATAGAATTTCTAGCTTCCTCGTCTCCTCGATCTTCATCGAACATACACAATAAAACAGATATAACACAGCAAAGATGTGAGATCCCCTACATCAATACCAGTATGGCAATATAGAAAATGATAGTAAATATACAGATATAGTATTAACATATTGAATCATATTATCACATCACAGATAAAATATCAGATGAACATAATTATCATGTCAATATGTTGACCAACTATGCATATGCACACAGACTCATTCCTACTCTATGGAGCTAATCACAATTTCAGAGAGAAAGATAGGGAGTACATGTTTGTATATTATCAGCCTCAAATCATGTGCCAATATATTATATCAATGTGTGCAACATAGCTTATACAAGACACTCTCAACCAATCACGAAAAGAGTAGTAACTCCGTCAAGATCGTCGGTGTGTTTGCATAGGATACCACGGCACAAAGGTGCTACCATCTGGCCATATATGACATTCCACACCCTGACGTCTCCAAGATCACTAAAGATCGTAACTACACACACGAAGGTGTAAATTCAATCTCCTAGGCATAATGCCTTAACCAATTAAGCTGATGCGTTTCTCAATGCATGATGTATGATTCAAATATACATACAATCATTATTCTCATAGTATTTCACACATACATGCCATCTCTTGGCAGTATCACTTTTCAACATAACCAGGCCCACCACAACAGCCCGACAGCAACCTACTATTATTTCTAATCGCATAAACATTTTATCACGTTTTCACAATCACAGAACATTTTTCTTATGTTTTCAAATCGTGTAAGTATTTTCCAACTTTTTCATAATCGCAGAAATATTTTCAAACGTTTTCTAAATCGCGTAGGGATTTTTAAACATTTTCTCAATCGCGTAGTAATTTTAAATCATTTTCTCAATCTGATAGCTTAAAAATTACTATTTTGAAAACAAGTGACGTTTCTCTAATATTTTTCACATAAAATGATTATTTTGGCTTTATTTACCATATTTTACTATTAAAAATTCTTTAAGTAGCATTTTCCATTATTTCTCACAAAATTACATTTCTTTGATTTATTTTGGATATTACAGCTCGAAATTTTCTAACGCGCTTCAAAACCCAAAGGGGTGAGCTATACGTCAGTAAATTTCAAGTTTTAAATTTTATCTTACCTTATAACCTAATTATACTAAATTAATTCTAAAAATTAGTTCATTTTCTTTTTATTTCTAAAAAGAAAACTCATTAAATTGAGTTCTTGTTACTTAATTACCTAAGTCTACACTTAGGAAAATGAATTTTGGATCTAGAATATCAAAAATAGGCATGTTGGCCGAATTACACTATATGATTCATAGATCATATTTAATTATTTTCTATCACCTTATTCTTTGCAAAAACCCTTAATCCAATTTCTTATCATTAACTCATTTAATCCAAGATTAAGAAAATAATTTAAAATATTTTGCTCCCTTGATGGTGTTGAGGCTGTGAGCCTCTAGGGTTCTTTGGAACCTTCATACACTTCCTTATCATGTATATCACATCCTACTATATACAATAATCAACATACTTTCATAATCACATATTCAAGCATATTTTCAAAGCTATAAAGCATACCAATCAACACCATCACAAATAATGAAAACTTAAACAATCAAGTGAATAAATCCTTATGGATTTTTCACCACAAACAATTCCATTTCCTCACCACCAACACATGGTTGATGAGGTTAATCACCCTCTTACCTCAGGGAACACAAAAACCCTTCTTGTTTGGCCTCCTATGGATTTCGCGAATCACCCCAAGAAAAACCTTAACAAACTTAAACCAAACTAAAGTCACAAACAAAGCTTAAAAATAAGAAACCATGGATCAATCATGGTTTAAAAACTCAAGAATCAATTTAGAAACAAGAAACAAGAATTTTACCTTGTAGAGTAGAAAACCTTAACTTGGATTCAAGGTAGTAAATGGAAGAACTAGGCCAGGTTCATAACATGAAAAAGTCTTAGAATAGTATATAGATAAGGAAAATGAGATGGGATGAAATTATGGAAGCTTGGATGGTGGTTTGGAAGGATTCAGACGTGAGCTTCATGAAGGAGAAGTTGAGGGGTTTTCTTTGTTCATAGAAGAGAAAGAGAGAATGGAGAGAAAGGCTTAAGTCACAAAGTGTAATAGAAATGAAATAGAAATATCCTATTTCTCTATATGCTTGCTGTGGAGTGCTTCACAAAGGAAGTCAAAGACTTAGCTTCCAAGTTTATGAGTAGCGCATGACTTATGTCATTAAATGATCACTCCTTGGTCATATTAGATGATTAACTTGTTCATCAATATCCTAGAAGCACTAGGTGGCCGTGGAGCACATGGAGAAAAGGTAACTAAGTTTTGATTCATGTAGTTCCTAGTTACACTTAAGCCAACTTAGTTAGTTCACTTAGTTACATGACTAACTATTTAGTCACAAGGCTTAGGTCATGCATTGGTCACACTAATTGAATCATGCATTCTAGAAGACTCTAGAACCTCCTTGAAACCGTGGAACTCTAAGGAGTAGAAAACTAAGTTTGTTTCATTTAGTTACTACTTAGGCTTTAGGTTAACTTAGTTAGATTACTTAGTTTCTTGGCTAACTAGTCTAGCCATTATTGTTGACCACATCCTATTGGCTTAGAAAATTCAAGCCATTGGCATTAACCAATTCCTATTGGTTCACCAAATTGTGAGTCACAAAGACTTTTCTCAGTCTATTGTTCAACAGACAAAAGATACAAGATCTATTACCCAATGTGTAGAAGTTACTGCTCACAAATCAGTAGATACTGTCCAAAAGATAATAAAATGTAAAATATTTTTATTTCACAAATAAATTCTAAAAATTAAAAGATCGGGTAACGTATCTCTCGGATTCGGGTTTAGTAAGCTCCCCCGGCTCTGAATAAATCGTCAAAGATTTTTTCTGGCCTGAAAATTATTATTTTCCTGACTCAAAGTAAATCACAAACAAAGATAATAAAAAAATAGTCACAGAACAGCCAAAATAAATTTACAACACCCAGAAATCACAAAATAGTACAATTCAAACATTACTGAGAAACAACAAATTTTAGGGTGTTACAACTTTCCCCCACTAAAAAGAATTTCGTCCTCGAAATTTATCATTCATTAGAACAATTGAGGATATTGTTCCCTTATCTTATCTTCCATCTCCCACGTAGCATCTCCTGTTGTTTCATTCCAGATCACTTTTACTAATGAAATTTCCTTCCCTTTGAGTTGCTTCACCCTCCTGTCTTCAATCTTAACAAGAAGTGTCTCATACGTCAAATTTTCTTTCAATTTTACCTCATCAGGCTGAATGATATGAGAGAGATCAGGGATATACTTTCTTAACTGGGACACATGGAAAACATTATGAAGGTTAGAGAGAAAAGGCAGTAAAGCTATTTGGTAAGCAATTGGACCTATCCGATGAAGAATTTGGTAGGGTCCAATGAATTTAGAAGTGAGTTATCTGGATTTTATAACCCTTCTGACACCAGTCGTGGGTGTGACTCGCAAAAACACATGCTCACCTTCCTCAAATTCAAGAGGTCTTCTCCTTTTATTAGCATAGCTTTTCTGTCTACTCTAAGTTGCCCTCATTTTCTCTTGAATCATTTTCACCTTCTCCGTCGTTTGTTGCACCATCTCAGGTCCTATGATCATACTCTCTCCATCTTGATACCAACATAAAGGTGTTTGGCATCATTATCCATACAATACTTCATAAGGTGCCATCCCTATACTTAAGTGCAAACTGTTGTTCTAGGTGAATTCTACCAAAGGCAAGAACTCATTCCAACTCCCTTTTTGTTTTAACACACAAGCTCTTAGCAGATCCTCTAGTGACTATATAGTTCTCTTCGTTTGACCATCAATTTGTGGATAGTAGGCAGAACTCAAATGAAGTTTAGTCCCCATTGCTTCATGTAGACTTTGCCAAAACCTTGATGTGAACCTTGGATCTCTATCGAAAATGATATTAGAGGGTACACCGTGAAGTCTAACAATTTCACTAATGTACACCTGAGTCAATTTCTCCATTGAATACCTGATATTGATTAGCAAGAAGTGAGCAGACTTCATAAGCTGATCAACAACGACCCATATAGAATCATGACCTTTCTTAGTCTTTGGCAATCCAGTAACAAAATCCATTGCAATACTATCTCATTTCCATTCTGGAATAGTTAGGGGTTGCAGCATACCTGCTGGTCTTTGATGTTTAACCTTTACCTTTTGACACACAAGACAAGATGACACATGCTCAGCAACATCTCTCTTCATTCCAGGTTACCAAAATAATCGCTTCAGGTCTCGATACATCTTGGTCATTCCGGGATGTATACTCAACCTACTGGTGTGAGCTTCATCGAGAATCGCCTTCCTAAGGTCAGGATCATTTAGTATACAAATCCTATCTTTGAACCTTAAGACCCCGTCAGATCCTTCCTCAACCGTTGCCACACGACCTTGCCTCAAGAATTCCCTATTGTTTTGCAAAAACTGATCATCTTCCTACTTTTCTCAAATTTCTTCCAGCAAATCATTCAGAATAGTGACCATATTCAAATGAATTCTTCCTGGCGCTAATTCTACCGATAGCCACATATATCTAAATTGCTCTATCAAATTTTCCTCTTTGACCATCATAGCAGAAATACTAAGCATCTTCCTACTCAAAGCATCTGCCATAACATTCTACTTTCCAAGATGATATTGAAGCTGAAATTCATAATCTTTTAGAAATTCTAACCACCGTATCTGCCTCATGTTTAACTCCTTTTGATCAAACAAATATTTCAGACTTTTGTGATCACTGAAGACGTTGGATGTAGCTCCATAAAGAAAATGCCTCCAAATCTTTAACGCGAACACAACTGCGGCTAATTCCAAATCATGGGTTGGGTAATTCCTTTCATGTACCTTCAGTTGTCTTGAAGCATACGCTACCACATTTCTATTCTGCATCAATACACATCCTAATCCTTGATAAAAAGCATATATACTTCAAAAGATTCGTTCGGATCTAGTAAAATCAACATTGGTGCGGTAGTCAACCTTTTCTTTAATTCTTGGAAACTCTTTTTGCACTCATCTGTCCAAATAAAAGATTGATTCTTCCTTGTGAGTTATGTAAAAGGTCCGGTTATCTTGGAAAAATCTTCAATAAATCTTCGATAATATCCGGCTAACCCAACATAACTCCGGATCTTAGTTACTGTCCTTAACTTTCCCACTAAAGAACTATCTCCACCTTTGCTAGATCCACTGCAATTCCTTCCTTGGAAATCACATGACCCAAAAATTGAACTTCTTCCAACCAGAATTCACATTTTGACAGCTTTGCGTATAATTTATTCTCCTTTAAAATCTAGAGAACTATGCTAAGATGTTCAACATGCTCTTCCTGACTTTGAGAATAGATTAGAATGTCATCAATAAAGACAACGTGTAACACCCCAAATTTTACTATTTTACAATAATGCTTAAATTGTACTATTTTAGGTTTTGTGTGATATAAAATTATTTTGACTGTTCTGATATTGCTTTTGATCGTTGTGTAAGATTTGCTTTAGGTCAGGAAAATAATAATTTTCGGGCCGAGAAAAATCTTTATTGATTTATTCGGAGCCGGGGGATCTTACTAAACCCGAATCTGAGAGACACGAAAACAAATCTTTTAATTTTTTAGAATTTATCTATGAAATAAAAATATTTCATGAAAAAATATCCGCTGTTTTATTAACAGCAACTTTTGCTATCAGGTAATAGACCCGATATGTTTTATCTGTTAGAAAATAGATTGAGAATAATTTCTGTAACTAATTTTAAAATGAACCAATAGGAATTGGTCAACATTAGTGGTTGGACTTTTCTAACTAATAGGAAATAGTCAATATAAATGGTTGGAGTAGTTACTAAGTAACTAGATAAACTAACTAAGTTACCCTAATAGCTTAATTAGTAACTAAATGAGCTAACTTAGTTACTATGTACTTAGAAGCTCTAGTTAGAAAATTGATCTAGAACCATCTAGAAGCAATGACAATGCATGACCTATACAATGAACTAAGCATGTAACTAGCTACTTAGTATGTAACTAGGTAACCTAACTTAGTTAGCTAAATGAACTAACTATATAATTAAGGTGTAACTAGGAGTTATAACTAAAACAAACTTAGTTACACACCCCTTTGAGTCACACGGCCATAAGGCCTTCTACCATGTTCTTGAATGGTCTATTATGACCATTTGATGATTATTAAGTGACCTATGCCATGTGAAATGCATATGAACACTTGTGATATTTTCTATCATCATAATTAAGTCTTGATCTTCCTATCAAGCCATTCTTATGGCCATTCACTCTAAATTGGCTATTTTATTCCATTTTCTCTCACTTTGTGAAGCTAAACATCTATCATCTTTCTCTCACCTTCAAGAACACCAAGAGCACTTCATCTCCTTCTACTTTGGAGCCCACGACCTCCATGCCCAAACCCTACCTTCACACTTCAAATTTTTTTATCTAATATTACTTTCCAAACCCAAACACAATTCTAAAAACTTTTCTTTTAGTGAGTTTTGTCTAAATCTCTCTCTAAGTGCTTCAAAAGCAAGCTTTGGTTTCCTACACCTAAGGTAATTTCTTGATTCTTTGATCCTAAGTTGAATTTTTGATTTTCTAGACCATGATTGATCCATGGTTTATTGTTTTCAAGCTTTGTTTATGACTTTAGGATTTGTTTAAGATTGATTAGGGTTTTCTTTGGGCTACACGAAATTAAGAGAATGTGGAACTTGAAGTTTGTTGTCTTTCTTGAGGTAAGAGAGAGAATAACCTCATCAACTATGTGTTGGTGGTGAGGAAATGGATTGTTTGTGGTGAAAAATCATAAAGATTTATTCACTTGATTGTTTAAGCTTTATTTAATTGTGATTGATGTGTTTATAGCCTTGAAAATATACTTGCATATGTGTTTAGCATGCTTATTGTTTTGATAGTATGCTTGTTTATGTGTTCTGGAAAACATGATAATTCTTGTGTAATTTAGGATGTGATTCACATGAAGGAAAAATTATATGATGGTTCCAAAGAACCAATGAGGCACATGGCCTCAATGCCAAAAAGGGAACCAAGTGTTCTAAATTGTTTTCTTAATCAAAGATTAAATGATTTTATGATAAGAAAATCAATTAAGTGTTTTAAAGTGTTAGAAAATAATTTAATATGATTTATAAAGTCCAATGAAGAATTCGGCCAACATGTCAATTTGATATTCAAGATCTAGAATTATTTTACTAAGTGTAGACTTAAGTGTTTTAATAATAAGAAATCAATTCGATAGGTTTTTGAACCTAAAATGGAAGTAATATACTTTTTAGAATTAAAATTGGCCTAATTAAAGTTATGAAGTAAAATAAATGTTGATACTTGAAATTTACTAACGTATAGCTCACCTTATGGGTTTTGAAACGCATTAGGAAATTTTGAGCTGTAATGTCTCCAGTAAATTAAAGAAAAGCAATTTTTTGAAAAATAGTAGAAAATACTGATTTTAGCAAGAATATATTGTAAATATTATTTAAAGAGGGATTATTATGGAAATAATGGAAACAAAGTCACATTTTGATATTAAATAAGAAAAATCTTATTTTGAGCTTAGAATATGATTGAAATAATTTACGCGATTGAAAATACATAGAAAAACTTTTACCCGACTTAAAAATAGTAATTTTTGGCTATGCGATTGAGAAAATGCGATAAAATATTTATGCGATTTGAAAACATAAGAAAGATGTTTCGCGATTGTAAAAATGCGATAATATCGCTACGCGATTGAACGTAACAGTAGTTTGCTATCGGGTTATTGTGGTGGGCCCAGTTATGTTGGATAATGATACCACCAAGAAAAGGTGAGGATATGTGATATACTCTAATAATAATGATTGTGTATGCGTTTGGATCATACATCATGCATAGAAAAGCGTATCAGCTTACTTGTTAAGGCTGTATGCCTAGGAGATGAATTACACCTCAGTGCTGGTGTGAGTAGACAAGTATAGGTCACTTGTTGACCTTGGGGGCGTCAGGGTGCGGATACCTCGCAATGGTCAATTGGTAGCTCTTTTGTCCGTGAGCAAACCGATGCAAACGCACCGATGATCCGGACCGAGACACTATCCTATATAGAGATCTGGTGTAGAATGTCTTGTACAATGCCTTAATGTGCACGCTGATAAACTGATAAATTTATAACACTTTTAGTCATGGCAGACGAGTTACAGACATGTCTTCTAGATCATTCACTCCGAAACTGTGTTTAGCTCCATGGAGTAGGAATGAGTCTGTGTGCATATGCATAGTTGGTCCGCATATTGATGTGTTAATTATACTTATCTGATTCATTATCAGTGATATGATAACATGATTTAAATATGTTAAAATTGTATCTGTATGCTTGTTGTCATTTTCTCTACTGCCACACTAGTATTGATGTAAGGGATCTCACCTCTTTATTATATTATATCTGTTTTGCTATGTATGTTTGATAAAGACCAGGGAGACGAAGAAGCTGGTAATTCTATTTACCATCACTAGCTGTTTGTTTATTGGTTGAGATGGCAGCGAGACGTCAAGTGTTAGGTTTTATCCGGGTACAGTTCCATGGGGGGACTAATGCCTGAAGGTTTGATTATGATATGAACATTTTGTTTATACAGGAGATCTGACTCTGAACTTAAGTGGGACCTTTAATGGTATCCCTGTTTTGATGCAGCATGCGTCGGTGCACCTAGAGTTTACGATGCCCATTCGTGATCTCTGGGGTGGCGCAACTTATACTCCGCATGAGGATTGTATGGTGTCTTCCACGAGGACCACTATGAGGCGACTGTATCCACCTGGGTTTTTTGATGATGTTGTAGAGGAGGAGGAGGATCCTTCTGAGGAACCAAATCCGTAGTTCAGTTTCTAGAGTTCTGTCTAGTACTTATGGTGGTACTTTACTTTTGAAATGTGTTTGTATTTATGTAAATTATTTGAACAAGGTTTGTAATATGATGTGTATATATATATATATATTGGTGTGTTTGTTTTTAATTACAAGTTTCACTTAGTTTATTTTATTACTTTCTTTTATTCCGCAAAAGAAATTTTAAAATTGACGTTTTTACAAGATTAATTCTTTTACAACTTGGGTAAGTTTTATTAGGATTAGTCTTAAACGTGATACCCTATGGTGGGTGTTACACAATGACAAATCTGTCTAGGTATGGACGAAAGATCCTATTCATGTAATCCATGAATACCGCAGGAGCATTCGTCACTCCGATTGGCATCACAAGATACTTATAGTGCCCGTAGCTCGTTCGAAAAGCTGTCTTAGGTATATCCTCTACCTTGACACGAATTTGATGATAACCTGATCGCAGATTTATCTTAGAGAAAATAGTTGCTCCTTTCAGTTAGTCCATCAAATCATCAATCCTTGGAAGTGGATACTTGTTCTTTATCGTGACCTTGTTTAACTGGCGGTAATCCACACACAAACGCAAAGATCCATCCTTCTTTTTGACTAACAACACTGGAACTCCCCATGGTGAAACACTAAGTCTTACAAACTATTTTTCCAACAGTTCCTCCAATTGCTTCTTTAACTCTGCTAATTCTAATGGCGACATCCGGTACGGTGCAATTGATATAGGACCCGCTCTTGGTACAAGATCGATAGAAAACTCTATCTCTCTTTCCGATGGTAATCTGGGTACCTCATCAGGAAAAACTTTAGGAAACTCATTTACAACAGAAATAACATTTACATCATTCTCACTCTTGACTCCTAAAGAAGATAGCAGCATGTATCCTTGGGCTCCATCCCTCAATAAAGATTCGACTTGTTTGGCAGTCAAAAATCCAAAAACCTCTTTCTCAGGAAATACTAAGGTTTTTTTAGAATAGTCTAACAGGATATGGTTAGAAGATAACCAATCCATTCCTAAGATTATATCAATATCGGTAAGAGGTAAACAAATTAGATCAACAGAAAAAGCTCAATTATTGATAGTAAGAGGGCAATTTAGGCATATTTTAGAAGTACTAACAGGTTTGCCAGTAGGTGTAGAAACAATCAATTGAAAGTTCAAAGAAGACACAGGCAATCCCAAATGATACACACAGTCATATGCAATAAACGAATGTGTTGCACCCGAATCATATAGTACAGTTAAAATATTACTTGATATGACACCTTCTCCCTTGATAAGATCTTCAGACTGGGAGGCTTCAGCTCCACTCATTGTATACACTCGCCCACCAACTTGCGACTTAGCAGCTTGAACGTTACTTACTGAAGGCTCCACCTTTGCTTGATCAAAGTCCCTCGAGATGTGACTAGGCTTTCCACATCTAAAGCAAATTATTCCCTTGATCATGCAGTCCCTTATCATACGGCCCTTTCCACACTTCAGACACTTCATTGGCGGTGCCATAGTCTGACCAAAATGACTGCTACTCGAACCTCCTCCACATGTTTGTTGTTGTTGTTGTTGGCTTCCTAACGGTCAGGAATATGGTTTCCGCTAAAACCGGTTGTTGTTATTGCTTCCTCCCCTTTGGAACCTAGATGGTCCAAAGTTACGCCTCCTTGTATCTCACGATGACTCTAATTCTTCAAGTCTGCAACACATATCCATCAATGATGAGAACTGGTTCTTTCGCATTGGCAGTACCCCTTTCTTCAATTCAACTCTTAAACCTTCCTCAAACTTGTGGCATTTCCAAACCTTATTCAGCTAGATCTGGAGATACCGTGAGAACTTCGACAAGCTCTTAAACTTCGCAGCATACTCATTAACCGTCATCCCACCTTGTCATAGCCCAAGAAATTCCATCTCCTTGGCATGCCTTGCACTATCCAAAAAATATTTTTCCAGAAATACTTCACAGAATACCTCCCACATAATTTCCCTTCCTTCAGCTTGTAGTACTCTCCGAGTTACTTTCCACCAATTTTTACCATCTCCCATCAACATAAATGTGGCATAAGTCACTTTGCGGTCGTCCGTACATCCTATTCCTTCAAAAATCTTTTCCAGCTCTTGGATCTACAAACTTGCCTTCTCCGGATCAAACTCGCCTCTGAAATATGGCGGATTATTTCGATGAAACTCAGACAAATTCTGGGCTTCTGCATTTTCTGCATGTTGTTGAGCAGCTCTTTGGTTCTGCTGCACAATGACATCTGCCATCTTTCACATCGCATCAGCCGCTGCAGTCATGCTTTCGTGATCTCGTTCATTATCCACGCTTAAACCTCTTCCTTGAGCCATTTTACTCCTTTGAAATTAAACTAAATAATGCAAAATCAAATTCAAATTGCAATCACTTCAAACAATATTTGTCTCCTTGCGGAGACCAAATACAGAGAATCATACAACACAAGCAAATCAGACCTAACTACAAAAACCTAAAAGACTCTAATCGGGGCTCTGATACTAACTAATATAACACCCACCGTAGGGTATCACATTTAAGACTAATCCTAATATAACTTACCCAAGTTGTAAAAGAATTAATCTTGTAAAAATATTAATTTTAAAATTTTATTTGCGGAATAAGGGAAAATAAATAAAATAATTAAAAACCATAAGTACAACTTGTAACTGAAATAAACACACCAGAATATACATAGATATTTCAAACCTTGTTCCCAAATAATTTGCATAAATATATTACACTCCAAAAGATAAATATACAATATGTACATCAAAACATAATTACTAAACCAGAACCTCTAAAAAAAATTGACCTAAGGATTCGGGCCCTCTGACGGATCCTCTTCCTCTATATCATCAAAGAACCCAGGCGGGTACATCGGTGGCCTGATAGGGGTTCTAGCTAAAGACACTACAGAGTCCTCTCGTGGGGTATAAATAGTGCCACCCCAGAGTTCTCGTATTGGCATTGAGAACTCAAGATGCACAAACGCATGTTGAGTCAAAACGGGAGTCCCATCACGAGTTCCACTCAGGCTTAAAGTTAAGTCCCTGGTGTAAACAAAATGTTCATTATCTAACTCAAATCTCCAAGCGTCAGTTCCATCGTGGAATTGTACTCGGACAAAACCCAGCACTTGGCACCTTGCCGCAATTCAAATAAACTAAGAAAACTGTTACTGATGAAAAATAGAATTTCCTGCTTCCTCGTCTCCTCGGTCTTCATCAAACATACACAATAAATAGATATAATATAGCAAAGAGGTGAGATCCCCTACATCAATACCAGTATGGCAGTCTAGAAAATAACAGTAAATATACAAATATAGTACTAACATATTGAATCATATTATTACATCACAGATAAAATATTAGATGAACATAATTATCATGTCAATATGTTGACCAACTATGCATATGCACATAGTGTTGGTGTATGCCCTAGAGGCCAATACATTTTCTGTATTTACATACATTCTATTATGTTATTTTAATATATAAGGCATTTCATTTATTGTGTTCTTTTTTAATAAATATAATAAAGTCCTTAGAATAGTAAGTTTGATGCCATAGGACATCAAGTGGATGACTTGATCGTGAGATCCTTTTGGTTATAACACTATTCTTAAATGTCCCTAGTCAAGTGTTATTGTTAATTAGGACAACAATAATACATTGAGACTAGTATGTGCATAGACCGATGACCACATCTCACAGGTCATGGATATGAGATATCAAGTCTTCACATGGGTACATATTAGAGTAATGATGTACTGGACCCTCCATGAGAACGCTACATGAATCGTTACGTGAGCGTCATAAGCGATTCTCATAGTGACAATGGTGTCTGTGGTCCTTTGACCTGAAATCACTACGATTCCTACATGAGGAGTTGTGTGTTTTAATGCCATCAAACATCATCTGTAACAATGTGATTATAAAGTTGGTTATTGGATATACCATGAATCATACAAAGGGATGTGAGTGACCTACATAGGATTTGTCACTGCTACATAACAGGAGCGATATCTTCGGGGCCCCTGATTGAGTGAGACTGCGAAATGCATGACCATGCTCAAATGAGTCAATATGAGATATTGATTTCATTTGTTGTTACAAAGTCTACTCGAGTATCAAGAAACGAAAGATTGGACTACACAAGGGTGACGCATTCTATGCCTTGTGTTCAATCTAGATATCTTGACAAAGGGACTAAATGACATGAAAACATTGGTCACAGAAAGGTTATGTCAAATCACTGACATTCTTATTACTTGGGTAGCAGCGATGTGTTACTAGATACCGCTCACTGCTGATAATATTAAAATGAGATTTAATATTACTGCTAACGTAATGAGAACCTACAGGGTCACACATATAGAGCAGACTAAAATTGGAGCAATAAATCTAAGTTGGACTCGGATTCAAATATGGGCCAGACTCATAACAGATGAGTCTAGGGTTACACAGTTTACCTTGCTGCTGCTCACACTCACTTAAGGCAGCCACTATTATAAATAGTACTGCTAAGGGGCTGCTAAGACACACATATTACATATCCCTAGACGCATCTACAGAAAAGTAAGTGAGAAAGCGATAGGTTTCTTCTCTTCTCTTCGCAGCTAGCACTGTGTGAGAGATGTGAGACTTCTCTTTGCTGACGTTGGATGTTCGTGAGTCTGTTCGTGTGGATACCATAGAGACATCATTGCTATTACAGTGTTAGTGATTCACGTCACTTCCTTTTGATCACGCTTCAAGAGGTAAATATTTTAAAAGTCAGATTATGGCTTTTCGCATGGATCCTTGGTGAGAATCCTATTTTTTCGCTGCGTGATGTATCCACAATTCCCAACACACAGACCCAATCCTACTTCATAAAGCTAATCACAATTTCAGAGAGAAAGATAGGGAGTACATGTCTATATATCATCAGCCTCAAATCATGTGTCAATATATTATATCAATGTGCGCAACATGGCTCATACAAGAAACTCTCAATCAATCACGAAAAGAGTAGTAACTCCGTCAATATCGTCGGTCTGTTTGCATAGGATACCACGGCGCAGAGGTGCTACCATCTGGCCATATATGACATTCCACACCCCGACATCTCTAAGATCACTGAAGATCATAACTACGCAATTCTCACCCGCACGAAGGTGTAAATTCAATCTCGTAAGCATATTGCCTTAACCAATTAAGCTGATGCACTTTTCAATGCATGATGTATGATTCAAAAATACATACAATCATTATTCTCATAGTATTTCACACACACACGCCATCTCTTGGTGGTATCACTTTTCAACATAACCGGGCCCACCAGAACAGCCCGACAGCAACCTACTATTATTTCCAATCGTGTAAACATTTTATCGTGTTTTCACAATCATAGAACATTTTTCTTATGTTTTCAAATCGCATAAGTATTTTCCAACTTTTTCATAAGCGCAGAAATATTTTCAAACATTTTCTAAATCGCGTAGGGATTTTTAAACATTTTCTCAATCGCGTAGCAATTTTAAATCATTTTCTTAATTTGATAGCTTAAAAATTATTATTTTGAAAACAAGTGACGTTTCTCTAATATTTTTCACATAAAATGATTATTTTGGCTTTATTTACCATATTTTACTATTAAAACTTCTTTAAATAACATTTTCCATTATTTCTCACAAAATTACATTTCTTTGATTTAATTTGGATATTACAGCTCGAATTTTTCTAACGCGCTTCAAAACCCAAATGGTTGAGCTATACGTCAGTAAATTTCAAGTTTTAAATTTTATCTTACCTCATAACCTAATTATACTAAATTAATTCTAAAAATTAGTTCATTTTCTTTTTATTTCTAAAAAGAAAACTCATTAAATTGAGTTCTTGTTACTTAATTACCTAAGTCTACACTTAGGAAAATGAATTTTGGATCTAGAATATCAAAAATAGGCATGTTGGCCGAATTACACTACATGCTTCATAGATCATATTTAATTATTTTCTATCACCTTATTCTTTGCAAAAACCCTTAATCCAATTTCTTATCAGTAACTCATTTAATCCATGATTAGAAAAATAATTTAAAACATTTTGCTCCTTTGATGGTGTTGAGACCGTGAGCCTCCAGGGTTCTTTGGAACCTTCATACACTTCCTTATCATGTATATCACATCCTACTATATACAATAATCAATATACTTTCATAATCACATATTCAAGCATATTTTCAAAGCTATAAAGCATACCAATCAACACCATCACAAATAATGAAAACTTAAATAATCAAGTAAATAAATCCTTATAAATTTTTCACCACAAACAATTTCATTTCCTCACCACCAACACATGGTTGATGCGGTTAATTTCCCTCTTACCTCAAGAAAGACAAAAACCCTTCTTGTTTGGCCTCCTATGGATTTCGTGAATCACCCCAAGAAAAACCCTAACAAATTTAAAATAAACTAAAGTCACAAACAAAGCTTGAAAATAAGAAACCATAGATCAACCATATTTTAAAAACTCAAAAATCAACTTAGAAACAAGAAACAATAATTTTACCTTGTAGAGTAGAAAACCTTAACTTGGATTCAAGGTAGTAAATGGAAGAACTAGGTTAGGTTCATAACATGAAAAGGTCTTAGAATAGTATATAGATAAAGAAAATGAGATTGGATGAAATTATGGAAGCTTGGATGACAGTTTGGACGGATTCAGCCGTGAGCTTCATGAAGGAGAAGTTGAGAGGTTTTCTTTATTCATAGAAGAGAGAGAATGGAGAGAAAAGCTTAAGTCACAAAGTGTGATAGAAATGAAATAGAAATATCCTATTTCTCTATGTGCTTGCCATGGAGTGCTTTACAAAGGGAGTCAAAGACTTAGCTACCAAGTTTATGAGTAGCACATGGCTTATGTCATTAAATGATCACTCCTTGGTCACATTAGATGATTAACTTGTTCATGAATATCCTAGAAGCACTAGGTGGCCGTGGAGCACATGGAGAAAAGGTAATTAAGTTTTGATTCATGTAGTTCCTAGTTACACTTAAGCCAACTTTGTTAATTCACTTAGTTACATGACTAACTATTTAGTTACAAGGCTTAGGTCATGCATTGGTCACACTAATTGAATCATGCATTCTAGAAGACTCTAGAACCTCCTTGAAACCGTGGAACTCTAAGGAGTAGTAAACTAAGTTTGTTCCATTTAGTTACTACTTAGGCTTTAGGTTAACTTAGTTAGATTACTTAGTTTCTTAGCTAACTAGTCTAGCCATTATTGTTGATCACATCCTATTGGCTTAGAAAATTCAAGCCATTGACATTAACCAATTCCTATTGGTTCACCAAATTGTGAGTCACAAAGACTTTTTCTAGTCTATTGTCCAACGGACAAAAGATTCAGGATCCATTACCCAATGGGCAGAAGTTACTGCTCGTAAATCAGTAGATACTGTCCAACAGATAATAAAACATGAAATATTTTTATTTCATAGATAAATTCTAAAAATTAAAAGATCGGGTAATGTATCTCTTGGATTCAGGTTTAGTAAGCTCCCCCGGCTCCGAATAAATCGTCAAAGATTTTTTCCGACCTGAAAATTATTATTTTCCTGACTCAGAGTAAATCACACACAAAGATCACAAATAGTCATAGAACAGCCAAAATAAATTTACAGCACCTAGAAATCACAAAATAGTACAATTCAAACATTACTGAGAAATAGTAAATATTGGGGTGTTACACTTGCTTAATATAGCTGTGAAGTTTTATGACAAATTGAGTTAGTTTAGGCACCTTGCCGCAACACAGAATGTGGAAAGTGGCCTAAAATGAATAAAAAATTGCATAAATTATCTAAATAAGAGAAATAACCATGGATAAGTTATTCTCAGGTCATAAATGAGTTAAGTGAGATGTAGTTAAAATTTGAATGTAAACCGAGTTCGTTTGGTATTTTTAAGCACACCAAGTAAGTGTTTTGATACCGGATTAAGAAATGGCAGATATGGAAAATTATGAAAAATGGTGAAACAAAAATTTAGAGGGATCCTAAGATTTATTTTAATGTTGTTGAAAGTTAGGAAACTTGATCTAATAAAATCAAAGTGTTCCTAACAGATATGATGTTTAGCAAAAAGACTAAAATGCCCCTAGTGTTACTCTTTTAAATGAGAGATTTTTCTCACTTCCTCCCATCTATCTCCAGTGCACTTTTGTTGCTGAAACGGAGAGACAAGAAACAAGAAAGAAAAGGAGAAGAGAGAGACCGAATGAGGGAGGAGCAGAAAATGGAGAAAGAGGAAAGAAGAAACAAGACCAACTAAGAAAGAAGTAAGATCAAGAGCTATGGAAACCAAGGTAGGGGTTTTCTCTCTTTTTCTTTTTATCCTTGTTTTCTTTCCAAATCTAAGATTTTTGATGAGTTTGGTTGAGATTTTAACTTGAGAATGATAGATCTATGCATTTGAGATTTCAATGAGATTTAAAGCTTTATATTGATTCTTGATTTCTTGATAAGTTTTGAGCATTGAAAGAGGGGTATAAATCCCTTATTTGATTTCTTATTTTGAAACTCTTTTGGACCCTTGAATGTAATGATTTATGATGTTGTTGTTGATGATTTGGGGTTTGATTTTTGGAAGGCTTGAGATCTCGTTTCAAAACAAAGGTTCTGGTTTCTAGTTTAAGTGCCTAGACGCCCAAAATTGAGCGTCTAAGCGCCCAGATCCCAGAATCATATTTTCCAGATGCGCGATGAGCGCTCGAACGCTCACGGTTGAGCGTCTGAGTGCGCGTCTAGCGTCTAGGTGCCCAGAGCCCAGCGTTTAAGTGCCTACAGGACATAATGAGATTTTGAACTTGTCATTTGAGAATTTGATTTCCAAAAACACTGTAATGTTATTTTAAGACATATTAGATGAGTAAAAGCATGTATTATGCTATGTAAAGTATGGTTATACATTATTTTAATCAAGTGTACTAAGATTGGGAGAAATGATTATGCATCGAGTATGTTTTTGGATTGATTGATGAATTTGCAAACTATTGCATATTGATAAAATGTAAGGCTATAAGCCATGACATGACTGAATCAAATGAGACTAACGATTTGAGAAATGTTTTAATGATATTTGATTACCCATGATGAGTATGATTGGATTATGCATTCTATTGCATATGTGATGATTTGATTTTCATGGGTATTCACTTTGTGGAGCTAGGCCGAGTTAGATTTTGGATGTACTTGTACTAGGGTAAGACTTGGTTAATGGTAGGAGAATATATGTAATTTTCTCTATACCATAGTAATTGAGGTTAAGGAAGAACCTTCCCCTTTACCTGAGCTTCCCTAGTCATTAAGTGGTTGAGGATGAGTGTTTCCCTCACCACTTAGGGTAATCCTAAATCTTGGATAGTTTGAGTAACGTACCTCTCATGCTATTCCCGATGATTGATATTGTGAGATAACATATCTTCTCCTTATCATGATGGATTGAAGTCTAACCCTAGCTTTGATATTGAGGAGACGTACTTCTTCCAAGCTAGATAGGGGAAGATTGGGCCTAGTTACCCAAAGTAGTTTTGTGTGACAACGTACTGTCATGAAGATGTTGATGTGCACCAACCTAAAAGCAGACTACTGCCAAGTGAATAGATATTTTATGAGCACATAACTTGATTATGATGATGAGGTTTTTATCCTGATATATTGAGATTGGAAAATTGATTATGTTTTGATGAGTTCTCTAAAAGGGAGTTTTTGTGGTACAATTTGGTATTTGATGACATTTCTGAGCACTTGGTGATATTGTGTTTGATTAGAAGAATTAAGGGAGTTTTACAGTAATTAAATAAACTGTCTATTTTGGGAAGAAGAAGGAGAAGGATTTAGCCTTTTGCCACCTTCCTAGAATAATAATAAATGTTTTGAATGAAAATTAGGTTTTTCCTTGAAATAGCTAGAATTCTTGTGATAACATGATTTTTATAACTATTGAGAATTTTTATTCTCACCTTTCCTACACCTTTGATTTCCATGATAATTCCAGGAAAGCTTTACTGTGGGCAAGCAAGATGAAGCAAGATGGAGCTTAGGCACGAGGAGATAACCTTGTTAGTTGTTCTAGGTTTTGTAAATAGGACGATATATGCATATTAAGTATGGAGATGAATACTTTGCATAGAAATCTGTTTGACATTTTATGTATTGTAAGCTTCCGCTAAAGGCTCATATTTTGTATATTATTAAACTGTTTGTTTAAAAAATTTGTGGATATTCATAAGTAATGTACCAAATTTTAATTACTGAGGCATAAATCGGATGTGTCATTAGTGTTAGCTTTTGAGACGTTACATATCCAAGTTGATTACATCAACACGTTTGGCGTAATTTACGTGGATGCGCCAACTGTATTGGCGTAACCACGTAGATTACGCCAAATGTTTTGGTGTAATCAACTTAGATACGCCAAAACATTTGGCGTATTCTACGTGGACAAAAAACTATTGAAAAATGTCACATTGGACAAAAGAGTGGTAGTTTAGTATATAATTTCAAAAGATTGACAATTTGATAAATAGTTTTAGAAAAGTGACATTTTGATAATTAGTTTTGCCACCAATGACAGTTTGGTAAAAAAACCAAAGAAATGTCAAATTATCATGTATATGACTGTAGTATTTTCGCAACATACAGAATAATTTTGTGAGTAAATTAAATAATGTTGGACATTTTTTGTTAGACGAATAATGAGACTGATCTTTTATATATAAAAGAGGAGTATTCTAGTGTTGTCTTATAATTGTCCTAAGGTTTCACTTTCTCTTTTAATTTGAGGGTAATTTAAATATTTTATATTTAGATACTTTTAATTTAATTATTTTGGACCTTTCAACAATTTAATTATCATTAATTATGTATTAATTATATATTTTTTCCATAAATTCTTTTAATTGTCTTTGATAGTCTCACTCAGTACTCATAGGTCTAATCTTTATATATAAAAGTGGAGTAGTTTGATGTTCACCTAAGGCAATTTTTCCGTCCAAATTGAGGTTAACTTGGTAATAACTTCTATTTTTTCTATTTCTAAAATTTTTAATTCAGATAATTTATTATCTCATTTATCCAATTTTTAATGTTTTAAATCTTTTATAATTCAGGTAATTTATTATCTCATTTATCCAATTTTCAATGTTTTAAATCTTTTATATATAAAAAGAGTAGTTTGGTATTGCCCTAGAAGAAATTTTTTCCGCCCAAATTGAGGTTAACTTGGTAATAACACCTATTTTTTCTATTTCTAGAATTTTTAATTTAAATAATTCTAAATCTTCTTACATAATTTTCTTACTAATCCTCCTAATTATTAAATGAAGAAAATATTAAATATTTTTTATGTTTTTAAGATATTAAATGTATTTATTTTTTCATTAAATACTTTTTGTATTTAGTATTAAGAAAATTATTAAGAAGATTTGTTAGGAGGATATAACAAAACTCTTTTAATTTAGATAACTTATTATTCCATTTATCCAATTTTCAATGTTTTAAATTTCCAAAACAATTATGTTAATCACAATTGATATTTCAAAATCCTATGCATATCTGTTAATTAATTGATAGAAATCTCCACCCAATTGCACTCAAGGCTCGTGATCTTTGGACTAGAAACAGTAACATAAAACTTTTTTTTTTTTTCATTCTCTCCCCCAACAAATAGCCATTGGATGGTTCAGGCAATATCACTTTTTGTTCTTTATCTGTGTTTCTCTCCTAAACGTTCCCATTTGTTGTGTCATCTTAGATTTTACATTACCCTGCAATATTGTTGCTACTTTGTTGTACCACCACTCCTACAACTCACAGGTTTCTACAACTCAACCTTATGTGCTGATTTTATTTTTCTTCTATTTTCTACGTACGATCAATCATATATTTCTTTCTTTCTACGTTTGTATCAAATCCTCATGAAAAATTCATTAGGGTTCGTTTTATTTTTTTATTTCTTCTCAATATTTTTTTTTATAATTTTTATGGATTGTATGTTCTGTATACCAATCCTCGATTCTCTTGATTCTATTGTGTAATATTTCATAACTTAATTAGGGTTCTTTTATATACAGGTTTTTTTTTTCTAAATAATAATCCTAATTTTATGGGGCTATTTTGCTGGTGTGTAATTTTTCTTTTATTTTCTTCATTGTATTTTTTAACTTTTGGTATGCGATCTTTGTGACAAAGAATCGTGCTTAAATTTTCCAGCTTCATATTTACAGGTTGCATAAATTGAATTTTCAGGTCAATATTTCCCGAATTTGTTTTCCTGTTTTTGATGATAAGTGGCTCTCTTTGATTTTTATTTTCTTTAGTATATTTGTCTCTTTTAAACTAATATGTTAATGTAGTTCAAATTTGCAAGTTTCATATTTTCATGTTGGATAAATCAAATCTGAAGGTTCATATTTTCCCAAATTGAATTCCTTTTTATTATGAGAAAGTGGTACTCTTTAACTTTCATCTTCTTTAGCATATATGTCTGTTTTTAGCTAATTTGATAATGGTTGTTTTAAAATTTTTAGATGCCATTGCTAGGGTGGTCGAAAAGACCATGTTGAGAACATAATATTTAAATGCAACATATACATGACTTTAGATTTTCCTATTGAATAGTGTAAATTACATGTTAGACTTTTTATCTAATAATTGATATTTAGATGAATTGGTGAATGTTTTCTACATTAATGATAAGCACCTTTGTGCTCATATTTTCTTCTTTTCTTTACTCAGAATCTGAAGCTTAAACTCAAAAAGATGTATTTATTAGTGAAGGTTTGCCTATAACCGATAGTAATATTTTTTTTAAAGATATATTGGCACCTTTTTTATTTCAATATTTTAACATCGTTATAAATTTGTTTTCTTTATTGCAAAAAGAAAAGTTTCTCTAAAGATGGATCTATTAGGACTGCAGTTATAGAGAAAAAGCTACTTTTAGATACTGTGTGTTGAAACTCAATGATTAATTGGAAAACATGGTTTCTGTCATGCAGTAAAACAGAATTTGGCCACCAGATTATTTGAGTTATTCAAAGAGAGTGGTGATAATTTGATTGTATTAATGATGATGGAAAATCGGAAGATCAAATGATTTGCCACTAAAGACCATGCAGGAATTTTAGATCTTAGGGATAGTTTCAAATTATTACTTGGAACCTTTTTGGTGTATTAATAAAAGGTGAAAATGCATATCTTATTGTGTCATCTAAGTGCAACCAAATTCAAATTACAATGTGTAAACAAAATAAATAAAAGGTGGCTAGGATCCTGGTTATTTTTATTGGGGACTTATTGTTTCCATTTTATTATCATATCTTCTTTCTCTCTTTTATTTTCAAATTTTTTCTTTTCTTTTTTTTTTAAAGAGAGAATGGGAAGTTAAGGAAAATCAAATGTGGACAAGCATCAAATAAGTTTTTTGGTACAAGCAAAAAAGAGTACCTATTATAAAAATATTAGGAGTTGTTAGCTAAAAGAAAAGAACCATAATAATGTGGGGAAAGGTTAGGAAGAACATTTCCTAGAGATGCACTATGCTTGGATATGAAATATATGTTGGAAATTCAAGTGTAAGTGTTAAAGTCTCGCATTAGTAAAGAATGAAGAGTGTACAAGTGGGAAGACCTATAGACTCATTGCCTTAATGTTTTGGGTCAAGATATGACATCAGACTCATTATTATAGTTTCTCACTCATCTCATTGATGGAGATCTCCCCTACTTTTGGGCTTCCCCTATGGCCTAACAAGTGGTATCAGAACCGATGATTCGTTTGGGCCGAGTATTTGGAAATGGTAGTTGGTGCTCGGATTCGACCCTAACCCATGTTGTGGAGCACATTAACAAGACTTAGGTCTTGGTTGGTAACCCCGTGAATACTCGGAATCGCTTCTGCTTGAGGGGAGCATACTAATATTGGGACTCACACTTAAGGGGGAGAATGTTAGAAATTCAAGTGAGTGTTGAAGTCCCACATTAGTAAAAAATGAGTTAAGTGAAGAGTATATAAGTGGAAAGACTCATAAACTGCCTTAAGATTTTAGGTCAAGATATGACGTTAGACAATGTGGTTTCTCACTCATCCCATTGATGGAGATCTTTCCTACTTTTGGGCTGGGCTCCCCATATGGCCTAACAATATACTCATATTGATTCGTTCTTTTTGGAGTGAAAAATGTAAACGTGCTTTTCGAAGGCAATATAGAAGTGATTCCATAGTGGTGATGTGCGTGTTTCTTATTGAATTAACAACACTATAATTTGAGTCTAATTTATTGATAAAATCACTCATACCCTCTTTGGACTCAAACTTACCAATTTTGATGGATGGAATATATCATTATATTCCTCTAGGATGAGACTGATGGACACCAAATCACATTTTGTTAGCATATATTTAAATAATAGGATTCTTATGTATTTCATCATGAGTGACTTCAAGATATTTCGTGAACGACTTTGATTAAACATTATGTTTTTCTTATGTATAGCATTATATTTCAAGATATTTCTGTTAGAATTTTATTTGTGGACAAACATAAATCATATTATATAGAACTCAGATTAATTGGATGTCAAAATTATTAGAGCATTTTGTTTAGCCCAAATTGTGATCAGTATTGTTAATGGGCCTATTGTTGTTAAAGCACTGCTCATATATGTGGGTTTTGTTTATGGGTCCTGTATATGAGTTTGCCATAGTGGGTAGGTTTAACCCATTTTAACTATTTTATATATACAGGGAGAGGCCCCTATTCCTAACCACTCTAGTGCGTACAGTTGCCCCATTGATACTGACGCGTGAGCGACTATTGTGGGATAGGAATAGTATCTCTCCCTCATCGTGTTTTACTTTTCAGGATTGTTCGACAATGTCTTCTTCATTGATGCCAGGTAACCCTAAAATCTTTTATATGAAATTGATATGTTATAAATTATTGGGATTAATAGATCCGATAAATTTTTTCTATCAATTGGTATCAGAGCCAATGTTTTAATCCTGATTATGACTATCAATATCTTATTTTAATCCCGAAATCATAACGTATGTAATGTTTAATTAATTTTATTTTATAATCGATTTCAAAGAATAAAGTTAGGGCTTTTATATATTGGGTTGTTCTAAATTCAGAAACATATTTATTGTATTTTGATGTTGTGAATTTACAAATAATTTTATGCAAATTCATTGAACCCTAAAGTTGCAATTCTTTTATGATTCGTTTTCCTTTTGGAGTTTTTTCAACAAATTGATTTAGGGCTATTCAAGATCCCTGCTTTCTGAGTTTAAAAACGTTTGGATCGTGAGTTTTGGTTGAGAAAGAGCATCGAATTTCTGAGAAAACCATTCACGGTGTGCATTGCGTGTGTTCGTCGTTTGGTTGAGAAAATCCATCATTTTCTGTTGTTTTTTTTTGGAAATTAACTTAGGGATATTGAAGATCCCGTTTTTCTGAATAATTAGACACCAAGAAATTGAATTTTGGTGGAGAATCGAGGGAGAAAATCAGCGCGACCCGTTCCTGGATGAACTGGGTCGTGCGACCCATTACAGCGAAACAGGTGAAGAAGGAGATCTGTCTCCAGCGCTTCCCCACTCGCGCAGGTGGCGCGTGGAGGCGCGTGTGGGCTCGTTAGGGGTGTTTTTCAACTTCTATTTTTTGGTTTGTTCTCCACGCGCCCTCTACTTTTTTTTGGTAATTTTTATTTATTTTTTAATGCCCATTTAATATTTATTTTAAAATTTTCAGAGGTTAAAATTATTAAAAATATATGGTACTGTCCTCTTTTGCTTCTGAAAATTTTTGTGTATTATTGTGATATTGTTGGGCATGATATATATTGCACACTCTCAGAATTGATGTTGTTTGGTCACTTAAATATTTTTGGTACTATTTTGTGCATAAATTAATATATAATATTTTGAAAATTATATGTTTTTTTGTTATTTATGTTATTAATTCTGAGAATTGCTGTTTAAAGTATTATTGTATTATTGTAATCTCACCTTCGCTGGACAAATTATGTTGAGGTGTTAATATTGTTAATATTTTGTTAATAATGTTGCATTGAGATTTATATTAATAATGCGCTTACCCTATCGGTTTGCCTTTATTAATGTAATTTCTAGTGATTTGTTGAGTGATGTTACTTTGGGCACTTTTCATAATTGTGAGCTCGCCTTCGCGGGACCAATTATTGTAAGGTGCTATTTTGTTGATAAAATATTGTTATGTTGTGGCTTTGGGGATTATATTGGTAATGCGCTTACCCTATCGGTTTGCCTTTATTAATGTGATTCCTAATGATTTGTTAAAGGCATTGAGGTTCTGACCTTAGAGTTCTCAGTATCCTTTCGGTACTAGCTTTAGGGACATGATTTTGATGTCTGTGGGAGTCTACTCATGTATTGTAATTCGGGACCCTTCGGCGGGATTGCAATCGCATGGGGAAAACTCAATTATGGTTTTGCTCAAATGTTGTACATGTTGATATGCTTAACAAAATCTCCCTTTAATGTATCGTTCTTTCAGCTTCATCGATGCAAATGAGTGCTATAACGAAATTGAATGGGACTAATTTTGAGGACTGAGTGGATTCTGTGAAATTGTTCCTGGCTGGCTCTAATGTTGATGCTGCTCTCACTGAGGATGAACCTCAGAGACCCACAAATGCATCTTCTGCTACAGAAAAGAAGAAGCATGAAAGGTGCTTCAATCCAATAAAGTTTGTTTGATGACCATGAAGTATAGCATGGAAAAGACTATTAAAGAGAGCATTCTTGAACCAAATAATGCTAAAGAGTTCCTCAAGTCTGTTGGTGAGAAATTCAAGAAGTTTGATTAAACTGAAAAGGCTTATTACCTCTCTTTGTTGACAAAGACTACATATGATGGTGTGAGTGGTGTTCGTGAACATGTTTTGAAATTTGTGAACTGGTACAACAAGTTGAGGTCCATGAAAGTGAAGTTGGGAGAGGATTTCCTAGTTTGGTAGGTGTTTGAGTCTTTTCCGGCTAGTTTTGATGTCTTGAGAACCACTTACAATGCTCAAAAGGAGGAATGGACTATTGATGAACTTATATCTGTTCTTACTCAAGAGGAGCATACCATGAAGAAGGGCAAGGCTCACAGTGTGCAGTTTGCTTCTCACAAAAATAGAGAAAAGAAGAAGAAATTTACTAAAGGGAAGAACAGTAAGCCTCAATTTAAGAAAAAGTGGAATGATAAGCCTGGATATTCTTCTAAGCCATCTTCTGGTCCTGGTGAGACTTCTGGTGTTAAACCCAGATATCGTTTTAATGGAAATTGTAAGTTCTGTGATATATATGGACATAAGCAGTCTGATTGTTTAAAGTTTAAGAGTTGGCTTGAGAAAAAGAAAGGTAACCCCTTGGCTCTAGTATGTTTTGAATCAAATCTAGTTGATGTTCCTTTAAATACTTGGTGGCTAGATACTGGTGCAACTATTCATGTTACAAATTCATTGCAGGAATTCAGAAGTAGGAGGAAACCAAGTGAAGGGGAGTTGATGATCACAGTAGGAAATGGAGCCAAAGCCAAAGTAGAACATATAGGAGTGGTTTCATTAAAGTTGTGTACTGGACATGATTTAGTTTTGAAAGATACAGTTTATGTACCTTCTATGAGGAGGAATTTGATTTCAGTTTCTGTTTTGGATAGTTGTGGCTACTCTTTCCATTTTAGTAATGCAAAAGTTTCTTTATATTATGATTGTGTTCTTGTTGGTTCTGGAGTATTGTCTAATAGTTTATACATGTTGAATGTTGATTCTTTTTCTGGTGATCAACGAGATTCAGATATCAATAATGTTGTTGGAAACAAGCATGGTAAAGTTACTGAAAAATCTTCTATATTGTGGCACAAACGTTTAGGACACATCTCTAGGGAGAGAATGGAAAGGTTGATCAAGGAGAATATTCTTCATGACCTGGACTTCTCTGATTTTGATACCTGTGTTGATTGTATAAGAGGGAAACTCACAGCTGGAGCCAGGAAGAGTGGGGTTACCAGGAGCGAAGGAATACTATAGTTGATTCATACAGATATTTGTGGGCCTATTACTCCTATTGCTATGGGTGGTTTTAGGTACTTTATCACGTTTATTGATGACTTCTCTAGATACGGGTGGATTGATTTACTGCGTTAGAAATCTGATTCTTTAGATGCTTTTAAAGCATTCAAAGTCGTTGTTGAATTAAAATTTAGTAAGCATATTAAATGTGTGAGGTCTGATAGAGGTGGTGAATACTATGGCAGGTATGATGAAACTGGTAGAAATCCTAGACGTTTTGCTAGGTTCTTACAAGACTGTGGTATTGAGGCACAGTTCACCATGCCAGGCACTCCACAACAAAATGGAGTTGCAGAGAGACGAAATCGTACTCTGATGGATATGGTGAGGTGTATGCTTAGTCATTCTACTCTTCCAGAATTCTTGTGGGGAGATGCTTTGAAGACTGCTGCTTATATTTTGAATCATGTGCCAAGTAAATCTGTGCTGAAGACTCCATATGAGCTTATGATAGGCAAACGGCCTACCTTGAGGCATTTCCGTGTTTGGGGATGTAGGCGGAGTGAGACCTTATAACCCACATTTAAAGAAACTTGATCCCAAAACCATCAGTGGTTTCTTCATTAGCTATTGTATTGGCTCAAGGGGTGCTAGGTTCTATTGTCCTTCTCATACTACTAGAGTTATTGAATCCGATTGGGCTATCTATTTTGAAGGGGACTTAGGACATGGTGGAACTCAGGAGCCGCGTATTGTTGATTTTAGTGAGGAGCATGTTGTTGTTCCTATTCCTGTTGATCCCTTTCCAGGGATAATGTCATCTCCTCTGATCTATAATGATAATGTTATTGATCCTGTTGATGTTGTCGATATCCCTCAACAAGTTGAAAATAATGTACAGATTCCAGATATTGTTGTGACTCCACTGAGAAGATCTGAGCGGGTTCCTATATCCACTGAGTCTACTAGATTCAGGGACTATGTTGTGTACTTGCAGGAGCATGAGTTTAATTTAGTTGAGGATTCTGATCTTATTTCTTTTCAAGAGGCCATGGTTAGTCCTGATAGTGCACAATGGCTAGTGGCTATGGAGGATGAATTGGCTTCTATGAGAAAGAATAATGTTTGGGAATTGGTAGAATTGCCTACTGGTTGTAAAACTGTTGGTTGTAAATGGGTCTTTTAGACTAAACGTGATGCTAAAGGTGAAATTGAGAGGTATAAGGCCAGACTTGTTGCTAAGGGATATAACCAGAGGGAAAGCATTGATTATAAGGAGACTTTCTCACCGGTCTCCACTAAAGACTCTTTTCGTGTTGTGATGGCATTAGTTGCTCATTTTGATTTGGAGCTTCATCAAATGGATGTTAAGACTGCCTTCCTAAATGGTGATTTGTATGAGGATGTGTATATGGATCAACCTGATGGTTTTGTTGAAAATGGTAAAGATCATATGGTATGCAAATTGAGACGATCCATTTATGGATTGAAACAGGCTTCCAGGCAATGGAATTTGAAATTTGATTATATTGTTAGTTCTCTTGGTTTTAAAGAGAATACTATTGACCAATGCATATATCTAAAGTTTAGCCGGAGCAGATTCATCATTCTTGTTCTATATGTTGATGATGTATTGTTGGCGAGTAATGATTATGTTTTTCTGAATGAGACAAAGCAGATGTTGACAGCACATTTTGATATGAAAGATCTTGGTGATGCCTCTTTTGTGTTAGGTATTGAGATTCACCGTGACAGATCTCGTGGTATTCTTGGCTTGTCTCAGAAAGCTTATATTGAAAGGATTCTCGAATAGATTTAATATGAAATCTTGTAATCCTTGTACTTTAGCCTATTCAAAAGGGTGAAAGACTCTCTAATACCCAGTGTCCTCAAAGTGATAAAGATGTTCCTGAAATGGAGAAAGTCCCATATGCTTCCGCTGTTGGCAGTCTTATGTATGCTCAAGTTTGTACACGTCCTGATATTGCTTTTGTTGTTAGTGTACTTGGGAGATACTTGAGCAAACCTGGTGTGGCTCATTGGCAGGCTGCAAAACGAGTTATGAGGTATTTACAGGGTACCAAAGACTGTATGCTCACTTATAGGAGGTCTGACCGCCTTGAGGTGATAGGCTATACTGATTCTGATTATGGTGGTTGTCCAGATGACTACAAGTCCACATCAGGGTATATCTTTATGTTAGCAGGAGGAGCTATTTCTTGAAAGAGTGTTAAATAGACACTCACAGCTACTTCTACTATGGAGGCAAAGTATATAGCTTGTTATGAGGCTACGCGTCAAGCGATATGGTTGAAAAATTTGATTACTGAATTTCTTATTGTGGAGAGTATTTCCAGGCCTCTTACTATTTATTGTGATAATTCTGCCGTAGTGTGCTTCTCTCAAATTAATAAAAGCTCAAAGCGTTCAAAGCATTTTGATACAAAGTTCATGTTTGTTAGAGAGAAGATTCAGGAGTTTTAAACTCGTGTTGAGCATATCCCTACAGAACTTATGGTTGCAGACCCACTAACTAAAGGTTTAGCTGTTAAAGTTTTTATTGATCATGTGACCCATATGGGTATAGTGAGGTCTTTTGATGTTTTGGGTTAGTGGGAGTTTAATTTTGTAATTTTGTTATGACCTCATTTTTATTATGTCTCGAGACAATTATATTATTATTATCGTTGTCATATAATATTGTTATTGTTATTAATCTGCGCAGTTTTGTTTATTTATGATATGACATATTGTGGAGACATTTTGGACCCAGTTTCATTTTGTTGTTATGCTAAGATGTTAAATCTCAGAAAGCATCTTGGGCGGATGCTTGGGGCCATTTTGTTGGGAAATGCACTTTGATCACATATTGGCATGCAAATTTTGGATGTGCTTTCCCATTACCCATTTACCGCATTTTGATGGGTCACCGAGATATGAGTATGTTGCATGTATGATATCAGTACTCCTTCGAGTATGATTTTCTGCATTGTTGGGATACTTGTAGTCTCATTTTGGACCATTTTATTGAGAGTGCTAGCTCGATTTTGACATCATGTTGTGGCCACATATTGTTTGATTAATCTGGAGAATTGTTTTCTTATTAAAGTGATATAATGTGACTTATGTTGTCCAAGTGGGAGAATGTTAGAATTTTATTTGTGGACAAACATAAATCATATTATATAGAACCCAGATTAATTGGATGTCAAAATTATGAGAGCATTTTATTTTGCCCAAATTGTGATCAGTATTGTTAATGAGCCTATTGTTGTTAAAGCACTGCTCATATATGTGAGTTTTGTTTATGGGTCCTGTATATGGGTTTGCCATAGTGGGTAGGTTTAACCCATTTTAACTATTTTATATATACAGGGAGAGACCCCTATTCCTAACTACTCTAGTGCGTACAGTTGCCTCATTGATACTGACGCGTGAGCGACTATTGTGGGATAGGAATAGTATCTCTCCCTCATCGTGTTTTACTTTTCAGGATTGTTCGACAATGTCTTCTTCATTGATGTCAGGTAACCCTAAGATCTTTTATATGAAATTGATATGTTATAAATTATTGGGATTAATAGATCCGATAAATTTTTTCTATCAATTTCTTAATAGTATCAAACAATGAATTCAACTTTTTTGACTAAGATTATTCTTTGGCTATAAGATGTTTTATTATTTTGCAGAAATAACTTCGATACTTTCTTTAAATTGTAGCATGATGTTCATGAAACGTTTTTCTTTTTTATTTCTTAGATGAATTTAATACCATCAAATCTATATATTGTCTTCAAAATTCTAAATAAGATAATTTTCCATTAACTCTTCGCTTTTCTTTTTTGGTACATAACTCTTTGCTTTGTTATGAGTATTAATAAGAGTTAAGAACATTTCCTCTCTCATGTAAGTTTGTTTTTACCAAAGTCTGCTTTTATGAGAAAGTAATGTGATTCAATACAAATTTATGAAGATTTTGATTGTACATGAGTGAAATCTTTAGAAGAAACATAATAAATTAATTGGAATTTAGTTTATATTATAGGAAAAATAAACAAATTAATATTTTAATTATTGGAGGAAGCGCAAAAAACTTAATTATTGGAGGAAAATTTGTATTTATAAAAAATTGTTATTTATTTCTTTATAGTTAGTTTTTACATATATATTGTTTTACAATATTTAAAAATTTTAATATTCAAGTCTCACATGAGTGTGAAATTTACTTGAGAATATAATTGCTCAAGAGGGGATATTTTACATGAAAATTTATAAAAGTTTCGATAGATTATTATACAAAATATTAGAGATAATGTTATTCGCTATACTTACTTACATTACATACAATATGAAAGAATGTTAATTTGATAAACCTTAAAATGTACAGCAATTATTGATAGAGTCTTTATTTATGTATTTCAATTAATAAGCCTATTTGTTATTAGGTACCCACATGGTTTAGATAATTGAGGTTCTATAACTGTCTAGTGGCGTATTTTTACAATCTAAAAACAGGTGAAAAAATAAAATATGAATGCTTATTTTATTGATTGAAGCTATTCCTGTTTTCATATCATTATTATTGTATCTAATTCTAAAAAGCTAATATACAATAATATGTTATTGACTTGCAATTTGAATAAATCATATTTTTTTATAATCGATTATCTATTATATTTTGCATGTAATTTTCTACAAAAGCAATTACTTTCAGTTTTCAATGGAGGTACCAACTATAAGATTTAATTTTGTCGGTCTCAAATGATATAAGCATTGAAGTAATGAAAAATTTTAACTGTAGTTAAAATATTTATTTAGATCATATGAAATTTTTTTGCATTAATCTATTTTTGTCATATATCGATTAGTTTTACCAATATAATTATTTTTTCAGATTTTTTCATAGATTTAAATTAGAATTTCCATAACTAATGATGCTTAGAGCACTTGCATAGGTATTTATCTAATTAATTTTACAAGATCTTAATGAAATATATCGATTTTGTATTAATGCATTTGGTTGTAATAATTTTTTTTAGGTTGGCTATGCTTTGAAGGTGCAAATAAAATAAAGTGAACATCAAATGACCTCCAAATTTACTATAATGATTAGTGCTGCTGTATATTTTATAAGATTTTGGTTGATATTACTTTGTTACGTCTGTTGTTCACTTTATTACCTAACTGTTTTTTATTTTTTGCTACTTTATCAAATTTACAATTTCCATATGCTGGCTACATTTTACATTATAAAATTATAATAGTTTTGATTAATAGATATAGTGATTCTATGATAATATAATATAATACATACTGAATACGATCACGATTAATATATAATTTTTTACAAATAAATAGTGCACAATTTATTTTAAATTCTTATCATCATAAATAAGAAAAGTATATATCTCGTGCATCGCACGAGTAAAACTACTAGTTATAGATTTAATTTCAAATACATTTGTGTCTTGTATTATGATAAAGGTGCCAACAAAACACATCAATTTGTCAGGACCGGAAGACAAAAACTAGTATGAAGGAGTTGTACTCCATCAACACACCTTGCTGATTTTTAGCATATTATATTTTAGACTAATTTTATTAAATGGTTTGATGCTAACGTTGTTAAGATGGATGCATCTTTTCAGGACTGCTCGCTTTACTGTATCACAAGATAATGTGCACTACTTCTGGAACTTGTAAAAGACATCCCCACCTGAAACTGCCAGTTCCAAAATTTGAAACCCAATCCACGTTCCTGTTCTCAATGTTAAAATTTTATTCATGTTTGTGATAAGAATTTCATCATGTTCAGATTAAAAAAAAAAAATTCATCATGTTTTTCATTTATTTATTCAATTATAGTGTGTTTGTGTTTCCGGGGTAAAATCTCATAGTCATATGTGGTCAACGATTTTGCATGTGGTCTAAAACTAAAAAACGTCGACTTTTTGACATTCAAAAGAAGAGAGGGATTAAATTCTCGTAAAATTTAATGGAATCATCTCCAAAATTAATTAATTTGACATTTGATTAACATTGATGATATTTAAAAAAAAATTGCGTGCTAGTGTTTGTCTAGTTTAACCTAGAAAGAAAAATGGTAGTCACTAGTAACTCATCTTTCTGTTGTGAGTAAAAAATGTAGAGTGTTTAGAACATTTTGCAATGTTATCAAGACCTCCTATTTTATAGATAAATTGAGTAACTGCTTCGAGGATCCAAAAATCATACAGTGATCTAATGCTTGTTTTCAAATTGCGTTACTTGTCACTGGCGGTTATTGCCTTCCACTAGTGCACCATTTGAGTTCATATCTTCATGGAGAGCTTCATGTGTCCTAATGGGATGTAGTGGGGATAAAATCCTAGCCATCATGGGTTTCGACCCATGACTTACACTTTGTAATTGAAGATCTACTAGAAAGTTACATGCTTGTCATGTGCCTTTTAAAACTAAGCATTTTTAAAACTTCTTGTCGACAACATCATTATTGTTGTTATGTAACATTGTAGAACTAGTTCCAAGGACTTAGTCTATTTTAGAGTTTTCTTCAACAATATCAGTATTGTTGCTATGCACCATTACAATTTAGACTCCAATATATAGGTGTCGACCTTATGGTAACTTCAATATTATCATTTAATTCAATGTTTGACAGCATCAATGCCAAAGTGCTAAGATAGCATCAATACTATCTTGAATTGGGTAGCTTTAGTACTACTAAGATTACTTCTCCAATTGATCTTATCATGACTATACTTAAGCAGTTTTTCAATACTCAGGCAACATCAATATTGCCTCTAATCGACAGCTTCAGTATTGTCGACTCAAAACTTCAGTATCCACTTGGCACCTTAATAGCCTCATTAATGTCATGTGTCATATGCGAACATGTGCAGTGTAACATCCCAAATTTAATAACAATAGTATAATATGAAATATACCACAATAATTAGATCCAGACATGCACCTAACAACTAAAACATTTCTAATATAACATAACAACATTATACAAGAAAATATGAGCCGCGAACTATTGAATATACATAACATTTGTATTTCTCATAATACAAGAATATGTACAAAGTTACTAACTAGGCCTCTCAATGCGCAAAATATACATATTTTCAAAAGAAACATAAAGATAGCCTAAGCTAAGCACTTCAAGCTCCTACTTGCTTTTCACTTTCCAAAAGTCTTCTTTCCTGGAATCAATATGGAAATACACACAAGGGGTGAGAATCGCACATTCTTAGTAGTTAAATCCACAAAACATGTCATTACAATCATTCCAACTATTTTGGGGAAAACATATTTCTAAACTTAAATCACATAAAGATATAAACTACAAAGGTGACAAAAGTTAAAACCATGTCCTTTCTCTTCCCAAAATAGATTCTCATTGTATAAATTTGTATAGAAAACTCATTCCACACAAAATCCACATAAGCTTGTATAGAAAACTCATTTCCATACATATTCATCACATTCTCAACAAAAGGTAACCACCCACATAATTGCCATGCATGGTTATGTTATGCTTAGTAACCGCCCATACAATTGCCAAGTTATGCCAAATTAAGCCTCATGTTCATACCTACGTAACATCCTAAAATGAATATAGATAATGTCATGATTCTTCAGACATAGTTAGGGAACTCATCTTAACCATTCTGGAATTGTTATGTATGCATGAATCTTGGTCAGAGCAAAGGAACCCTATCCCATAAACTTTGAGTAAGCACTAGAACCCAGTTCCAGAAATTTCACCAGGTGTGAGGAAATAAACCATTCTCAGCTCATCACTATGATATGGAAGGTATGTTACCTCTTCACTTACAGTCATGTATGATCACCCAAAAATAAGGATCTCATCCTCATTAACAAAGTTATGAGAAACAATGATGCTAATTACTACAATGGCTAGCATGCCAATTAATTTACATTCATGCATCGGTTTACGGAAGTATCATTCTATCCTAATAACACGTTGGGTCAAAAACTTCCATGTACGCCAGGAGAGAAAGGCTTGCACCTCCCTAAATGCATAGCGACTTAACATTACGTCAAGAAAGAAAGGCCTCTATGTAAAAAGGAAGTTGCTTACAGAAAGTCAAACACCTTTAGGAATTTTGAAAAAATTAAGAGAATAACCCTCGCAGGGGATAAAACCCTCCACATAAGTGCAAAAAATGAAAGGAAAACTACTCTATAAAAGAGGATCATTCTCAAATAGAATTACAAAATGAGAGGAATACAATGAAAGGGATGCCAGCTTCAGTGCAAACATTCTCTCTTTATAGAGAGAATGAAGCACTCTGATTGACCCCGTAAAAGGTGAACTGATCGCATGATGGCAACCACGTTTAATGGTCCCAATTTTTGATTAGTCAAGGGAGTAGCGGGTAGTTAGGGAACAGTACGAAACTGAGATCCTCTTTAAAGGATATTTAATTCCTAATAAAGTCAAAGCAACAGTTTCTCAAAGAATCGCAGACTACTACCACTTGCAGTTTCAGAGATTATACTCAGAGTTTACACAAAGAACGCCTAAGGAAATCCCAAGAATTAATACTTGGGGGCAATGAATTTGCTAGACGTAACAGCATATCACGAATGCTGGCATTTCACATAGAACATCTGAGGTCCGATGTTAATTTTTTAGACTCTTGTGTTAACCATATGCCCGGATGATTTTGCTAAAACTTGACACTTGGTTATCCTTCCAAGTGCCAAACTGGGGGCAACTGTTCTGGACCATGATCCGAGATCCTATCTAGTTAGATCAACCCGACACATGTATAACCGAACTTTGCCTTGGATGACGTAGCTAAGGCCTTGAAGGTAGTCTGAACCTCGGAGCCATGCACATTGGGTGGCAATGAGCCATAGTATCGAGATTACTAGATTCATACAGAGGATATATCTCTAAATATTCGTACTGTCAATTATCTACTTACAATATTATAGGACCCATAACTGCCTCAGATTGATAAATAGCTCTCGTATTAAGAGTTCCTAACCTATAGGGATTCATCCCAACAATAATGGGAAGGTAATTTCCACCAGGATACTAATCCTAAATACCTGCATTCAATACAAATTGCATAAGGATTCTATACAACTCTATAAAAACCAGGCTAAGTAGCCTTAATAGGTATCAGTAAATTACTTACCATATACTGCCTTACTTGTGCACAACCTGACTTGAGTGTTGGAGTCTATTTGCAGGTACCTAACCCCTTTGTTTCAATACGCTCGACTGCTGTTGCCCAATGAGGAAACCTCTATCATGTGCCTATCACAAGTATCCTTTGAATCAACTTCAGAACATTGGTGCCGTCTGTGGGAATCCCTAAACTTCTAATCCCACACAATCATGGTGGACACACGACAATACTCAAGGAGGGATGCTGGGCAACCCTCCACCAATCAGAGGCAGGGATCCGCAGTGCAGCATCCTCTTCTTCTAGTGCCACCGCCTGCAGCTGAAGCCTCGGCCATGGGGAACCAAGCCTTTGTCCCACAACCCAAGAGTGACGGCCATGAGACCTCATTGTCCGATGAGAGTCTACACCTGTCACGAAGGTAGTCCATTTTGGATAGGCTCGGCCACCCTGAAGAGAGATCTGATAACGTCGTTTAAGGGCCCCAAGCTCTAGTGCAAATACGCCTTGGTCCCCTGAACAACGTTGCTGCTAATCGCACTTCTAGCCAAAACACCACTCGCTCTGAGATGACTAGAAATCACCTTCAAGTGCTGGTGGCCCAACAGATGCTGTAGATCGAAGAGCAACGCTGCCAGTTGGACAACCAATGTCACCGACTGGATGAGCTTGAAAGGTCTGTGCATGTAGAGCCTGACAATGGAAGGCAAAATACGACTTAAAACCAAAGAGATCTGTCGCGTGATGAAGTTAGCCATGCCCCCGAAAATAATCTTATATTGCCTAGAAGCCCTCAACAACCCTTCTCAGATGAACTAATGGCATACAGGATCCCTAGAGGCTTCAAGCCCTTATCCAATCTTGAACAATATGATGGTACGATGGACCCCCAGAAGCATCTTGATGCCTACATTCACTCTATGCAGTTCCATAGGAGATCCCCAGAATTGCTATGCCATGCTTTCCCCTTCTTCTTAAAGAAAGGCGCTCTTCGCTGGTTCTCCACCTTACAACCGAGGTCTATCGTCGGATGGGATGATCGCACGCAGTGCTTCCTGTCGCATTACACCACCACTAAGGAGTAGCCCAAGTCGCTTGACTCCGTTTTCGGGATTCACTAAGGAAGCAATGAGTCCCTTCGCAAATATATCAAGAGGTTCAGCAACGCCCTTGCTCGTGTAGCCAGTCCCGATGACCGGATCACCCTTCATTATGCTCGGAGTGGTCTTTGGACTGATTTTGACTTTTTCCGCTCCTTGGCAAAGAAGAAGGCAGAGATTATGAATGAGTTCCATGCGTGCTCTACAAAATACATTGAACTAGAGGAAACTATCAAGGATAAAGAGACTTTGGAAAAAGGTGAGCCCACTCACCAAAAAAATAACTTCTCCAAAGGCGATGGATACCGGCCTAAATATTCTGACTACACTCCTCTAAATGCCCCTCGAGAAATAATTCTCAAAGAAGTGCTTCAGAATGAGTTCTGAAATATTAAAAGGCCACCACCTCTGAAAAAGGCAAAGGATCACTCCAAGCACTACAAGTGGCATAAAAGTTATGGCCACGAAACAAAAGAATGCTACCAGCTCCGAGATGTCATTGAGTCCTTGATTAAAGAAGGCCAGCTTCAGAAGTATATTTTCGGGATTCGAAACAATGATAACCCCAAAAGGCGAAGGGAATGAAGACATAGTCATAGTCCCAAGCGAAGTCCGACCCTACGATAAAGAAGGATGACGCGTAGCCCAGTCAAAAAATCATGGACTCCACCCCGCTGTGATACTGACAACCAACAAGATCAAAATCGAGATACTCAGAATAGGGCCAACAGAACAGATCGATTGGTCAGTACTATCTCTGGAGGATTTGCAAGAGGAGGTCTATCCAGTAATTCCCAGAAGAAAGCACTATGGACTGCGATATTAAGCATTTTTGGCTCTACGCGCAGGCCTCGTGTTGATGATAGGGAAGAGCCACCAATCTCTTTTACTGCTAAGGATTACGAAGATATTATTTGAGATCATGATGATCCACTCGTCATCTCTAGAGTAATATTTAACGCTAAAGTCCGGTGTATCTTCGTAGACTAGGGCAGCTCAGCAAACATAATGTTCATGGACGTTTTCGAAAAAGCTGGAGTTCCCCATGTCCGCATTAACCCCCTATGAAGGCGAGCTCACCAGGTTCTTTGGTGAGAAAATCACCTTGGTGGGATATTTTGAAACATTCCTAACTTTTGAGGACAACAAAATCTGCAGAACCACCAAAGTCAGATTTTTGGTCGTATACTGCCCTTCTACTTGCAACATTATTCTAGGGTGACCTACCCTGAACGGTATTGCTACTACAGTGTCCACCGCTCACCTAACCATGAAATTATTTAACAAAAATAATGAGGTGGTCACAGTTAAGGGTGACCAAATTGCAGCACGCAAGTGTTATAATGAGAGCCTCAAGATCTACAGGACTCCTAAGAAAGCAAGAATACGTACGTCTAGCCCGGCCTTGGATCAAGTTCATATCCTTATGACCGAGTTGGATGTTAGAGAAGAGATTCGGGGCACCAGACCCCAGCCAGAAGGAGAGCTACTTCCACTTCAACTAGGTGACAAGACTGATCAAGTCACCCAAATAGGCACAAATCTAGAAGAGCAAGAGAAACGCCAGTTGATAGAGCTCCTTAAATGAAATAAGGACCTATTTGCATGGACATCCTCCGACATGCCTGGGCTTGACCCCATTTTCATCTGCCATCATTTATCTATTAAATGGGACGTGAAGCTAGTCTCCCAGAAAAAGAGGAAAGTTGGCCCTAAAAGACAACAAATCATTGAGGAGAAAGTCAAAGAACTACTCGATGCTGGATTCGTCAGGGAGATCTATTACACCACATGACTCTCCAATATGGTCTTAGTAAAAAAGTCAAATAGAAAGTGGAGGATGTGTGTGGACTACACAGACCTGAATAAGGTGTGCCCTAAAGATCCATACCCCTCCCCAACGTTGACAAGTTGGTTGATAACTCATCTGGTTTCCAGCTACTATCCTTTATGGACGCCTACTCCAGGTATAATCAGATTCTGATGTACCCTGGAGATGAAAATAAAACTGCTGTCATCACTGAAAAGGTAAGCTATTGCTACATGTGACACCCTATTTGAAGGGCATTACATCTCAGACTAACTCCTTTTCAAAAGAATTAAAACTTTACTCAAACTATGAAATAATTGACATTATAAAATACGAGTTTCAAAATCTCTTTTTAAATGAATAACATAAACTTACCGAAATAGAGAAACTCAAGTTATAAGAACTGAATAAAATATTTTTCATAAAACAAGGTTTTCTACATCTATGAGTACATTATAATTATGTTTCAAAAGCAGAAAACTTACATGCTCCAAAAAAACATATATAACTACCATATGAAAACTGAGCCTAGTCCAAGTCCAAACACTTGAAGAATAGGGTCCTGCACCCGATCTTCCTCCAGATCCCCTTCAGGATGCCTAGAAGACAAAACCCCCAGTCGGGGCATGTCACTATGGATGGGAGTCTGAGCAGTCGACTCCACAGAGTCTTCTCTAGAGGTAGCTCTACAATCACCCCAAAACTCTCCAAAAGACAAATCAAACTCCAAGAAAAACAGCTGCGTCCACAGTAAACGTAGCAGCCTCATACCGGGTCCTATTTTAAAACAATGTGACATCTCTGACACACTGAATGCGCCCCATGTCCTCACGGATATTCCATGCTTCGAACCCCCATCAAATTGTAGTCTAGTGGAACATTGCAGATTTTGCCTTGCCGCCATCGCAGTCTTTATAGACATAAGCATAAAATAGAGGCAGACAGAATAATACAATAAAAGAGGTGAGATCCCCCACATCAAAGACCACTATGGCAGCAGAGAAACACTACGAACAACGAAGTCATTCCATACATATGGATATCACAAGTATATTCATGTTATTGATTCATAAATATCTGCAGTAAATATATCTTACAATGATATAAGCATTAGCAGTGCTGTAACAACATGTATCAATAATGTATGTACAATGACTATGCCACCACAATATATACTTTGACCATGCCACAACCACACGTGTACTGACCATGTGTATGCCAAATGCACCAATTCCTACTCCATGGAGCTAAACTCAAATTTAGAGATAAACATTCCAAAAGACCTGCCCCCCTCAATGACAGTCTAAGCCGGACCATGAAAAGAATAGTGTTTATCAGGTCCTCGTCAGTGCGTTGCAACGGTTCTTCACGGCCAGGGGTATATAATGTGATAATAGATTACTAAGTGAATCACCTTGCCCTGACGCTCCTTGAGATCCATCAGGGATCACACTATCCAACTTCTCGTTCACTCGTAGGCAACAAAAGCCATAACAGTCACCGGCTGTACAATGCTCAAATGCATGATCAATGAATCAAACCACCGTTGGACTATTCCTAATGGTATTAAAGCAACCGCCCATACAATTGTCTAATACCATTAGTATTAATGATATTATATAACCGCTCATACAATTACATAATACCACTGATCTACTCGGGTCCAGTACATCGGTCTCATAACAACCTTACTGTTATTTTCAGTCACAAGGCATCTTTATCGCATAATTCAGAAAATCATCATTCATCATCTTGATTTTGTAAACTCTTTTCCTATCCCTAAACCCTAAAATACCTTAAGTTTTCATTATTAAAATTCCTCAAAACATCATTGCTTATATTCTTTCCAAAAACTTACATTATTTTAATTTAATGAAATCCCTTTCCATCATCCTTATTAACATCCTCTTGAATGAATTTCTTTAAGTTTCAACCAAATCCTCAATCCTATCCCTCAATACCACAATCGAAAATCACTCTCTTTCCTTAATAATAAAAATTTATTCCTTTCCATTCTTATCTTATAAATCCTTAATTAAATCTCTTTATTATCAAACCGACTAGATTCACCATTAATAAATCATTTTCCTTATTCTAACTATCCCCAAAACTATTTTCCATTTATATAGCTTAAAGTTATTACTCCTCAAATCATAACATTGTGATTATCTTCTCTTTTACTTATGAATCCTCTGACCCTAATTAGTCCCCCAAATCGTCTAAGTAATATTTTCTAATATTCTTTCTAAAACTTTCTTTATTTAAATTCTAAATAAAATCATTTCCATCTTAATTACTCTTCTATCCTATTATCAAATATTTTAGGTCTCCAATTCACTCTTTCATCCCATTATCAAATACCATGGCCAAAATCAATTCTTTTCAATGGTAAAATATTTGTCTACTTCCTTTTTCAACTTGTAAAGTCATAAATCATACTCTTGCCACCTAACTATCTAAGTTCTTAATCCATAAAATATTTTAGCCTTGAACACCCTATTTTCTACATCATGGCCGTGAGCTACAATGGTTATTGGGACTAAAATACTTTTCCTTTCTAGCACAATTTAAAGCATACAACATGATTTTGAGCATCACAATCATACTATAACAAGTTCACGCATACCATCAAAGTAGTAAAATCACATAAAACATATAACCACAAGTCACAAGTCATACAATCATGGTGAATAAATCCTCACATGGATTTATCACCCACAAAGGAATTCGTTCCTCAACACCATAAGTGGTTGATGAGGTTAATCTCCCTCTTACCTTAAGAAAAGATAAAAGAAAGCTCCTTGATGTCTCCTTCATGATTTTTGTCCACCACCACCAACAAACCCTAAAGACAACAAACATAAAATTATTAGACCTAAGCTTACTAAGATAACCATAGATCAAGATGGTGGTTTAGGATCTTGAAAAAGAAAGGAGCGAAGATCAAAAACTTCACCTTAAAAGCCTTCAAACTTTAAGCTTGAAGAAAGATAAAAGATGATAGAACTAGATGTTGGTCTCAACCACAAAGTGTCTTGGAATGATGTTTGGATTCAAGAAGTGGGGTTGACTTGAGTTATGGAGGCTTGGATGGTGTATTTCTTGGCCTTGGCCGTGAGCTTCAATGGAAGAAAGGTGAAGGTTTTATGTTTAGCTTTTGGTTGCTTGGATGGAAAGATGAACAAGTGATGAACTAAGTGTAGGATGGCCCTCCAAAATGGTCTTGGCCATGAGGTGTAGAGAAAAATGAGAAGAAAGAAAAATTGAAATCAAGAATCTTACCTTAAGAGCTTTAAGTTAGGGCTTGAAAGAAAATGATGAAGATGAGAGAAGTTGATGAAGATCACAACTTAGAAAATCATCCAAAGGGTGTGTAGATTCTAGAAGTATGATTGATTGGAGCAAACAAAATAGAAGAGGGAAATCGAGAGTGGTGGCTATGAGCCACTAGAGAGAAAATGAGAGAAGAGAAAAAGGTGAAAATTTTTTGAGATAAAAAGTGAAATAAAGCTTAAGTGAAAAGATGATAAAGTAGTTATCTTTTCCCCTCCAAAACCATGTGGCTATCCCAAGGAGAGAGAAAATAAGCTTCTCCAATAAGCTTTAATGAAGCTTCTTTAGGAAACTTGGTTTCACCTTTTGGAAAAGTCATCAAGTGATGTCATCTAAATGATGTGACATGGATGATGTCACATAAGGAGACTCTAGAAAAGATGACTAATAATTTACTAAAAGTTATTATCTAATGGATAAAAGTCACAGTTAATAATGTCGGTACCTATTTTCCAATGGATAATATAGCATACCCAAATTTTATCCGTAAGATAAAATCTCAAAAAATGAAAATTTTGTAAACTATGTCCGGCCTCGGGTTTAGTAAGATCCCCCGGTATGCTTCCACAGTCTAAAGCTTTCCGACCTTGAAAAAATATTTTATTCTTCCAGTCCTTCTTAATGTGTACGTAAATCAAGAAATATAATAAAATAATCAAAGTCACCTAAATAATTCACAAAAATTCACAAAACTCACAAATATTATAAAAAGCATATAGAACAGAAAATAAGGAATTTTCGGGGTGTTACACTAAAGTGTCATGCCCTTTGGCTTGAAAAATGCAAGAGCCACCTATTAGCGGATGATGAATACAGTCTTTGAGGGTCAAGTGGGGAGAATGCTTGAAGTATATATTGACGATATGATCGTTAAGACCCCGAAGTATGAATCCCACATAGCTAACCTCGAAGAGGTATTTGAGGAAGTCAGAAAGCACAACATGAGACTAAACCCAAAAAACTGCACATTCGGCATCCGAGCTTAGAAATTCTTGGGCTTCATGTTGACTCATCGCGGGATTGAGGCAAATCCAGATAAATGTCAAGCAATGCTCGACATGATAGCCCTCAGAATGTTAAAGAAGTTCAACAACTTACAGGGTGGATCGCGGCTCTCACACGCTTCCTTGCTAAAGCCGCCCACAAATCCCTCCCCCTCTTCAAACTGTTAAAAAATGGGACAGGTTTTGAGTGGACCCAAGAGTGTGAGGACGCCTTCACGTCTCTTAAGAACCTATTATCATCTCCCCCTATCTTGACTAGGTCAAAACCCGGAGAGACTTTATACGTATACCTTTCTATTCATGAAGAAGCCATTAGTTCAGTCCTCATTTGGGAAACGGCCGAAGGCCAGAAGCCGGTCTATTTCGTGAGCAAGGTGCTGCAAGGCCCCGAACTCTGTTATCAGAAGATCAAGAAGGTCGCACTTGCCCTAGTCATCACAGCCAAGAGACTAAGGCAATACTTTCAGTGTCATCCGGTTGTAGTAAGGACGGATCAACCAATCTAGCAAATATTGCATAAACCAGACCTAGCAGGAAGGATGATTGCTTGGTCCATCGAGCTCTTTGAGTTCATAATCTCATATGAGCCCAAACTAGCAGTAAAAGCACAAGCACTTTTAGACTTCCTTGCTGAACTTACATCGGACCCCAGTGGCCCCGAGCAAGTGTTGTGGACAGTGTTTGTTAAGGGATCCTCTAATCCTAAGGGAAGTGGCACTGGGTTAATCCTCAAAAATCCAGAAGGCATGACAACCGAAAGCTCCCTGAAGTTTGAATTCCCCACTTCGAACAACCAGGCAAAATACGAAGCGTGCATTGCTAGATTGATGATGGCTAAGGAACTGGGTGCAACAAGAATCACACTTTGCAGTGACTCCCAACTCATGACATCCCGGATCCAAGGTGACTACTAGGCTAAAGAACCTCTTATAGAGATATCTAGCTAAGGTACAAGGACTCCTTAAGGGCTTTCGAACGGTGAAGGTGGAGCACATCCCCCAGGAACAAAACTCAATGGTCGACTTCCTATCTAAGTTGGCAAGCACGAAAAGCCCAGGAAATAATCATTCGGTGGTCCAAAAGACCTTAGCCCAGCCCTCAATCATGGTTTCAACTATTTTCCAGATTGAAGATTGAAAATCCACATGGATCACACCCATTGTAAAGTATCTATAGTCCGACATCTGACCCGAGGACCTAAAAGAAGCTTCTAAGCTAATAAAAATTATTGTCCGGTACACCATCTACAATGGGCAGTTATACCGACGGGGATTCTCTTCACCTCTTCTCAAATGTCTGACACCTAAAGAAGCAGAGCATATATTAGCAGAGGTCCATGAGGGGAGCTGTGGACACCATTTAGGAGGCAAAGCCTTAGCATTAAAAGCTCTCAAGGTTAGTTATTACTGGCCCACAATGGAGGCCGGCGCAATAGCACACATCCAAGTTTGTGACAAGTGCTAGCGCCACTCAAACCACTACCATCCTCTACCCTAGGAACTCTCCACAACATCTGTACCCTGGCCATTTTATAGGTGGGGTATGGATATTCTGGGTCTGTTCCCTTAAGCACCCGGACAACTGAAGTTTTTAGTGGTAGCGGTGGACTATTTTACTAAATGGATCGAGGTTGAACCTCTGGTAACCATTACATCGGCTAGAATTCAAAAGTTCACATGGCGCCACATTATTACAAGGTTTGTAATCTCGAAGTCCATTGTGCTGGGAATTGCGAATACATCACGCAGCCGAAAACAGAATTCCCACCAAGGATCCATGCGAAAAAGCCATAATCTTAGTTTTTAAAATTGTTTACATCTTGAAGCGTGATCAAAAGGAAGTGACGTGAATCACTAACACTGTAATAACAACGATGTCTCTATAGTATCCATACGAACAGACTCACGAACGTCCAATGTCCACAGAAGGAGCCTCACGTCTCTCACACAGTGCTAGCTATGAAGAGAAGAGAAAAACCTGTCACTCTTTCACTGACTTTTTCTGTAGGTGCGGCTAGGGTTTTGTAATGTGTGTCTTAGCAGCCCCCTTAGAAATACTATTTATAATAGTGACTGCCTTAAGTGAGTGTGAGCAGCAGTAAGGTAAGCTGTGTAACCCTAAACTCATCTGTTATGAGTTTGGCTCACATTTGAATTCGAGTCCAACTTGGATCTATTGCTCTAATTTTAGTCTGCTCTATGTGTATGACCCTGTAGGTTCTCATTACGTTGGCAGTAATATTAAAATATTATTTTAATATTACAAGTAGTGAGCAGTGTCTAGCAACACATCGGTACTACCCAAGTAATGAGAATGTCAATGATTTGACATAACTTTTCCGTGACTAATGTTTCTGTGTCATTTAGTCCCTTTGTCAAGATATCAAGATTGAACATAAGGCATGGAATGCGTCACCCTTGTATAGTCCAATCATTCATGTCCTGATATTCGAGTAGACTTTGTAACAACAAATGAGATCAATATCTCATATTGACTTATTTGAGCATGACCATGCATTTCGCATTCTCACTTAATCAGGGGGCCCGAAGATATCGCTCCTGTTATGTAGGAGTGACAAATCCCATCTAGGTCACTCACATCCTTCTGCATGATTCGCGGTTTGTCCAATAAATAACTTTATAATCACCTTGTTATAAATGATGTTTGATGGCATTAAAACACATAACTCCTCATGTTGGAATTGTAGTGATTTCAAGTCAAAGGACCATAGCCATCATTGTTACTATGAGAATTGCTTATGACACTCACGTAACGATCCATGTAGCGTTCTCATGGCGAGTCAGTCCAGTACATCATTACTCTAACATGTACCTATGTGAAGACTTAATATCTCATATCCATGACCCGTGAGATGTGGTTATCAGTCTATGCACATATTAGTCTCAATGCATTATTGTTGTCGTAATTAACAATAATACTTGACTAGGGACATTTAAGAATAATATTTTATCAAATAGGATCTCATGATCAAGTCATCCACTTAATGTCCTATGGTATCAAACTTACTATTCTAAGGACTTTATTATATTTATTAAAAAGAACACAATAAATAAAATGCCTCATATATTAAAATTAGCATACTAGAATGTATGTAAATACTGACAAAATGTATCAGCCTCTACGGCATACACCAACACATTGTGATGGATAATAGGACTCAGTTCAAAGACAAGGGTTTTGAAGAACTACTCACTGGTTTGAAAATCAAACATCATTGCAGCATTGTAGAAAACCCCTAGACAAATGGGCAAGCTGAAGCTACCAACTAGGTTATTGTTCGTGGACTTAAAAGGAGGTTGGATGAAACAAAGGAAAATTAGGCCGAACATTTTAACCACATCCTTTGGGCCTACCGGATCATGCCTCACTCTACGATAGGTGAAACTCCTTGTAAGCTCACTTATGGGTGTGAGGCAATGATTCTGGTAGAAATAGGAGAACCCAGCAGGCGCCTCCAACATTTCTCAATAGACAGTAACCCTGGACTAATCAGGGAGGACCTAGACCTCTTAGAAGAAAGAAGGCGCGTCGCCCATATACGCGACGCCGCCATCAAACAGAAGACGGCATCATGCTACAACCTAAAAGTTATCCCCAGAAGATTCAAGCCAGGAGACCTTGTACACTGCAGGGCTGACATCGGAGGAAAGAATGCCTCCTATGGGAAGTTAGCCCCTAATTGGGAGGGCCCCTACCACATTGTGATCAACACTGGCAAAGGAGCTTACACCTTGGAGATGCTAACAGGAAAGCTAGTGAAGAACTTCTGGAACGCAGACAAACTTAGAAAGTACTACAACTAAGTGCCCTTTAAGGCCTAGTCTTAGTTTACTCCATGTCCAATCTACCCTAATTACTACGAGAACACTTTGTATGGACCTTAGTCCCTTCTTGATTCAATAAAACAAAATAATATTTTACTTCATTTTATGATCGTTGCCAACATGGATGGATTATCATGGTACCCCCCCGAGTGCGTCTTGTGTTAAAAAGGTTGTGCAGTAGAAAAATCCTAAGTCTTTGAAAAATTCTCTGTCTAAATTATAAACACGAAAGACCCCGGTAAGGACCACTTATGTCAAGGTCAAGAGGTATCTTAAATACATAAAATAGTTAGTGATGGACCCCAGATAAGGCTTTACTAACACCTAAGTCCCATGGGGATCCCCTAGCCTTCAAAAAGCATCGGACCCTGGACAAGGTCTTACTTGAACCAAAGCTGATGCAGATTAAAAGTTACAAACCCAAGTGCAGGTTGTTTCAAGTAATAAATTCTCGGGAGTTTGAGGTCGATCCACAGGGAATAGATGAAGAAAAATTTATTTGACGTAAGAAAAATATTTTGTTACAATAATAAAGGTGATAAAACTTAGTCACAAATAAAAAAGAATTGCTTGGGTTAGGAGATCCACTCTTAGTAAATAAATTGAGGACAAGATTAATTCTTTTATAACTCAATTAGAATCCACACATAACAGAGGTTCCAATCAGAAAATATAACGTTCAAAGTTCATTAAAAATTATATATGTAATTATATTATGATTCCTTTAATCATCTATTAACACCACCACTCATAAATGGGATCAAGCATTCATTGTGCCAAAATCTTATCTAGAGCAAATCAAGATCTCCACTTTACAAGGAGAGTTTCTAACACCAATACTTGTAAATGGGTTCAAGCATTCATTATGCCAATCTTTTGTCTACAACAAATCAAGAACTCCACTTTACAAGGAGGATTTCTAAATTGATTAGAAACAAAATATAATATGTATAATGACCACTTGAAAATATATCATTTAAGCACAAGAGAGAAATTAATCTAACCTTAACTTATTACCAAGAGCTTCACCCTTTCACCCAAGCAAAATGAAACTTAGTTACTCATAAACAAGAAGAAAGGAAGAGAGAAAAAGAAGAAGAAGAACATAACTTCAATATAGAACAAAAGAAAACTACAACAAGTAAATCAAACAACAAAATAACATGAATTTGGTATCTAACACACTAGCCTTCTAAATGATCAGCTAAGGCTCCCTTTTATAGAGGATAAGGGATACAAAATGACTAGGGGACTGAGTCATGAGTGAGTGGATGAGTGAAAAATGAGTGAAAAATGCCAAATGACTTTTGATGAATGGAAAATTATAGAGATTCTTTGTCTCTGAAATCATTTAGCTCTGAAGTCATTGCATTTGTCATTGTTTCACCAAGTGGTCTCATGAAATTTGTAGGCCTAGATCTTAGCTTTCAAATGCCATTAGTTTGAGCCCAAAAGCATTCTTACAACTCAAGATATGGTCTGATTACTGCATACTGCTCAGGCCCAGTGACAACTCCTCTATTATGACTTCCAAGCCCAATATGACCCATTAGACCTCATATTATGGAAAAGTATTCAACATGAAAGTTGTATATTTGGGTCTTAGATATCAACCATCAAAATTTCACCCCATTTGACATCCTATAGCCTGAGCTATGTCATGAACAGTACACATAGGTCAAGCTGTCAGGATCAGTACCCTAGTTCTTATTTCAACTCCAATTTTAGTTATCCAATCGTGTGATTAGGCCTTTAAGGTTTTAATAAAAGTTGTAGATCTCTCTCTTATCTTTCAAATGCCACTAGAATCACCTCAAAAGGCCACCTACAGCCCAATATATGACTCAAATACAGAAATAGTGTAAGACATAAATCATGCTAAAAAATTCAATTAAGTCCAATTTGAGTCCAAACTTACAAAACATAACGAAACTCAATCAATTAAGTACATGGACAGTGTAAATGACTAAAAATGAGAGTTTATTAATGCATCAAATATGTGATTATCAAAAGCCATGTGAGATCCTAAAACCCATGATCATTGGCAAAGGACCCTGAGCAATGTCTTTTTACTCTAATACCCAAGTCCCAAAGGGAACCATAAGTCCATAAAAGGGCGTTGTGTAACACCCTGAATTCTTCTAACTTTAAGATAAATGACAATTGTGTCCCCAATATACTGTTTTGTAATTTCTATGAGTAGTAAACTGAATTTGACTGTTTCGTGAGTGTATTTGATTGTTGTATGTGATTTGCTCCGAGCCAGGGAAATAAAAATTTTTTGGCCGGAAAAATATTATTTTAATTAATTAGAGTGGGGATCTTACTAAACCCAGTTCTGATTGATATATATATTAGTTTCGTAATTTTTAGAATTTAACTGTGCGATAAAATAATTTTTAGTATTATTTTATTACTCAGTATAAATTTTGACAATGGACTGGACATCATCATGTGTGTGTGCGGGACCCACGTATAAATAAAGTAACCAATGGATAGATTAGAAACTTGGACCAATAGAAATAAGACACTTAGAAGTCAAACTAATAAAGAGAAGTCAACAAAAGTGGCTTGACCATTTTGGACCATAGATTTGATGAATGGCTAGGATTGAAACTTGGTGAGCAAGCTTGAATGATGACCATAGATTTGATGAATGGCTAGGATTGAAACTTGGTGAGCAAGCTTGGATGATGACCATAGATTTGATCAATGGCTAAGATTTAAAGAAGAATCAATGGCTAGGATTAAGTCAAAATTGGTAGGCTTGACTTTGGTTAGTAGCTAATTAAGCTTAGTTTGACTAGATTAATTACTTAATTAGCAAACTAATTAAACTAGTTTAGTTATTAAATAATTATAATTTAAATACTAATTAAATATGCTAATATTGTTTAGAGATTATAAAATATGTAATTATTTGTCTAATTAACTAGTTATGTAATTAGATAAATAATTAAGTAAACTAGTTTAATTCTTAACTAATTATAATCTAAATATTAATTAGATATCCTAATATTAATTAAAGGTTATAATATATGTTAGTATATATTAGATATATTAGTCATATGATTAGAATGCTAATTAAGATTTAATTAGGATATTTAGCCAAATAAATTTCCTAATTGATTAACATGTAAATAAAACAAATTGAATTCTTAAATTGGTCTTGGGCAAGCACGGTTTGGGGCAGCAGCCTTTGGAGGCTTGTAGGATAAGCTTTACAAAGCTTCTTGAGCACACCAACAAGATGTGATCTCAACCGTTGAGTGGATGGATGGCTAGGATGGTTTCCATGTGAACTTAATCACTTAAACTCACCAAAAATCCCCTCACGGCAAAGAGCTCTTTGGGAGGCTTTTTTCACTTTTATTTTCACTCTTCTCTACGTATAAGTCTTCCATTTTCTCTCCCAAAAATACCAAGACTCCATGTGCCTTTCTTCTTCCATTTTCTTCCACTCTATTCGGCCAAGCTTCTCCATACATCATCCACCCACCCAAAAATTCTCCTTCTTTGTTTTTCTAACTCTAAACATCTACCCAAACTCATCTCTAGTTGGAGGTTTTTGCAAATTCCATCATTTGCAAGCTTGAATGTTCATCTTGAAGTTTCTTCCTTAAAGGTAAAACTCATTGTTTTTCCTTTCTATTTTCATTTTCAAGTTTCCAAGCCATGATTGATCCATGGTATGGTTTTCTTTTCTAGTAGTAACTCTTAGAAAAATTTTATTTATTTTCTTAGGTATTTGAAGGAGCTAAAAATCGAAATTTCAAGGAAGGATAAAAGAAGAATTTTCTTTGTTTTAAGGTAAGAGGAAGACTATAACCTAATTATTCTTGAGTGGTAGTAAGAAAATGGAATTTTGTGTGTTTGTAGAATCCATGAGGATTCATTTATATGTTGATTGTAATGATTTTTTTTCCATGTATGTTTTGTATTGTTAAATTGATTTGTTAATTTTATAATGTTGCTAGTTTTTATAATGTTGTATGTATTAGTATAATGTTAGAAATGCATGAGTATTCCAAAGAATACAACACCCTAGGTTCGGTCATAACCCTGAAAAGTGGATTTTGGATGTTTTTAAATTAATTTCAAAGAGTGTTTAAGGGTATTTAATGGAATTAATAATGTTTAAATGTTGTTAGTATTTACCGTAATGCAAAAATATTTTACAATTACTGAAAAATATTTTAAGCAGTTTTAAATTATTTAATAAATTTTTCTGTTAGAAAAATAAACTGTTTATTTAAGGAAAATATCGGGATTTTAAAAACGCAATAAAAATTTTACACGATTGATGAGAACAGTAAATTTTACTGTTGGGCCAAAATGGTGGACCCGGATATGTGGAAAGTTATAGTGCGCCAAGTGGGTGCGTATTGTAATCTGATTATATGGAAAAAAATAGTGCGCCAAGTGGGAGCGTACTGTATTTTGAGATTTGTGCCACTGAGGGCATTTACATAATTATTTTTGCCATTGAGGGTATTTTTGTAAATATTTGAAGTTTGAGGGTATTTTCGTAAATAATTGAAGTTTGAGAGGTCTATTTTACTGCCTGTAGTTACACGATGTTTTGACTGTGTACTACGCCATGGTGTTTTCGTGGGCTATAGACACAAAGTATTGACAGTGCAATAGCAATCACAACGATCAGTTATAGACACAAAGTCTTGGATTAAAATAGTGGTCGGGATAGCCAAGCTATAGACACAAAGTCTTGTGACAAGTAATAGTTCGGGGTAGTCAAGCTATAGACACAAAGGGTGGACAATGCAATAGTTGGCTGGGCAGTATTATTAGAACTTTCAGATCATTCTCTCTGATATCGTTGTGTGTGTTGTAGCTCCATGGAGTAGGACTGAGTCATTTTATGGTTTTGGCGTATTTATCGTGTATTTATAATTTATTGTGATGGATTCTATTCTTTTCCATAATTAGTTATTGTTAATGTTTATTATCTGTGTTGATATTAATTGCTATTTTTGTTGTATTGTCGTTTTCTTATGCGCCACACTTGTAATATATTGGGTTGTCTTACCTCTTTGTTGTTGTATGTGTTGTTTGTATTATTGTGTTATATATATATATAGACGAAAATGAAGAGATTGAAGAACAAGTATTAGGCAGTGAATATCATGTAGAGGAGGAGCCACAATCTACAGATTTCCAGTCTGAATATTTGGAGCCTTCAGATCATCCGTACCGGTTGAATTGAATCAAAGAAGATGACTACGCCAGGATTCTTAGGTTTTGTAAGAATAGAGTTCCATAGAGGAATAGAAGGCTGGCGCACTCGTGAAGAAAGCAATGGTGTAGTGTATACGGGAATCATTACTTTATCTTTGCGTCCGGAATATGATGCTGATCCTGTTGTTACTTTTGACTTGTATGTACAGTTAGAGTTGCCTTTGGAGATCCGACGTCATTGGAATGGACTTTTCCATGTTCCCAATGAAAATAGTGTGGTATCTACAGCCCGGACTCCCGTCCGTAGAGCAGCCCGGATCCCTGCTCGTAGAACTGCTGTGAGACATCCTGGTTATCTGTCACCTGAAGAGTTATCTAGGAATGATTCCCCAGTGAACTAGATATCCATGATGTGCACTTGGGCACTTTTTGCTTTTTGATGTTGTATGTAGCACCCCTCGATTTAATAACCAATGCACAATCGTCATTATGTCACGGTCACTAAATGTCGGCGTGCTAAGTTTGTCAAACAATAAATGTACCATAAAATTCTTAACATTTCTTATATGAGGAAAATAAGAGCCACGAATGAGTAGTTACATATACAACCAGTTAAATTATGAATTATAATATGTACTCAATTTACAACATTTAAGTCTGGATAATTGCCTTGAAGCATACATGTAATCAAAAATACACTTTATATAGGTAATGCAAAATAAAATATAAACTACCCATAATATATCTACGACTAAGGAGTTGGGCACTCCATCGTATCCCGAATGCGTGAGGCAATTCCGGGTTCACCGGTGTAGTGAGAAATATAAGATAAGGTCTTCAATCACAGTCCTCTTCATGGTCAAAGGCAGATCCCGAGCATGTCACACACGCTTCTTCGGTCCGGGTTGACTTGCCGTGCAGGCATCACCAAGTGAAACAATTCGAACCAAAACCCAAAAGAAGCTCCCCGCGACAGGCGTCACCGGAATACAACGGGGCAAGCCAATAAAGTCCAAAGGTATCCAACCTCGTTCCCACTTACAGTCTTTAACCAAAGATTTACATAGAATAAAGAAAATACAAGAAAGAGGTAAGACATCCTACCATCATTACCAATTATAGCATCGAGAAACCAAACGGCGCAAAGCGCCCACATAGCATTTATGACAATAATGGAGATAAGCATTTAGTAGCGCTTATGATCATCCAAACAGTTCCTGTGAGTCACATACATATATATATAGATATATCAAAAATGCAACAGGTTCCAATTATAATAACAATGTATGCCGAGATAATTCATGGACTCACTATGCACATGTGCCCTCAATAATCAAAATCCTACTCCATGGAGCTAGACACAAAAACAGTCGGAGAGAATGATCAGGGAGACATGCTAGTATCTCGTCAGCCATAAAAACAAGTGCTTTCCAGAAAATAATCAGTCATTTTGCGCAACAAGGCTTTATACGACATTCTCACAAGATCTCGATATAGGGCGTGGCCGTTAGGATCGTTGCGTGTGTATCGGTCTGTCTCCACGGTCCCGGAGGAGCTACCACGCCTCTGCGAGACGCCCGCGCCCGACGCCCTCAAGGTCATCTACAGGGACCCCACGTGTCTATTCGCACCCGCACTAAGGTGTTATTCAACTCCTAGGCTAAAATCCTCGAAAGTCCAACAGACATTCTTTTTCTCTTTTGTGCAATGCATGACTCTATCATGCTTCTTATGACAACTCGGTCAATCATGCCTCAAATGCATGTCATATAATTTGTCCACAATGCATACGGACTCTATGCATAATCATGTATGATCATTATTACATACTATTCCATCATGCGTCACAATTTGCCCAAGTAAGAATTAACCCAAATCAATGGTCACCCAAATGGACCCACAATAGCATGATATTGTTGTTAAATAAAGTAATACCTTTTAAAGCGTATTATGAATTCTTACTTAGGTTTAGCTTTACTTACAGAGTTTATCTCTAAAGGAATTCTCTTAGTTAACTTAAATCCTCTTAGGTAATTTATTCATATGTCCTTAGAAGATTATTCTAAGATCTCAAAATCTCACACTCTCATGTTCTTCCTTTATTCCAAGTTCTCACTAGTTGTAAGGCTCAATCACGCTCCTTGTTTTTCCTTCATTATGTGTCCCTACTTTGTTTCTAGTCATCGATGTTATTTATGATTAATATAGTGTATATTAGTCCCAAAAGTTGAAATCAGGAGGTCACAAGGCCGAATCATCCATTCGTTTGCTAGGTAAAAGAATTGAGATATACTTATAATTTCGACGGAACAGTGTATCAGGTGAGAAACTGGAGCTGCCGTTCGACGAGTAGTAGCACGACAGGATCAAGGTAAATGGAAAACAATTTGGCGGGGATAAACTCTAAGTCTTTGTCGGGTGGGAACGAACTTCGACCGGATGAAGTATATAACTGTCGAATATGCTACCACATTTACAGAAAACATGATTCGACGGACACTGACATTAGGTCGGTTCCTCTATTAAACCTTCAGAATTCTACTCGACGGATTTCCACACTTTAGTTCGACGGATATTCTCATTGGGTAAGTTTCTCCATTAAACCTTCAGAACTCTACTCGACGGGCATTCACACCATAACTTCGACGGATATTCCCATCCTAACTCGACAGATTTTCACATCTTAACTCGACGGATATGATTCACAGCCTAACTCGACGAATTTTAACTTTGAAGGAGTTTCACTCGTGTTCAACCGACGAATACGCTAAAAGTTCAATTCTAACTCGACAGATTTTGAACAATGGGGAAAGTCCCGTTCCTGTCGAACCGACAAGAATGTTAGGGTTACAAGGTTCTAATTCGACGGATTCTGGAAACGTTGAGATTTCACTCCTACTTGATCCGACAGATGCAACTCGACAGATCCTGGAAAATACTAAGGTTTCACTCATGCTGATTCGACAAATACACTCGACGGGTTTTGACATTCAACGGAAAAGTAAGAAGTCTAAACTCGACAGATTTTCACATTGTGCTTTAGTGGTCAGAAATCTAAACTCGACAGGTATGTCACTCGACGGATTCTGACTTTGGGAAAATGTTGAGGTTTCACCTATACTAGTCCGACAGACACTAAGAGGGCCACACTTTCTAATTCGACGAATTCACCGACGGAGGTGTTAATGAGGGGGTCACTAGCTTCGACAACTTTTGACATGATGAAGGGCCCCACTTGTCGACAGGTTTGGCCAGGAGCTCATACTCGACATGGTTTTAACATCTTAATTCGACGGACATGGCTTACTCACTCTCGACGGATTTTAACATTTACTTTAGGATGGATCAGCAAACCAAGTCATTACCATTTTCAATATAGGATCTCTGTTTTCTGGGTTCAAAATCGTGACCATACGAGAACCAAAACAGGGCTCATTTCTTTCCATATTACACATTCCAAATATATATATATATACATACAAAACTCCAGCAATCAACTAGCATCTATACATCACAAACAACATTTAAAAACAGAAAGACTCTCAACACAAATTACTGACGTTCCTAAATGCTAAGAGAGGTTGAGGAGGAGTGTCTTCCTCTTACCTAAGTGAAGAACAGGGGATAAAGAAGCTCCTTTCATGCTTGAAAATCTGATTTTCTTCACCACCACCGAACCTTGGGCGTTCAAGATCCACGAATTTAAGGTCAAGAGAGAGAATGGCGGCAGGAAACCGAGAATGCACGAAAATGAGGAGAAGGGAAAAAGTTAAGAACTTTACCTTAAAGGTCCAAGCTTTGGGGCTGTTTTGAGCGAAAGAAAAATGAAGACACAGGGAGGAGTTCCAGCGAAGCAAGGTGTGAAGGTGGAGAGGGGAAAATGGTCTCTGTCGGGTTGAGTAAAGGAGACTTGAAAGATCAACAATGGTGAATGTGGGTGGTGTGCAGCCGTGAAGAAGAAGAGAGAAAAGAGAGTGAGAGCTGCGTGAGAGGGAGGAGCAACGTGAATGAGAGAAAATGGGAGAAATGAAATGGAAAATGTGAATGAGCAGCAGACATGGGGGAGTGGGAAAAATGGAATAGTCAAGGTAATAATTCCCTCAACAGTAGCCGTGCAGCATAAATTGGGGAGGAGAGAGGAAAGGTTGATTAGATGGAAATAGGAAGCTTCCTTGAGAAGCTTTGTGCGCTTCTCGAGGAAATGAAGTGTAAGGTTGTCACCTTAATTAAATTCATCTGACAGATGAATAATTAAGCTGCTAAAATTATTTTCTCAGTGAACTAAAATTACAATTGATGAGAATAATATTTTATTACTCATCAGATGATTTTATGATACAGTGATTTCATGTATCAGATAAAGTCTCGTGAAACGTAAACCTCGTAAACTGTGTCCAGCCTCGGGTTTAGTAAGATCCCCCGTCAACGTTTCCACAGTCCAAAGTTTATCAGCCTTAGGAAAAAAATATTTTATTTTCCCGGCTCAGCAAAATATACACGTAAAACGAAAAATATATTAAAATATTCATCATTCACAGAAAAAATTCCAGAAAGTTTCCTAAAATTCACAAATATTATAAAATAATTATTTATAATGAAATAAAGAATTTTCGGGATGTTACATTGTACTTGTATATTAAACTTATGTTTTATCTTTTTGCAAAGTAGTTGTAAATGTTTTGGTATGTATGGTAACGTTGTATGATGCGGTGATGTGTTGTAATTTATAAGTTTTATAAACAAAATATACGTACTAATTATAATATTTATTTTATAACTTGGGTAATATTTATTATCTTTATTTTTTTTTATCTCAAAATGTGACATCCCAAAGGGTGTTACACGTTGGACCCCAGACTATGGAAGTTTCCTTAGTCATGAAAAGGTTTGCAAAAATAAACACCATGATGGGCGTTGGACCCGGAATGGTTAACTGTGAAAATAAACAAGCATGTAAGACAAGGCAAGGTAAAATAAAGATGAAGGAAAATAAATTAAAAACCCTGGGAACCAGGGCGATTGTCTATATAAAGTCAATAAGCCCCACACAGGGGGGCAAGCCAATGGTTAAAGAAAAGGAAGGAGCAGCAGGATATTCTTCGGCTTCATTCCCCTCTGTCCTCTACTAATTCGTGCCTATATCCCTTTCAGTTAAATCCACCACGGGAGCAGGCACCTCCTTTGCAGGGGTAGGGGTGGCCGGTCCATCAAATGGCCCTGCAACGACCAGATTTTCATCTCAGAAAATCTTGTCCAGACTAATCTCCCCCAAAGCTAACTCTGCGCTAGGATTAAAGTACTGAACTTGAGCAACCGCGTTGTAGAACTGATCAACACCTATATTGGTGTTGATGGTGAGCAGATCATCACCTTCTTTCTCTAGTTCCATTATTCTATCTTGAAGTATGGTGTTGGCAGCATCAAATTGCTTCTTTTCCTCGGTAAGCAGAGCTTGAGAGTTAGCAAGCTCCTTTTCCACCCTAGCAAGCCTTGCCTTCAGCTCCTCTTCACCCTTAAGGGCCTCCTCTATTCGCTATTTTCCCTTAGCCTCCATTGCCCTCAGTTCATTTTCAACCCTTCTTTCAAAATCCGCCACCGACCTTTCCAGGAGCCGGGCTTCAGCAGCAGTTCGGAGAGCAAAAGTTTGAAACAATGATAGGGCCTCAAGAATCTTACGCCAAGTGATGAATTTGACAACATCATCACTCAGAAGGATCTCATCGATGAATTCTATGGGCACCCTGTCCCCAATTATTAGGGGCAAAGGGTTTACCCTCTGACCAGGATCTCCTTCCACGACCATGATTTTCCCTTGCCCCCCCACCGCGGTACCTTCCACGATCTTCCTCTTATTTCCTTGTTAGGGCTGAGCTGCGACATCGAGACTTGGTTCACGGATCACCAGAGGTCGGGCAATGACAGGTTGAGAGTGGGATGATCCAGCCTGATTCCTCCTTGCCTTAAACGCTTGGAGCGCTTCTATTGAAAACCCAGCACCCTTGTTGGTGGCCATGTCATCTGTGACAAGAAAAGGAAAAAGGGTCAGGAACTCAAAAAAATCAAATGGCACTAGAAAGAGGGCCAAAGGAAAGCCCCTACTGAGGATAGCCCAAAGGAAAAAGTAAAAAGTAACAAGATGAGCAACAATATACATATATAAATTCAATCCCCTACCAAGGATAGCCCAAAGGAATTCATCGTTGGAAATGTTCAGGATATCCTTACATTTGATCTGGTTGACCTTTAACCCCCATTCAATTATAAAATCAACACATTCAACATCTCCCTCATCCAAATCCTCATTCTCTTTTTCAATGGACTCAATGGGGACGCCCCAAGCATGATGGTTCTAGTATAAGCAAAATTTTGCTTCCCCGTTAGCCTTCAGGTAAAAAGGCCGGGTGCCCGACGCTGTAGTCAATTTGAAAAACTTATGCTTCCACTCTTTGTAGCTATCCTGGAAAATTTCAAATACTCTCCTCCCGGACCTTGATTTGATAGACATCCAGGACTGCTGCAATGCACTCCCCCCTGGATACTCCATCACGTGAAGAAATAGAAAAAGGCTCTCTCAGAGCACCAAAGCCTGACCACCCAACATAATCTCTCAAAGGCTAAGATATTACCCTAGCCAATACGGTGAATCTGGATCAGGGCAGCTTGAAGGGTTTGGAGAACTGATATTTGAAAATCAGTGAACGGAAGCCGAAGACCATAATTGAGGAAGAGGCCCTCGTACAAGAACATGAAGTCTTGACCCTCTTCTCGTTGCATGCATACTCTGTCATCAAGCTCTAGGCATAGAACTTGGAACTCTTGGTCCCCCGAACCTCTCTCCATCAACACTAGATAGCCCAAAAGTTCTCTAAGTCTTACTTTATAAGAATATACATACGTGTGGTTCCAAATGTCATTGGTAACCCAAGGGTAGGTGGGCCTTATAGGGGTAAGAACTAGAGGTTCCTCTTCGGCCACTCTCTGTTGTCTCACAGCCCTTTTCCTCGTCATTGAACACCTAGAAAACACCTGTTGAGACCGTTAAGCTAATGTCATAATCAAGGGCTCCTATCGATTCAGACAAAGAACAGGCAGACCCAGAGGGATTCACATCGACCCTCAAGCCCTAGGACTGCGACCTCGAAGCCTATGAAGGTACAAACCTTATTAGGACTCCCCCGCCGCCCTTGGTGCGGCGGGGTGGGTGTTTCATAGGGGGTATAATCCAGAAAAGGGAGTAAAAAGTGAATACAAATGAAAAATGATAAAGGAAGTACCTTTAGAATCTGGAAAAATAGGAGACTGTGAAGTTGTTAGATTGAAGCAAATGAACTGTTGCAAGCTGCTCAAAATCACACCACCTTGTTCGTAAAACTTGTAAAAGAAAAACTCTCTCAGAAGGTCACTGATGTTCAGGAATAGTAAAATATGGTGAAGATGACCTTAACCCCTAATTAAAGGGGTGAGACGGTTTAGGGACACTTTTGTCAAATCCGCTCCAATTTTGAAAGGCACTCATTATGGCACGCGAAACACTAGGCACGTCCACCTAATTAAAGCGTACCACACAGCTTTCACAACTATCATGGTGGTTGAGGGGACGGTTGTGCAGTAGGCCAAGGGACATTCAACCTTAGCAAACCAATTCTATAAATCTTCTACGGACCCTGGGTGAGTCCGTAGTGCCCACAAATGTGAGATACTAACGCGGATAGTGGTACCCCCAAGAAAGGTCAGTTGACCTCAGAAGGTTGTGACAAAACTCTCCACCCTATAAAGGACGTGTACCCTGGGGGCAAGAGCTAAAACTCGCCATTTCATTGTACCAACAACCAAAAGCCGAGCTGGGGGCAACTTAGTATAGCTGCAGGGTAAGCATTGGACTCACCCCAGATAATGTAAGGCGCAAAATAGAAAAAGAAAGTTTTAGAGATACAAGACAGATTCTCAAAAAGATAAATTTTATTAATTTCATTCCATACATCATCAACCTCCACGGAAGGAGAAGGAAAAAGTACATTAAAAGGAAAGTGAAAATATTGTCTATAGAAGAGTTTAAGGATAGACCCAATATCACCACAAAGGCACTCTGCTGCATTATCACATCCATAGTTCCTCTACTCTCTTCACCGGAACAAGTTGAAGCTACTCCATTTCTTCTTCCCTGCCTTCTTCACACTGATAATAAAGGTTGACACTGGCTACGTCTTCGAAAATCAAGTCCAAGAAAGCAGATCACCCCAAGTTACTCCAAGAGGGTTTTCCTTTCCGTTGGGGTGGTATTCTCGCATATCTAACCGCACTACGAAGAAGACCGGCCTGGTGCCTCCAAATCACTCAAGAAAGAGGCAAGGAGGGAGACAAAATGCTCTCTAGTGCCCCCATGCACCAGTTTACAGAAGCATCATTCCATCCTAATAACATGCTGGGTCAGAAACCCTCGTGTACGCCAGGAGAGAAAGACTTCTACCTCCTTAAATGCATAGCGACGTAACATTATGCCAAGAAAGAAAGGTCTCTATGAAAAAATGAAGTTTCTTACAGAAAGTCAAACACCTTCAGGAATTTTAAAAAGATTAAAAGAATAACAAAACCCTCCATATAAGTGCAAAAATGAAAGAGAAACTACTCTCTGAAAGATGATCATTCTCAAATAGAATTACAAAATGAGAGGAATACAACGAAAGGGATGCCAGCTTCAGTGCAAACATTCTCTATTTATAGAGAGAATGAAGCACTCTTTGGCCCAGCAAAAGGTGAACTGATCGCGTGATGGCAACCACGTTTAATGCTCCCAGTTTCTGATTAGTCACGGGAGCAGCGGGCAATTGGCGAACAGTTCAAAACTGAGATATTTTTTAAAGGATATTTAATTTCCAATAAAGTCAAAGCAACAGTTTCCTAAAGAATTACAGACTGTTACCATCTGCAGTTTCAGAGATTATACTCAGAGTTTACACAGAGAACGCCTAAGGAAATCCCAATAATTAATACTTGGGGGCAATGAATTTATGGGATGTAACAGCATATCACGGATGCCGACATTTCACGTAGAACATCTGGGGTCTGATGTTAATTTTTTGGACTCTTGTATTAAACGTATGCCTGGATGATCCTGTTAAAACTTGACACTTGGCTATCCTTCTAAGCACCAAGCTGGGGGCAACTATTCTAGACCGTGATCCGGGATCCGATCTAGTTGGATCAACCCGGCACACGTATAACTGGACTTCGCCTTGGAAGACGTAGCTAAGGCCTTGAAGGCAGTTCGGACCTCAGAGCTATGCACATTGGGCAGCAATGAGCCATAGTATTGAGATTGCTAGATTCATGTAGATGATATATCTCTAAATATTCATAATTGTCAATCATTTACTTATAAAATAGGACTCATAACTGTCTCAAATTGATAAGTAACTCTCGTATTAAGAGTTCTTAACCTATAGGGATTCACCCTAATAATAATGGGAAGGTAATCTCCACCAGGATACTAATCCTAAATACCTGCATTTAATATAGATTGCACGAGGATTCTATACACGTTCTATAAAAACCAGGCTAAGTAGCCTTAATCAGGTATCAGTAAATTACTCATCATTTACTACCTTACTTGTGCACAACTTGACTTGAGCTTTGGAGTCTCTTTGCAGGTATCTAACCCCCTGTTTCAATACGCTCGGCTTCTACTGCGTAAGGAAGAAACCTTTATCATGTGCCAATTACAGATGTCCTCTAAATCTACTTCAAAACAAAAATATATAACTATATTAATTCCTCTAGGATGAGACTGATAGACACCAAATCACATTTTGTTAGCATATATTTAAATAATAGGATTCTTATGTATTTCATCATGAGTGACTTCAAGATATTTCATGAACGACTTTGATTAAACATTATGTATTTCTTATGTATAGCATTATATTTCAAGATATTTCTTAATAGTATGAAACAATGAATTCAACTTTTTTTGACTAAGATCGATTATTCTTTTGGCCATAAGAATGTTTTATTATTTTGCAGAAATAACTTCGATACTTTCTTTAAATTGTAGCATGATGTTCGTGAAACGTTTTTTTTTATTTATTTCTTGGATGAATTTAATACCATTAAATCTATATATTGTCTTCAAAATTCTAAATAAGATAAATTTCCATTAACTCTTTGCTTTTCTTTTTTGGTACATAACTCTTTGCTTTGTTATGAGTATTAATAAGAGTTAAGAACATTTCCTTTCTCATGTAAGTTTGTTTTTACCGAAGTCTGCTTTTATGAGAAAGTAATGTGATTCAATACAAATTTATGAAGATTTTGATTGTACATGAGTGAAATCTTTAGAAGAAACATAATAAATTAATTGGAATTTAGTTTATATTATAGGAAAAATAAACAAATTAATATTTTAATTATTGGAGGAAGCGCAAAAAACTTAATTATTGGAGGAAAATTTTTATTTATAAAAAATTGTTATTTATTTATTTTTAGTTAGTTTTTACATATATATTGTTTTACAATATTTAAAAATTTTAATATTCAAGTCTCACATGAGTGTGAAATTTACTTGAGAATATAATTGCACGAGAGGGGATATTTTACATGAAAATTTACAAAAGTTTTGATAGATTATTATACAAAATATTAGAGATAATGTTATTCACTATACTTACTTACATTACATACAATATGAAAGAATGTTAATTTGATAAACCTTAAAATGTACAACAATTATTGATGGAGTCTTTCTTTATGTATTTCAATTAACAAGCCTATTTGTTATTAGGTACCCACATGGTTTAGATAATTGAGGTTCTATAACTGTCTAGTGGGGTATTTTTACAATCTAAAAACAGGTGAAAAAAATAAAATATGAATGTTTATTTTATTGATTGAAGCTATTCCTGTTTTCATATCATTATTATTGTATCTAATTCTTAAAAGCTAATATACAATAATATGTTATTGACTTACAATTTGAATAAATCATATTTTTTTATAATCGATTATGTATTATATTTTGCATGTAATTTTCTGCAAAAGCAATTACTTTCAGTTTTCAATGGAGGTACCAACTATAAGATGTAATTTTGTCGGTCTCAAATGATATAAGCATTGAAGTAATAAAAATTTTTAACTGTAGTAAAAATATTTATTTACTCCATATGAAAATTTTTTGCATTAATCTATTTTTGTCATATATCGATTAGTTTTACCAATATAATTCTTTTTTCAGATTTTTTCATAGATTTAAATTAGAATTTCCATAACTAATGATGTTTAGAGCACTTGCATAGGTATTTATCTAATTAACTTTACAAGAGCTTAATGAAATATATCGATTTTGTATTAATGCGTTTGGTTGTAATAATTTTTTTTAGGTTGACTATGTGTTTACCAAAATTTTCGATAATAACTAGTTAGACTAAGGTAAACCCTTTGTCTCTTGACAAAGTTTGATTCTCGATCTCAATTCGGAGAAGGAAATCACTTCCTCTTGGGATTATAGTCTAAGATAATATCTTAAAAGGATGTAAATGATGATTTCAAAGTTCAGAAGATTATGTAAATTCAAAATCGAATATTTATATGTATTTGAGTAGTGTAAAATACTGAGTAAAGAATAGAGAGTAAAACAGTTTAAAATACATGCAATGAATAGTAAATATATATAAATTGCAAGAAAGTAAAGAAAGCAATTAAAAATAAATCAAATGATCCCAAAAGAATACTTGATCAGGAGTAAAATTTTTTTTGTAATAAAGTAAAGAAAGCAATTAAAAGAAATCAAATGATCTCGGAAGAACACTTGATCAGGAGTAGAAAAGAGTTGCAATAAAGTAAAATGATTGAAATTAAATGAATTGAAGATAAAATTACATTGAATTGATAAATTGTACAGAAATGAAAGTAGATGGAAACATACTAGACTAGACTTGCGTATTGTTTGCTCGAAATGTTAATGAACGTGAGAGCGTGAGTTTACAAGTGTTTGTGAGTAATGAATTTCCAACCCCTAAATGTTTTCATCTTTTTGGTATTTATAGACTTCTTATGTAACTACCCTTTTTATAAGATCTTGACATGTGTCTAGAACCAAGATAACTACCCAATGATTAGTAATCTCTGTTTAATAACCACCAAATCTTTGTCAGCGATCCTCGTGCTATAAGTAACTGCTTAATCTCAACCATTCAGCCTTTTGTTGTCTTGATATAAAATCTGCAACCACTATTAACTTCTAATTTAAATTCAAAAATCTTTCTTTTTGAATTCAAACTTTTGATTCTTTAACCACTTTCTGGTTTTCCATCTTGGTCGAACTCCTCTATCATTCAAGAATTTACTAAGTGTAGCTACTTCTTAAAATTTCAATGCTCGAGACCTACTTGAAGTTTCCAAAATATTATTTCTGATATCAAACCGACACTAACCATTTGATAGTTTTAACTATTTTAACTCCAAGTCGAAGTTATCTTGATACCGAATCGAAATTACCACCTTGGTATACTTTTCAAATCTCGATTTCGATATTGAATCGAAATCTCAACACCTATTATGAAGTCAAAATGACCCCAAACTAAAATTTGCATCGAAATCAATACTACAACTTCAACCAACTGATATTTGAATCGAAATTAATATTACAACTTTGACCAACTGATATTTGAATTGAAATTAATATTACAACTCCGATTCTTATTCAAGAACAAGTCCATATGTTCACGCTAAGTCTTTATACTAAACTAGCCAAAATAGCAACATATCAAAAAATTATTTATTTTATATCAACAGATGCCCCCCAATATTTATTCTCAAAGTATTGAGAAATAAATATTTTTTTTTTGAGCATTCGTTTTCAATTACATCTGACTTCACCTTTTAAATCATCCTGTCAGTGGAGTCACACAAGTAAGTGAAAGGTTAGATGGCAAAATTCGTAATTTTGCCTTAAATCTCTATTAACTTTTTGAAATACCATGTGGCCACTCCATAGTCTAAGGTAAAAAGTGTTCGAAACCTTAGATGTTTGTTTCTTATATCAATGTTTCTCATTTCTAACTTCGATTTCGTTATTTTAGGGAAAAGCTGTTGAAGAAAGCCCCATAAAATCTGGGCGAATAAAGCATACAGTGTCAAAGGAAGCGCATGTCATAAGTTCTGATAGTTCTGAAGACTCTTCTCGAGAGGATGATGAACCAATTTCTGTGAGGAGTGCTAGATTAGCACCAGCTACTCAAAGAGATGAACCTTCATTAGTGGGTCATTTATATTTTAATTACTTTTTGACATCTTTGAGAAGTAATATTTCTTTTATCTCGAATAGGAATCTTCTACCAAAGAACATAGGGAACCCACTCCAATATCTTCAAGAAGATTCAGGACTCCTTCACCTATCCCTTCTCCTCCAAGAGATTCGAATCCCTTTCCAACCAAACTTACCCCTGGGTCAGAAGCAATTTCACCTTTGAGTTCTCGTTTCGACGGAATGTCTGATACTAATATTCAAGCTGAAAAAGAATCCAGCACAATAAGGTGAACTTCGAGCCCTTGCTGAAGATTATGCAAATCAAGAATGAACCCTCGACGAGGACTATCACCGATTGAACAATGAAGGTAATAAGGTGAAATAGGCTATTCAACATTTAGCCCCTTCCCTCGAGGAAGTTTGTAAGGAAAAGGCTAGAATCTTAAATGTTTGGGCCTCTTTATTTGCAAGGCTTCAATAAACTTCACATATCTATTTTTGTAATGACAATTTCAAAGTTTCCTTTTGTTGTAATTCAAAACTATAATTTCTATAAGATCTTAGTTTCATGAATGGTTGGCCTATATACCTTCAAATATTTACCATTTATCGAAGCAATCTTTTCATTTGACATTATATTTCTAATCGAATATGCGTTACCAGAATAAACCTTTTCGATTCGATATGGCCCTTCCTAATTAGGTGACCATTTTTCAAATAACTTCAATTTCTTCTCCATAGGTAAAATAACCTTCCACACTAAATCATCTAAAGCAAACTCTTTTCTTTTGACTTGAAGATCATAAAATTTTGCAATTCTTTCTTTTTGTCGAATCAAATTTTCCATAGCAATGATTCTTTCTTCATCTAATTGATTTAGTTCATCAAACATCAAATCCCAATAATCTTGGGTAGGAATTTTATCTTGACGTTGTAACCTAACTGACTGAAGATTGATTTCAATTGGCAAAACGGCATCATGACCAGAAACTAAATGATATGGCGTTGTACCAATAGCTTCCTTAGGAGAACTTCGATAAGTCCATAAAACTTGGCTCAAAGTCTCATGCCAACTTCTTGGCTTTCGACCCACATGTTTCTTAATTAAATTAATTAAAATCTTATTAGCGGCTTCGACCTGCCCATTGGCTTGTGCGTAATAAGGGGTCGAGGTGAGAAGTTTAATATTCCTTGTCTTAACAAACTCCTTAATAACACGACCAGTAAATACAATGCCTTGGTCAGTAGTTAGAGTTTATGGAATACCAAATCGATAAATAATATTTTTTTTGATAAAGTTAATAATCTCCTGTTGAGTAACATCTTTTAAAGGAATTGCCTTAACCCACTTCGTAAAATAGTCAATGGCAACTAAAATGTACCTGTGCCCTTTAGAAGATGGAGGATGAATCTGGCCTATTAAATCGAGAGCCCATCCTCAAAACGGCCATGGTTTTATAATTGAATGTAAATCACTTGCAAGAACATGCTAAATGTTTCTATACTTTTGACACTCCGCACACGACTTAGCGTATAAATGACAATCTTTTACATCGCAGGACAATAAACTCTCTGTCTGCATAATACCCATTTCATTTTTTCACCAGCTTGGTGAGCACCACAAATACCTTCATGTACTTCTGCCAAGGCCGTATATGCTTCTTTTTCACTCAAACATGTCAATAAATTTCCATCTACTGACTTTTTATAAAGTGAATCTCCCATGATAACATAATGTAGAGCTTTATATTTTAATTTTCTTTCGACTGATATATTTGGGTTTTGTAAATAATCAATAATTGGCTTTCTCCAATCGGCATCATCAATATCCTCGAGTAGACATACTTCTAAATTCTCGAATGGATATAATTTTTCTCTAATTTCGATAAACTTAACCAAAGTTGTAGTCGAAATCTTATAACCTGAAGCTATTTGGGCAAGCTCATTGGCTTCAAAATTTTCTTCCCTTGGAATATGCTCCAAAATTACTTCGTCGAATTCACTCAACAAGCTTGCTGCAAAAGCAAAATACTTGAATAAATTGTTATTAACACATTTATATTCTCGAGTCAATTGCTTAATGACTAGCTGAGAATCACCAAAAACTTTAATAATTCTGGCCTTGAGTGAAATTAAAGTTTGTAAACCAGCTATTAAAGCTTCATACTCCGCTTCGTTATTCGAACATTCATGTTTTAATATGAATAAAAATTTACTTGGAATCCTAACTGGTTATACGATTAGAACTCCAAGTTCCACACCTCCAGCGTGTTTTGATTCATCAAAATATAATTTCCAGGGCTTCAAGCCAACGTAGTCAATATCTTTTTCTTCGACGTCAACACAAGGGTGGTCAATCAAAAAATCTGCCAACACTTGGCCTTTCATGGCCTTTTATGGTACATACTTTAAAGAAAATTCAGTTAAAGCAAGAGCCCACTTTCCTACTCTACTATGCAAGATAGGTTTGGTCAGCATATATTTTATTATATCAGTTTTCAAAATAACAAGTACATTATGTGGCTTTACATAATATTTTAACTTGATGCAAGAGAAGTATAAGGCTAAGCACAATTTCTCAATTGCACTATATCTTGTTTCAGCATCGACTAAAACTCTACTAAGATAATAAATAGCTTTTTCGATTCCATTATTATCTTCCTGTACTAGCATACACCTAATCGTTTCATTTGATGCTGAAATATATAACTTCAAGGGACATCAAGGTACTGGAGGTGTCATTATTGGAGGATTAGCCAAGCACTTCTTGATTTGATCGAAAGCCGCTTGATGTTCCTTTTCCCAATGAAACTCTTCATCTTTGAGTTTCAAGAGTGAAGAGAACACTTTAATTTTTCTTGATAAATTCAAAATGAATCTTCTTAGGAAATTAATTATTCCTAGTAAAGACTAGAGCTGCTTCTTGTTCGAAGGAGGTGATGTTTCCAGAATAGCTTTCGCTTTGTTCTGATCTACCTCTACTCCTTTTTTCTGAACCAATAATCTTAGGAAATTTCCTACAGAAACACCCAAAGCACATTTAATAGGGTTCATTTTTAACCCATGTTTTCTTATTCTTTTGAATGATTGCTTCAAATTCGAGAGATGCTCTTATTCTGATTTTGATTTTATCACCACATCATCAATGTAAACTTCTATGAATTTACCAATGATATCATGGAAAATAGTATTCATAGCTCTTTGATATGTGGCCCTAGCAAGTTTTAATCCAAAGGGCATGACTACCCATTCGAAGGTGCCAATTGATCCTGGACATCGAAACGCTGTTTTTGCCATATCTTATTCTGCAATGTAAATTTGATTATACCCAGAATAACTATCCAAAAAACTTAAAATTTCATGACCTGAAGTTGAATCAATCAACATGTCAGCAATAGGCATAGGATATTCATCTTTAGGGGTAGCAGAATTTAAATCTCGAAAATCAATGCATACTCTCAACTTACCATTCTTTTTCATAACAGGAACAACATTAGAAATCCAGTTAACATACCTGGCAGTTCGAATAAACTTAGCCTTTAGTAATCTTTTGATTTCCTCCTTAATTTTTAATACCACTTTGGGGGCAAACCTTCTTGGTGCTTGTTTGATTGGTCTTTGTCCTGCTCGAATTGGTAGTCTGTGTTCCACTAACTCTCGACTGAACCCGGGCATTTCCTCAATCCCATGCAAAGCAATCTTTATATTCTTCGAGCAGATGAATCAACTTGTACTTGAAATTAGAATTTATTAAACTACTTATGAAATTAGGCTTATTTATTACATCATTTCCTAAATTGATTTCCTCTAAAGGATCTTGTACCTCTACTCTCTTAATCTCAGGTACAGGAGTCTGTTCGAATCCTAAAGGGGAATCATCATAAATACAATCCAAGTTGGTACCTTCATTAGTACCAAATTTATCAGCCATATAAGTTGAGATTCGAGTCAACTGACTCGAAATCACACTTTCTATGCGATTTTCAGCCATATAGGCTGAGATTCTAGCCATATGGCTTTTAAGTTCCATTATTACAACTTAAGGCCGAATATACTCGACCTGAAATATTAAATAGGCGTCTGTACGCCCTAGAGTCATTACAATTTCGAAGCTGAAATGAATTAACTTTTGGGATCACAGAGAAACCTGTTGTGGTAAGAGCCACCATTTCAACTCCCATCCTATCGAGGGTTGCTGAATCCCAGATAGAGAATGGTCGAACACTAGGCATATATATTTGTAAATATGCATGGTTCTGACTGATATGGCAAAGGGTATCATCAGCTTCAACCATCTCGAGTTCCACAACCTGATTCCACAGGAACATCTTCTGATGGACAGTAAAGGAACAGCACCAACAGCATGAATCCATTCCCTACCCAAAAGCAGATTATAACTGGCCTTCGAAGGAACCACTATGAACAAAGTTGACCTCGTTACTGAAGCCACTTTGACATCGAGAACAATAGCCCCTTCTGATGTGGAGGATCTGCCATTAAAATCTGTTACCACCATATTATGAGGCAATAAATCAGCCTCTGACTTGCTAATTTTTTTCAGTAAATTCTTGGGTAAAATATTAATGGTAGCTCCTCTATCTATTAATACCTTACCCATTAATTTATCATTTACTATTGCCTTGATAAAAAGGGGGCGAAGATGGCTCTTCATGTCATGGGAGGGAGTTTTGAAGGCTATCGAATTTTCCATCACTTCGACTGTATCTTCTTCGACCATATACCAACTAGTCTCTTCTAAATTATCTTTAAAATCTTCTTCCCGATTTACTTCCTGATCACCTGAAACAACAAAGTTATAAGGAAGAAGAGACATAATATTGACACTAAAAATTATGTCGAGATCATCTTTAAACCCAGATTCGAATGAATCTGTTATAATGTCCTCATCCATTGGACTTGGAGGTTTTTATTTTTCTGCTTTCAAGGGTGGTCCTCGGACCACCTAGGCAAATGACTTTTGTTGCTGTTGCAACTTAGCCAATGCTTATTGTTGTAGCTACTGTTGTCGCAGCTTCTGCGCCTTGCGCCATTGAGACTTCGACATATACGGGGTCAAACCTTGGTTTGGGTTCGAACTTTCCCCTCGAAACCATGTGTTTGGTTTCCTGTTGAAAGAGTTCATCCCATGTTCAAATTTTGACCAGTACGGCCTGTTCTGAAACTGGTGAGGTCGTGGACTATTTTTGACCCATTAATTAAGGGCCACATTTGTGGGGGGAGCCCTCATCTTCCCCTTCCTAGAATCCTTCAATCCCTTCATTACCATGACATTATGGTTTGTTGGCTGATTATTGATACTGATGGAAGCTCCTGTAATGGTTTTCTCTTTCTACTTCTGCTTCAAGGCTGTCTGGTAAGACTTGGTAGCTAGCCTGTCGAAGACAGCACTGCATCTGGGGCACAGAGAGACTTCCTTCTCCCCTTCTTTCTTTCTTTCTTAGAAGAAATTCAACCAGAGTTTTCCTAGCCTTGGGGAAAACTTCTTCCTCTGTAGCCTCGAATACATCAAGGCTGCGATTAATGAGGTTAGGAAAGGACTCTCCTACCTCGACCATATTAACCTCAGTGAAGCCCATTGGCTCGATATAGCTAGCGTTTACTTGGAATGGATCTAGATCCACCTTCATGCTCTTCTTGTTCTCGAATTTCAGTCTTCCTTCTATAATGCTTTTTTGAATTAAATCCCTGAAACGTATATAATTGTTAGTCGAATGTCCATATCTATTATGATATTTATAATATCTTGGACTACTTATTTCTTCTAGCGAAGGGATTTTATGTCCATCCAAAAGTTTGATTTGCTTATCTTTTAATAAGACATCAAAAATTAAGTCAGCCTTAGAAATATCGAAAGCATAAGCTAGCCTATTGGAGAACTTCATGTTGTCCTTCATTCGATTAGGCATTAAAGATGAGCAAGTATAAGGAGGGCTAGATTTTAATTCTGCTATGTTAATCTCATTATCTTCATCATCTTCATTTTCATCGATTTCAACACAGACTACTTTATTGTCTTTCGATTGCTTACCATACTTTTCCTTGCTGTCAAGAGTTTCGACATAAGTAATTTTTTCTTTTCTTAAATTTTTCCTTTTCGAGTTTCAATTGCTCAATTTGTCTTACTTTATCAGCAAGTTGAGACATGTCAAGGATTTGCTAGTTAATTAGTTTCTTTCGAATAGAATAGTCTAAATCACCAGCAACCATTTTTACTACCTTAGACTTAGGAATGACAGTAAAACACCTAGCCTTCATCTACCTAAACTTGGCCAAGTAATCATCTATTGACTCCTCATGTCCTCTTCTAATTTTAAACAAATCCACAAGACTTACTTTTGTCTCTCCTCTAAAGAACTGATCATAGAAATTTCTTTCCAACTAGTTCTAAGAGTGAATCGAATTTGGTGGGAGAGTAGTAAACCAAGTAAAAGCATTTTTAGTTAGAGAGCTAGGGAAATATTTCATCTTTAGATATTCATTTGTTTCTACATCTCCTGCTTCAATTGTAAATCAAGCAATGTGTTCTACTGTTGATTCTCCACTTTCCCCAGTAAATTTACTAGAAATCTTAGGTGCCTTCCATCCTCTATGCAATTCTGCTTGTTGGATAAACTCAGGAAAAACTGACACAAAATAGGGTCTATTCGCATATCCTACATTAAATCCATATCTATTAAGCACTTGTTCAACTACCTGATTAATATTCTGTTGCCCCCCAAGATTATTAAGTCTAATCCTTTCTAGGAGGTTATTGGCATCTTGATTTCGATTGACCATACGAAATCCTATATTTGAGTCATGTGAAATTTTCCTAAACTGGTTATCCTCAACTGCATTGTTAATATTGGGATTATTCACCAACTGGGCGTTCTCTTGGGGCATAGACTGATTGTCTACCCTTTGATTACCTACAGAAACTTCTACGTTACCAAAAACATCTGCAATCCTACCCATTTGTCTAGCCAATTGTTGGTGTATGCCCTAGAGGCCGATACATTTTCTGTATTTACATACATTCTATTATGCTATTTTAATATATGAGGCATTTCATTTATTGTGTTCTTTTTAATAAACATAATAAAGTCCTTAGAATAGTAAGTTTGATGCCATAGGACATTAAGTGGATGACTTGATCGTGAGATCCTTTTGGTTATAACACTATTCTTAAATGTCCTTAGTCAAGTATTATTGTTAATTAGGACAACAATAATGCATTGAGACTAGTATATGCATAGACTGATGACCACATCTCACAGGTCATGGATATGAGATATCAAGTCTTCACATAGGTACATATTAGAGTAATGATGTACTAAACTGACCCACCATGAGAACGCTACATGGATCGTTACGTGAGTGTCATAAGCGATTCTCATAGTAACAATGGTGTCTGTGGTCCTTTGACCTGAAGTCACTACGATTCCTAAATGAGGAGTTGTGTGTTTTAATGCCATCAAACATCATCTGTAACAAGGTGATTATAAAGTTGGTTATTGGACATACCGCGAATCATGCAGAGGGATGTGAGTGACCTAGATGGGATTTGTCACTCCTACATAACAGGAGCGATATCTTCGGGCCCCCTGATTGAGTGAGACTACGAAATGCATGGCCATGCTCAAATGAGTCAATATGAGATATTGATTTCATTTGTTGTTACAAAGTCTACTCGAGTATCAGGAAACGAATGATTGGACTATACAAAGGTGACGCATTTCATGCCTTGTGTTTAATCTAGATATCTTGACAAAGGGACTAAATGACACGGAAACATTAGTCACAGAAAGGTTATGTCAAATCACTGACATTCTCATTACTTGGGTAGCAGTGATGTGTTGCTAGATACCGCTCACTGCTTGTAATATTAAAATGAGATTTTAATATTACTGCCAACGTAATGAGAACCTGCAGGGTCACACACATAGAGCAGACTAAAATTGGAGCAATAAATCCAAGTTGGACTCGGATTCAAATATGGGCCAGACTCATAACAGATGAGTCTAGGGTTGCACAGCTTATCTTACTGCTGCTCACACTCACTTAAGGTAGTCACTATTATAAATAGTACTGCTAAAGGGCTGCTAAGACACACATAACACAAAACCCTAGCTGCACCTACAGAAAAGTGAGTAAGAGAGCGACATGTTTCTTCTCTTCTTTTCGCATCCAGCACTGTGTGAGAGACGTGAGGCTCCTCTTGGCAGACGTTGGACATTCGTGAGTCTGTTCGTGTGGATATCACAGAGACATCATTGCTAGTACAGTGTTGGTGATTCACATCACTTCCTTTTGATCACGCTTCAAGAGGTAAATATTTTAAAACTCGGATTATGACTTTTTCGCATGGATCTTTGGTGGGAATCCTATTTTTTCGTTGTGTGATGTATCCGCAATTCCCTACACCAATGTGGTGTAAATATTATTGGCTGATTCAATGGGTGGAGTTATAATAGTAGTCATCTGCTGAGTTAACATATGGACCATCTTATGATTACTTTCATCAATCTGTTGCCTAATATTATTCAAAGTTGTATTCATGTTCCCTGAAGGAATCGAAGATATATCTCTGGGCATGTTAGGGAATATTGGTGTTCCCATATTTTGCCTATCAGTTCGATTGGTACTTGTTCCTACAATTTGGCAGCCAGCATTTACCATTTGATTTCTTAATGAAACATTTAGTATAGGACTTGTATATATGGCCTGGGCAGTACCTATGTTGTGCGTGACATTCTGGGGAGTAAACCCAGAAGGCAACCCAAACAAAGGCGCAGTTCCAGTTACCCCAAGAGTTCTAGTTTCTGAACTTGAAACAAGGGCTCCTGTGATTTCATTGATTTCCAAGGCCTGTGGTGCAGAGACTATAGTATCTCTACTATTATTGCCTCCATTATTCTGTACTTAAGGGTTCTGAGCATTCAAAGATGTATTCTCAAACATATTTAGTAGTATTCTACCACTTCTTAAATGCATAAACTTCAAAATCCCTTAAGATCTTAATTGACCTGTCCCACTGGGCGTGCCAATTTGTTTACCAAATTTTTTGACAATAACTAATTAGACTAAGGTAAACCCTTTGTCTCTTGAAAAAGTTTGATTCTCAATCTCAATTCGGGGAAAGGAATCGCTTCCTCTTGGGATTCTAGTCTAAGCTAATATCTTAAAAGGATGTAAATGATGATTTCAAAGTTCAAAAGATTATGTAAATTCAAAATTGAATGTTTATACATGATTTGAGTAGTGTAAAATACTGAGTAAAGAATAGAGAGTAAAACAGTTTAAAATACATGCAATGAATAGTAAATATATGTAAATTGTAAGAAAGTAAAGAAAGCAATTAAAAAGAAATCAAATGATCCCAAAAGAACACTTGATCAGGAGTAAAAAAAACTTTTGCAATAAAGTAAAGAAAGCAATTAAAAGAAATCAAATGATCTCGGAAGAACACTAGATCAGGAGTAGAAAAGAGTTGTAATAAAGTAAAATGACTGAAATTAATGAATTGAAGATAAACTTGCATTGAATTGATAAATTGTACAGAAATGAAAGTAGATAGAAACATACTAGACTAGACTTGCGTGCTATTTGCTCGAAATGCCAATGGACGTGAGAGCGTGAGTTTACAAGTGTTTGTGAGTAATGAATTTTCAACCCTAAATGTTTTCATTTTTTTGGTATTTATAAACTTCTTAAGTAACTACCTTTTTTACAAGATCTTGACATGTGTTTAGAACCAAGATAACTACCCAATGATTGGTAATCTCTGTTTAATAACCACCAAATCTTTGTCAGCGATCCTCGTGCTACAAGCAACTGCTTAATCTCAACCATTCAGCCTTTTGTTATCATGATCTAAAATCTGTAACCACTATTAACTTCTAATTTAAATTCAAAAATCTTTCTTTTTGAATTCAAAATTTTGATTCTTCAACCACTTTTTGGTTTTCCATCTTGGTCGAACTCCTTTATCCTTCAAGAATTTACTAAGTGTAGCTACTTCTTAAAATCTCAATGCTCGAGACCTACTTGAAGTTTCCAAAATATCATTTCTGATATCAAACCGACACTAACATTTGATAGTTTTAATTGTTTTAACTCCAAGTTGAAGTTATCTTGATACCGAATCGAAATTACCACCTTGGTATACATTTCGAATCTCGATTTCGATGTTGAATCGAAATCTCAACACCTATTATGAAGTCAAAATGACCCCAAACTAATATTTGCATCGAAATCAATACTACAACTTCAACCAACTGATATTTGAATTGAAATTAATATTAAAACTTCAACCAACTGATATTTGAATCGAAATTAATATTACAACTTCAATCAATAAGAACAAGTCCATATGTTCACGCTAAGTCTTTATACTAAACTAGCGAAATAGCAACATATCGAAAAATTGTTTATTTTATACCAACACTATGCTTTGAAGGTGCAAATTAAATAAAGTGAACATCAAATGACCTCCAAATTTACTATAATGATTAGTGCTGCTGTATATTTTATAAGATTTTGGTGGATATTACTTTGTTACGTTTGTTGTTCACTTTATTACCTAATTGTTTTTTTTTTTTTGCTACTTTATCAAATTTACAATTTCCATATGCTGACTACATTTTACATTATAAAATTACAATAGTTTTCATTAATAGATAGTGATTCTATGATAATATAATATAATACATACTGAATATGATCACGATTAATATATAATTTTTTACAAATAAATAGTGCACAATTTAATTTAAATTCTTACATTCATAAATAAGAAAAGTATACACGAGTAAAACTACTAGTGATAGATTTAATTTCAAATACATGTGTCTTGTATTATGATAAAGGTGCCAACAAAACACATCAATTTGTTAGGACCGAAAGACAAAAACTAGTATGAAGGAGTTGTACTCCATCAACACACCTTGCTGATTTTTAGCAAATTATATTTTAGACTAATTTTATTAAATGGTTTGATGCTAACGTTGTTAAGACGGATGCATCTTTTCAGGACTGCTCGCTTTAGTGTATCACATGATAATGTGCACTACTTCGGGAACTTGTAAAAGACATCCCCACCTGAACCTGCCAGTTCCAAATTTTGAAACCCAATTCACGTTCCTGTTCTCAATGTTAAAATTTTATTCATGTTTGTGATAAGAATTTCATCATGTTCAGATTAAAAAAACAAAAATTCATCATGTTTTTCATTTATTTATTCAATTATAGTGCGTTTGTGTTTCTGAGGTAAAATCTCGGAGTTTTATGTGGTCTACGATTTTGCATGTGGGCTAAAACTAAGAAACGCCGACTTTTTGACATTCAAAAGAAGAGAGGAATTAAACTCTCTTAAAATTTAATGGAATCATCTCCGAAATTAATTAATTTGACATTTGATTAACAATTGAACATTGTTCTGGATCGGGATTTTGGGTTATCAGTTAGAGTAATCCAGCCCACCAGAATAAAATTCAGATATTACTATGCGCTATCTTGATGAGTATATCTACCTATTTATTAAGAATAAATTTTTCAAGTGTTCTTGATGGATATGAAAGCTAATTATATCCTACATAAATAGAGAAATTAGTTAAAAGGGATCACAATCATTGACGGATTCTGATCTTAAATAACTGCATTTAATACAGATTGCACTCATCTTAAGATGCTCCTATATATGCTATGTCAGGCCTCAAAGGTATGTATCTCCTCTAATATACAGACTGTCCTCATAATGCACGGTCTAACTTGAGTTTCGAAATGTCTTTTGCAGGTACCCACTCCCTCGCACCACCGCTGCCGCAGCTGTGCCACGGAGGAGTCCATCACATACGTGCCTATTCCAGGTACTCCTCTGAATCCACTTTAGAACAATGGCTCAGTCTGTGGGAAATGAGAAACTTATAATCCCACTCCAATCATGGTAAACACGAGATAGAATTTTGTGCAAATAAGTTTGTCCCAATGATTTAATATGCTAAGTTTTGATGATGACAAATACAGACAAAAAGAATAATGATTATGCAACACAGATGTGCTTAATAGATGTTTATGCTACATAGATGTGCTTAATAGATTATATTGGATCGTGCATGATAATGTAATCCATCTTGTTATATTTCATATAAGAATCATGCATATTATTTATAGAATCTTTTGTAGCATATATCCAATAATATGTTATATGAGTTGTATTAAATTAATATTTGATTTGAAACTATTTAAATAAAAATATGTTAAGTATTTTTTGTTGCATCCTATATAGAGTATATCTATTAGTAATTGATAAATGTCTTATTTGGATGTGTCCATGAAAGTCTTATATGCATGTTAGACTAACTAGAGTTATACATTTATGAATCATGTATATGAAGATATTAAATTATGAATTTGGACTAACTATATTTGTTTTAAGTGAGTAATACTTTGTATGATAGTCCAAGTACCAAAAGTGAGTATTGCAATAAGAAAGTAAAAGATTACAATTATGCTCAACTCAAGAAGAATGAGAATAATAAGATGTTCTAATCATTTGCAAGATTTGAAGAGAAGAAATTTGTGGAAGCTTGGATTACATCAAGAAGCCTAAGGACTATAATTGGTATATTTTCCTTTTACGCTTTCTCCTATGTAAAGATAGAGGTTTTACAAGAAAAGAACTCAAATATGTTCTTGAATCTTTAAAAATGGTTCTTACATGCTAAACTGCCCAATAAACATGTTTTGAAAAGCTAGTCATGGTAGTAGTTCAAAACTATGAAAAATAGTCAAGTTTGAGTTTTGAAAAGTTGACCTTTGGTAACTCTTTTGATCATAACTTTCACAATAATTTGAGATTCGTCCTGAAATATTTCATTTGAAAATAAACTCAAAGATCTTTCCAATGAGTGGTCATTTCCTTTAAATGGATAAGAAATGAAAAAGTTATGACCATTTGCTTTAAACTATGAAAAATAGTAAAGTTTGAGTTTTGAAAACCTGACCTTTGGTTACTCGTTTGATCATAACTTTCAAAATACTTTGATTTTTGTCCTAAACTTATTTCATTTGAAAATAGACTCAAAGATCTTTCCAATGAGTTGTCATTTGCTTTAAACGGATAAGAAATGAAGAAGTTATGACCATTTAAAGTCAATTTTCAAAACCAGAGTGCATGTAATCGATTACATAAGTCTTGTAATCGATTACAACTCTGGCAGAGGCCATGTAATCGATTACAACATCCATGTAATTGATTACCAAGTGCCCAGAAGCGCTCCCAATGACTATAAATAGCTAATTTTCATAAAAAATCATTTCTAAACACCAATAACTATTTTTTCACTTGGGCTCTATATATAAGTGATATTTGAAGCTTTTACAACTCTTGAACACTTGATTTGACCCTTGAATTATCAAAATCATATTTTGAACTCTTTATTGCAAAATTCTTTTATTCCTTTGTTCTTCAAGTTATATATCTACTCTTGTGAGAGTTTCTATTCTTTCTCTTCATCTTAAAATCATTAAAAGAGGGTGAGGTATCCCTTGTAGTGAGACTTACACACAAAGGGTGAGGTATCCCAAAGGTGTTGTGAGTGCTCTTGAATGTAAAGGTTTTTCAAACACCTGTGAAGCTTGAAGAGTTGGAGGCTCTAGCACAAGGGTGAGGTATCCCAAGGTGTGAGGAGTGCTCTTATTTGTACAAAGGTTTTCCTAGCACCCGTGAAGTCTAGGAGATAGTAAAAAAAATCTCAAGTTAAGCTTGGGGAATAGATGTAGGCCACAAGTGGTAGCTGAACCAGGATAAATTCTTGAGTTTGATTCTATCTTCCCTACACTATTTAATTTTAGTATTTGGTGTAGTATATTTATCTATTGCATAGCTTGTCATATTGATGTTTTGATTCTAAGAACTTGATATCTAGCTTATTGGCTTGATTTATCCCGTAACCCAAGTTGTATTTGAGTAATCTACAATAATTGTTTCTTTGTTAGACTTATTCCACTGCATGTGTGGATTGAAAATATCAAAATACATAATTTCTCAAAGTTACTTTGAAAATTTGTAATAACCCAATTCACCCCCCTCTTAGGTGATGGTTGCCATGGCTAACAAGTGGTATGAGAGCTTCGTGCTTTGTTGAAAGCTTAACTGCTTAGAGTTAAAGATCCTTGTTTGTTGGTAACCTTTGAAAGCTTTTCAAAATGGAAGGTTTTGAAATTGATAAACCACCATTCTTTGATGGTGCGCATTTTGTTTATTGGAAAGCTAGAATGAAATTTTATATGCAATCTATTGATCTTGATTTGCAGAATATTGGGCTTGATGGATTTACTTACAAATCAAAATAAACTTGGAATGTTTATGACAAGAAATGTTTTTCCTTGAACATTAGAGCAATGCAAATTTTGAGAAGTAGTTTGAGTGATGATGCTTATGCTAGAATTAAGAATTGCTCTAGTGCTAAAGAAATTTTGGACACCCTTGATGCTCTTTATATTGCTAACAATGATTTTGTGTATAAATTTATATATAAAAAGCAAGAAGAGTAAAAGCCATTGAAGGAAGCTTTTCATGAAAAATGCCCTCAAGAAGATGTTCAAAGTAAGAAAATGAGTTCAATGCCTCTTCGTGATGATGGTGCTCAATTTGAAAAATAGGCAAAGTAAGACAAAATTGAAATGAAAAATGTTCTTGAATCCTTGATGGATAACAATGAGGAAGATAGTGACTCCTTTAAAAAGCCAAGTATGCTGGAAATTGAGATTACTTCCTATATGACTAAAGATTACTTTGAGGTAAATAATCTTAAATTAGAATATAATCCTTCCTATGATGAGCTACAATGTGTATATGATGAATTGTATGATGACTTGTTATTTTTACAAAAGAAAAACTTATCTTATTTGGAAAACATTTGCTGCATTAAAAATGAAATTGAGACTTTGAAAAATAAATATGCTTTTCTTGATGAGAAAATGCCTTTGAAATGTGAAACCTTAACTTCTTGTGAAAATTGTATTGATTTAGAAAAGCAAATTGGGGACTTATATTTCAAATTTGCTAAAGCTAATGATTCTAATTGCTTATATTCTATGCTTGTTAATGAGAATAAAATTAATGTTATTCCACATGAAAATTCAAGCAAAGCTTATGGCAAAAATAGTTTAGAATGTAAAAATAAAAAAAGGCTTAAGTTTTCCAAAGATGACCTTCAAAGGACCAAGCCATCATTGAATTTAATTGTTTGTAATTTTTGTGGCCATTTAGGATATATTTCTTATTTGTGCAATTATAGAAAAAATCCTTATATGAGAAATAACATGGTGTGGGTTCCTAAAAGTCTTAAAGGCTCTAATACTAACATTCAAGGACCCAAGATGAAGTGGGTACCAAAATGTCCTCCTAATGTTTCAATTATGCAGAAAATTTCTCAAAAAGATTGACTAATTGGTCAAAGGAAAGAGGAATCATCAAGGAGAATGCTTTTAAAGCCCAATGGTAGACTTTTTGGTCATGAAGGCAAGGATCCATCAACTAAAACTTCTCATATGCATAATGTGGAACTTGCAAAGTTCAAAATTCCAAAAGAGAAGCAATGGGTAAGGAAAAGAGTTTCCTTGATTACTAAGGACAAAGTATCAAAAGTTTTTACCTCTTATGCACATTCACTTGTAAAGTCAATGAATTTGAGGTATATTCCTTGTAGGCCTTAAGTGATTGATAGAATCATGTGTATTTAGTAAAATTTGAATATTATATATAGCACATGATTATGTTCATTCTTATTACACCCTTTGCTCACTATCTTACATATTTCTTGATCATAGGGTATTCTATGACTATATATGCTTTCTATGCTTTAAATTGTCTATATATCATGAAAGTAAACATGCTATTGACTATGTGTTTAATGATAATTGATTACTTAATTTGTTGTGCTCAATTTACATACTATGAAAAAATTGATCTTTATGAAGAGCATAATGGATTAATAATCAATGTCTAACCTCTATAGATCCAAAATTGGTGGATACCAAATAAAGTACTATGAATTGTGTTGTAGGGTGACTATTATCTTAGGTATACATTGAAGTGAAATACAACTATGCTACTTGAGGTTGGAAAAATTTGAAGTGGTCCAAGTTCTCCAAGAGTGGTGAAAACATAAAAATAATAACATAAAGAACCACAACATTCTCAAGGAGCCTTGAGGCATGGAAGTTGGAGTCACCTACAAAAATCAAAAGAGTACTTTTAGTGATATTAATCTCTTATCCTTATTTATGCTTTAAATTGAATATCATGTGATATTTGAAGAACTAGAGACTTGTTTTATACCTTAACATGCCTAAGTTGTACTTCTCTAGCATTGTGTCTTGAAAGTATCTTTACATACGCTAACATGCTAGATAAATACATACCTTATTTGGAATAATATGTTTTATGATAATATCTTTGTTCTTGAGCTTGTGACCAATTCTTTTTGTTCAAATATAGAAATTTACATGCTCATAAGTAGTTCTAATTCTTTCTTTTTGATGCTTAATTATCTTATTTACTTACTTGGAGATTGAAAAGTTAAAATTTATTTGTCTTCTTGTTTGAAATTGCTTGATATGTTCATATCTTGAAAACAAGAAGTAAATGATTCATTTTGTGTCTTGAACTTGTCTTTGAACTTCAATGGTTTTTACAATGAAGTATATCTTGAAATGAATCATAAATGTTCAAAATGAATCATATCTTGAAATGAAGTATATTGTCTTGTCCATGATTTTTCAATTCTTTCATTACAATAAGGAACTTTTTGATCTTGATTGACATGTGTGCATACTAGAATTTCTTACTTGATATTGCATGTCTTACATGATCATTGTTTGTGCCAAAATGCTTATATAAGTTTTGATGTTAATTATGTGTTTTTTGATAAACTTGAATCATGCATTAAATTGCTTAAACTCTATTTTTGGATTCAAGTGCATATGTCATTCTTTTGTTCTCGTTAGAAGTAACTTTGCATAGTTGATAATATGGTACATGTTTTACATTATATATCAACCTAAATTATGCTTATAAATGGGCTTAAATGATATTTGATGATAGCTTATGATTTAGAGAACTTTTGAAGTTAGCTTTGCAAGTGTTTCTATGTGTTTCAAATATAGTCATCAAATATTGAAATGTCAAGCATAAATGGATAAAGTGAAGAGTTGAATGAAGAAGGACATGAGGAGACTTTCTTTAAATGCAATGGAATGAAATACGCAATGGAAGAAAACTTAAACTCAAAGGACCAATAAATGAAGAACATTCTAAAGAAGCATCACTCTCTATCTAACTTTATAAGTATCTCTATCCCTAAGCTATTGTGATATTCTATATGCTATGGATTGTATGATACTTGTTAATAAATTGATCTTAAATGATTAGATGATTTCCTTACATGAAAAGTATGCTTAGCATTGACAAAGTGCCTAATTGGATATTAACTTGCTATTTTTTCATTGCAAATAGAGTGAATGATATTAGTTTTGTACATGCTTTGATCCCTATTGTATATTTTATCAAGGTGAATGATTGATATCTATGATTCTCTTGATTTTTGGTTTCTTAGTGGTATAACACCTATGAGAATCATGCTCTTATTTTGAAAAGAATTTCTAGTTTGATTAAAAAGTTTTTAAAGCAAAATCTCTTATCATATTTGAAAGAAACTTTTCAAGTTTTATATCCTTGAGAATCTTTTGAACTTGTCTTAAGACCTTGAAAGTATTTTCGCCTCCTAATTGTCTTGAAAATTTGGAAATCTTGGATATGTGCTATAAATATAGTACTCTCTTTATTACTTTGAAAAATTTTATTAAATCTTGAGAGAATGTTTGAGAAAGTTTCCAAATAAATCTTTTGAAATGTTCTATAGAGACCATCTTAATACTTTAAAAGATAAGCCTTATTCTTTAAAGTGTTTTATTTTCTCAAGACTCTTGTTCAATGAGAAAGAGAGGAGATGTACTTTCAAATGTTCTTTTGACTTGGGTTTGATCACTCTCAAGGACTATGTGATTTTAATATAAAACTTTTTTACCCTTCTAAAATGTTTTTGAAAATGTAATGCGTTCCTATAAAATTCTTTTTGAAAGGAGGAGAAGTTTTAAAATAGTTTTTGATTGATGAATTAAGAGTAATTATCTTTTGCCTTACTTTACTTTATGGTAGTGTGCTTATATGATTTTGTCATACATATTTCTCTTTATCTATCTTGTGCTTCAATAAGGGGGAGCTTATATTCTTTTCTTATAACTTCTTATAATTATTTATTAATTTGTAATGGTTATTTATCCTTTTCATCTTACATATCTTTCTTCCATGTCCTTATTGACTATAAATATATGCATGACTATGTTAAACTATTATGATTTTTTGATAATATGTATATTTTGAGGGGGAGCCTAACTCTTAAATTGTTACTTATATCTCTTGGCTTACATCCTTATTTGACATAAAATATTTTATTGTTAATACTATCAACATGTCAATAAAGACCATATCTTATTCTTTTTCCCTCAATCAATGAAAGAATGTAAACATTCTTAAACTTCATATCTTTTAATTCTGTCATTGAGAAATGCTTGACATATGACAAATTGTATGATATTTCATTTGAAAACCTTAATTCCACGACCTTATATGGATATTTTGTAACTTTCATCAAGCGATACTTATTTATCATGTGGTATGCAAGATATTATATCTTAGACATAATTTCTTAAGCTTATTGCTATCATATGCTAAATGTTGATGTACTAAAATATGATAAGCATTACATGAATAATCTTTTATATCTTGAAAGCATATTTGTTTCATCTCTCTATTCTTGAATCATATGTAGAATCAAATATTTTGAATAACTTGAAGAAGTTTTTTTGTGGTTTTGATGATCCAACTCTTTTTGGCAACATAAGTTTTATCTATAGGGGGAGAGACAATATTATCTTTCCTTCCTACGCCTTTTTGTTGATGTCAAATAGGGTGAGTGAGAATTAGAAAGAAAAATATGTTCTTATGTTTATTGTTTGATATGCTTATATTGCTCAACATAATTTTCTTTGGTGATTTGTCATCAACAAAAAAAGAGGAGATTGTGGAAATAAGTTTGCCCCAATAGTTTAATATGTTAACTTTTGATGATGACAAATACAAGACAAAAAAAATAATGATTATGCAACACAGATGTGCTTAATAGATGTTTATGCTACATAGATGTGCTCAATAGATTATATTGGATCGTGCATGATCATGTAATCCATCTTGTTATATTTGATATAAGAATCATGTATATTATTTATAGAATCTTTTGTAGAATATATCCAATAATATGTTATATGAGTTGTATTAAACTAATATTTGATTTGACTCTATTTCAATAAAAATATGCTAAGTGTTCTTTGTTGTATCCTATATATAGCATATCTATTGGTAATTAATAAATGTCTTATTTGGATGTGTCCATGAAAGTCTTATATCCATGTTAGACTAACTAGAGTTATACATTTATGAATCATGCATATGAAGATATTGAATTATGAATTTGGACTAACTATGTTTGTTTTAAGTGAGTAATACTTTGTATGATAGTCCAAGTACCAAGAGTGAGCATTGTAACAAGAAAGTAAAAGATCATAATTATGCTCAACTCAAGAAGAATGAGAATGATAAGATGTTCCAAGCATTTTCAAGATTTGAAGAGAAGAAATTTGTGGAAGCTTGGATTACATCAAGAAGCCTAAGGACTATAATTGGTATATTTTCCTTTTATGTTTTCTCCTATGTAAAGATAGAGGTTTTACAAGAAAAGAACTTAAATATGTTCTTAAATATTTAAAAATGATTCTTACATGCTAAAATGCCCAATAAACATGTTTTGAAAAGCTAGTCATGGTAGTAGTTCAAAACTATGAAAAATAGTCAAGTTTGAGTTTTGAAAAGTTAACCTTTGGTTACTCTTTTAATCATAACTTTCATAATACTTTGAGTTTCGTCCTAAAACCTATTTCATTTGAAAATAAACTCAAAGATCTTTCCAATGAGTAGTCATTTCCTTTAAATAGATGAATAAGTTATGACCATTTGCTTTAAACTATGAAAAATAGTCAAGTTTGAGTTTTGAAAAGCTGACCTTTGGTTGCTATTTTGACAATAACTTTTAAATACTATGAGTTTTGTCCTAAGATCGATCGACTTTGAAAATAGACTGAAATATCTTTCTAATGAGTGGTCATTTCCTTTAAACGAATAAAAAATGAAGAAGTTATGACCATTTAAAGTCAGTTTTCAAAACCAGAGTGCATGTAATCGATTACATAAGTCCTGTAATCGATTACAACTCTGGTAGAGGCCGTGTAATCGATTACAACATTCATGTAATCGATTACCAAGTGCCCAGAAGTGCTCCCAATGACTATAAATAGCTAGTTTTCATAAAAAATCATTTCTAAACACTACCAACAACTATTTTATCACTTGGGCTCTATATATAAGTGATATTTGAAACTTTTACAACTCTTGAATACTTGATTTGATCATTGAATCATTAAAATCATATTTTGAGCCTTTATTACAAATTTTTTTTATTCCTTTGTTCTTCAAGTTGTATATCTACTCTTGTGAGAGTTTTTATTCTTTCTCTTCATCTTAAAATCATTGTAAGAGGGTAAGGTATCCCTTGTAGTGAGACTTACACACAAAGGGTGAGGTATCCCAAAGGTGTTGTGAGTGCTCTTGAATGTAAAGGTTTTTCAAGCCCCTGTGAAGCTTGAAGAGTTGGAGGCTCTAGCACAAAGGTAAGGTATCCCAATGTGTGGGGAGTACTCTTGTTTGTACAAAAGTTTTCCTAGCACCCGTGAAGTCTAGGAGATAGTGAAGAAAATATCAAGTTAAGCTTGGGGACTTGATGTAAGCCACAAGTGATTGGTGGTTGAACTAGGATAAATTCTTGAGTTTAATTCTCTCTTCTCTACACTCTTTAATTTCAGTAATTGGTGTAGTATATTTATCTATTGCATAGCTTGTCATCTTGATGTTTTGATTCTAAGAACTTGATATCTAGCTTATTTGCTTTATTTATCCCATAACCGAAGTTGTATTTGAGTAATCTACAATAGTTGTATCTTTGTTAGACTTATTCCGCTGCATGTGTGGATTGAAAATATCAAAATGCATAATTTCTCAAAGTTGCTTTGAAAATTTGTAATCACCCAATTCACCCCCTTCTTGGGTAATGATTGCCATGGCTAACAAATTCAAGGAGAGACGCTGGGCAGGCCTCCACTAACCAAGGGCAGGACCAGGCTGCTCATCGCCCTCCTATTCCTACCCCACCACCTGTTGTTGAAACCTCCATTGCGAGAAACTAGGCACTCAATGCTGAAATCCAACTCGATGTGCATCCCAGCTCAGTTTTTGATGAAAGCCCTAACCTATCGTGCAGGGTTTCGATGAGAGATAGACTTGGAATCCCAGCACGAGGAGGTAACCATAATGCCCAAGAGCACAAAATCCCAGTTCATCGGCGTTTTGGAATGCCTAATGACGAAATTAGCCATCGTGCGTCTCGTTCCCAACGCACGAATCAGTCCCAAGCCTCCCAATGTCAATTTCAAGATATGCTAAAACAGCATATGACTAAGCTGAACAAACAATATTAGAGGTTGGAAGAAATCAACCCAAGCTTCACACAAAAGTCTTAGCGCAAAAAATAATAAAAAAAGGGCACATGTTGATGCTTCAGTGACCAATGTTCAGAATAATAATCCGAACCACTGATTTTAGGAACATCCTTTTTTTGATTAACTTATGGAATACCGCATTCCCAGAAATTTTAAATTTCCAGCAAACTTGGAGATTTATGATGGAACCACAAACCCCCAAGAGCATGTAAATACCTATGAGCAATCCCTCGATTTTCATGGAAGATCTATGGAGTCGCTATACCGTGCTTTTCCTCTTTCCTTGAAGAAAGGAGCCCTCAAATGGTTTTCAGGATTACCACGAAGGTCCGTGGTTGATTGGTCAGATCTTAAACAACGTTTTTTGCTCCAATACACCACTAGCAAGGAGTAACCTAGATCTATCAAATCCCTGGCAAAGGTCTGCCAAGGGTGGGATGAGCCCCTCCATGATTACGTTAGGTGGTTTATGGTGGCATGCACTAACGTGGAGAACTTCAATGACATAATTGCCCTTCACTATGCACGGAGTGGTCTCAGAACTAATTCTGAATTCTTCTAGTCTTTTGTAAAAAGGAAGCCAAAGATTATGAATAAACTCCATGTCCGTTCAAAGAAATACATCGACCTAGAGGAGATCATCAAGGATATAGAGACTTTGGAAAAAGGTGAGCCCACTCACTAGGAAAATAACTGGAACTCTAACCAGCCTTGAGCTCTTCTAAAGTGAAGCATATCGGCCTAAGTGCTCTGACTACACTTCTCTAAACATCCCAAGGAAAACGATTCTCAAAGAGGTGCTTCAGACTGAATTCCAGAATATTCAAAGGTCGTCCCCTCCAAAAAAAGCGAAGGACCACTCTAAGCACTATAAGTGACACAAAAGCTACGGCCATGAAACAGAAGAATGTTGCTAGCTTCGAGTTGTCATGGAGTCCTTAGTTAAGGAAGGACGACTACAGAAGTATATTACCGGGATTCAAAATAATGACAACCCCAAAAGATGGAGAGAGCGAAGATGTAGCTGTAGTCCCAGACGAAGTTCGACCCCACGATAAAGGAGGAGGACATGCAGCCTTGTCAGAAAATCCCAGACTCCACCTTACCGTGACTCTGACAACTGGCAGGATCGGAACAGGGATACTCAAAACGGGGCCAACATGACAGATCGACTGGTCAGTACTATCTCTGGAGGATTTGCAGGAAGAGGATCATGCAGTGATTCCTAGAGGAAAGCACTACGAACTGCAGTATTGAGCATCTCTGGCTCTACGCACGGGCCTCGTGCTGATGATAAGGAAGAACCACCGATCTCTTTCACCACTAAGGACTACGACGATATTGTCCAAGATCACGATGATCTGCTCATCATCTCTAGAATAATATCTAATGCTGAAGTCCGATGTATTTTCATAGACCAGGGTAGCTCAGTAAACATAATGTTTATAGACGCTTTCGAAAAGTTGGAATTCCCCATGTCTGCCTCAACCCCCTATAAGGGTGAACTCACTGGGTTCTTTGGAGAGAAAATCATCCCCATGGCCTATTTTGAAATATTCCTGACCCTCGGAGCCAACAAAGTCTACAGAACCATCAAAGTCAAATTTTTGGTCGTGGATTGCCCATCTGATTACAACATTATCCTAGAGCGTCCTACCCTGAATGGTATTGCCATTGTAGTGTCCACTACTCACCTGGCCATGAAATTCTTTAATAAGAATAATGAGGCTGTCATGGTTTAGGGTGATCAGAACGTAGCACGCAAGTGTTATAATATTATAAGACTCTCAAGATCCATAAGACTCCCAAGAAAGCAAGAGCACGTACGTCTAGCCTGGCTATGGATCAAGTTAACATCCTTATGACCGAGCTAGATGTTAGAGAAGAAATTCAGGGTACCAAACCCCAGCCAGAAGGAGAACTTCTTCCAGTCCAACTAGGTGATAAGTCTGGCCAAGTCACCAAAATAGGCGCAAATCTAGAAGACCAGGAGAAATGCCAGCTTATGGAGCTTTTATAGAAAAATAAAGACCTCTTTGCCTGGACGTCCTACGATATGCCTAGGCTAGACCTTGCTTTCATCTGTCATCATTTATTTATTAAATAGGATGCAAGCCTGATCTCCTAGAAGAAAAGAAAAGTTGGCCCTGCGAGACAACAAATCATCCCACACAACAACTGCGGATGACCTTCTTATAAAGCCCAAAACAAGTTCATTTGTTCCATCAGAAGACCTCGAATCCACTAGTACTTTGGCCTAACACAACCCGTAAGGTTTCCAAACTTTAGCGAGATCTGATGAGCACAAGGTCCGAAGAGGATCAGCTATACATGGCGGCCAAACAGGGGAATCCAATTGACCACCCTCTGGGGGCAAGTAGCACATTCGAGGGTTTTCACCCCATACCCTTATGCCATTATGGTACCTGTCGTGAGTTGTCTTATGTTAAATAGGTTGTGCAGCAGAAAAATCCTAAGTTTAAGGAAAATTCTCGCATTAAACCATAAGCGCAAAAGACCTCGGCAAGGACCACCTAAAACTATACCAAAGTCTGAGGGATTCTAAATGCCCAAATAGTTGGTGACGGACCCCGAACACGGTTTCTTTTATGCCAAAGTCCTAAGTTGGATTCTAAGTGCCAAAATGATTTTTGGTGTAGGACCTCGGACAAGGTCTCTTTTTTAAATTATGCCTAAGTCTGGAATGCCATATGTTCGATGGGATGAGCATAGGACGCTGTACTAAGGTTTTAAATTATACCTAAGCCAAAAGGGATTCTAAATGCCCCGGGTAAAGTTTAATAATAATTATACCTAAGGCAGAAGGGATCTTGTGTGCCAATTTTTATTGGACATTAAACCTTGAGCTAAGGTGTTATATTTGCCTAAATCTAAAGATTCCAAATGCTCGATATTATAAGCTTTGGATTATGGATTAAGGTGTTATATTTTCGTAAATCTAAAGATTCCAAATGCTCGATATTATGAGCCTTGGATTATGGATTATGGTGTTATTTATGCCAAAGTCTTAAATTCCAAAATGCTTGGTTATGATGGGCATTGGACCATGGACTAAGGCATTATTTCTACCTAAGTCAAGTGAAATGCCATGCACTCGATATTATGGGTGTGGGATCCCAGACCATGGTTTTTCCATAAGGAAACAATTTCCTAAGTCCATAAAATGGTTGTGAAAAGTAACATAATAGACATTGGACCTAGTATGGACCATAGAAAAAGAAGTAAACACGGAAACAATTCTGGCTCATTCTGCGGAACCCAGCCAGTTATGACCAACTGACGTGGTGGACCGGACTACGACATGTCTCCAAGTGTCATGATTAAACGCCTCCAAATTAGAACTCATAACCCTATAGAAAAGCACAAACCACGGCTTCAAGTAAAGCATGGAGTCCATCATCCGGGGGAATTGAGACTTGCTACTTCACTATACTGGCCAAGCGCCAAGCTGGGGGCTATAGTTCTGGACTGTAATCCGGGATCTTATCCCATTGGTCAACCCGACACACATCCGACTTGCATCTGTCGTTGACACCCCAGCTGGAATTCACTCATGACATACAACCGAGATCCCCCGAACTACACATAGGGGCAACATATGGCTTACCTCAGAGGGCAGAATGACAACATAAGTAGAGCGATCTGACTCGGACCCTGACCTTACACGTCAACCCTAGAGGAATACTATAACATACCACGGACCTCGGCCCTTTCGAAAACATCGTGAGATTCGACCTTAACTCTAACTTGAATCCCTTTGTTCACTGCGTGCCATGGGTACCTTGGCACTTAGCTATCCTATCTAAGCGCCAAGCTGGGGGCAACTGTTCTGGACTAGGATTTTGGGTTATAAATCAGGAGCAACCCGGTGCACCAGAATAAAACCCAAATATTATTATGCGCTATCTTGATGAGTATATCTATATATTTATTAGGAATAAATCTCTCAAGTATCATTGATGGATATGAAAGCTAATTATATCCCACATAAATAGGGAAGTTAGTTAAAAGGAATCACAATCCTTAATAGATTGTAATCTTAAATAACTACATTTAATACAGATTGCACTCATCCTAAGACGCTCCTACATATGCTATGTCAGGCCTCAAAGGTATGTATCTCCTCTAATATACAGACTATCCTCATAGTGCACAGTCTTACTTGAGGTCGGAGGGCCTTTTACAGGTACCCACCTCTCGCACCACCACTGTCGCAGTTGTGCCACGGAGGAGTCCACCACATACGTGACTATTTCAGGTACCCTTCTGAATCCACTTCAGAAAAACATTGATGATATTTAAAAAAAATTACGTGCTGGTGTTCGTTCATGTATCAAATATCAACAAATGTAAAGTAGATTATACTTATTGAACAAGTAAAATAAAATTAACATTGAGCTTTTGAAGTACACTTACAACATAATTTCAAGCACAACTGCTAACAAGCTACGGGCTACAAACTACTCCTAAGGTTGAAGCTAAATTCCAGGAAAAACTAGTTTAATCTAGAAAGAAAAAATGAAAAAGGGTGGTCACCAGTAACTCATCTTGCTGTTGTGGGTGAGGAATATCGAGTCTTTAGAATATTTTGCAATGTAATCAAGACCCCCTATTTTGTAGATAAATTGAGTAACTGCTCCAATGATCCAAAAATCATACAATGATCTAATGCTTGTTTTCAAATTGTGTTACTTGTCACTGGCAGTTATTCCCTTCCACTAATGCATCACTTGAGTTCATATCTTCATGGAGAGCTTCATGTGTCCAAATGGGAAGTAGTGGGGATAAAACCTTAGCCATCATGGGTTTTGACCCATGACTTACACTTTGTAACTAAAAATCTACTAGAAAGTCATATGTCTATCATGTGCCTTTTAAAACTAAGCCTCTTTAGAACTTCTTGTAAACAACATCATTATTGTTGCTATGTAACATTGTAGAACTAGTTTTAAGGACTTAGTCTATTTTAGAGTTTTCTTCAACAATATCAGTATTGTTGCTATGCACAATTACAATTTAGACTCCAATATATAGGTGTCGACCTTATGGTAACTTCAATATTATCATTTAATTCAATGTTTGACAACATGAATGCCAAAGTGCTAAGATAGAACCAATACTATCTTGAATTGGGTAGCTTTAGTACTACTAAGATTATTTCTCCAATTGATCTTATCATGACTATACTTAAGTAGTTTTTCAATACTTAGGCAACATCAATATTGCCTCTATTCGACAGCTTCAATATTGTCAACTCAAAACTTCAGTATCCACTTGGCACCTTAACAGTCTCAGTAATGTCATGTGTCACATGCTAACATGTGTAGTGTAACATCATGAATTTAATAACAACAGTATAATCTGAATTATACCATAATAATTAGATCCAGGCATGCTACTAACAACTAAAACATTTCTAATATAACATAACAACATTATACAATAAAATATGATCCATGAACTATCGAATATACATAACATTTGTATTTCTTATAAACACAAGAATATGTACAAAGTTACTAACTAGGCCTCTCAATGCGCAAAAATATACATATTTTCAAAAGAAACATAAAGATAGCCTAAGCTAAGCACTTCAAGCTCCTACTTGCTCTTCACTTTCCAAAAGTCTTCTTTCCTGGAATCAATATGGAAACACACAAGGGGTGTGATTCACACATCCTTAGTAGTTAAATCCAAAAAATATGTCATCATAATCATTCTAACTATTTTGGGGAAAACACATTTCTAAACTTAAATCACATACATATATAAACTAGAAAGGTGGCAAAAGTCAAAACCATGTCCATTCTCTTCCCAAAATAGATTCTCATTCTATAAATTTGTATAGAAAACTCATTCCACACAAAATCCACATAAGCTTGTATAGAAAACTCATTTCCATACATATTCATCACATTCTCAATAAAAGGCAATTGCCCACACAATTTCCAACCATGGTTATGTTATGCTTAGCAACCGCCCATACAATTACCATGCTATGCCAAATTATGCCTTATGTTCATGCCTATGCAACATCCTAAACTGAATGTAGATAATGTCATGATTCCTCAGACATAGTTAGGGAACTCATTTGTAACCATTCTGGAATTGTTATGTATGCATGAATCTTGGTCAGAGCAAAGGAACCCTGTCCCATAAGCTTTGAGCAAGCACTAGAACCCAGGTCAAGAAATTTCATTGGGTGTGACGAAATAAACCATCCTCAGCTCATCACTATGATATGGAAGGTATGTTACCTCTTCACTTACAATCATGTATGATCACCTGAAAATAAGGATCTCATTCTCATTAACAAAGTTATGAGAAACAATGATGCTAATTATTACAATAACTAGCATGCCAATTGATTTACATCTATAACCATAAATGTGAAATACAATGACGTCAATCAATGCAATAGATAGCATACTAATTGAATTACATTTATCATCTCAAACATGAACATCAATGATACTAAATATCACAATAAATCACATACCAATTGATTTACATTTACTACATAAACACTTCATTAAATACTTTTACTAGAGTCTCATCACTCACTAAGAAGTATAAAAGAAGAACCTACATTAATAGTCAATTCCATTGTGTCAAACAATGCTTTTGGTTCAAGTATGGAAGTCACACCTCAGTGCAGCACTTCCACACCGCGGTGCCTATCTCTCTGTCCACTCACGCTTTGGCGCAACTCTGGCATGCCACGCCAAGCTCTTGGGTTCACTCACGCCTCGGCATGGCTCTCAGTCATGCTTCGGCGAGAGGACCTTCTGCAAATACAGATACTGTTCTATTGGAACAAAACCCTCCTCCAAGCACTCAACACTCAAATCCAAGTGATTTCCAACATCAAATGAGATCCATTAATATAGTGTAACTCTTATACAACATTAATTTCACTCAACAAGGAATCTTGAATCAATCACCCACTTAAAAACCTAAAACCCCACTTTTAACTCAAATGAAGTCATAAATGTTTAAGAGTCGAACAATCCATTACCAAGCATACAACTACTACAACCAGGCTATACTCAAGATCTACATCAAGAAATAGGACTAGAACACACAAAACCACACTCATAACCCAATACTCACATCAAGCCATCACATGCACAAGATGGAGAAAAGGAAAAGAAAGTGCCAAGAACAAGTTTCCCCTTACCTCTAATGGCCAAAAATAAAGTCGCTGAGAAGCTTTGCTCCTTCTCTATCTTCTTATTCCTCTTTGGTTGATCCTTCCCGTTGGTCTTCTTTCTTTCCTTTCCTTTGCCTTTGCCAACTGCAACCGAGAGAAGAAATGAGAATGAGATGAAAAATATCTCATTTTGGGTGCCTAAATAGTCAAGGCAATAGAAATAAAGAGAGTCGTATGCTCTTTGGTCACTTAAGTGACTTATACAATTCTCAATCTGTGAAGAACACTTAGATTTCACTAAATCTAGTTTTCTAACTTCTAACAAGTTTAAAATAAATCTTAAGATTCATAAAAAATTTATTTCACCACTTCTATATTTTTTCATATCTACTGGTAAAGTCAATCCGATATTAAATCACACACTCAGTCTTTTTAAAAATACCAAATTAACTCCAATTAACCTCAAATTATAACTCCACCATCTTTCACACATTTGTGACCTCGAAACAAATTCTCCACTTTTATTTTCATTAACTATGCAGTTTGAGCCATTCTCAAGGCTAGTAACAACTTTTTTTCAAATATAATGCTACAGCAAAGTGACTAAACATGCTCAGAAAGTCACAAAATTAAACAGGCATGTTAAGCAAGTATTAGGATTCCTTTGTAACCATATACAAGTCCAACTTGTTTTCACGGGTATTACATTTCTTCTCTCCTTTTTAAAATTTTGTCCCAAAAATTTAGTTTACCTAGTGTAAGAAGTCCTAAACAACACACATGTAAAAACAGGTGCAACCAAATACCAAAGAAACAAAATTTCACAAACACACTCACCTTTTCCTGAACCAGGAGACCGTGTTGCTTCCTTGGCTTCCAACCAGTAGACTCTCCCCAGTCTAGGATCTGACTTTGCATCCTTCCGGTGAGGGAAGCTTATTGCAAAGTGGCCTGTCTTGCCACAAGTAAAACATGTTATCAAGTATGTTGTACAAGCTCTATCCCTATGATATTTACCACACTTGGCACACTTCTGCCCATGATCATCCATCTGAATCTGCTTTCCCTTGTCTTTTTTATCCCTATGCTGTGGAGCACTCTTCTCTGACCTATCCTCTGTACTCTTTCGCTTGTAGTAACATTATGATTGATGCTCTTGGTGTGGCCTAAAACGGAGGGGCTCTACTACTCTACACTTGTTGACCAAGGTAGGGTAATCTCGAATCTCAAAGGTGTTTACTATTCTCTTCATACTATCTCTTAAGCTGGTTTCAAACTTTACACACTTCTAACTATCATCAAGATTGCATCTAAGGGTAGAAGAAAATTTGGACAACTTCCCAAACCTTGCCACATATTATCCAACAGTCATATTGCCTTGCTCCAATTGTAAAAACTCTACCTCCCTAGCCTCTTGTACATTTTGTGAAAAGTATTTCTCCAAGGATGAAATCTTAAATACCTCTCATATAACTTGAGTTCTTGCCACTTCCATCATTCTCCTCGCCCCAATCCACCAATGCTCAACATCCCCTTTCAACATATAAGCAGCAAAGGACATCTTTTGGTCCTCTGTGCACCTCCTGACTGTAAAGATCTTCTTTAACTCTGTTATCTACGTCTCAGCTTTCGCTGGATCATACTCCCCTTGGAAGGATGGAGGACTAGCCTTCCGAAACTCTGACAGATCATGAAATTCCTGGTTCCTCTCTACCTGCACCACTTGTGCCGGCTTAGGTTGTTCTAGTTGCATAGCTTGATTATGCCCCATCTGTTCAAACATTCTAGCAGTTGCAACTGCTTACTCCTTCATTCCATGGACAGTGGCAGTCGTTTTCTCTCGCATTGCATTGGTCATTGCCATCACGGCCTCGGCCACATTTGGACCTTCACTAGTGGAGTTCCTAGTTTCTCGAGTCCTCTTTGGTGGTGTCATAGTTTCCTGTACACATAGAATAATACATATTCATTGAGCAGTCCTCAACATCAAGTAATCGTGTAATAGTAGCTAATAACAAACCAACCTAAAATAAGTTATGCAATTCTATTCAAACATCTCAAACAAGAGACACAGAAATGCATAACATACAAAGGAACTCCTAAACATGCCTAAGCATAGTCAGCCCATACCCCAGCTCAATAGGATGAACTGCTCTGACATCATAATGCAACATATTTAATAACATCAATATTCAAAATTATACCACCATAATTATGTCCAGGCATGCTACTAACTACTAAAATATTTCTAATATAACATAACAACATTTTACAAGAAAATATGAACCACAAACTATTGAATATACATAACATTTGTATTTCTCACAAATACAAGAATATGTACAAAGTTACTAACTAGGCCTCTCAATATGCAAAATATACATATTTTCAAAAGAAACATAAAGATAGCCTAAGCTAAACACTTCAAGCTCTTGTTTGCTCTTCACTTTCCAAAAGTCTTCTTTCTTGGAATAATTATGCAAACACATACAAGGGGTGAGAATCACACATTCTCAGTAGTTAAATCTACAAAACAAGCCATCGCTATCATTCCCACTATTTCGGGTAAAACTCATTTCTAAACCCAAATCGTATAGATATATAAACTAGAAATGTGGCAAAAGCCAAAACCATGTCTTTTCTCTTCCCGAAATAGATTCTCATTCTATAAGTTTGTATAGAAAACTCATTCCACACAAAATCCACATAAGCTTGTATAGAAAACTCATTTCCATGCATATTCATCACATTCTCAGCAAAAGGCAATCGCCGATACAATTTCCATGCATGTTTATGTTATGCTTAGCAACTGCCCATACAATTATCATGCTATGCCAAATTATGCCTTATGTTCATGCCTATGCAACATCCTAAAATGAATGTAGATAATGTCATGATTCCTCAGACATAGTTGGGGAACTCATCCTAACCATTCTAGAATTGTAATGTATGGATGAATCTTGGTTAGAGTAAAGGAACCTTGTCCCATAAGCTTTGAGCAAGCACTGGAACCTAGTTCCAGACATTTCACTTGGTGTGAGGAAATAAACCATCCTCAACTCATCACTATGATATGAAAGGTATGTTACCTCTTCACTTACAATCATGTATGATCACCCAAAAATAAGGATCTCATCCTCATTAAAAAAGTTATGAGAAACAATGATACCAATTACTATAATAACTTGCATGTCAATTAATTTACATTCATAACTATAAGTGTGAAATACAATGATGTCAATCGTTGCAATAGATAGCATACCAATTGAATTACATTTGCTACATGAACACTTCATTAAATGTTCCTATTAGAGTCTCATCACTCACTAAGAAGTATAAAAGAAGAACCTACACCAATAGTCAATTCCAATGTGTCAAACAACACTTTTTGTTCAAGTTTGGAAGTCACGCCTCGGCACAGCACTTCCACACCACAGTGCCCATCTCTCTGTCCACTCACGCCTTGGCGCAGGTGTACCATGCCATGACACCGAGCTCTCGGGTTCACTCAAGCCTCGGTGTGGCTCTTAGTCACGCCACGACGCGAGGAGCTTCTGCATATATGGGTACTGTTCTATTGGAACAAAACCCTCCTCCTAGCACTCAACACTCAAATCCTAGTGATTTCCAACATCAAATTAGATCTATTAACACAGTGTAACTCTTATATAACATTAATTTCACTCAACAAGGAATCCTGAATCATTCACCCAATTAAAAACCTAAAACCCCACTTTTAACTCAAATGAAGTCATAAGTGTTTAAGAGTTGAACAATCCATTACCAAGCATACAATAGCTACAACTAAGCCATACTCAAGATCTACATCAAGAAATAGGCCTAGAACACACAAAACCACCCTCATAACCTAATACTCACATCAAGCCATCACGTGAACAAGATGGGGAAAAGGAAAAGAAAGTGCCAAGAACAAGTTTCCCCCTACCTCTAATGGCAAGAAATAAAGTCACTGAGAAGCTTTGCTCCTTCTCAATCTTCTTTTTCCTTTTTGGTTGATCCTCCCCTTTGGTCTTCTTTCTTTCCTTTTCCTTTGCCTTAAGAAATGAGAATGAGATGAAAAATATCTCATTTTGGGTGCCTAAATAGTCAAGGCAACAAAAATAAAGAGAGTCGTATGCTCTTTAGTCACTTAAGTGACTTATACAATTCTCAATCTGTGAAGAACACTTAGATTTCACTAAATCCAATTTTCTAACATCCAACAAATTTAAAATAAATCTTAAGATTCATCAAAAATCTTATTTCACCATTTTCATATTTTTTCATATCTGCTGGTAGTTAATCCGACATTAAATCATACACTCAGTATGTATAAAAATACCAAATCAACTCCTATTAACCTCAAATTTTAACTACACCATCTTTCACACATTTGTGACCTCAAAACAAATTATGCACATTTATTTCCATTAACTAAGCAGTTCAAGCCATTCTCAGGTCTAGTAACAACTATTTTTCACATATAGTGCTACAACAAAGTGACTAAACATGCTCAGAAGGTCACAAAATTAAACGGGCATGTTAAGCAAGTATTAGGCTACCTTTTGTGAATGCTTATGTCATGATCATCATGTAAATTTTGATGATAACAAAGCCAAATTGAAGACCAAGTCCAAAGGAAGAAAAGCTGGCATAGTTCTTTTTAGGTCTTAGGATCTTAATGTTAGAAGCTTTCTTAATATCTCAATGATTTTATAAAAAGAGCTCCATTTTAATCAAATGTTTTTCTAAGCCTGGGATTATGAAAAACAAGTTTATTCATTCAAAAATCCAAGTTTTGTAAATCTCAATGTTTACAAAGCTAAATTGGGCTTAAGAATGTGTTCAAGGATGTTTGTAAGATTATTATAAGGCTTTATAATCTATTTACAGCTTCTTTGAAAGCTTGTAATCGATTACAAAGGCTTGGTAATCTATTATAAACATGCGAAAAACCATTTTTCAAATGTCAGAACCCTTGTAATTGATTACATGAGGCTTGTAATCGATTACACTACTTCCAGAGGCTTGGTAATCGATTACATGAGGTACATTATTGATTACAATCAACCCAGAAAACAATAAACTAGTTTCAAGAACAATGTAATCGATTGTATCATACTTGTAATCAATTACATTGTGGCTGAAAGTTTGTAACGGTCAGTTTTTGGGCTTTAATTATGACCATAAATTGCCCCAACGGGTCTTTTTCTTCAAAACACTATACATAGGTGTTATTAGGTCATCTTTTAACAAGAACAACAACTGAAAAACATCCTTCTATTGCTCTTATTCCAAGTTTCATTATTTTCCCATCTTTTGCTTTGTTTTGAAATTCTTGAGATATTCTTGAGAGAGCTTCATAAGTGCTTCAAGTTGTAATACACACTCTTTGAGAGAGTTTCTTCCTTTCCTATTCTTGTTTGATTGTAACAAGGATGAGGTATCCCTCAGAAAATTTGTAAGGGTGAGGTATCCTAAGGTGTGAAGAGTGCTCAGGTTTGTAACGATAGCGAGCACCTGTTGAAAGCTTGCATTGATAGTGGAAAAAATCTCGGGTGGATACTCGAGGACTGGACGTAGGTCACAAGTGATTGGTGGCTGAACTAGGATAAATCCCAGTGTTTGCTTTTCTGAACTCTTCTCTCTATATTGTCACTTTAATTTCATATATATTTGATTAAATTAATTTTATTGGCTTATTAAATTTATGAGAATTTTTATATCTTCCCTGTTCATTCATTTCAATTTATAAATAGCTTCAATGGAAATTGTCTTTAAAGCATTTGTGAAAAATTTTTCGAAGAATTTTTAATTACTCAATTCCCCCCTCTTGAGTATAGAAGCCACTTAGGTAACAAGTGTATCAGAGTTAGGCTCTTGTGTAAAGAGCTTAGTAGCTTCAAGAAAATATGGCTTTTTCAAATACTTTTTCATAAGGATCTTCCATAAACTGACCACCCATTTTCAACAGGGATGGTTATGCCTATTGGAAGGAAAGAATGAAAATTTTTATTGAAGCTATTATTCTAGATGTGTGGAATATTGTTGAAAATAGTGTTTTTGTGCCCACACGTGAGGTCAATGATGTAAAAGCTGAGACACCAAGAAGTAAATGGACTGATGAGGACAAAAAAAAAGGTTCAATATAATTTAAGAGCCAAAAACATCATTGTCACTACTTTGGGGTATGATGAATATTTTAGAATTTCAAACTGTAAAATTGCTAAAGAAATGTGGGACACTTTGCAAGTTACCCATTAGGGTACTAGTGAAGTAAAAAGGTCGAGAAACAATTCTCTAACCCGCGAATATGAATTATTTAGAATAAACCAAGGAGAAAGCATTCAAGAAATTCAAAATCGGTTCACCCATATTGTAAATCATCTTGCATCATTAGGTAAGACATTTTCTAATGAGGATCTTATTAATAAAGTTTTAAGATGTTTGAGCAGGATTTACCAGCCCAAAGTCACGGCTATTTTAGAATCAAGAAACTTGGCAACCATGACTCTTGCCACTCTCTTTGGGAAACTTCAAGAGTACGAATTGGAAATCAACAAGCTTGACCAAAGTGAGGAACATGATAAGAAAAAGAAGGGGATTGCACTTAAAGCCACCTCTTCAACCATTTACGATGATAATGAAGATGAAAGAGATGACATAGAAAACTTTGAGATGAAGAAAACCTTAGTCTCCTAGTAAAGAAATTCAAAAAATTTCTCAGAAAGAAAGGAAACAAAGAAGACTGTCTTTCCCACCAAAGAAGACTCATCACAAAGGGGAAGGTACCTCGTCCACACTCACATGCTATGAATGCAAAAAACTGAGACACATGAAGATGGAATATCCCGTGTATCAAAAGAAGGTGGAGAGATTTGAAAAGAGACCTTCCAAGGAGAAGATAGGAAGGAGAGCCTACATAGCATGGGACGATAACGACATGGATTCCATGGATAGCTCAGACAATGAAGAAGCTAACCTATATCTTATAGCCAGAGGAGAAGAAGATGATGAAAGTGATATAGAGGCTTCTAAACTTGACTTATCTCCTTTTTATAATGAACTACAAGACACTTTCGAAGATTTGTATGATGAATCTCTAAGGCTCACAAAGTTAGTTTCTTCATCTAAGAAAACAATTTCTTCTTTGGAAAATAAAATTAGTATCTTAAACAAAGAAATTGAAGAATTAAAAATTGAGAATGAAACATTAAGATTAATTGATGCTGACTCTTCTTGCATAGCATGCTCTTCACATGCATCAATATCCACTTCTTGTTTATGATGTCACACTCTTGAAAAAGAAATTGAGGATTTAAAGAACACTCTTGTAAGGATTACTTTTGGTAGAGACAAATTAACTATTTTGTTTGGAAAACAAAGGTGTTTCTTCAAAAAAACAGGATTAGGATATAACCCAAAAAATAAACAAAAAATTTTCAAAAATTTCTTTATTCTACAAGCACTTCAAGTAACCCTTTCATTAAATGTTTTCATTGTAGAAAGAAAGGACATAGTGCATCAACATGCAATTTGAGAAAGAATATTAACACTAAAGTGGGGACTAAAATGGTTTAGGTTCCCAAAGGCACAATGTCACAAGCTAACACACAATGACCCAAGAAAATTTGGGTACCAAAAGTTAAAAACTGAATTTGTACTGTAGGTGTGCTTGAAGGCTAAGAGCTTAAATTGATATCTTGATAGTGGCTACTCTAAGCACATGACCAGAGTTGAATCCAAGTTTTCTTTCCTTGTTCCCAAGACACATAGACACATAACCTATGGAGATAACAACAAAAGTAAGATTTTTGGAGTTGGAAAAATTAGTAAAATTCCCTCTTCCTCTATTGATAATGTATTGCTTGTTGAAGGACTTATGTAACGCCCCAACTTTTGGGATAATTATAATATAGTCCTAAATGTACTGTTTTGTGAATTCTGTGAGTAGTAAATTAAATTTGACTATTTCGTGAGTGTATTTGATTATTGTATGTGATTTGCTCCGAGCCAGGAAAATGATAATTTTTTGGCAAAAAAAAAATCTTATTTTAATTAATTGGAGCTGGGGGATCTTACTAAACCCAATTCTGATTGATATATATATTAATCTTTTAATTTTTAGGATTTAACAGTGTAATAAAATAATTTTATATTATTATAATATTATTTTATATTACAGTACCTACTGTCTTAAAAACAGTAGAAATCTACTTCAAAATGACCATGGACCCTTAAAAGTCTGTGGGACCCGCATTTAGAAAAGCAGTCAACGATTCTGACTAGACAAATTTCTAAGCCAATAGGAGCAAGTCAACAAAGGAGGCTTGAAAATTTCTAACCAATAGGAATAGGTCAAAGAAAGAAGCATGGACTTTAATATGGACCGTTGGATGAAGACTTAGTTAGGAAGCCTTTGATCTTAACCGTTGATCAAATCAATGGTGAGATAAGAATTCAAGTTTTATCACCAATCAATATCCACCTTAGATTACATCAAGGGCTAGGAATTAAAGTTGAAATCAAAGGTTGAGATTAAGTCAAACATAGTGGCTTGACTTTGCTTAGTAGCTAATTAAGCCTAATTTGATTAAACTAATTACCTAATTAGCAAACTAAGTAAGCTAACCTAGTTATTAATTAGTTGTAATCTAATTATTAATTAGATATCCAAATTTTATTTAGAGACTATGATATACGCTAATATATATTAAACTAATTAGTTATATAAATAGAATGTTAATTAAATATATTTAGGAGACTTATTCTACTTAATTACCTATTTAATTAGCATGGAATTAGTCTTTAATTGAACCCAATTAAACCCCCTAAGTACCCTTGAACCCCACGGCCATGAAGGCTAAAATGGCCAAGTCTTCACAAGTTCTACATGGTTCTTGAATCATCCATGACATAAGCCATGTGCTTACTTAGTGTGAACACAAATAGATATTTACCTATCCAAATTAAACACTCAACCTCACCCACACTAACCTCACGGCAGCCCCCCCTCATTTTTACACTTGATATTTACTTTTTACACTTATCCAAATTCAAGCTTTCATTTTCTCTCAAAACACCAAGAACACCAAACAACTTTCTCTTCCATTTTTTCCCTAGAATTCGGCCAACACCCAAAACCCCACCATCAATCTTCTATAATTTTTCCTCTTCACTTTTCCTAAACCAAAATCATATTCTAAACACTTTTCCTTCACAAGGTTTTGTCAAAAGCCTACTCTATCTAGTTCAAAATCAAAGCTTTTGTTCACTTTCCAAGGGGTAAGTTTTGATCCTATGGTTTAAAAGTTGATTTGTGATTTTCTAAACCATGTTTGTTCCATGGTTTTTCAATCTTGATCCTTGTATGTGTTTTTACTAATTATTTAAGAATTATTAGGATTTTGTGTTGATTTTCAAGAAAACAAGGAGAAGGAGGAGACTAGCCGATTTTTGTCTTCAAGAGGTAAAAGGGAGATTTAATCTCATCAACCCTAAGTGGTGATGGAAAAATGGATTGTTTGTGTGTAAAGAATCCCTAAGGATTCGTTTATGTGGTTGTTTTAAAAGCTTTCCTGTTTGTGATTAATTTTAATTGCTATGCATGTTTATGGTTTTTATTATTGATTTTAATTGCTATGTATGTTTATAGTTTTAATATATTGTATGTATATTGTATGTGTTGATAATTGTATAATTATTAAAGTAGGATGTGAATAACATGTAACGATTGCATGAGTGTTCCAAAGAACACAAAGAGGCTCACGACCTTACCATTAAACAGAGAACCAAAATATTCTCAACCATTTTCTAAATCAATGATTTAAAGAATCTAGGTAAAATAATAAATGTGAGAATGATTTAAATTGATTTTGGCCAACATGCCATTTTATTTTCTAAGATAGGTTTAGAAATTAATTTACAAAAGAAATTGATTCCCAATGAATCTTTGAGAAATAAAGTAAATAAACTTAGTTTAGAATTCTAAGTTTAGTAGAATTTATTATAAGCAAGAAATAAAATGAACACTTGAAAAATACTAAACGTAGAGCTCACTCTATAAGTTTTGAAGCGCGTTAGTAAGTTTCAAAGTGTAATTATTGGGTAAGGTTAAAATTGACAGTAATTAGAGGAAAACATTAAAAATACCATATACTGATTTTATAGGCAAAATGCTGCCAAAATTTACTAAAATTAGATAAATAAAATAAAAAGATTCCACGATATATTTATAACGTAAGGAAAATACTTTACGTGGTTTAAAAGTACTAGATATAGTCTACAAATATTTTAAATGATGATTTTAAGTTATTCGGTTAAGAAAACGAATTAAAAATCTTACGCGATTGAGAAACTGATTTAAAAACATTATATGATGTTCAAAAATGTCAAAATATACTTACGCGATTTAAAAACGTTTGTGAAAACGACGCGATTGTGAAAATGCAATAAAATTTCTACGCGACTAAATGGAACAACGAGTTTTACTGTCGAGCCAAAGTGGTGGACCTGGACATGTTGTGAGATAGTACTGTCAAGTGGAGACAAGCTATATTTTGGTATATTATGACTAAGGGCATTTTTATAAATATGATAAAATATTGAGATTAAGGATATTTTTGTAATTTTAGATCATGCTTAGAGTGTTGTGCCAATTTGGTTGATAATTGGTGATTAATTGACGAGATGAATTACACCGTATTGTGGTGAGATAGGCGTAGTGTGGTTCATTATATGAACTTGGAGCATTAGTGTGCAGAGAATTCCACATGGGGATAGTGGGTTGCTCCTCTGGGCCGTGGTAACGGGCAACACACTAATGATCTTGACAAGCACTGTTCTTAATCAAGGTTTTGAGAAGACTATTATGTACTATGCCTGTAGTGCACGATGTTTGGACTGTGTACTACTACACGATGTTTGGACTGTGGGCTATAGACACGACGTTAGACAGTGCAATAGTTTGGTTGGGCAGCCTAAAGTACTATTAGTTCTTTTCGGATCATTCACTCAGATATCCGTGTTTAGCTCCATGGAGTAGGAACGAGTCTATGTGTGTATCATTCATTATCTGTATTTTAAATGTTTATTATAATCTGTGATAAAATGTATGATGTATTGCTTTGCTTTACTGTATGAGATATAATGGTATGTATTGTTGTGATATCTGTTGTATTATCATTTTCTTTATTGTCATGCGGGTAATGATGTAGATTGTCTCACCTCTTTATATGCTTTTCTCTATATTATTATTATTTCCGTAAAGAGTTTGAGGAAGAGGGAGAGGAACAGCCTCTTGAGATACAGTATCCAGACGATCGACAGCCGAGCGAACCATACGAGGAAGACGAGTCGATAGATCATTTTCCCTATCAGGACTGATCTTGAGATCATGGCGTTGCCGGGATTTTTCGGGTTTATGAGACTTGAGTTTCACGGAGGCTCGGAGGCTCGGAGGCCTGGCGTATGCGAGTGGATAGAGGAACAGTTGTCTACGTGGGACGTTTGACTGTGTCCCTATGTAGAGAGTACGATGGAGATGTTATATTTACTACTATATTGTATTTACATCTAGAGTTGCCTCTGACTCTTAGGCGTTACTGGCAAGGAATCTTCCATGCGCCTAGCAAGCTCAGTAGTGACTCAACAGCCCGAACTCGTGTCCGTAGAGTTGTAGGACCTCCAGGAGTTCTGTCTTTCGATGATCTCTCTGAAGATGATCCATCGAAGGGTTAGAAATCTTTCGAGGTGCACTTGGGCAATACTATGTTTTAGCTTTATGTTAACTTTTTACTACTTTGTTAAATATTTGTAGTTGTAAATTATATGTGTATTTAAGACAAATATCATATGTATATTATAGCGTGGTTATGTTTGTTTTATTTTGTGTTATGTGTTATTTTATTTAATGTTATAAGTATAAAAGGAAAAAAATTTACCACTAATATTATTTATGTACCAAACGTTTTACAACTTGGGTAAGAATTTTATTTTATTTTATTTTATTGCATCATAAATGTGACACTCCCACAAGGGTGTTATAACTTAAACATAACTTACTTAGTATTAGTCACTTAGGTTATAAAGGTAATATAGTTATATTTGATTCTCATTATTGCATAATTAAAGGAAAATATGATAAGCAAGTAAAATTTGTTGGTCATAGAGTAAATAATATTTATATGATTAGTCTTGACAATATATCTTCAAATGATGTGAAATGCTTTATGAGTAAAGAAGATGATTCATGGTTATGGCATAGAAGAATTGCACACATTCACATGGATCACTTAAATAAGTTGGTCTCTAAAGAGCTAGTAATTAGACTACTAAAGCTTAAATTTGAAAAAGATAAATTATGTGATGCATGTCAAAAGGCAAAACAAGTAAAGGTTTCTTTCAATGCTAAAAATGTTATTTCAACTTCTCAACCTTTACAACTTTTGCACATGGATCTTTTTGGTCTCTCTAGAACAATCAGCTTTGGTGGGAATTACTATGCATTAGTGAATGTGGATGATTTTTCTAGGTTTACGTAGACCTTATTCCTAACTCATAAAAATGACACATTTCTAGCCTTTAAGAAATTTGCCAAAGTTATCCAAAATGAAATTTTTTTTAATATTACATCCATAAGAAGTGACCATAGTGGTGAGTTTAAAAATCATGTTTTTGAAACTTTTTGTGATGAACATGGCATTGAGCATAATTTTTCTACCCCTAGAACTCCACAACAAAATGAAGTTGTAGAAAGAAAAAATCGATCTTTGGAAGAAATGGCGAGAACTATGCTCAACGAGGCTACTCTTCCTAAGTTTTTTTGGGCGGATGTGGTAAGTACCATTACGTAATGAATAGGATCCTAATTAGGCCAATTTTAAAGAAAACCCCCTATGAACTATACAAAGAAAGAAAGGCAAATGTTTCACATTTTCATATTTTTGGATGTAAAATGTTTTGTTTTAAATAATAGAAAGGATAACTTGGGAAAGTTTGATGCTAAGTCTAATGAAGGTATATTTCTAAACTATTCAAATCATAGTAAGGCTTTAAGAATTTACAATAAAAGAACTATGACTATTGAAGAGTCCATTCAAGTTGCATTTGATGAAACTAATCCAAATGGACCGAGAAAAGATTTAGTTGTTGATGATGTTGCAGAGATTTTGGCAAAAACACACTTGGACAACAAGGAGAAAGAAGAGAGGAAGCAAGAGGAAAGTCAAGAGGATCGCTCAAAATAAGTGAATTCACAAGTCATGGACCTACCTAAGGAGTGGCAGACCTCAAGACATTATCTGCTTGACCAAGTAATAGGTGATGTATCTAAAGGTGTAAGTACTTGAAACTCAATTAGAAATGCATGTAACCACATGGCTTTCGTTTCATAAATTGAGCCTAAAGACATAAATGAGGCCTTTAATGATGAACATTGGATCTTGGCCATGCAAGAGGAGCTAAACTAATTAGCTAAACTAATTTGAAAGAAATCAAGTTTGGAAATTGGTTCCAAGGCCCAATGATCATCCAATTATAAGCACCAAATGGTTCTTTAGGAACAAACTTGATGAAGCGGGCTTAATAACAAGAAATAAAGTTAGGCTTATAGCTAAAGGGTATAATCAAGAAGAAGGCATAGATTATGAAGAAACATATGCACTCATAGCTAGATTAGAGGCCATTAGAATGCTTCTTGCATATGCATGCATCATGGATTTCAAATTATATCAAATGGATGTCAAAAGTGCTTTTCTAAATGGCTTTATCCAAGAAGTGTATGTTGAGCAACCTCTCAATTTCAAAAATTATGATTTGTCCAACCATATTTTTAAATTGAAAAATGCTTTATATGGTTTAAAACAAGCTCCTCAAGCTTAGTATGAAAGGTTGAGCAAATTTCTTTTGGAAAAAGGTTTTACAAGGGGAAAGGTTAACACAACACTCTTTATTAAAAATAAAAAGCATGCCATACTTCTTGTGCAACTTTATGTGGATGATATAATTTTTGGTGCTTCTAACGAATCTCTTTCTAAAAAGTTTGCTAATCTTATGCAAAGCGAATTTGAGATGTCCATGATGGGAGAGCTCAATTTCTTCCTTGGGCTTCAAATCAAGTAAACAAGGAATGGAACTTTCATTAGTCAATCTAAGTATTGCAAGGAGCTTCTCAAGAAATTTGAAATGGACAACTCAAAATATATGGACACACCTATGAGCACCTCCTGTTACTTAGACAAGGATGAGGCAGGTAATCCCATAGAAATCACTAAGTACAAAGGAATGATTGGGTCCCTTCTTTATCTCACTGCTAGTAGACCAGATATTATGTTTAGTGTATGCATATGCGCTAGATACCAAGCAAATCCTAAAGAGTCGCATTTAAGTGCAGTAAAACGGATCATGAAATATCTTGTTGGCACTTCACAAGTGGGCTTATGGTATCCCAAAGGTGCCACTTGTAGTCTTATTAGTTATTCCGATTCTGATTTTGCTGGATGCAAATTGGACAAAAAAAGCACTAGTGGGACATGTCATTTGCTTGGATGCTCTTCAGTTTCTTGGCACAGTAAGAAATAAAATAGTGTGACATTGTCTACTATTGAAGCTAAATATGTTGTAGCCGAAAGTTGTTGTGCTCAAATCTGATGGATGAAGCAACAACTTCTAGATTTTGGTCTTCAGCTTGATCACATCCTTATAAGATGTGACAATACTAGTGCAATCAATTTGACCAAAAATCCTATTGTGCACTCTATAACTAAGCGCATTGAGATAAAACATCATTTTATAAGGGATCACATACAAAAATGTGATTGTGTATTAGAATTTGATGAAACAAATGATCAACTTGCTAATATCTTCACAAAACCATTGCCTAAAGATACCTTCTTTCATCTAAGAAGAGAACTAGGAATTTTGGATAAATCCTGTACTTAATTTTGCTGCATAATTCTCTTTTTTGCATAATTGACAATTTTTTTGCATAATTATTTTCTACACACTTTTATTGTCTTTAAATTTTTTTTAATCCACTATTGACTTAAGCATCGGAGGCTTCTCTAAGTTTGTTTTGCAGGTACCCCCATCATGACTAAGTCCTCCTATTGCTCAAAACATCCTCTGCTAAATACTATAGAATAGCTTTTGGAAATTTGAAGAAATTCTCATGCATTAGTTTGATCCTTGATAAAGATGTTGAATTGGCAAGCACAAGTGTTGTTGAATAAAGTTTAGACAATTTTCTGGCTTGAAAGAGATTTGGAATCAATTTGAGAGGCTATAGAAGTATTTTGAAGTAAAGTGAAGAAGTCCTTTGCTGTTTGAAGTGGAAAACCCAAAATAGAAGGCTTGTAATCGATTACATACCCTATGTAATCAATTACAAAGGTTCTGGAAGGCGCAAAATAAAGAATCAGAATAGACGTAATCGATTACATCAACAATGTAATTGATTACACAAATTACTAGAAATGTAATAGATTATAACCCCCTTATAATCGATTGCAAGGAGGTTTTAAAGGGCTCCAGATGCACGACCAGCCATTCTTATGCTGCCTCTCAAGTTTTCTTTCTCTACTCGCACCCTTCTCTCTATCAAATCTCCTTTGTTTCTTTACCAAATCCCACATTTTCTGTCCCAAATCACTTGTACTCCTTCACTCTACAAAACCCCCAACTCAATTCTCACTAAAAACCCTAAAAATCACCACCCAAATACCTTAACCGTTCGTGTTCTCTCTCTCTCCGCACCTACATCCCTCTCTTCTCATTTTCCACCTTTTTCTTCACTTTTTCCACCACTTTCTTAACCTAAACACTCCAAAACACCATTCCCCTCACTTTTCTTTCATCTTTTTCACCCCATTTCAACCACATGGCAAAATCATCAAGGCGCATCAAAAAGCCACGAACAAGGGTTGCTAGTGCTTCATCTTCCCAGGCTCCTGCTACCATTCTAGGGCTTGACCTCTCCACACACTTCAAGACCTCCAAACAAGCCAAAGTTTTTTGCAAAGAGTTTCATCTACGAAAAATCATCCAGCCAATGTACATCACTGTAGAGTTCTGCTCTAGCAAACCTTTACAAAGCTTTAGATTGATTGAGAGACTAGATTTGCTTACCTTTCTGAGTATTAAGAAAGATATTTACGTTGATCTAGTTAAAGTATTTTATGCCAATTTAAAATATGAGAATGATTGTCTGATCTCTGAAGTAAAGAAGCTGAAAATTGTCATTAATCCTGGTCTTTGGTATCGGTTAACTGGCTTAAGTTCTGATGGTACTAACTTTTATGGCACTAATAAATAGGGAGATGAGTATGAGTATAAGTCTGCCTTGAACTCCTTGGTGCAAATAGATTACACACTTGATCAGAGGGTTAAGGCGACAAGGCTTACAATGGAAAACAGAGTCCTGCACTACATTCTAGTTAGGGCCTTGATTGCCAGAGGAGGCAATTACTCACAGATCCTACTTGATGATGTTCTTACTCTATGGGCATTGAACATAGACCGCTTTATTAACTAGGCCTTCTATGTCATTCAGCATATGTTGTGTGCTAGGAAGGATCCTCATCCTCTACCCTATGCCATGGTCGTCACTATGATCTTGGAACATTTTTATATTCCTTTGTCTGGAGAGGCAAAAGATGAGAGCTTTAACGGACCAGAGTCCATCAGCCTATACGCTCCAAAGAAGTTACAACTGAAGAAATATAATGACACATGGTTCTATCTGCATCATGGGGCTGTTAGGAACATACACCGGGGAGATAACGAGGACACTGAATATGAACCTCCACAGGCTGGTCCAGTTGAGCCTCTCATGTAGCTTATGCTTCAAGAGCTCCGTAGCCTCCATACTCATGTTGATGATCAATTTTCTGTGCAGCGCACCTCTGTTCACCGCCTTGAGGAGCATATCACTTATACAGATCAGGATGTTGCTTTCATATGCATTATGCTCGAGGTTGATCAAAGTCATCAAACTGGGCGAGCTACCTCCTCCTATGCTCCACCCCCTTCATCTCCAGCTAATGTTGTTCCTACTCGTGATATTGGTGATGATGATGTGGTGCTTCTAGCCGAGGATCTTGCTAATGAGGATATCAGTGATAGCGAGGTGACACAATGATGATAGGTGACTTAGTCATGATGTTTATTTCTTTGCTCTAATATATTATTGTCCAACCCATTAGCTTTTTGATACTATTTTGTATATGCTTTTGCTTATTATGACTATACTATTTATACACTCTGATCTTCTAATTACTATCTATATTTAGCTGATGACTGATCTAATATTTGACTAATTATTGGATATCTTGATTAGACTGTTGTTATATATAATTTTCATCTGCTGCTTTGATGACCTGTAATTCTGTTTGGTGATCTTGGATATATTATTATGCTGCTAAAACTTTGTCAGTTTTTTATGCTTATGTTGCTTATTCTTTTGATGATTATAGCTTTTTGATAATGCCAAAAGGGGGAGAGATATTGTATGATTACATAAGTAAGGGGGAGTGCATGACAGTGTTTGTTAATTAATATCCCTTTGAACTTCATGCATAAATTCAGGGGGAGAGCGATATTATAATTCATGACCTTTAAATATACATACATTGCTCTTTTTCTGTTTGTTGGTTTGTCATCATCAAAAAGGGGGATAATATGAATGCTTATGTAGTGAAGATTGTGCGAATTTTGATGATAACAAAGCCAAGTTGAAGACTAAGTCCAAAGGAAGCAAAGCTGGTATAGTTTTTCTTAGGTCTTAGGATCTTAATGTTAGAAGCTCTTTTAATATCTCAATGCTTTTCTAAAAAGAGCTCCTTTGTAATCAAATGTTTTTCTAAGCCTTGGATTACGAAAAACAAGTTTATTCATTCAAAAATCCAAGTTTTCTAAATCTCAATGTTTACAAAGCTAAATTAAGCTTAAGAATGGGTTCAAGGATATTTGTAAGATTAGTATAAGGCTTATTAATCTATTTATAGCTTTTTTGGAAGCTTGTAATCAAATACAAAGGCTTGGTAATCAATTATAAACAAGTGGGAAACCATATTTCAAAAGTCAGAAGCCTTGTAATCGATTACACTGCTTCCAGAAGCTTGGTAATCGATTACATGAGGTATGTAATTGATTACAATTAGCCCAGAAAATCCAGAACTAGTTTCAAGAACAATGTAATCGATTGCATCATACTTGTAATTGATTACATCACAGATGAAAGTTCGCAACTGTCAGTTTTTGGGCTTTTATTATGACCATAAATTGCCCCAACTAGTCTTTTTCTCCATAACACTATAAATAGGTGTTATTAGGTCATCTTTTAAGAAGAACAATAACTGAAAAACAACATTCTATTGCTCTTAATCTGAGTTTCATATTTTTCCCATCTTTTGCTCTGTTCTGAAATTCTTGAGATATTCTTCAGAGAGCTTTATAAGTGCTTCAAGTTGTAATACACACTCTTTGAGAGAGTTTCTTCCTTTCCTATTCTTGTTTGATTGTAACAATGGTGAGGTATCCCTCAGAAAATTTGTAAGGGTGAGGTATCCCTGCTATTGAGGATCAAGCACAAGGGTGAAGTATCCTAAGGTGTGAGGAGTGCTCAGGTTTGTAACGGTAGCAAGCACTTGTTGAAAGCTTGCATTGATAGTGGAAAAAATCTCGGGTGGATGCTCGAGGATTGGACGTAGGTCACAAATGATTGGTGGTTGAGCTAGGATAAATCCCAGTGTTTACTTTTCTGAACTCTTCTATCTATATTTGCACTTTAATTTCATATATATTTGATTAAATTAATTTTATCGGCTTATTAAATTTGTGAGAATTTTTCTATCTTCCCTATTTATTCATTTCAATTTATAAATACCTTCAATGGAGATTCTCTTTAAAGTGTTTGTGAAAAGATTTTTGAAGAATTTTATTTACTCAATTCATCCCCCTTTTAAGTATAGAAGCCACTTGGGTAACACCTTTGTAGCCATATACAAGTCTAACTTGTTTTCACGGGTGTTATAGTTCTCCTCTCCTTTTTAAAAATTTGTCTCCAAAATTTGGTTTACCTAATTTAAGAAGTCCTAAGCAACTCATATGTAAAAATAGGTGCAACCAAATACCAAAGCAACAAAATTTCACAAACACACTCACCTTTTCTTGAACTAAGAGACTCTGTTGCCTCCTTGCCTTCCAACCAATAGACTCTCTGTCTAACATCTGACTTTGAATCCTTCCATCGAGGGAAGCTTCTTGCAAAGTGGCCTATCTTGCCACAAGTACAACTTGTTATCAAATCTACTATACAAGCCCTATCCCCATGATATTTACCACACTAGGCATACTTTTGCCCATGGTCATCCATCTGAATATGTTTTCCCTTATCTTTTTGATCTCTATGTTGTGGAACCCTCTTCGCTGGCCTAACCTTTGTACTCTTTTGCGTGTAGTAGTCTTGTGACTGATGCTCCTGGTGTGGCCTAAAACAGGGCTTTACTATTCTCTTCATACTATCTCTTAGGCCGGTTTCAAACTTTACACATTTCTAACTATCATCAGGACTGTGTCTAAGGGTAGAAGAAAATTTGGAGAATTCCTCAAACCTCACCATATATTATCCAACAGTTATATTGCCTTGCTACAATTGTAAAAGCTCTACCTCCCTAGCCTCTTGTACATTTTGTGGAAAGTATTTCTCCAATAATGGAATCTTAAATACCTCTCATGTAACCTGAGTTTTGGCCACTTCTATCATTCTCCTCGCCCCAGTCCACCAATGCTCAACATCCCCTTTCAATATGTCAGCAACAAAGGACATCTTCTGGTCTTCTGTGCACCTTATGATGGCAAAGATCTTCTCCAACTCTGTTATTCGCTCCTCATCTTTCACCAGATCATACTCCCCTCGGAAGGATGGAGGACTAGCCTTCAAAAACTCTGACAGATCATAAAAATCCTGGTTCCTTTCTACCTACACCACCTATGCTGGCTCAGGTTGTGCCGGTTGCATAGCTTGATTATGGACCATCGGTTCAAACATTCTAGCAGTTGCAGCTGCTTGCTCCTTCATTGCATGGATAGTGGCAGTCGTTTGCTCTCGCAATGCATTGGTCATTGCCATCACAACCTTGGCCATATTTGGACCTTCACTAGTAGAGTGCCTAGTTTCTCGGGACCTTTTTGATGGTGCCATAGTTTCATGTAGCCATATAACAATACATATTAAGTTGATCAGTTCTCAATATCATGTAACCGTGCAACAGTAGCTAATAATAAACCAACCTAAAGTAAGTTATGCCATTCTATTCTAACATCTCAAACAAGAGACACATAAATGCATAACACACAAAGGAACTCCTTACCATCCCTAAGCGTATTCAGTCCATACCCCAGCTCAACAGGATGAATTGCTCTGATACCATAATGTACCATGTAACACCCTTGTGGGGATGCCACATTTATGAATGCAATGAAATAAAATAAAAATAAAACTCTACCCAAGTTGTAAAACATTTGATACTTACATAATATTTGTGGAATATTTTTCTCTTTTTTTTATAATTATAGCATTAAATAAAATAACACGAAACACAAGATATAACAAACATAAACTCACCATAATATACATATAATTCTCTTTTAGTACAAACATAATTTACAACTACATGTATTTAATAAAACAGTAAAAAGTTGACACAAAGCTAAAACATAGTACTGCCTAAGTGCACCTCGGTAGATATCAAACTCTCCGATGAATCATCGTCCATCACCTCCAGAATAATCATCGAAAAGTTCACATCTATGAGATCTCACAGCACTTCGAACACGAGTCCGAGCTGTCGACTCGCTACTAAGCTCACTAGGCGCATGGAAAACTCCCTGCCAATAACGCCTAATGGTCAAAGGTAACTCTAAATGTAAATAAAGCATAGTAGTGAATATGACCTCTCCGTCATACTCTCTACATAGGGACACAGTCAATCGTCCCACATAAGCTACTGTTCCTCGGTCCGCATGCATACGCCATGCCTCGGAACCCCCGTGAAACTCCAGTCGCACGAACCCGAAGAATCCTGGCAGTGCCATGATCTCAAGATCAGTCTTGACGATCAGCGTGATCAACCGGTTCCTCCTCCTCGTATAAGTCGCCCGACTGTTGCTCGTTAGGGTACTGTACCTCAAGAGGCTGATCCTCCTCTACCTCAAACTCTTTACGAAAACAATATAGTAATATCGAGAAAACATATAGAGAGGTGAGACAATCTACATCACTACCCGCATGGCAATTAAGAAAACGACAGTACAAAACAGGAATCACAACAATACATAACAATACATCATGTATAATATATCAAGCGATATATATATATATATATATATATATATATATATATATATATAACATGTATCATATATCACGCATAATATATTACAAAGCAATAAATCATACAATCTATCACAGATTATGATAAACAATAAAATGCAGATAATGCATGAACATTAAAATGCAGATGATGAATGATACACACACTGACTCGTTCCTACTCCATGGAGCTAAACACGGACATCAGAGAGAATGATCCGAATAGAAACTAAAAATACTTTGTGGCTGCCCAACCAAACTATTGCACTGTCAAACGTTGTGTCTATAGCCCATAGTCCAAAACATCGTGTAGCAGTACACAGTCCAAACATCGTGTACCACAGGCATAGTACTTAATAGTCCCCTCAAGATCTCGACTAAGAATAGTGCTTGTCAAGATCATTAGTGTGTTGCCCGTTACCACGGCCCAGAGGAGCAACCCACTATCCGCATGTGGAATTCTCCGCATACTAATGCCTCCAAGTTCATAAAAGAATCACACTACGCTTATCACACCAAACATGGTGTAATTTACCTCGTCAATCAATTACCAATTATAACTCAAATTGGCACAACACTCTAAACATGAGCTAAAATTACAGAAATACCCCTATTATCCAAATTTTACCATATTTATGAGAAATTACCAAAATACCCCTAGTCACCAAATAACAAAGTATAGTACGTCCCACCTGACAGTACTGCACTACAACATGTCTGGGTCCACCACTTTGGCCCGACAGCAAAACTCACAGTATTATTCAATCGCGTAGGAATTTTACCGCATTTTCACAATCTGTCATTTTCACAAACGTTTTTAAATCGCGTAAAGATATTTTGACGTTTTTAAACATCGTAAATTGTTTTTGAGTTATTTTCTCAATCGCGTAGGATTTTTAATTCATTTTCTTAACCGAATAGCTTAAAATTATCATTTTTAATATGTGTAAAATTATATCTAGTACTTTTAAAATACGTAATGTATTTTCCTTGTGTTCTAAATATAGTATGGAATCTTTTCATTTTATGCGTCTGATTTTAATAAATTTCGGCAGCACTTTGCCTATAAAATTAGTATAAGGTATTTTTAACGTTTTCCTCGAAATATAGTTTATTTTTATTTTTACCCAATAATTTTACTTTGAAATTCACTAACGCGCTTCAAAATTTATAGTATGAGCTCTACGTTAGTACTTTTCAAGTGTCTGATTAATTTCTTACTTAAACTGAATTCTACTAAGTTACAATTTTAGGACAAAATTAATTCCTTTGATTTTCTCAATGATTCTTTGGAATCAATTTATGTTATAAAACAATTACCTAACCTACCTTGGTAAATAAAATGACATGTTGGCCAAATCAAAATAAAATGACATTTGTTTATACACTAAATGACATATTAGCCATAATTAATTTAAATCATTCATTATTTACCTAGGTTCATGAAATCCTTGATTTAGAAAAATTGTGAGAACATTTTGGTTCTCTATTTTTGTGAGAAGGCCGTGAGCCTCAAATGTGTTCTTTGGAACACTCATGCATTTCGTATATGTTATTAACATCCTACTTAAATAATTACATAATTATAAATACATACAATTTTATAACCACATATAAAACACATACAATATATTTAAAGCCATAATCATGCATAACAAAAATAATAAAAACTATAATCATGCATAGCACATTAAGATCACAATTAGTAAAGCATTTAAACAATAAAAATCACAAATAAACCATACAACCGAATCCTTATGGATTCTACACACAAACACAATCCATTTTCTCATCACCACTTAGGATTGATGAGATTAAATCTCCCTCTTACCTCTCGTAGACAAATTAATCGGTTAGATTCCTTTCTTTTCTCCAAATTTCGTGTGACCCCCCAAACAATTCCTAAAATTCTTAAAAAATTAGTAAAAACACATACAATATACGAAATAGAAAAACCATGGAACAATCATGGTTAGAAAAATCAAAATTTCAATTTTGAACCATAGAAACCAAACTTACCCTTAAGTAAGTAAGCAAAAAGTGGAATTTTAGGCAAGATAGAGTGGGAATTTGGGAAAACTTTGTGAATGAAAGATGCTTAGAATGGTATTTGGGTTCAAGAAATGTGATGGGATAAAATTATGAAGGTCTTGGTGTGGGTGGATGGGTGTTGGCCGAATTAGAGAGAGAAAGTGAGAGAGAAATATGCTTGAGTTTTCTTGTGTTTTTAGAGAGAGAAATGGATAGTTAAAATGTGATAAGTGTGAAATAGAAAGTGAAGAGTGAAAGATAGAGCAGCAGCCGTGAATGAGTGTGTAGGGAGCTTGAGTGTGTGATTTTGCATGTAAAAATATCACAAAGTGTTCACACTTGTTAGGCACATGGCTTAGGTCATTGAATCCTTCTAGAACCATATAGAACCAAGCCACCTTGCCTCCTCCTTGGCAGCCCAAAAACCATGTAGCTCCTTCATCTTTTTAGTGTCTTAATTGTCCTCCAATTACACCTAATTACATGCTAGTTAATTAGGTAATTTGTTAGGTTAATTATCCTAACCAATCTTAATTAACATACTAACAACATAACCAATTAATTTAGTATATATTAACATATATTATAACCTTTAATTAATATTAGGATATCTAATTAGTATGTAGATTATAATTAATTCACAACTAAGCTAGTTCACTTAGTATGCTAATTAAGTAATTAGATTAGTTGAATTAAGCTTAATTAGGTTACTAACCATTTTCAAGCCTACAATTGTTGACTTAATCCTAACCCTTGGTTCATCTTTAATCCTTAGCCCTAGATTAGATCTAAGGTAGATATCACTTGGTCATAAATCTATCATTCTAATCTCACCATTGATTAGATCAATGGCTTAGGTTAAAGGCTTCATCATTAAGTCTTCATCCAACGGTCCAAATGAAAACCTATGCCTCCTTAGTTGTCCAATTCCTATTGGTTTAGAAAGTCAAGCCTACTTTTGCTGACTTGCTCTCATTGGTTAGAAATTATCCAATCAAGACACGATTGGATGCTTTTTCCTAAACGCGGGTCCCACAAAGACTTTTAAAGATCCGTGGTCAAACCGAAGCGATTTTTACTATTTTTGAGACAAGAGAGTCTTGTAATATAAAATAATATTATAAAAATATAAAATTATTTTATTACACGTTAAATCCAAAAAATTATGATATTAATTTATATATTAATCAGAATTGGGTTTAGTAAGATCCCCTAGCTCTAATTAATTAAAATAAGATTTATCCGGCCAGAAAATTATTATTTTCTTAGGTCGGAGCAAATCACATACAACAGTCAAGTACACTCATGGAACAGTCAAATTAAATTTACTGCTCACAGAATTTACAAAACAGTACAAATCGGGACTATATTATAATTATTCCAAAAGTTGGGGTGTTACAACTCTCCCCTACTAATAAGAATTTCGTCCCCAAAATTCATCATACATCAAACAATTGAGGATATTGCTCCCTCATCCTATCCTCTAATTCCCATGTAGCATCTCCCGTTACATCATTCCACACTACCTTCACCAGTTCTATCATCTTCCCTCGAAGTTGTTTCACTCTCCTGTCCTCGATTCTAATAGGAAGTGTTTCATACGTCAAATTATCCTTCAGCTGTACTTCATCAGGTTGTATCACATGGGTTGGATCGGGAATGTATTTCCTCAACTGAGACACATGAAATACATTATGAAGATTGGATAGAAAAGTCGGTAAAGCTATCTGATAAGCTACAGGACCAATCCGATGAATAATCTGATAAGGTCCTATGAACTTAGGTGTAAGCTTCCTTGATTTAAGAACTCTTCCGACACCAGTCATAGGCGTAACTCGCAAGAACACATGATCGCCTTCTTCAAATTCCAAAGGTCGTCTTCGTTTATCAGCATAACTTTTCTGACGGCTCTGAGTCGTTCGCATCTTTTCTTGTATCATCTTCACTTTTTCTGTAGTCTGCTGCACAAGATCAGGACCAATAGTCATACTCTCTCCATCCTGATACCAACACAAAGGTGTTCGGCATCGTCATCCATAAAGTGCTTCATAGGGCGCCATTCCTATGCTCGAGTGAAAACTATTGTTGTAAGTCAATTCTATCAAAGACATAAATTCGTCCCAACTCCCTTGCTGTTCTAACACACAAGCACGCAACAGATCTTCCAACGACTGAATTGTTCTCTCTGTCTGACCATCAGTCTGCGGATGGTATGCAGAACTCAATCGCAATTTAGTCCCCATGGCTTCTTGCAAACTTTGCCAAAGTCTTGACGTAAACCTCGGATCTCTATCAGAAACTATACTTACCGGCACACCATGAAGTCTAACAACTTCATCGATATATATCTGGGTTAAGCGTTCCAACGGATACTTAATATTGATCAGCAAGAAATGCGCTGATTTCGTAAGCCTATCAACTATAACCCATATCGAATCATGACCTTTCCTCGTCCTTGGAAATCCAGTAACGAAATCCATCGAAATACTATCCCACTTCCACTCTGGAATAGTCAAAGGTTGTAACATACCGAAGGCCTTTTTGGTGTTCCACCTTTGCCTTCTGACAGACAAGACAAGACGCCACACGTTCAGCTACATCTCTCTTCATTCTTGGCCACCAAAACAGTCGCTTCAAGTCTTGATACATCTTCGTCATCCCCAGATGCATACTCAAATTACTTGTATGAGCTTCATCCAAGATCGCTCTCTTGAGTTCAGAATCATCAGGTATACAAACTCTTCCTTGAAACCTCATGATTCCATCAGATCCTTCCTCCACCGTCGCTTTATGACCTTGCTTCAATAATTCCTTCTCATTCTATAAAAACGCATCTTCATCTTGTTTCTCTTTTATGATCTCCAACAAGTCATTCAAAACCACAACTCTACTTAGACGAATCTTTCCAGGTACCAATTCTATTGATAACCATAGATCTCTGAATCGCTTCATCAACTCTTCCTCTTTAATCATCATAGTAGAAACACTTACTGCCTTTCTGCTTAAGGCATCAGCCACCACATTCGCTTTTCCTGGATGATATTGAAGCTGAAAATCATAATCCTTCAAAAATTCCAACCATCGCCTCTGTCTCATATTCAATTCTCTCTGATCAAACAAGTATTTTAAGCTCTTGTGATCACTAAAGACATTGGACATAGCTCCATACAGAAAATGCCTCCACACTTTCAACGCAAAAACTACTGCAGCTAGCTCCAAATCGTGCGTTGGGTAGTTCCTCTCATGAACCTTCAACTGTCTTGAAGCATAAGCTACCACATTCCGATTCTGCATCAACACACATCCTAACCCTTGGTAAGATGCATCGCAATACACCTCGAAAGATTTGTTAGGATCCGACAAAATTAACACTGGTGCAGTCGTTAATCTTTTCTTCAGTTCTTGAAAACTCGCTTCACGTTCCTCCTTCCAATCGAAAGCTTGACTCTTCCTCGTGAGTTGTGTAAGTGGTCCAGCTATCTTGGAAAAACCATCAATAAATCTTCTGTAATATCCAGCTAATCTAACAAAGCTTCGAACCTCAGTCACAGTCTTAGGCCTTTCCCACTGCAAAACAGTCTCCACCTTTGATGGGTCTACCGCGATACCTTCCTTGGAAATTACGTGACCGAGAAATTGAACTTCGTCCAACCAAAACTCGCACTTTGACAACTTCGCAAACAGCTTCTTCTCCTTCAAAATCTGGAGAACTATACTAAGATGTTCAGCATGCTCTTCTTGACTTTGAGAATAGATCAGAATGTCATCGATAAAGACAACAACAAATCTGTCTAAGTACGGATGAAATATCCTATTCATATAGTCCATGAATATTGCAGGAGCATTCGTCACTCCGAACGGCATTACTTGATACTCATAATGTCCATAACAAGTTCGGAAAGCTGTTTTGGGCACATCATCGACCTTGACACGAATCTGATGATAACCTGATCGCAGATCTATCTTGGAGAATGCAGCGGCTCCCTTCAATTGATCCATCAAGTCATCAATCCTCGGTAGTGGGTACTTGTTCTTTATAGTCACCTTGTTCAGCTGTCGATAATCCACACAAAGGCGCGAAGTTCCATCCTTCTTTTTGACTAACAACACTTGTGCTCCCCATGGTGAAACACTAGGTCGCACAAACTGCTTCTCCAATAGTTCCTCCAATTGCTTCTTCAATTCTGCCAACTCTACAGGTGACATTCGATACAGTGCAATCGAAATAGGACCTGCTCCAGGTACTAAGTCGATAGAGAATTCGATCTCCCTTTCCGGTGGCAAACCAGGTACATCATCAGGAAAAATCTCTGGAAACTCATTGACGACAGGAATAGTGCTCACATCCTTCTCAGACTTGACTTCCAAAGAAGACAGCAACATAAACCCTTGAGCTCCATCCCTCAATAATGACTTGACCTTTACAGCAGTCAAGAATCCAGAACTTTCTTCCTTAGGAAAAACTATGGGCTTACTCGCACAGTCTATAAGGATATGGTTAGAAGATAACCAATCCATTCCTAATATTACGTCTATCTCAACAAGAGGTAAACAAATCAAGTTGACCGAAAACTTACTATCCTTTATAACAATAGGACAGTTCATGCATATCTTGGATGTAACAACAGGCTTGGCAGTCGGTGTAGAAACAATCAATTGAAAACTCGAGAAGACACGGTGCGGTTTCAAACGTTCCACACAATCATATGCAATAAATGAGTGTGTTGCACCCGAATCATATAGCAAAGTCAGGTGATTACCTTCAATGACACCTTCCCCTTATATAAGATCCTCAGACTGAGAAGCTTCAGTTCCAGTCATTGTATACACTCTCCCTCCAGATCTCGGTTGAGTAGCACGAACATTCCTCACTGCAGGCTTCCTCTCAGGCTGAGTGCAATCTCTAGAAACATGTCCAGGCTTCTTGCAGTTAAAACAGATCGTTCCCCTGATCGGACAATCTGTAGATATATGGCCACTCTTGCCACATTTAAAACATGTCGGCGTAAACGCCACATTTTGACCAGCTCGATTTCCACTATAACTTCCCCCAACAGATGGACGTTGCGGCTGACTCCCCGACGGTCTCGCATAAGGCTTCCTCTGAAACCTACCACTACTGCTACTACTTCCTCTTTGGAACCTAGTCGGCCCAAAATTACGATTCCTCAGATCTCGGGACAGCTCCAATGCCTCGAGTCTTCGACAAGTATCTATCAACACAGGAAACTCCCTCATTCTCATCGGTAGCACTGCACGTCTCAACTCCATTCTTAACCCATCCTCAAACTTCTGGCACTTCCATACCTCATCTGGTTGGTTTTGGAAATACCGTGAGAATTGTGACAAACTCTCAAATTTTGCAGCATATTCTCCCACAGATCATATTCCTTGACGCTTGACCAAGAAATTCCATTTCCTTGGCATGTCGAGCAGTACCGGGAAAGTACTTCTCCAGAAATACTTCGCAAAACACCTCCCAGGTGATCTCAGTTCCTTCCGCTTGCAATAATTGGCGGGTATTCCTCCACCAATTTTCGGTATCTCCTCTCACAATATAAACAGCAAATGTTACCTTCTTATTCTCCGCGCACCCCATTCCTTCGAATATCCGCTCCAAGTCTTGAATCCAAAGACTTGCCTTCTCAGGGTCAAACTCACCTCTAAACTGTGGCGGATTGTTGCGTCTGAACTCAGACAAATTCAAAGCATCAGCAGTCGCATCTTGATGTTGGGCCGCTATTTGATTTTGCTGAGCAATCACTGCTGCCATTTGCTGAATAGCCTCAGCAACGGCAACCATTGGGTCCACATTAGGTGCCACGTTTGCACGCCTTCCTCTTCCTCCAGACATATTCTTTCTTCAACAAGACAAAATAATGTCAGATGTAACCTTTCAGAAACAAATCACAGAGATTCACACAACACAAGCAAAAATAGACCTAACCACAACCCCAAAAGACTCTAACTTGGGCTCTGATACCAACTAATGTAACACCCTTGTGGGGATGCCACATTTATGAATGCAATGAAATAAAATAAAAATAAAACGCTACCCAAGTTGTAAAACATTTGATACTTACATAATATTTGCGGAATATTTTTTTTTTATAATTATAACATTAAATAAAATAACACGAAACACAAGATATAACAAACATAAACTCACCATAATATACATATGATTCTCTTTTAGTACAAACATAATTTACAACTACATGTATTTAATAAAACAGTAAAAAGTTGACACAAAGCTAAAACATAGTACTGCCCAAGTGCACCTCGGTAGATATCAAACTCTCCGATGAATCATCGTCCATCACCTCCAGAATAACCATCGAAAAGTTCACATCTATGAGATCTCACAGCACTTCGAACACGAGTCCGAGCTGTCGACTCGCTACTAAGCTCACTAGGCGCATGGAAAACTCCCTGCCAATAACGCCAAATGGTCAAAGGTAACTCTAAATGTAAATAAAGCATAGTAGTGAATATGACCTCTCCGTCATACTCTCTACATAGGGACACAGTCAATCGTCCCACATAAGCTACTGTCCCTCGGTCCGCATGCATACGCCACGCCTCGGAACCCCCGTGAAACTCCAGTCGCACGAACCCGAAGAATCCTGGCAGTGCCATGATCTCAAGATCAGTCTTGACGATCAGCGTGATCAACCGGTTCCTCCTCCTCGTATAAGTCGCCCGACTATTGCTCATCAGGGTACTGTACCTCAAGAGGCTGATCCTCCTCTACCTCAAACTCTTTACGGAAACAATATAGTAATATCGAGAAAACATATAGAGAGGTGAGACAATCTACATCACTACCCGCATGGCAATTAAGAAAACGACAGTACAAAACAGGAATCACAACAATACATAACAATACATCATGTACAATATATCAAGCGATATATATATATATATATATATATATATATATATATATATAACATATCACGCATAATATATTACAGCAATAAATTATACAATCTATCACAGATTATGATAAACAATAAAATGCAGATAATGCATGAACATTAAAATGCAGATGATGAATGATACACACACTGACTCGTTCCTACTCCATGGAGCTAAACACGGACATCAGAGAGAATGATCCAAATAGAAACTAAAAATACTTTGTGGCTTCCCAACCAAACTATTGCACTGTCAAACATTGTGTCTATAGCCCATGGTCCAAAACATCGTGTAGCAGTACACAGTCCAAACATCGTGTACCACAGGCATAGTACTTAATAGTCCCCTCAAGATCTCGACTAAGAATAGTGCTTGTCAAGATCATTAGTGTGTTGCCCGTTACCACAGCCCAGAGGAGCAACCCACTGTCCGCATGTGGAATTCTCCACACACTAATGCCTCCAAGTTCATAAATGAACCACACTACGCTTATCACACCAAACATGGTATAATTCACCTCGTCAATCAATTACTAATTATAACTCAAATTGGCACAACACTCTAAACATGAGCTAAAATTACAGAAATACCCCTATTATCCAAATTTTACCATATTTATGAGAAATTACCAAAATACCCCTAGTCACCAGATAATAAAGTATAGTACGTCCCACCTGACAATACTACACTACAACATGTCTGGGTCCACCACTTTGACCCGACAGCAAAACTCACAGTATTGTTCAATCACGTAGGAATTTTATCGCATTTTCACAATCTGTCATTTTCACAAACGTTTTTAAATCGCGTAAAGATATTTTGACATTTTTAAACATCGTAAATTGTTTTTGAGTTATTTTCTCAATCGCGTAGGATTTTTAATTCATTTTCTTAACCGAACAGCTTAAAATTATCATTTTTAATATGTGTAAAATTATATCTAGTACTTTTAAAATACGTAATGTATTTTTCTTGTGTTCTAAATATAGTATAGAATCTTTTCATTTTATGCGTCTGATTTTAATAAATTTCGGCAAAGCACTTTGCCTATAAAATTAGTATAAGGTATTTTTAACGTTTTCCTCAAAATATAGTTTATTTTTATTTTTACCCAATAATTTCACTTTGAAATTCACTAACGCGCTTCAAAATTTATAGTATGAGCTCTACGTTAGTACTTTTCAAGTGTCTGATTAATTTCTTACTTAAACTGAATTCTACTAAGTTACAATTTTAGGACAAAATTAATTCCTTTGATTTTCTCAATGATTCTTTGGAATCAATTTATGTTATAAAACAATTACGTAACCTACCTTGGTAAATAAATTGGCATGTTGGCCAAATCAAAATAAAATGACATTTGTTTATACACTAAATGACATATTAGCCATAATTAATTTAAATCATCCATTATTTACCTAGGTTCATTAAATCCTTGATGTAGAAAAATTGTGAGAACATTTTGGTTCTCTATTTTTGTGAGAAGGCCGTGAGCCTCAAATGTGTTCTTTGGAACACTCATGCATTTCGTATATGTTATTAACATCCTACTTAAATAATTACATAATTATAAATACATACAATTTTATAACCACATATAAAACACATACAATATATTTAAAGCCATAATCATGCATAACAAAAATAATAAAAACTATAATCATGCATAGCAAATTAAGATCACAATTAGTAAAGCATTTAAACAATCAAAAACAATAAAAATCATAAATAAACCATACAACTGAATCCTTATGGATTCTACACACAAACACAATCCATTTTCTCATCACCACTTAGGATTGATGAGATTAAATCTCCCTCTTACCTCTTGTAGACAAATTAATCGGTTAGATTCCTTCCTTTTCTCCAAATTTCGTGTGACCCCCCAAACAATTCCTAAAATTCTTAAACAATTAGTAAAAACACATACAATATACAAAATAGAAAAACCATGGAACAATCATGGTTAGAAAAATCAAAATTTCAATTTTGAACCATAGAAACCAAACTTACCCTTAAGTAAGTAAGCAAAAAGTGGAATTTTAGGCAAGATAGAGTGGGAATTTGGGAAAACTTTGTGAATGAAAGATGCTTAGAATGGTATTTGGGTTCAAGAAATGTGATGGGATAAAATTATGAAGGTCTTGGTGTGGGTGGATGGGTGTTGGCCGAATTAGAGAGAGAAAGTGAGAGAGAAATATGCTTGAGTTTTCTTGTGTTTTTAGAGAGAGAAATGGATAGTTAAAATGTGATAAGTGTGAAATAGAAAGTGAAGAGTGAAAGATAGAGCAGCAGCCGTGAATGAGTGTGTAGGGAGCTTGAGTGTGTGATTTTGCATGTAAAAATATCACAAAGTGTTCACACTTGTTAGGCACATGGCTTAGGTCATTGAATCCTTCTAGAACCATATAGAACCAAGCCACCTTGCCTCCTCCTTGGTAGCCCAAAAACCATGCAGCTCCTTCATCTTTTTAGTGTCTTAATTGTCCTCCAATTACACCTAATTACATGCTAGTTAATTAGGTAATTTGTTAGGTTAATTATCCTAACCAATCTTAATTAACATACTAACAACATAACTAATTAATTTAGTATATATTAACATATATTATAACCTTTAATTAATATTAGGATATCTAATTAGTATTTAGATTATAATTAATTCACAACTAAGCTAGTTCACTTAGTATGCTAATTAAGTAATTAGATTAGTTGAATTAAGCTTAATTAGGTTACTAACCATTTTCAAGCCTACAATTGTTGACTTAATCCTAACCCTTGGTTCATCTTTAATCCTTAGCCCTAGATTAGATCTAAGGTAGATATCACTTGGTCATAAATCTATTATTCTAATCTCACCATTGATTAGATCAATGGCTTAGGTTAAAGGCTTCATCATTAAGTCTTCATCCAACGGTCCAAATGAAAACCTATGCCTCCTTAGTTGTCCAATTCCTATTGGTTTAGAAAGTCAAGCCTACTTTTGTTGACTTGCTCTCATTGGTTAGAAATTATCCAGTCAGCACAGTTGACTGTTTTTCCTAAACACGGGTCCCACAGCACTTTTAAAGATCTGTGGTCAAACCGAAGCAGATTTTTACTGTTTTTGAGACAGTAGGTACTGTAATATAAAATAATATTATAAAAATATAAAATTATTTTATTACACAGTTAAATCCAAAAAATTACGATATTAATTTATATATCAATCAGAATTGAGTTTAGTAAGATCCCCCAGCTCCAATTAATTAAAATAAGATTTATCCGGCTAAAAATTTATTATTTTCTTAGGTCGGAGCAAATCACATACAACAGTCAAGTACACTCACGGAACAGTCAAATTAAATTTACTGCTCACAGAATTCACAAAACAGTACAAATCGGGACTATATTGTAATTATTCCAAAAGTTGGGGTGTTACATACCATCTCAAATTTAATAACAACAACAATCAAAATTATACCATAATAATTAGATCCAAGCATGGTACTAACTACTAAAACATTTCTAATATAACATAACAACATTTTACAAGAAAATATGAGCCATGAACTACCGAATATACGTAACATTTGTATTTCTCATAAATACAAGAATATGTACAAAGTTACTAACTAGGCCTCTCAATATGCAAAATATACATATTTTCAAAAGAAACATAAAGATAGACTAAGCTAAGCACTTTAAGCTCCTGCTTGCTCTTCACTTTCCAAAAGTCTTCTTTCCTAGAATAATTATGGAAACACACACAAGGGGTGAGAATTACATATTCTCAATAGTTAAATTCACAAAACATGTCATCACAATCATTCCAACTATTTCGGGGAAAACACATTTCTAAACTCAAATCACACATATATATAAAAACTCGAAAGGTGACAAAAGCCAAAACCATGTCCTTTCTCTTGCCGAAATAGATTCTCATTCTATAAATTTGTATAAAAAACTCATTCCACACAAAATCCACATAAGCTGGCATAGAAAACTCATTTCCAAACATATTCATCACATTCTCAACAAAAGGCAATTGCCTGTATGATTTCCATGCATGGTTATGTTATGCTTAACAACCGTCCATACAATTGTCATGTTACGCCAAATTATGCCTTATGTTCATGCCTATGCAACATCCTAAATGAATGTAGATAATGTCATGATTCCTCAGACATAGTTAGGGAACTCATCCTAACCATTCTAGAATTGTTATGTATGCAAGAATCTTGGTCAGAGTAAAGGAACCTGGTCCCATAAGCTTTGAGCAAGCATTGAAACCCAATTCTAGACATTTCACCGGGTGTGAGGAAGTAAACCATCCTTAGCTCATTACTATGATATGGAAGGTATGTTACCTCTTTATTTATAATCATTTATGATCACCCGAAAATAAGGATCTTATCCTCATTAACAAAGTTGTGAGAAACAATGATGCCAATTACTATAATAACTAGCATACCAATTGATTTACATTCATAACCATATGTGTAAAATACAATGACATCAATCATTGCAATAGATAGTATACCAACTAAATTACATCAATCTTCTAAAATGTGAACAACAATGATGCTAAATATCACAATAAATCACATACCAATTGATTTGCATTCACTACACAAACACTTCATTAAATACTCCTATTAGAGTCTCATCACTCACTAAGAAGTATAAAAGAAGAACCTGCAAAAATAGTCAATTCCATTGTGTCAAACAACAATTTTTGTTCAAGTCTAGAAGTCACACCTTAGTGCAGCACTTCCACACCGCGGCGCCTAGCTCTCTGTCCACTCACGCCTCGATGTGGCTCTTAATCACGCTGCGACATAAGGAGCTTCTGCCAAAATTCTATAGACGGGTACTGTCCCATTAGAACAAAACCCTCCTCCAACCACTCAACACCCAAATCCAAGTGAATTCCAACATCAAATAAGATCCATTAACACAGTGCAACTCTATGCAACATTAATTTCACTCAACAAGGAATCCTAAATCATTCACCCACTTAAAAACCTAAAACCCTAATTTTAACTCAAATAAAGTCATAAGTGTTTAAGAGTTGAACAATCCATTACCAAGCATACAACAACTACAACCAAGCCATACTCAAGATCTACGTCAAGAAATAGGCCTAGAACACACAAAAGCACACTCATAATCCAATACTCACATCAAGCCATCACATGAACAAGATGGAGAAAAGGAAAAGAAATTGCCAAGAACAAGTTTCCCCTATCTCTAATGGCCAGAAATAAAGTCATTGAGAAGCTTTGCTCTTTCTCTATCTTCTTCTTCCTCTTTGATTGATCCTCCTCTTTGGTCTTCTTTCTTTCCCTTTCCTTTTCCTTTCGCAACTACAACCGAGAGAAGAAATGAGAATGAGATGAAAAATATCTCATTTTGGATGCCTAAATAGTCAAGGCAACAGAAATAAAAAAAATTATATGCGCTTTGGTCACTTAAGTGACTTATACATTTCTCGATATGTGAAGAACACTTAGATTTCACTAAATACAGTTTTCTAACTTCTAACAAGTTTAAAATAAATCCTAAGATTCATAAAAAAATCTTGTTTCACCATTTTTATATTTTTCATATCTGCTGGTACTCAATTCGGCATTAAATCACACACTCGGTATGTTTAAAAACACCAAATCAACTCCAATTAACCTCAAATTTTAACTACACCATCTTTCACACATTTGTGACCTCAAAACAAATTCTCCACATTTATTTCCATTAACTAAGCAGTTTAAACTATTCTCAAGGCTAGTAACAACTATTTTTCACATATAGTGTTACACCAAAGTGGCTAAACATGCTTAGAAGGTCACAAAAATTAAACAAGCATGTTAAGCAAGTATTAGGCTACCTTTGTAACCATATACAAGTCTAACAAGTTTTCTCAGGTGTTACATTTCTCCTCTCCTTTTTAAAATGTTGTCCCCAAAATTTGGTTTACCTAATGTAAGAAGTCCTAAACAACTCACATATGTAAACAAGTGCAACCAAATACCAAAGCAACAAAATCTCACAAACACACTCACCTTTTCTTGAACCAGGAGACCGTGTTGCCTCATTGCCTTCCAACCAGTAGACTCTACTGGTCTAACATCTTACTTTGCATCCTTTCAGTGAGGGAAGCTTCTTGCAAAGTGGCCTGTCTTGCCACAAGTAAAACATGTTATCAAATTTGCTGTACAAGCTCTATCCCCATGATATTTACCACACTTGGCATACTTCTGCACACAGCAATCCATCTGAATCTGCTTTCCCTTATCTTTCTGATCTCTATGTTATGGAGCACACTTCTCTAAACTATCCTATATACTCTTTCACTTGTGGTAGTCTTGTGACTGATGTTCCTGGTGTGACCTAAAACTGAGGGGCTCTACTACTCTACACTTATTAACCAAGGTAGGGTAATTCTGAATCTCAAAGGGCTTTACTATTCTCCTCATACTATCTCTCAGGCTAGTTTCAAACTTTACACACTTTCACCTATCATCAGGATTGTATCTAAGGGTAGAAGAAAATTTGGACAACTTAAACCTCACCACATATTGTTCAACAGTCATATTGCCTTGCTGCAATTGTAAAAATTCTACCTCCCTAGCCTCTTGTACATTTTGCGAAAAGTATTTATCCAAGAATGAAATCTTAAATACCTCTTATGTAGCCTGAGTTCTTACCACTTCCATCATTCTCCTCACCCTAGTCAACTAATGCTCAACATCCCCTTTCAGTATGTAAGCAACAAAGGACATCTTTTGGTCCTCTGTGCACCTCATGATAGCAAAGATTTTCTCCAACTATGTTATCCACTCCTCAGCTTTTGCTGGATCATACTCCCCTCAGAAGGATGGAGGACCTGCCTTCCGAAACTCTAACAGATCATAAAAATCCTGGTTCTTTTCTACCTGCACCACCTGTGCCGGTTAAGGTTGTGCTTGTTGTGTAGCTTGATTATGCCCCATCTGTTCAAACATTCTAGCAGTTGCAGCTGCTTGCTTCTTCATTGCACGGACAATGGCAGTCGTTTGCTCTTGCATTACATTGGTCATTGCCATCACGACGTCGACTACATTTGGACCTTCTCTAGCGGAGTTCCTAGTTTCTCAGGTCCTCTTTGGTGGTGCCACAGTTTCCTGTACACATAGAACAATACACAATGAGTTAATCAGTTCTCAATATCATGTAACCGTGTAACAGTAGCTAATAACAAACTAACCTAGAGCAAGTTATGCAATTCTATTCAAATATCTCAAACAAGAGACACAAAAATGCATAACACACAAAGGAACTCCTAAACATGCCACAGCATAATCAGTCCATACCACGGCTCAGCAGGATGAACTGCTCTGATACCATAATGTAACATCCCAAATTTAATAACAACAAATTTGAATTTTACCATAGTAATTAGATCCAGGCATGCTACTAACTACTAAAACATTTCTAATATAACATAACAACATTTTACAAGAAAATATGAGCCACGAATTATCGAATAAACATAACATTTGTATTTCTTAGAATTACAAGAATATGTACAAAGTTACTAACTAGGCCTCTCAATGTGCAAAATATACATATTTTCAAAAGAAACATAACGATAGCCTAAGCTAAGCACATTAAGCTCCTGCTTGCACTTCACTTTCCAAAAGTTTTCTTTCCTGGAATAATTATGGAAACACACACAAGGGGTAAGAATCACACATTCTCAGTCGTTAAATCCACAAAACATGTCATCATAATTATTCTAGCTATTTTGAAGAAAACATATTTCTAAACTCAAATCACATACATATATAAACCAGAAAGGTGAAAAAAGCCAAAACTATGTCCTTTCTCTTCCCGAAATAGATTCTCATTTTATAAATTTGTACAAAAAACTCATTCCACACAACATCTACATAAGCTTGTATAGAAAACTCATTTTCATACATATTCATCACATTTTCAACAAAAGGCAACCGCCCATACAATTTCCATGCATGGTTATGTTATGCGTAGAAAACCTCTCATACAATTGCCATGTTATGCCAAATTATGCCTTATGTTCATGCCTATCCAACATCCTAAAATGAATATCGATAATGTCATGATTCCTCAAACATAGTTAAGGAATTCATCATAACCATTATGGAATTGTTATGTATGCACGATTCTTGGTCAGAGTAAAGGAATCTAGTCCCATAAGCTTTGAGCAAGCACTGAAACCCAGTTCTAGACATTTCATCGGGTGTGAGGAAATAAACCATCTTTAGCTCATTACTATTGTAACATCCACCGTAGAGTATCACATTTATGTTACTTAATTACCAAATTACCCCTTTTTAGATAATAATGCTTCGTAGTGCAAATACGAGTTGTAAAATTTCTTTATATTAATAAGATAAACTTAGCAGAAAATAAAAACATTACAACATCATCATAAATAATTTACATCATATATACACAAGTCTTAGTACTGTCATACTTAAATATTTATAGATCAGGTTCTTAAAGTATTTAAACATTATATTAAACTAACATACTGCCTAAGTATTACTAAACAGCAGAACCCTCAGACGGGTCCTCCTCAGATTCCTCAGCAGGTAGAAATCCAAACTGAAGCGAAGTCCTACGGACAGGTGTCCGTGCAAATGACACGATACTAATCGCACTAGGAGTACAGTAGTAAGCTCCCCAGTACTACCTAATGGACAACGGAAACTCGAAGTGTACATTAATATTTGTTAATACCCAATTTTATCCATTTTCTTTTTATTTTTGTTTTATTTTATTTTATTTAATTACCTTCTTTTAAAAAAGAAAAAAAAAGAGAGAAAAAAATAAAAATAAAAAAAGCTTTGTGCGGGTCAACCCATGACCCAAATCTCCATCTCAACTTTTCTCTTTCCCCTTCCTGCTGCTGCCACCGAACCATCAATAGCTTGCATTGATTTGGATTAAAGCTTCTATCAGTTTTCGTTTCCATTGGTTTTCCAATCATCATTGAGGAGCATTATTTCTGCCTGTTTGCATTTCAAAACGTAAAAGCAAATTGATTGTGAATGGAACCACAAGGCAAGAATAAAAAGGGGAATCATTCGGAAGAAAAGGGGATCACAAACTGAAAATCACACTTCAGTAGCCAAAAAAAAAAACTGCTCACTCCCATCTTTAATTTTCAATTCGTTCATCTTCATATTCATCTTCCATCTACGTGAACCACCATCTCCAACAGCTCCTCTATCCCACCAAGCCCATCATCTTCATCACTTCCTGCCACCCTTCTTCAAGCTCATCTCCCACAACCACAACCCACGTAAACCGTGACCAGCCTCCCCAAACGCACCACCCCGTGACCATCCAACACCGTTTGGCCCCCCAAACGCGCCGATCCAGCCGCCGCGCCGGTCCAAGACGTCCGAACCGCGCGCACGGTCGCACCCCCACCGTGTTCTACATCCAGGCGCGTCGTCCACAGCCTGCGTACCGTCGGAGCTCCACCGCATCCTGGATCTCCACTGTGCGCGATCCCACACTGCCGTCGCTCCTTAGGACCAGATCCGTTGCCACCGAAGCCATTTCCTCTTCGCAGAACCCGTGCCACATCGGAGCCCAGCTGAACCACCCGAACCGCGTAGAACCCCAGCCTCGTCCCGCACCGGCTCGACGAACCCATAAGCCGCCGTTCCTCTGCTGTCTTCGGCGCCACCGTTCTGCTGGGAAAGTGAGTTTTCCCCTTCTCAATTTCTTTCTAGGAAGACAGGAGCCCTTTTTCTTTGCATTCTTTGTTTCCCTGTAGCCCGTTTGGTGTATTTACTATTTTTTTTTTTTTGGGTTAGATGAACCATGATCATCTTGGGCCAGTAGCCCATGTCTTAACAAAAAAAAAATACAAAAAAATGGAATATCACAATATTTGAACTTAATTGTTAATAGTATTTAGGATTAGTTCTTGTTTAATAATATTTACTTAATGGTATGTTTTATAATTAACTAAAAACATAAAAACAAAAATGAAGAAAATTTAAAAAATAACAATAAAAATAAAAAGTGATAAAAGTTGGTTTGATTTGATTATTTTTTTTTAAAAATTGATTATCTTATTTGTTGCTATGATTATTGTACTGGTTAACATGTAATTTTAATTTAATTATTTTTTTGTGTACATTAAACATTTTAATTTAATTATTTTCTGTATTAATCAAATAATTTTTAAACTGCCTATGACGAAAAAATTGGGAGAGGATTGGAGCGCCGATCAGATTACACTCTTCCTGATAATCTTGAGGCTTTATATCGGATTTTGCTAGGAGCGCCGGCGAAGTCTAATCCCCACATAAAAATTAAAATAATTATGTAAATTAAAATATATATTTTTTAAATAAACCAAAATAAACTTTTCTTTTTGTAAAATAAAGTATTCAAATAAAAGTGAACCAATTCATATAGTTTTAACATTATGATTGTGGTGAATTAAAACTTTATTTTTTATGAAGACATTTTCTAGAAATTAATGCAAAAATCTCATTGTGCCTAAAAATATTTTTCTCCTTGATTACAAAAGAGATTTTATTTGGCCATTTACTTAAAAAAAAAACTTTCTCTTACTTCAAACAAATTTCTTTGAATTAAAATTATTCATTAAATTTTTTTTTATTTGGCCATTTATTTTAAAAATTACTTCTCTTCAAAAGATAAAATTTTAATTCACCACTTTTATACAATATGTTATAGACTTAGAATTTGTTCTAAAATAATGGCTATTTAGCCATCCATTCCATGTCTTAGTCATTTATCATATTTGATATTATGCTTGACAAAATGGGACATGTCAAAATAAAAAAATAAAAAATTCTTTTCTTTTAATTAGTTAAGGACCAATTAAATTAATCTTGCAAATAACATTAGATTAAATAGGTAACCGTTCTTAGAACGGACGGTGTAGGGTGCTAACACCTTCCCTACCCGTAATCAACCCCCGAACCTCAAACTTTGAAACGTAGAGCATCTTTTAGGTGTCCAATTGTGCCATTCCATTTAATGGATAAAGCGATTGCTGGCGACTCCTAACACCCCGAGGTCCATTCCTCCTTTTATTCTTTTTATTTTCGCGACGCCCTCCGGGACGATTGCGACAGCTGGCGACTCCACTGGGGACATAGAGGGTTAAGCCTTGTTTTAATCTTATGTGATTTGCTTTTTAATTATGTTGGTCCATTTTTGTTTTATTTGTTTATTTGTTATTTGTTTCATATTATTGTATATTTTGTTTGCATTATATGTATTATATTTCGCTTTGTAAATAAGTTCGCTCATGTACACTTCCACACACAAGCTCTCTACCCGAGCTCGGTACCTTGTAGGCTTAGACAGAGGGTGAAGTAGTGTTGCTTTGTGGGACCGTTGGTCTCCGTTTAGGCACATGAAAACCCTCGCTCAAATTGAACTCTTTCCGCTTGTAACCTATCATGGGTGAGGATGGAGGACCCTTGCTAGCCAAAGTGTTGGTGACAAAGAAGGGACAATTTGGGGACCTTTGTCCGATAGGGGTCTAGAACCAAAGCTCTCACTTGTAGATATAATCTTAGAGCTATCATCGTTCATAGAACTTATCCTCATTGATCGGGTACCAAGATTAGGTACCCCTTTTCCTCTAACATATGAGGAATTTCTATTTGTCTTTTATTTTGTAGTTGTTAACTTTTCTTTTATCTTGCATTTGCATATGTGGTCCAATCCTTGAAGATATCGATAAACCTCAAGCATGAATAAGGGGAAGATGACTCTAATGTCTGAGGTGGCAGAGAGTATCAGGGTTGTCGGTGAAGAGTCTGCAAGAATTCAAGCCAAGGAAGGAAATAGTTTGCATCGCGAGGATGTTCCTTTACCTCTCTTAAAGGGGAGCCATGACTTTGAGCAAAATGACTTGAGGAGGCTCCGTAATGTGTGGTATAGCATGAGAAGACAAGAAGAATTCAATGACAAGTATGGAGATATTGTAGCTCTCATGTTTATCACCCCTGACCTCCAAATGTTGAAAGCTATGCTCCATTTTTGGGACCCCTCATATCGGTGTTTTACTTTCCGACAATTTGACTTGGTGCCCCACGATTGAGGAGTATGCTAGGCTTCTTAATAGAGACGACGTGCCAAAGGACAAAGTGTACTCACATGACCCTAAGAAGACGCCCAGAAGGATGCTGTCCAAATTGATAGGGATTCATGCCAATGAACTAGACAAGTACATGGTGGATGAAGGACGAAGTCTAGATTCAGAGTTCTTGCTTAGACTGGTTGAAGCTCAAATTGATCAAAGGTTTGGTTTGGTAGCACTAGCCCTTGCTATTTATGGGTTAGTAATTTTTCCGAGATAGAAAAATCAAATAGATGGACATGTGATCAATTTGTTCGAGCAGACTGAGCATGGGGTACACCCAGCCCCACCAATTTTGGCCGAGACAATTCGATCTCTGAACTACTGCCGAGTCCATCAAAAAGGAAGGTTCTGGGGATGTGCACCATTACTTGCAGTATGGATGCTTAGTCATATGCCAACGTTGAAGTGCTTTAACCATCCAAAAATTGATCTGAAACAGTATGTCATACCTAAGCACCCGCTCTCTCTATATGGTCGTGACAATTGGCCTTCCCGAACTCCGACGATGAGGCAATGGATCAGTTTTTTCATGGAAATAGAAGAAGTAGTCTGGAGGGCCAAGTGGTTTCCTCACACTTATACCATATATAGATGTGGAAGCAAACCTTGGGTTCCACTTATTGGCCCATGGGGAGTAGTGGGCTATGCTCCAGCTATGGTCCGAAGACAAATGGCATCTCTGCAATTCATTCCAATGACTCATGGACTGTCCAAATTTGAATTCTCATACGGCGATGAAGGAACCAGTCATAAAATAAAAGAAGTCATTGAAGATTGGAAGGACACAAGAAGTGTGAAGCCCGGTCTCCCATCATCTGAAACGACACCAGAATACCCAATTTGGCAGGCTAGTAGGAAGAAGGGGTTTCTTGCTCCCAAGGTACAAGGTCCAGAGTTACCAATGCACCAATTTAATGAACCCAATGACTACTATGCTGAAGCAGAGGGGCGGTACGAAATCATTTATCGGCAGTGGACTACTGAGAGAAGGTCATTGGAAGAACAACTTAGCACTGCAAGAAGAAAAATCCAAAGTCAAGAACAAATGGCCTCTAAAGATATTGAAATAGAGAGGTTAAGGAACACATGTCAAGCCCTCGAAACAATCATTCAGGGGAAGGATGGTCAACTTCAAGAATTCAAGAATAAAGTTAAAATCTTGAATCAACATTTGGAAAAACATGTTGAATGGTCTACTTTCTTGGAAAGTAAGAAGAATCGGTTAGAGGATGATGTTCTTTTCTTGACTAATGAAAAGGATTTCTATCGTAATGCCAGCCAAGAAATGGAGCGGAAAGCTGAAATGGTTCTTGATAATATGAGGGAAATCTCCAACCATTCAAGAAAGAGGGCAAGAGAAATCATCAAAGTGGAAGCCAAGCTAGCACCAGGAGAAAACCAAGATATTGTGACTCGGGTTAGAAAGGACCTTGACTTCCTAGGAAAATTTCACTAAAATTAGTTTCTTGTTCTAGGAATGCTGATGTAATGACTCTTTCCATCTTGTTTTGTAAAGTTAACTCCTCCATCTGACTTGAGGAGTAGCAAGAATCAACGTGTGTAAAACTCTCTATGACCATAGAGCTTTTCCCTTTGAATAAATGAGGTTTATCGATATCGCTTGCTACTTTGGATCATGTCTCTACATGCATAGTTTTATTTTTGTTTGCATTTTCTTTTCCTTTTTTCATATTTTCTAATAAAAATAATGAATACAGAAAGGAAAACTGTCTCTACGACACCCATATAGGACTCGCTCTCAATCAAGAGTCATGGATGAACTGGGTCAGTCACAAGAGGAGTTGAGAAGTGAAGTAAGCCAGCTCAAAGAACAAATGGCCAAGATCTTGGAAATTTTGGAAAAAACGAAGAACATAGAGGGGACTCCTTCAAAGGCAAATGATGATCCTTCTGCTACGCCTGCTCACCCGCCCGGCTTTACGCCAGTTCCTTGGCAATATCCTAGTGTCACCTCTCAAGGGACCATGATGCCACTCACAATTTACTCAAATAATCCTGAAACACAGGCATCTTCATTCCCATCATATGGCCTTCCACCTGGTTATATGCCATCATTATCCACTAATATTCCTGAGGGCAGTGTACCGACAGTCCCAACGAGTTCAAACCCCCTCCAAGGATCTCAACCAAATACCAGTGAGATTCCTCAGTACCCGGTTTCTATTCCACCTTATGGCATTTCTCCTGGTTTTATGCCATCCCAAATTACCAACCCTCTTGAGAGCGGTTCATCATTGGTAATACCTACTTCAGGGCCACAAGGCTCGACTCAGGCCCAACCTCTTTTCTACATGCCACAGTTTTTTCCCCATAAAGTCGCTAGAACTTCTCCGCTGAACCCTTCAACTGAAGGCATTCAATCCAAGGGAAAATTAGAAGTTCTGGAAGAAAGATTGCGAGCCATAGAAGGAGCAAGTAGCTATGGTCTTCTGGATATCGCAGAGCTCTGTCTTGTCCCGAATGTGGTGATTCCTCCAAAGTTTAAGGTCCCAGATTTTGAAAAATATAAGGGAACCACTTGCCCAAAGAATCATCTGACTATGTACATCCACAAGATGGCATCCCATGCTCATGATGATAACCTGTTGATTCATTTCTTCCAGGATAGCTTAGCTGGGGCAGCTTCTAATTGGTATACACACCTGGAACGTGCCCATATACGATGCTTCAAGGACTTGGCGGATGCTTTCTTAAAGCAATATAAGTACAACATTGATATGGCACCAGATAGGCTACAATTACAGAATATGGCTAAGAAAGGAGCTGAAACCTTTAAAGAATATGCTCAGCGGTAGAGAGAAATAGCTGCTCAGGTTGAACCCCCATTGACAGAAAGAGAAATGGTGGCGACATTCATTGACACCCTCCAATCACCCTTCTATGACAAAATGATAGGGAGTGTGTCGTCGAATTTCTCAGACATGGTCATCATTGGGGAAAGAATTGAAGGAGGAATGAGAAGTGGAAAGATTGCTGAAAGCTCAATGGGGACATTTAGTGCCAAAAAGCCCCCAGTAGGGAAGAAAAGAGAAGGAAAAGCCCATGCTGTGACTTTCGATCAAAGGAGTTTTGCCTAAGGGAGACATAGCCAGGCACCTGTTAACCCTCAACCATCCTTCCAACCTCCCTACATGCCTTATTATCCATACATTGCTAATGCCTCTCAAGCTCCATACCCTCAACCTTATCACCCAATGATCCTTTATCGTGCACCATCTCCTATCCCAAACCAAACACTCCCTACCATGCCATATCAACCAACCCAACCATGGGCCCAAAACCCAAATACCAACCAAAGAAGGTCGCCAGCTAACCAAGAAAAGAAACTCATCCAATTTGACCTAATTCCCATGACCTATACTGAACTACTACCACAATTCTTCCAAAATTCCTTATTGGCTCCTTTCCCAATGAAGCCATTAGAACCCCCCTACCCAAGAGGGTTTGACCAGAATGCTAAATGTGAGTACCATGCTGGGGCTGTAGGTCACTCAACAGAAAATTGCAGGGCCTTGAAGTTCAAAGTGCAAGACTTGATTAATGCCAAATGGTTAAACTTTAAGAAAAAAACTCCTAATGTAGGCCGCAATCCCTTGCCTGATCATGGAGGTCCTGTAGTTAATGCCATAGAGGGGTCTTCTGGACAATGCCTCATAAGTCAGGTAGCTGATGTGAAAACTCCCATGAGAATAATTTTTCAAGAGCTTTGCAAATATGGGTTGATACAAAACCAAGTTGAGTTTAAAAAGGCCAATGAAGATGAAACAGTGTGCGAGATCCATGAGGAAGTCAGGCATTCTATTGAGGAATGTGATGAATTCAAGCAGATCCTCCAAAGTTTGATGGACAGTCACCTAGTGCAAATAAGCAATCAGTACGATAATGGTGACGTCTATATGGTCAAGGAAGTTACACCTCCACCAGTTCAAGAGGCTGCCAATACCTATGCAACGCAACCAATCATAGGGCAAGCTCCAGGTATACCAAGGCCATTGACGATTCATTATAGTAAAGAGGTGTCTCCGCAAGTCTCTTTTGGTCAGAATCCTATCACTATTCAAGTGCCGACTCCTTTTCCCTATAAGGATACCAGAGCCGTGCCTTGGAAATATGATGTGCAAGTCGTTGTAAATGATTTCCAGGACAATCAAATGAAAATCCCATCGGCTATCTCTAGCATATCTAGGATTGGTGGAAGGACTCGGAGTGGTCGTATTTATACACCTGAGGATCTGCGTAAAGACCAAGTGGAGGAAGTGGAAAGAATTCGGAAAGGGAAAGGCAAGATGGGGGAAACTTCTACTGAAAAAGCTTTGAAAGAAAATGAGGAACCAAAAGCAGCACAACAAGAGGTCTATAAGAAAGAAGTGACCGAGGAAGAAGCTTGTGAGTTCTTAAAATGCATAAAGCAAAGTGAATACAGGGTGGTGGATCAACTGAACCGCACCCCTGCAAGAATATCACTCTTATCTTTATTAATGAACTCTGAGCCACACAGGAATGTGCTAATGAAAGTGCTTAATCAAGCCCATGTTTCTCATGACATCACGGTTGACAAATTGGATGGCGTTATCAGCAACATCATAGCAGATAATTACATCACTTTCACCGATGATGAAATACCCAATGAGGGAAGAGGACATAATAAAGCACTTCATATCTCAGTAAAATGTCAAGACCATATCATGGCTAGAGTACTAATAGACAATGGCTCTTCCTTGAATGTGATGCCAAAGTCGACACTCTCCAAATTACCTTTTGATGGGTCACACATGAAATCAAGTGCGATGATAGTAAGGGCATTTGATGGCACAAGGAGAGAAGTCATAGGGGAAATTGAAATACCAATTCAAATTGGTCCTTGCACTTTCAACATACTCTTCCAAGTGATGGACATTGCACCATCATACAGTTGTCTCTTAGGACGACCATGGATTCATTCTGCTGGAGCTGTGCCTTCCACCTTACACCAAAAAGTCAAATTCATAGTTGATAACAAGATGATTACTGTCTTTGGTGAAGAAGACCTACTGGTGAGCAAGCCGCTAGACACCCCTTATATTGAAGCTACAGAAGAGGCTTTGGAGACTGCCTTTCAAGCACTCGAGGTTGTCAATACCATTTATATAAAGGAAGGAGCTCCAATTTCTAAACCGCAGTCGTCTGCTGCATCTGTAATGATGGCTAAAGTTATGCTAGAAGGGGGTTATCAGCATGGAGAAGGGCTGGGCAAGAAACGACAAGGTGCCACAGGACTTTTTCAACCTTTTGAAAACAAAGATAGATTCGGGCTGGGGTACAAACCCACCAAGGCCGATAAAAGGAGGATCATGGAAGAGAAAAAAGAGAAAAGGCTGGCTCGCTTGGAAAATCGAGAACCTAAAGTAGAGGGAGTCCCCATCTGTGATATACGACAAAGCTTTCAGAGCGCAGGAGTTGTGTTCGTAGACCAAGTGACCGCAATTGAAGATGATGATTTTGTCAGTCACGCGGACCTGGTATATGCATGTTCTTCAAATACAAGACTCGACAATTGGGAGATCTTCGAGCTTCCCATAACCTTAGAGTCTCTTTCAAAGTAATTCTGTAGTGCTTTTCCTTTAGCTCTGCCCAAGGCTTTAGGATTTTCATTTGTAAATGGGCTCACATGTTCCCTTTCCAATAACTATTATTAATAAAATACATTTTTGAGTTCTCACATTTTTCATTCCATTAGCTTTCATCCCTCCATTATCATGGCCTTCTATTCATTTCATTTTTCTTGTGTCAACATAACTTATTGCAGATTTGAAAATGACTCTCTTGAAAGTGACAGTGTCAATATCTCATCATATAATTTTGAACACCCTGTTAATCATGCTGATGAGGATAATGAGGATGATTGGGAAACTTCACCTGAGTTAATGAGATTACTTGAACAAGAAGCTAAAGAAATCCAACCCCATCAGGAACCAATTGAATTAATTAATTTGGGGACTGAAAATGATAAGAAAGAAATCAAAATTGGTACCTTGATGAAAGAAGATGAGCGTAACATGTTGATTAAACTCTTGTTTGAATATAGTGATGTCTTTGCATGGTCATACCAAGATATGCCTGGACTAGACACTGACATAGTTGAGCACAAATTGCCACTAAAACCTGGGTACCCTCCGGTTAAGCAAAAGTTGAGACGAATGAAACCTGAGATGTCCCTAAAAATCAGAGATGAAGTAAAAAGACAGTTTGATGCTGGATTTCTTGCAGTTGCAAAATACCCACAATGGGTTGCCAACATTGTTCCTGTCCCAAAGAAAGACGGGAAAGTCCGAATGTGTGTAGACTATCGAGACTTAAATAGGGCTAGCCCTAAAGATGACTTCCCGTTACCTCACATTGATGTTTTGGTGGACAACACTGCTCAGCATTCATTTTTTTCCTTTATGGATGGTTTCTCGGGATATAATCAGATCAAGATGGCACCGGAAGACATGGAGAAGACCACATTCATCACTTTATGGGGCACCTTCTGCTACAAAGTGATGCCTTTTGGTTTAAAAAATGCTGGGGCAACGTATCAAAGAGCTATGGTGACATTGTTCCATGACATGATGCACAAAGAAATAGAAGTTTATGTGGATGATATGATTGCAAAGTCAAAAACAGAAGAAGATCATATAATCAATCTGCAAAAGCTTTTTGAGCGATTGAGGAAGTTCAAACTCAGATTGAATCCTGCAAAATGCACTTTTGGTGTCAGATCAGGCAAACTATTGGGGTTTGTGGTGAGCCAGAAAGGAATAGAAGTTGATCCTGACAAGGTTCGAGCAATACTGGACATGCCGGTCCCTCGCACTGAAAAGGAAGTTCGGGGATTTTTAGGAAGGTTGAATTACATCGCTCGATTCATATTCCAGCTCACAGCAACATGCGAGCCACTCTTCAAGTTGTTACGCAAGAATCAGCCAGTCAAGTGGAATGATGATTGCCAAAGAGCCTTTGAAAAAATCAAGCAGTATTTACAAGAACCCCCAGTTTTGGTGCCTCCAGTGCCAGGGAGACCTCTCATTATGTATTTGACGGTTCTTAACGAGTCTATGGGTTATGTACTGGGGCAGCATGATGATTCCGGTAGGAAAGAACGCGCCATTTATTATTTAAGTAAAAACTTCACTGACTATGAGGCAAAGTACTCATTATTAGAGCGAACTTGTTGCGCTTTGGCATGGGCTGCCCATCGATTGAGGCAATACATGTTGTGTTACACTACTTGGTTGGTGTCCAAAATGGATCCTATCAAGTATATCTTTGAGAAACCCGCTCTCACTGGGAGAATCGCGCGATGGCAAGTTCTATTATCGGAGTATAAAATTATTTATGTCACCCAAAAGGCAATTAAGGGAAGTGCCCTTGCAGATTATCTGGCTAACCAACCCATAGAGGATTATGGGTCGATGCAATGTGAGTTCCCTGATGAAGATATAATGGCTCTGTTTAAAAATGAGGATTCCTCTGAAAAAGAAAAATGGACTATGTGGTTTGATGGAGCCTCTAATGCACTGGGGCACGGCATTGGAGCTATCTTGATCTCCCCTGAAGATAAATTCATCCCAATCACAAGGTTGTGTTTTGACTGTACTAACAATATAGTAGAATGCGAAGCGTGTACTTTGGGTATTCAGGCAGCAATAGAATCAAAAGCGAAGATCTTGGAAGTATATGGGGACTCTGCCTTGGTCATTCATCAACTAAAAAGAGAATGGGAAACCCGTGATGCCAAATTGATCCCATACCATGTTTACATCAAAGAATTGATCGAGCAATTTGATGAAGTCACTTTTCATCATGTTCCTCGAGAAGAAAATCAGTTGGCTGATGCTTTGGCCACACTATCATCAATGTTCCAAGTAAGTCATGAAAGGGACCTACCACTTATAAAAATGGAAAGTCGTGACTGTCCTGTATATTGTCAAGTGGTTGAAGATGAGCCTGATGGGAAGCCGTGGTACCATGACATCAAATGCTTCATCAAGAATAGGGAGTACCCTGCAGGCGCTTCAGAAAATGACAAGAGGACCCTGAGGAGGCTCGTAATGGGTTATTTTCTGAGTGGGGAAATACTTTACAAAAGAAATCATGATATGGTGCTTCTAAGATGTGTTGATGTAATGGAAGCAGAAAAGATTATTGAAGAAGTACATGAGGGCTCCTTTGGAACTCACTCCAATGGACATGCAATGGCAAGGAAAATCCTAAGATCTGGTTATTATTGGTTAACCATGGAAAATGATTGCTTCAATCATGTGAGGAAGTGCCACAAGTGCTAAACATATGCTGATAAGATCAATGCGCCGCCAGTCCCTTTGAATGTCCTAGCAGCACCATGGCCATTTTCCATGTGGGGTATGGATGTCATAGGACCTATTGAACCTAAGGCCTCAAAAGGGCATCGCTTTATCCTTGTCGCGATAGACTACTTCACCAAATGGGTTGAAGCTGCTTCTTATGCCAATGTGACTAGGAATGTGGTGATCAAGTTCATCAAAAGAGAATTGATATGTCGTTATGGTCTACCGAATAAGATCATCACTGACAATGCAACCAACTTGAATAACAAAATGATGAAGGAAATGTGCGAGAATTTCAAGATCCAACATCATAACTCCTCGCCATACCGCCCAAAGATGAATGGGGCTGTTGAGGCAGCAAACAAAAACATCAAGAAGATCATTCAAAAAATGGTTGTGACATAAAAAGTTGGGCTTAAGATCTTCCCTTTTCCTTGCATGGTTATCGCACGTCTGTCCGTACCTTAACTGGGGCAACTCCTTTCTCTTTAGTTTACGGAATGGAAGCCGTACTCCCTATTGAGGTAGAGATCCCTTCATTAAGAGTACTAATGGAGACAAAACTAGAAGAGGCTGAATGGGTCCAAGCTCGACTAGATCAGTTGAATCTTATTGAAGGTAAAAGATTAACTGCACTGTGTTTTGGCCAGTTATATCAAAGGAGGCTTATGAAAGCCTATGCAAAAAAAGTGCGCCCTCGACAATTTCAAGAAGGAGACTTAGTGCTCAAAAAGATCCTGCCAATGCAAAAAGATCACCGTGGAAAATGGGCTCCAAATTATGAAGGACCTTATGTCGTGAAGAAGGCTTTCTCTGGAGGGTCCTTGATTCTAACAAGAATGGATGGTGAAGATCTACCACTTCCTGTAAATTCGGACGCAGTCAAGAAATATTATGCATAAAAGCACTACTTGTCAAAAATAAAAATAAAAAAACAAAAAAAGAAAAAAAGAGAAAAACATGGCTCGCTAGGTGGAAAACCTGGAAAGGCTACCTAGGCAAAAGTTAGAGCGACCTGGTAGGTTGAAAACTCGAAAGAGCGACCTAGGCAAAAGTTAAGGTCCAAAATAAAATGACAATAGTGCTTGATATGACAAAGGAAGTGAGACCTGAGCGGTTGAATCTCCATGCCAGGGAGGAGAAAATCTCTGCTTTAGAGCAAACTAAGTTTCCATATTGGGGCAGGCCAAATGATCTCAACTGGGGCAATCAAAGTCTTCATAGGTTGGTTAACGGGTGTTCAAAATCGGGTATACAGAGGATTGACGCTGATTACGATAAAGGGTTTCATTGGAAGAGCTGAAGACCTTTGCCCTTATCATCCCTCTGTAAATTTCATGTTGATGACCACAATAATACTTTCTTTTCACCATTCCCATTTCAATACAATATCGTCATGTTTTTACCTTTGCCTCTTCTTTGACTTAATATGCATTTTTCTAATAATCATATATTGGAATGTGAAATGTGACATTGATGTCCGAGCATTAAGAATTGCTAATGATTTGAAAGGTATGGAAAACACAATGATTCCTGATAAGAGTGTTGATAAAAGAGAAAGGACAACCAGGTCACCTCAAGGGTCATCTAAAGAGTTTTCCTATTGCTTTTGTGTGTCACATCTACTGCACACTTCAAGGGTCATTCTGGTTGGACATTTCAACCATCGGCTGAATAGACAAATGAAAGGATGCCATTAAATCCTATTCCAGTTCATCTTTGAAAATGATTGCAATCATGTCCTCAAGGGTCGTGGAGACAAAAACAAAAAAAAAATAAAAATAAAACAAAAAAATTTCATACTCTCATACATTTGAAGCATACATTGCATAGTGCATTTGTTCTCATTTTGCTAGCCTCGATCTACAAAGGTCCAAATTGTTGTTTCCTTTTCTGGGTCCCCGTACCCATTGTTTTATGTTTTTGGGTCCCCGTACCCATTGCTTTTAAGTTTTTGTTAAGCTTCAGTGGATACCTGACTCCGTAAGCTTTTTACCTTTTGGGTCCTCGTACCCATTGTTTGTTTTTGGGTCCCCGTACCCATTGCCTTTAAGTTTTTTGTTAAGTTTCAACGGATACCCGACTCCGTAAGCTTCTTATGTTATTTTTGTTAAGCTTCAGCGGATACCTGATTCCGCAAGCTTTTTACCTTTTGGGTCCTCGTACCCGTTGTTTTTGGGTCCTCGTACCCCTTGCTTCTTTGTTTTTGTTAAGCTTCAACGGATACCCGACTTCGTAAGCTTCTTTTTGTTTCTGTTAAGCTTCAACGGATATCCGACTCCGTAAGCTTCTTACCTTGTTTTCATTAAGCTTCAGCGGATATCTGACTCCGCAAGCCTTTTACCTTTTTCGGGTCCCCGCACCCGTTGTTTTTGGGTCCTCGTACCCATTGCCTTTAAGTTTTTTGTTAAGCTTCAACGGATACCCGACTCCGTAAGCTTCTTACCTTGTTTTTGTTAAGCTTCAGTGGATACCTGATTCCGCAAGCTTTTTACCTTTTGGGTCCTCGTACCTATTGTTTTTGGGTCCTCGTACCCATTGCCTTTAAGTTTTCTGTTAAGCTTCAACGGATACCCGACTCCGTAAGCTTCTTACCTTATTTTTGTTAAGCTTCAGCGGATATCTGATTCCGCAAGCTTTTTACCTTTTGGGTCCTCGTACCTGTTGTTTTTGGTTCCTCGTACCCATTGCCTTTAAGTTTTCTGTTGAGCTTCAACGGATACCCGACTCAGTAAGCTTCTTACCTTGTTTATGTTAAGTTTCAGCGGATACCTGACTCCGCAAGCTTTTGGGTCCCCACACCCATTGTTTTATGTTATCGGGTCCTCGTATCCATTGCTTTTAAGTTTTCTGTTAAGTTTCAGCGGACACTTGAATCCGCAAGTTTTTACCTTTTCATGGATAAAATTGAATCAATTCCTTTGTTTTTCATTTATTCTAAATGTAAAACAAAGGGGGGCAGCTGTTGATACCCAATTTTATCCATTTTCTTTTTATTTTTGTTTTATTTTATTTTATTTAATTTCCTTCTTTTAAAAAAGAAAAAAAAAGAGAAAAAAATAAAAATAAAAAAAGCTTTGTGCGGGTCAACCCATGACCCAAATCTCCATCTCAACTTTTCTCTTTCCCCTTCCTGCTGCTGCCACCGAACCATCAATAGCTTGCATTGATTTGGATTAAAGCTTCTATCAGTTTTCGTTTCCATTGGTTTTCCAATCATCATTGAGGAGCATTATTTCTGCCTGTTTGCATTTCAAAACGTAAAAGCAAATTGATTGTGAATGGAACCACAAGGCAAGAATAAAAAGGGGAATCATTCGGAAGAAAAGGGGATCACAAACTGAAAATCACACTTCAGTAGCCAAAAAAAAGCTGCTCACTCCCATCTTTAATTTTCAATTCGTTCATCTTCATATTCATCTTCCATCTACGTGAACCACCATCTCCAACAGCTCCTCTATCCCACCAAGCCCATCATCTTCATCACTTCCTGCCACCCTTCTTCAAGCTCATCTCCCACAACCACAACCCACGTAAAACCGTGACCAGCCTCCCCAAACGCACCAGCCGTGACCACCCAACACCGTTTGGCCCCCAAACGCGCCAGTCCGATGCTGCGCTGGTCCAAGACGTCCAGAACTGCGCGCACGGTCGCACCCCCACCGTGTTCTACATCCAGCACCGTCGTCCACAGCCTGCGCACCGCCGGAGCTCCACCGCATCCTGGATCTCCACTGTGTGCGATCCCACACTGCCGTCGCTCCCTAGGACCAGATCCGTTGCCACCGAAGCCATTTCCTCTTCGCAGAACCCGTGCCACATCGGAGCCCAGCTGAACCACCCGAACCGCGTCGGACCCCAGCCTCGTCCCGCACCGGCTCGACGAACCCATAAGCCGCCGTTCCTCTGCTGTCTTCGGCGCCACCGTTCTGCTGGGAAAGTGAGTTTTCCCCTTCTCAATTTCTTTCTAGGAAGACAGGAGCCCTTTTTCTTTGCATTCTTTGTTTCCCTGTAGCCCGTTTGGTGTATTTACTATTTTTTTTTTTTTTGGTTAGATGAACCATGATCATCTTGGGCCAGTAGCCCATGTCTTAACAAAAAAAAAAATACAAAAAAATGGAATATCACAATATTTGAACTTAATTGTTAATAGTACTTAGGATTAGTTCTTGTTTAATAATATTTACTTAATGGTATGTTTTATAATTAACTAAAAACATAAAAACAAAAATGAAGAAAATTTAAAAAATAACAATAAAAATAAAAAGTGATAAAAGTGGGTTTGATTTGATTATTTTTTTAAAAAATTGATTATCTTATTTGTTGCTATGATTATTGTACTGGTTAACATGTAATTTTAATTTAATCATTTTTTTGTGTACATTAAACATTTTAATTTAATTATTTTCTGTATTAATCAAATAATTTTTAAACTGCCTATGACGAAAAAATTGGGAGAGGATCGGAGTCCCGATCAGATTACACTCTTCCCGATAATCTTGAGGCTTTATATTGGATTTTGCCAGGAGCGCCGGCGAAGTCTAATCCCCACATAAAAATTAAAATAATTATGTAAATTAAAATATAATTTTTTTAAATAAACCAAAAAAAACTTTTCTTTTTGTAAAATAAAGTATTCAAATAAAAGTGAACAAATTCATATAGTTTTAACATTATGATTGTGGTGAATTAAAACTTTATTTTTCATGAAGACATTTTCTAGAAATTAATACAAAAATCTCATTGTGCCTAAAAATATTCTTCTCCTTAATTACAAAAGAGATTTTATTTGGCCATTTACTTAAAAAAAAAAACTTTCTCTTACTTCAAACAAATTTCTTTGAATTAAAATTATTCATTGAAATTTTTTTTATTTGGCCATTTATTTTAAAAATTACTTCTCTTCAAAAGATAAAATTTTAATTCACCACTTTTATACAATATGTTATAGACTTAGAATTTGTTCTAAAATAATGGCTATTTAGCCATCCATTCCATGTCTTAGTCATTTATCATATTTGATATTATGTTTGACAAAATGGGACATGTCAAAATAAAAAAATAAAAAATTCTTTTCTTTTAATCAGTTAAGGACCAATTAAATTAATCTTGCAAATAACATTAGATTAAATAGGTAACCGTTCTTAGAACGGACGGTGTAGGGTGCTAACACCTTCCCTACCCGTAATCAACCCCCGAACCTCAAACTCTGAAACGTAGACCATCTTTTAGGTGTCCAATTGCGCCATTCCATTTAATGGATAAAGCGATTGGTGGCGACTCCTAACACTCCGAGGTCCATTCCTCCTTTTATTCTTTTTATTTTCGCGACGCCCTCCGGGACGATTGCGACAATATTTACATTAAAATAAGGGTTCCCATGATAAAGCCTACTTTGGATAATATTTAAGTCTCCTATATAGTAAATACAAGCTCTATCTAGGTCCACGTGCCACACTTCCGGTCCTCCGCGAAACTGTAATTTCATATACCCTAGGAAACTAGGCATCGTCATCTTCTCAAAATTCGGCTTCCTCCACAGGATTCTGCTCTTCTTCACCTTCTTGTTCAAGTCCTTGCTCAACGTCTTTACAGATATAAATATAGTACAAAATAGGCATACAAAGAGGTGAGATCACCTACGCTAATACCAACATGGTAGCATGGAGATAAACACATACAATATATCATACAGATACATCCTACCATAATTATAATCATGCCATCAACATTATTTATCATCACACCGATATGAAATAAACAATATTTATGATAATGCCTTTAACATTTCTCAATCATTCAACAATTCAAATATCACACCGATATCAATAATCAATAATTATGCATGTGCACATAGACTCAATTTCCTACTCCATGGAGCTAGAACTCAGGCCGGAGAGAGTAATCGAAAAGATCTATCTGTACCAACATGCCTTAGACCACGTGCTATAATTTGCACATCTAGCATATACATAACAGTCTTTATCAGATATTGATTAAGAATAAGTGTCTCGGTCAGGATCATTAGTGTGTTGCATCGGTCAAACCCACGGTACAGAAGAGCTACCAACTGCCCATTATAGGCAACCCGCACCCCAATGCCCCCAAAGTTAACGAGTGACTTACACTACGCATATCGCACCCACTCAAGAGGTGTATTTTCTCCTAGGCAATTAGTCTCATACAGTCCATTGGACCTTTTCAATGCATGTACAATGCACCATTCACAGTTCAAATTCATTATCTCATGGGTTCACACATTGACCCAACAGCATCTTTACTGTATTTTTATCGCGTAATCATATTTTGGCATTTTCTCAATCGCGCAACAATTCTGTCACATTTTCAAATTGCGTATTGATTTCTCAACGTAATCTCAATCGCGTAAAATATTTCTCACACGTTTTAAATCAAAAATATGATTTTTCTCATTTAATACTAAAAATTGACTTTATTTTCATTATTTGCATAATAATCCCTCTATAAAATAATATTTACGTTATGATCCTCATTTAAATAATAATTTCATAATAGTTTCTCATAAAATAATATTTATAAGATAGTCCCTCTTTTAGAAAATATTTGTAATATAACCCTCTTTTCAAAAATATTTACAATATAGTCCCTCTAAAAATAATAATTACAATATAGCCCCTCTAAAAATTAGTATTTCTACTGTTTCCCAAAAAATGGTAATTCTTTGCTTAACGTTAGATATTACAACTCAAATTTTCCTAACGCGCTTCCAAACCCATAGGATGAGCTATACGTTAGGAAACTTCAAGTATTGACATCTATTTTTTTTTCATAACCTAATTATTTAATTACATCATTTTGTTTTCTAAAATGTATTTTGCTTGCTACTAAATTCAAACTCTTTCAAAATGCTTTCCTTCTCAATTAAACCTTTAAATCTACACTTAATAAAATAATTTAGTTCTACACTATGAAAAATGGCATGTTGGCCAAATTTTCATTCTTGCTTCAAAACTCATTATAATTCATTTTCTAACACCCTAAATCCTTGTAAAACATCTTAATTAATTTTAGTGTCATGGAACCTTTAATCCTCAATTTGAAATCATCATTTTAGAACTCTTGGTCCTCTTGAACCTAATGAGGCCGTGTGCCTCTAAGCACTTTGGAGCTCTCATATAATCTTTCCAACATGTTGTTCACATCCTAGATTACACATACTTTTGCATGCTTCCAAAATTATACATACAAGCATATTCAAAGCTATAGTCATACCATCACACATGCAATCATAAACACAAAATCATAAACACCATAATCACAAACAAAGAAGCATCAAACAACAAGTGAATAAACCCTTATGGGTTTTTCACCACACAAAACCATCTCCTCACCACCAACACTTAGTTGGTGAGGTAAATCTCCCTCTTACCTGTTGAAGACAAGATCTTCAAACTCCTTCCTCCTCTTGATTTTCGTGTGAACCAAACAAAATCCTAAAAATTCTTAAACAATTATCAAAGTCATAATCAAGGCTTAATAACAAAGAACAATGGAACAATCATGGTCTAGAAAATCAAAAACTCAACTTAGAACCATAAAATCAAAAGTTGGGGTGTTACAACTATGATATTGAAGGTATGTTACCTCTTCACTTATAATCATGTATGATCACCCAAAAATAAGAATCTCATCCTCATTAACAAAGTTATGAGAAACAATGATGCTAATTACTACAATAACTAGCATGCCAATTGATTTACATTCATAGCCATAAGTGTGAAATACAATGACGCCAATCATTGCAATAGATGGCATACTAATTGAATTACATCAATCTTCTCAAATATGAACAACAATGATGCTAAATATCACAATAAATCACCTATTAATTCATTTACATTCACTACACAAACATTTCATTAAATACTCCTATTAGAGTCTCATCATCCACTAAGAAGTATAAAAGAAAAACCTACACCAATAGTCAATTCCACTGTGTGAAATAACACTTTTTGTTCATGTCTGGAAGTCACGCCTCGGTGTAGCACTTCCATGCCGCAGTGCCTAGCTCTTTGTCCACTCATGCCTCGGCGTTGCTCTCAATCACACCACGGCGCAAGTAGCTTCTGCAAAATTCTACAGATGTGGGTACTGTCCCATTGGAACAAAACCTTCCTCCAAGCACTCAACACTCAAATCCAAGTGATTTCCAACATCAAATGAGATCCATTAACACAGTGTAACTCTATACAACATTAATTTCACTCAACAAGGAATCCTGAATCATTCACCCACTTAAAAACCTAAAACCCCACTTTTAACTCAAATGAAGTCATAAATGTTTAAGACTTGAACAATCCATTACCAAGCATACAACAACTACAACCAAGCCATACTCAAGATCTACATCAAGAAATAGGCCTAGAACACACAAAACCACACTCATAACCCAATACTCACATCAAACCATTATATGAACAAGATGGAGAAAGGAAAAGAAAGTGCCAAGAACAAGTTTCCCCTACCTTTATTGGCCAGAAATAAAGTCACTAAGAAGCTTTGCTCATTCTCTATCTTCTTCTTCCTCTATGGTTGATCCTCCCCTTTGGTCTTCGTTCTTTCCTTTTCCTTTGCCTTTGCCTACTACAACCGAGACAAGAAATGAGAATGAGATGAACAATATCTCATTTTCGGTGCCTAAATAGTCAAGGCAATTGAAATAAAGAGAGACGTATGCTCTTTGGTTACTTAAGTGACTTCTACAATTCTCGATCTGTTAAGAACACTTAGATTTCACCAAATCCTTTTTTTCTAACTTCCAACAAGTTTAAAATAAATCTTAAGATTCATAAAAAATCTTGTTTCATCATTTTCATATTTTTTTTATATCTGCTAGTAGTCAATCCAACATTAAATCACACACTCACTATGTTTAAAAATACCAAATCAACTACAATTAACCTCATGTTTTAACTATACCATCTTCCACACATTTGTGACTTAGAAACAAATTCTCGACATTTATTTTCATTAACTAAGCAGTTTAAGTCATTCTCAGGGCTAGTAACAATTATTTTTCACATATAGTTGTTATCACCCAAAAAATAAATTCAAAAGAGTAAGCTGATATAGCGGCTAGCTGAGAGTGATTAGGCGAAGGAGGATAAAGTCGATGAGTAGAGGCGCACTCGGCTAAAGGTGGGTTGGGCCTTGCTGTTAGTGGGCTAGCATTGAAACAATAAAAAGCTGAAGCATAATGGGTTGCAGGTTGATGGAAGGCTAAGAACTGAAACTGTTACCAATGGATGCCACAAAACATGCCGAGAAAATAGGAGTTAAGCTATTGAGGGGTAGCCCTTATGGCCAAAACGGTTAAGAGACGTGGGTAGGCTAGCCGTGGGTTAGTCACTTGTTTTTAGGAGTTCTAGCCAGTAAGGTTAGCTATGGCGGGGGTTAGATTTTATCTATAAATACCACTTGTACTAATTGAAAATCCAAACGGATCACGATCAATACAACTTTTAAGCTTTGCTTATTTTGCTTAACTTTTCAGCCCTTTATTATATTACTTTTACTTTGTGCAATTTATTTTCCACAAGCTTATTTCCTAGCCGATTACAACTTTAACCTCAAATTCTTAGACTTCTTAAGTTCACCTTAATACCAAACGCTTTCTTTAGTGAGTTTGGGAACCCTTGCTAAAGGTTGGATTTTGCCTTTAGTTCAAATCGCCTATTTCTTATGAAAATCCATACGTGCTCATCGACTGAATTCTTATTCGGCTGATAAATTTATTTCACATGTAAACAAATTTGGCACGCCCGGTGGGACACTCTAAGGTGAGCAAATTGAAAAGTTTACATCTCCTAGTTTAGATCACTATTGGCGTATGCACCTAAGGTCTGGTAAAAACCTTAGCAGTATGGATACAAGTCAACCTAGTAAGAAGAACAGGGGTAGAAAGACTTCAGAGGGAAGGGCCCAGCCTACTCTGGGAATGCCCGCTTCACCGTAGCCAGTGGGTACTCCCACACCTTCCACCATAACTACTGTTGGGAATTGCGGATCAAAATATCTCGCAGCGGAATAATAGGATTCCCATACAGGATCCATGCGAAAAGTCCATAATCTGAGTTTTTTTTTTTAAATTACCTCTTGAAGCGTGATAAACACAAGCGAGGTGAATCACCAACACCGTAATAGCAATGATGTTTCTGCGGTATCCACACGAACAGACTTGCAAAAGGAGTCACGCCTCTATTTCGCGGTGCTAGCTGCGAATAGAAGAGAAGAACTTTTCACTGTCTCTCACTCACTTTCTTAGGTGCGGCTAGGGTTGTGATGTAACATCTATAGCAGCCCCCTTAATAGTACTATTTATAATAGTGGCTGCCTTAAGTGAGTGTGAGCAGTAGCAAGGTAAGCTGTGCAACCCTAAAACCCATCTGTCATGAGTTAGGCCCACAATTGAATTCGAGTCCAACTTGGATCCTTATTGCTCCAATTTAGTATGTTCTAAGTGTGCGACCCTGCAGGTTCTCATGACGTTGGTAGTAATATTAAAATCTCATTTTAATATTACAAACAGTGAGTGGTATCTAGCAACACATCACTGCTACCCAAGTAATGAGAATGTCAGTGATTTGACATAACCTATCCATGATCAATGTTTCCGTGTAGTTTAGTCCCTTTGTCCAGATATCCAGTTGAACATAAGGCATGGAACGTGTCACCCTTGTTTAATTCAATCTTCGGTTTCCGATTCCCGAGTAGACATAGTAATAACAAATGAGATCAATATCTCATATTGACTCATTTGAGCATGGCCATGCATTTCATAGTCTCACTCAATCGGGGGGCCCGAAGATATCACTCTGTTATGTAGGAGGGACAAATCCCATCTAGGTCACTCACATTCCTCCACATGCATCGCAATATGTCTAATAACCAACTTTATAATCATCTTGTTACGTATGATGTTTGATGGCATTTAAAACACACAACTTCTCATGTAGGAATCGTAGTGATTTCGGTCAAAGAACCACATACACCATTATCACTATGAGAATCGCTTATGACACTCACGTAACGATCCACGTAGCATTCTCATGGCGGGTCCGTCCAATACATCATTACTCTAATATGTATCCATGTGTAGACTTGATATCTCATATCCATGACCCGTGAGATGTGGTCATCGATCCACGCACATACTAGTCTCAATGCATTATTGTTGTCCTAATTAACAATAATACTTGACTAGGGACATTTAAGAATAGTATTTTATCCAATAGGATCTCACCATCAAGTCATCCACTTGATGTCCTATGGTATCAAACTTACTATTCTAAGGACTTTATTATGTCTATCAAAAAGAACACAATAAATGAAATGCCTCATATATCAAAAATAGCATAATATAATGTATGTTAATACAAACAAAATGTATTGGCCACTAGGGCATACACCAACAACTGCTACCCCAGCAGTAGAGCTCTCTGATCACCCTCAGCCGACAGTAATGACCACTTCATTTATTTGGGACCAAATTGATCAAGGGATGAATGACTTGATGTATCATATGTCAAGGTAACTTTCGGAGATCGTGAAAACCATGGTGCATAATGAGCTATATGTTGTTAAAGAGGTTGAGAAAAAATAATCCAATGTAGGTGAGGCTTCGGCCTACTCAGCTATCGCGGGACCTTCTGCTGGTGGACAGAGTCAAGAAGGACCACAATCTACGGTCCAGCTTAGTCTGGGCATGCTGCAGGTAGTCCCCATGTTCCAGCCTCCTCACCCTGACAGTGGTATCCAGTCGAGCTTGCAATATGGGCAAGTACAAGTACCCAGGAGACCCCCCAGATAACAGGAACAATTGGCTTGCTGTATCTGGTGCCTAACACTTCTGTGATAGGTGCTAGTGCACAGGTGGCCGTAACTGGCGGTACCATTTTCTCGGCTGCTCCGGGTCCTCCCAGGTATATTCTTGATTATGTGGGAAAGTTACCCTGGTCCAACATCCCTCCTACTCCAATAGGTACCCTTGAGGGGTTTCCTTATGGGCAATCTATTCCTGTGAGAATCGATCAGCCATGGGTTAATGTACCTCAGGTGGCCCCAATTCAGCCGATTGCTCAGCCATGGGTGAATAATCCTCCATATCCAGGCTATAACCAGGGGGCAATTCCCATCCAAGATCAGCAATATCTGGTGCCCCATCAACTAGGGGGTGCTCTTGTTAGGCTAATGAGGCCTGTTCAGCCACCAGCGCCAAATTATCCGAGTGACAGAGCTCCTCAGCTGATAGACCCAGAAATGATAGCCGAGACCATGAGGAGGCATTTTGGAATCCAGCTAAGATTGCTGGACAGGCCTGTGTATAAAAAGCCCTATCCTGAGTGGGTAGATAGGATGATGCCTTTGCCTAGAGGGTTTAAGACTCCTAACTTTACCACTTTCTCAAGGGAGGATGGTAAATCCACTATGGAACACATCGGCAGGTTCACTGCCCAATACGGGGAGGCAAACCAGAATGAGTTCTATAAGCTCCAACTGTTCCCTTTGTCTTTGACTGGGGTGACTTTTACTTGGTATTCTTCCTTAGCCCCTAACTCCATACAAAACTGGACTGACATGGAGCGTTACTTTCATGATAGATTCTATATGCCTCAGCCAGATGTGACTGTGGCTGACATGATGAATCTAAGGCAATTGGTGGATGAACCAGTAGCTGATTTCTTGGAGAGATTCAGGAAATTAAGAAGCAAGTGTGTCGTGCAGCTGCCTGAGGCTGAATATGCTTCTATGGTTGTTAGTAACATGCACCCTCAGCTCAGGGAAAAGTTAGTAGGACAAGATTGCACTGACCTGAGTCAGTTGGCTTCCAGGGCTTCCAGAATTGAACAGTACATCCTAGAAAAAGAAAGAAAAAGGTCTAACAAGAACATGGGGTCTCATCTAATTAGTGTAATTGATGTTGAAGATCCAGACTATCTGTCAGATGAGTCAGTCGAGCAATCAGCAGATATCATGGCTGCAAAGATAGTGAGAGGAAAACCATATTCATGCCCAGCTTTAAGACCCCCCAAAGGAAAGGAGGTCCAAACTCTAGAGAGTAGGGTCGACCATCCATTTGACATTTCCAAGGCAGATCAAATATTTGATTATCTCCTGAAGGATCAACAGATTAGACTGAATGAAGGACACCAAATTCCCCCAGCCGAGGAGTTGAAGGGAAAGAAATATTTTAAGTGGCATAATTCTTACACTCATGCTACCATCAACTGTATAGTGTTCAGAAAGGCTATACAAAAAGCCATGAAAGAAGGAAGGTTTAAACTAGCCGAAAAGGAGATGACTGTCATTACAGATCCATTTCCTTTAGTTGGGGTTAATATGGTTTCCTTCTCTGGGGAGACAGTATCTGGCTCACCATCTAAAAGATGGAAACAGCTAATACGTCGCCAGTGGAGACAAAGGGGAGTGTATGATAAGCTAAATGGGGCTAGGAAAGCTCTAGCTGTGTCTGATCAGTCCAAAAGAATAGATCAGAAACCATCTGTGTTCGATAGACTAAAGAGACCCCAGGTAAATAATGAATATGTCAAGAAAGATACACCGGCCGAATACAATAGGGCCACAATGTTCGGCATGTTGGAGAGGAATCAGCCAAGGAGACAGGCTGAAGTCAAACAACATTTGGCAGACTGTGATGTATACAGAGGCCCGAATGGGAAGACCATTCTGGTCCCCAAGGATAGAATAGATGAGGTTAAGCCCAGGGTCTTTGGTAGATTGGATTTTTTAGGCGTGAGAAAGGATTTTGAAGGGACAAGAAAGCCTACAATCAAGTCTGGGGAAGCAACAAAGAAGGTTCCAGGAAGAAACGTAGGAAGAAATGTAGCCGGTAAGTATAATGATACTTTAGTTGATGCAAGGCTACCCATGATGGATGAGACTCCTATACCAGACAAGGGTAAAAGAGTAGCTCGTTTCAGTGTGGAAAAGGGCATGACTACATTAAAGATTACTGTAAAGAATGAGGAAGTTATTAGGCCCCAACGTATGGTTAAACCACCAGCCGAGGTGGAAAAAGGACATTGGTTCATTAACAAATATGCAAAAGGGAAAGATCTTGTGGTAAAGGAACCAGGGGTGATGACTAGAACTCAAAAAAGAAGGGCCCGGAGGAATAAATCAGTACAGCGAATGAAACAAACCTTGGCCATGTTAGCCGAGGCAAAAAGAACTAATCGTGCTGAGATTAAATCTTCTAGGGTGGTTGAGATTCTAGAGGTTGCTTTTGGGCAACCAAAGGAAGAAACAACTGCTGAAGAGAGAAAGCAGGAGCCAGTGCAGTCAGGAAGCTGAGATTATCTTGGAAAGGAAGAGTAGGATATCCAAGAGATGATTAATGAGTTGGAGAAACTGAATTGGAAGAGGAACCAGTCATAACAGTAGAAGAACAAGTTCTTCTAACAGTCGAGGAAATGAAAGAGGAACTCGGGTCTGATCTTCTATTAGAAGATTTTGTGTTGAATTCCACACTAGGGGAAGATGGAGATCACCCCTCAGCTGAAACTAACGTGGTGGGGTTGATTCCTAGAGAGTTCTTGGCTCGGCAGAAGCAACCCAAGAAATTGGAAGGTGATGTGGTTGCTAAGGAAGTTGAATGGGTTGTGTTAACTCCCATTTCAGAAGAACCCAAAATGGAATTCCCTAAACCAGTGAGGGAGATGACCAAGCATCTGAAGCCCTTATACATCAGGGCTCAGGTTAATGGTAAGACTATTAATCGAGTCTTGGTGGATGGAGGAGCAGTGTTAAACATAATGCCTTCAGCTACAATAAAGAAGCTGGGTAGATCTAAGCAGGATTTGATTCCCACGAATATGAAAATGACCAATTTTACAGGGGATGCCACGACTGCCTTAGGGATTTTGGTAGCCAATATCACTGTGGGGAGCAAAACTTTGAGCTCTGCCTTCTTTGTGGTAGACTCTAAGTCCACTTACTCCATGTTGCTGGGAAGGGATTGGATTCATTCCAATCAGTGTGTGCCTTCCACTTTGCACCAGATGCTAATGTTTTGGGATGGGGATAAGGTAGAGTCAGTGTCAGTCGATAAGAATCCATTTACGGTTGACATCAAGATGGTTGAGTCTATATTCTATTCACCCCAGCTGGAGCCTATTACTATCCCTGAAGGATATGAAGAAGGATCATGGGAGTCTTGTAACCTGACTGCCGATGACTTTACTGTCAATATCCAGGCCGATTTACGGCCTTTGCAGTTGTGTTTAGATGAATAACAAGGCCCAAGTAATTGAAGACTTGAGACACAGGCTGACATCCTTGGAAGTTGAACATAGGATTCGTACAGCCATGTCTATGGAGTTGGAGGAGATAGTGGAAGAAGAATGTTCGGCTGATACGCCTCGGGGGCATGAACTTGAAGAGAGGTGGGAGTCCCCAGTCAGCAGGAAGATCCCTACCTTTTCAGCTGAAGATCCTTTGTTGGATATCAACCTAGGGACTGAACAGGAACCGAGAATGACAAGAATAAGTAGCTTGTTGAGCGAGGAAGAATGAAATCAAATGACTGATTTAATAAAGACGTACAAAGATTGCTTTGCATGGGACTACCATGAGATGCCAGGCCTTTCTAGAGAATTGGTGGAGCATCGGTTGCTGATCAAAGAAGGATTTAAGCCTCATAAGTAGGCTGCTGGAAGATTCAATCCAGAGTTAATACCCAAAATTAAGGAAGAGATGGAACGACTACTTAAAGCAGGTTTTATTCGTACGGTCAGATATGTAGAATGGTTGTCGAACATAGTCCCTATAATCAAGAAAAGTGGGAAGGTTAGGATTTGTACTGACTATAGAAATTTGAATCTTGCCACTCCCAAAGATGAGCATGTAATGCCTATAGCTGACATGCTTGTCGATTCCGTAGCCAAAAACGGCATTTTAACATTAATGGATGGGTATTCTGGGTATAATCAAATTTTCATAGCCAAAGAAGATGTCCATAAGACAGCCTTCAGGTGTCCTGGCGCCATTGGGATATTAAAATGGCTAATCATGCCGTTTGGATTGAAAAATGCTGGCGCCACATACCAAAGAGCCATGAATGCTATTTTCTATGAGTTAATAAGAAAAAACATGGAAGTATATATTGATGATGTCATAGTGAAATCCCATTATTTTAACTAACATCTAGCCGATTTAGACCAAGCTCTTAAGAGGATGAGGCATCATAATTTAAAAATGAATCCTGCCAAGTGCTCTTTTGGAGTATCGGTTGGGAACTTTTTGGGTTTTTTGGTTCATAAGCATGGGATCGAAGTTGATAAAAATAAAACCAAAATCGTATTAGATGCGAGAGCCCCTCAGAATAAATTACAGAGCTTGATTGGTAAAATTAACTTTCTGAGAAGGTTTATTTCAAATTCAGCCGGTAAACAGAAAGCTTTCTCCCTATTACTGAAATTAAAAGATGTTGATGAATTGGTATGGGGAGAAGAACAACAACTTGCATTTGATCAAATAAAGCAATGTTTGGCTAGCCCCCCAGTGTTAGTTCCCCCAGTGTTAGGAGTCCACTGAAATTATATATATCGACTGCCCTAGTATCAATCGGCTGCCTGTTGGCACAGGATGATGAAGATGGGAACGAAAGATCTATCTATTATCTTAGCTGATTGCTTAATAACCCCAAAACTAGATATACTCTCATAGAAAAGCTATGCTTGTCTCTTTTTCATGCTTGTACGAAGCTGGAATATTACCTCTTACCAAGGGAGGTTCAAGTAGTATGCAAAATTGACATAGTAAAATACTTTTTACATAGGCCTATTTTGCAAGGACGATTAATGAGGTGGGCCATTAAGCTAAGTGCATATGCATTGAAGTATGTGCCTCTAAAGGCGATGAAAGGCCAAGCTTTAGCTGATTTCTTGGCTTAGCATCCTTGTGTAGATGTTATAGATCCTTTAGCTGAGGTGAGCCATTATGTTAACTTGAGACCTTGGGTATTAACTTTTGATGGATCCAGAACTAATAAGGGTGCTGGGGCTGGAATCACAATTACAAGTCCTGTTGAAGAAAGTTGGAAGTTTATGCATCAGTTGAGGATAGGATGTTTGAACAACCAAGCTGAATACGAGGCTTTAATATTAGGGTTAAAAATCTTATTGTCTATGAAAACCAAATACATCCAGGTTATGGGAGATTCCCAATTAGTTATAAAACAGCTAGCTGGGGATTATAAATGCACTAACCCGAATTTGGTAGAATGTCATGAAATGACTAGCAATTTGTTAAAACAGTTTGCCGATGTAGTGATAATGCATATACCCAGAAGGTATAACAAAGAAGCAAATGATTTGGCACAACATGCTTCTGGTTATAAGGAAACCTTTGAAGATGTTCAGCCCGTAGATAATCCACTCAAGGAGTTCCTTATTGGAGAAGTAGATACAATTGATGATTGGAGAGTTGAGCTAACAAAGTATTTGCAAGATCCTTCTTCTTCTTCCACTTTCCAAATGAGTCAAAAGGCCTTAAAATATACCTTGGTGGATGAAGAACTACATAAGAGAGGATTGGAGGGAATTTTGTTAAAATGTCCTAGCAAAACCGAGACTATGAAACTCATGGGGGAAGCACATGAAGGGATATATGGTTCACATAGGTCGGGATCTGTGATGCATTGGCTAATACATAGGTATGGATATTATTGGCCAACCATCAGTGCAGATTACCATGCTTATGCCAAAGGGTGTGAAGAGTGTCAAAAGCATGGGCCAATCCAGAGGATCCCAACCGAGGAGATGCATTCTATTGTTAAGCCTTGGCCATTCCGAGGATGGACAATGGATCTGATTGGAAAAATATGCCCTTCATCTTCCAAAAAACACTCATTCATTATTATTACCACTGACTATTTTACCAAGTGGGTGGAAGCCCAGTCGATGGTTAATGTTACCTAAGTTGATGTTATCAGGTTTATTAAAAATGAAATTATCTATCGGTATGGCATTCCAGAAACCATTACAACAGATCAGGGCACAATGTTCATGGGAGAAAAGACAGTTGCTTTTGCACAAGAATATGGGATCAAGTTGATCCAGTCTTCACCTTATTATGCACAGGAAAATGGTCAAGCCGAGGCTACAAACAAAATACTGATCAGCTTGATTAAGAAGACCATAGAAGACAAACCTAAAAGATGGCATGAAGCGTTAGCCGAAGTACTATGGGCTTACAAAAATTCTAAGTCTACCACGACGGGGTTTACCCCTTATCGGCTGACTTATGGTCAAGATGCTGTGTTACCATTGGAAATTAATGTAAAATCATTAAGGGTAGCCAAACAGCATTGCCTGACTATGGATGAGTACCAGCAAGCCATGTTCATGGAGCTGGAATCGGCTGATGAGGACAAGTTAATGGCTTTGGAAAATTTTTGAAAGAATAAAGAGAAAGTGGCCAAGGCATATAATAAACATGTCAAAACTAAAAGTTTTGTCGAAGGGGATTTAGTTTGGAAAGCCGTTTTGCCTTTAGGGGCTAAAGACCCAAAGTTAGGAAAGTGGTCACCAAACTGGGAAGGACCTTATATAATTAGTCAAGTTATGATTAATAAAGCTTATCCTCTAGTTAACATGCATGGTGAAAAAATGGTGAGAAACATAAATGGGAAGTATCTAAAAAACTATTATCCCTCGATTTGGGATAATTAAAGGAAAAAGAGTTAGTTCAAAGTATTGGCTACAAGCCAGCCAATTAGCTTTTTCAAATTAAGACTTAAAAGTTAAACATAATTGAAAAAGGTAACAGTTTAAGGATCGACAGGAATAGTAGCCGATTAGTCAGAGTTAGGTGCTTGAGTTGGATCGAGGGTTGGAGCATCAGCCGAAGGGGGTGGTTCAACAAGACTAACAGCGAAAGAGGTGACTTGACTAGTTACAGATTCAGGGGCAGGAATGGCTTCCACTTCTGGCTGATTAATTATTGTATCAATCGAAGATGGTGTCAATGTCCTTTTTGCCTCGGCCAGGAGCTCTTTCATATTTGCCCAAGCCTCCTTGGTGAGGAAAAGTCTGCGATCAGCAGCGGTTAGATCCTCTTCAAATGCATCATTTTGCGGTAGTAAAGGGATCATCTCGGCATCTAGAGCGGTAGATTGATGATATAATTGCATCTTAAAATTAGCACTAGAAGTTAGCTTATGAGTAAGAACTTCCAATTTAAGCTCCGTTTCGGCAATCTCCTTGTTGATTCTCTCCCTCTCAGCAATCAGCTCGACTAGGTGTTTGGACATTTTGTCTTTTTCACTGAGATCAATTTTCTTTTCAGCTTCAGCTTGTTGGAAGGTGGATTAAAAATGAAGCTTATGGCCTTGAAGTTCACTTAGCCGAGCAAGATCCTTAGCAACTTGGTCATGATGACCTTTGAAAAATTGGAAATTGTAGAACACTTCACTAACTTAAGCGGCTATACGATTGAAGATGGCTCTCTGGTTTTCATCAGTGTTGGATGATTTAGCAAGCTTTGACAGTGCGATCCGAAGGTCAGTAATCGTGTGCTGTTTCACCAGGATATCTTGATCAAGCAAGGTTTCCATAAAAGACAAATGTTAGTCTGAAGGAGAACTCGAACCCACAATGACTTTGGGAACCGGAGAGGAAAAATATTGAGCCAAGTCCTCCTCAGAAACAAGCACATCAGAGGCTTGGGTTGTTGGAGCATGCAGCACAGGAGCTGGAGGAGTTGTGAGAGGAGTTAGCTCATGTTCCTGATAGAGTATAAAAATAAGCTTAGTCGATAATTAGGAAAAAAGTGAAAATGTATTAATTGGCTAAGAAGTTAAGAGGATTACTACTGTCAGAGGGAATCTTGCGGGAGAAGGTCTTAGAGAAGCAACTTCTGGATGAGTTTCGGGAGACTGTTGATAAGTCTATAAGTGCAAAGTAAAGGAAAAAGTGTTAGAACCGGGGATTTATAAGAACAAGGTTTAAAATTGTATACCTTCCTCAGTTTCTTCTTCTTGGGATCTGATTGTTGAGCAGTAGGAGTCGATTGCTGAGCAACAGATACAGATTCTCGGATGACAACCCCTGTTTGCCTAGTAGGCCTAGGACGAACAACTTTGGAAGCGGGAGTATCTTCCAGTGTTTCAAGATTTATGGTCATTGGTTGAGAAGGCCCTGAAATAGAAAAGCATTAGAAAATGCTGAAGGTAGTCAATGCTTAGAAAAGTGGACTTAAAAGTACCTGCTGCATCGGCTGTAAGTCTGCTTCTTGTGGGTTTGGGTTTCCTGGCTGATATGGGCTGAACATTGATAGCAGGTTGATCCATGCCTCCAATGATTAGTTTCGAGAGGTAACTGGAAGTGGAAGCAGATAAAATCTTGCTGGACACTGAAGGCCACCAGTTGGTAAAGGCTGATGATTCTCCAGGAAGTTGCCTAAAAGTTCTACACTCAAAAGCATTTAGCTTTTGTAGGTTCTGCTGAGTCAAAGATACCACATTTTTGTCAGATAATATGGGTCTTCCAAAAGAGGTTGCCATTGATTAATAAGCCAGAGGGATGTTCTAAAGAAGTCCAAATTGTCGAGCAAGGAGGTGTGGGCAGTAAAATTTGGCCGATGTCTTGTTGTAGCGGCTGGATGGCTTCACTCCACACATCAAGTCTCTAGCCGATAACACACTACCCCAGCATAGAGAAATGTAGTTGGCCAGTCGAGGATTTGGAGAGTCCACATGGGTACTCGTCCAGACAAGACTGTGGGGTCTATCGGCTAAAGGAAAAAACTCTTAGGCATGCCGAATAGAAGTGAAAAGTTCAGTTGCAAAGTTAAAGGCTGAATGCTTGACAAGGGGAATAGTTTGCAAGACTCGACCTAGAGAGATTGGAGTCAAGGAAGAAGAAGTAAAACTCTTATGAGATAGAGGTATGAATTCTGGGAAGTAAAGGGTTACCCAGAGCTGAAGAAACCAGGGAGGCCCTACTATATTATCTAGTTTCTCATTATTTTGGAGTCTGGTAAACATGGTGAAAAGACTCTTATACAAAAAGGAAAGGAAAAGAGTACCTAAGGCTAGAGGTTTTCCAGAAGTAACTAAAGAAACAAGGTGGGATATCTCTAGGATCACTGCGACCGAGCTAGAGCAAATAAAATATTTGTAAAACCAATAAAGAAGGAAGGCTTGATGTTCCCAATCAGACACCTGGTGAGAGGCCTTGGTATTGGCAGACAAGAAATTGGAGTAGGAATAGGTGTTTTTAGAAAAGTTTACCTTCAATGCTGGATAGGAAAGTTCAAAAAGTGAATTCACATCTTCACCAATTATTGGAAGGCCGGTGATAGCTACCACATCCAACAAGGTAGGGTTCATGATGCCCGAAGGAAGGATGAATCCATTCACAAAGGTAGACCAAAACCCTAGGAAGCTAAAGAGAAGGTCAAGGTTTAGGGGAACCTCATGTTGAGAAAGCATAATGACATCATAAATTCCCCATGTTTTCCAATCTTCTCCTCGGCTAGTCGAAACCAATTTCAGCCAATCGGCATACTGAGGAGCAAGGCGAGGCCAGGTCCGGAGGTCATTAGGGCACTTGTTGATGGAATGCCAGTTGGCAGTGATTGGAAGCTCAAAATGCTTGGGATATAGGTGATGATCAAGAAAGATCTTGCCCTTGTAGATGTCAGAGGTACATGGGGTTATGGTAAAGGAATTCAAAAGCGGAACAAGCACAAGGAAGCCAGCATCTTGTTCCTGGTTCAATGGTTGCTAGGTGCTGAAAGCTAAATCGGATGAAAATGATGAAGAATCATCATCCCCATAAGAGTAGGTCATGTTTTGGGAATCAGAGATGTCAGACATGATCGAAGAAATGGGAAAAGTAGTCTGCTTGGTGCTTTGAAGAAGAAATGGCAAAAGTAAGTTGACTAAAGTAAGTTTCGGCTGAATTTATAATTGTTCCGCAGAGGAATGGTAATATATTTTGACCATTTGATTTTTTCGGCCGAGTATCTCTCACATTAAAAGATAAGTGGATATTGAATTGGGCACGACGCTCAAAAAAACTTAGTTACATTTATTCAGCTTCTCAAAATTAGCTGAAAAATATAAGGGGGCAATTGTTATCACCCAAAAAATAAATTCAAAAGAGTAAGCTGATATAACGGCTAGCCGAGAGTGATTAGGCGAAGAAGGATATAGCCGATGAGTAGAGTAGCACTCGGCTAAAGGTGGACTGGGCCTTGCTGTTAGTGGGCCAGGATTGAAACAATAAAAAGTTGAAGCATAATGGGTTGCAGGTTGATGGAAGGCTAATAACTGAAGTTGTTACCAACGGATGCCACAAAACATGCAGAGAAAATAGAAGTTGAGTTGTTTAAGGGTAGTCATTGTGGCCAAAATGGTTAAGAGACATGGGTAGGCTAGCCGTGGGTTGTCGCTTGTTTTTAGGAGATCTAGCCAGTAAGGTTGGCTATGGCGGGGGTTAGGTTTTATTTATAAATACCACTTGTACCAATTGAAAATCCTTATGGATCACAATCAATACAACTTTTAAGCTTTTCTTATTTTGCTTAACTTTTCAGCCATTTACTATATTACTTTTACTTTGTGTAATTTATTTTCCGCAAGCTTATTTCCTAGCCGATTACAGCTTTAACCTCAAATTCTTAAACTTTTTAAGTTCACTGTAATACCAAACGCTTTCTTTAGTGAGTTTGGGAACCCTTGCTAAAGGTTGGATTTTGCCTTTAGTTCAAATCGCCTGTTTCTTATCAAAATCCATACGTGTTCGTCGATTGAATTCTTATTCGGCTGATAAATTTATTTCTCACGTAAACAATAGTGTTACAGCAAAGTGACTGAACATGCTCAGAAGGTCACAAAATTAAACAAGTATATTAAGCAAATATTAGACTACATTTGTAACCATATACAAGTTTAACATATTTTCACAGGTAGTACATGCAGTTTTATAGCCCACTTGTGCCTAACAAATAAATTTAATTGATTCCCTACATAGTATGTAATCAGCTTTATACGTTAAGTTTTTGTATATTAAAAATAATTTAAATTAATAATTTTATAATTAACATTTTCAAAACTAATTTTTTAAAATTTAAATTAAATAAACACTAAATGATTTACTGTTTTGCTTATTAATAACTTGAAAAGGCTTAGAATACTTTTTCCACCACATCATCAGTTTGTGAATGAACCTTAAATATTTGTAGCAAACAATTGTTTGTATTTCTTCTTTTCTGATCTCATGGTTATCATTAAAAAAAAATTACTAAATTGGCAAATCACTTAGCATAATATCTAAGCTAACAAGTATTGAATAACAACATAATAAATTTAAATTTAAATATAATTATAAAATATAATATAATTGATAATGGATAAATTGGTTGAATTGGATATCCATCTATCAAAATCGATCAATTGATGGATTATCTATTAAATGTGTTGAATGTATTTAATAATTTGTAACTGAATCTTTAATGGATGTGGTTTACATTTTTCACATATTTTACGCATCTATTATAATCTATCTATCTATTACATATTATTAAAGCTGGCTCCTGAAAGCTTTAGGTGCAACTTAGGATGAATGGTTGATATCGCATCCTGAAAACAAATGATTCCACTAATATATAATTGATGATTATGGAGTGACTGAATTAATATAGTTTTATTGAGTTATGACGTATTAAAAACTAAAAACTAAAAATAATCATGAAAAATAGGCTACAAAAGCCACCAAAAACATGTAATAGTCATCAGTTAAACTTAAGTTACATGGTAATTCATGAGTCATAACCGCTGACTTACATAAATAAAATTTCATAAATCTCAAATTTCACCAAATAAAATAATAAAATCATTTAACCCATGGATTAATATTGCTCGAATCCACTTGATTTATGGGTTAAATTGAAGTTGGCAATAACACGAGAAAGTGAATTGAATTGTATTCCCTTTAAGAAAAAAAAATCAACCTTCTCACAACTTTTTCAAGTCATACAGACTTGGAAGTGAGAATGTTTCAATCAAACTAGTATGTTAGTAAGAAGGTTCAAATTAGATAAGCAAGATAGAGTGAGATCGTTCTTAAAAGAGTTTGCTGGTTGAGGAAAAAGAACTTTCTTATTATTGAAAAACAAGTTTATGAGTTCTTTTCAAAGTTGAATTTTCTCTTTAGAATTTTTTTGTGCAGAAGAGACTTGTAGAATTAGTATTTAAATTTATATCAAGGGTGGTTTAGTTATATTTTCTTGAGAAAGTTTCACCCACAAAGTCAGTTATTTGTAAAATCAATTTTAGCTCTTATAAGTTTATCAAAATGACAAAAGTAAATAGACAGAAAGGGAAGAATAGTTTTACACCAGGATTTACAGTGGTTTATCCCAAAATCCATGCGGGGCTATGTCTAGTACCTAGCAACAACTAGAAGTTTTCACTATCAAGAGTATTCTCTATCAACCAAGCCTTTCCAAGTTTCAATTCAAGTATTCTTTAACTACAGCCCCTTCAGACTCAACACAAGTATTCTTTGACACAACCTTTTTAGGCTAAACCCAAATATTCTTTTTACCCAGCCTTTTTAGGTTCACCTTCACAAGGTTCTATATGACTTGTGTAACCTACAACCTCAAGTGTTTGTTACAACTGGGTGGCTCTCGTAAACACCCAATGAGTATATTAACACATTTTTACAGAGCTCACAAGACACCTGCAAATGATTTGGCTTATTGCAAAATAAGTAGGTAGAGATAAGAAGGTTGTGTTCTTTGTGTTCAATGTTAGATTAGATTTAAAGTTCACAACCTACTAATTTTCAAGCTTGGGAGCTTTTATAGACTTCGAAAATATGACTGTTGGGCATTTCCAATGGTAACTGTCCTTCCTTGTGTTAGTTAGCTATTTTCTTGTCTTTTTTGTTGACTCAGCATAAGTGACTTAGTGTTCTTCTAGGTGAGAATGTTCTCACAAGCAACCTTCTCATGAATATTCTTAATTAACTCTTTCACCCAACATTCCTAACTTAAATATCTTCATTCTTCTCATCTTTAATTTGAACCATCAAAATGATGAATCTTCTTATTGATTTAGGTGACAAATACTTTACTTGAATGCTTGATTTGCTCTTGAATTGATCTTTTGTGGAAGTTCTTCATTCTTCTGAACATTCTTAAGAGAGATAGAGTTTGCCATAGATTTGGTACCTAGAATAGGACCAATATCCATAGCACCTTATACGATGTCACCTTTGGAGCTGGCAGAGCTTAAGAAATAAATAGAAGACTTGTTGGATATGCATTTTATTGGACCTAGAATGTTGCTGTGGGGAGCACCTGTGCTTTTAGTTAAGAAAAAGGATGGTAGTATGAGACTGTGTGTGGATTATAGACTATTGAACAAAGTGACCATTAAGAAGAAATACACTTATCCTAGAATAGCTGATTTGATGGATCAGTTGAGAGGAGCCACAATTTTTTCTAAGATAGACCTGAGATTCGAATATCACCAGATTAGAGTAAGAGAGGAGGATATACCTAAGACTGCTTTTAGGACAAGGTATGGGCACTATGAGTACTTACTGGTGTCTTTTAGGATGACCAATGCACCAATAATGCTTATGGAGGATATGAATAGGATTTTTCGACCTTATCTGGATAAATTTGTGGTTGTCTTTATAGATGATATACTTATTTATTCAAAGACAACAAAGTAGCATGAATATCATCTCAGGATTGTGTTGGAGACTTTAAGAGAAAAGTAGTTGTATGCTAAATTAGCAAAGTGTGAGTTCTGGATGAAGAAAGTACAATTTTTAGGGCATGTAGTGTCACAAGGTGGAATATCAGTGGACCCCAGTAACGTACGAGCAGTGGTACATTCGGAGAGACAAACTATTATGAATGAGGCTAGGAGTTTTCTTGGACGAGTTGAATATTATCGGAGGTTCATTAAAAGATTTTCCCAGTTATCTTTGCCTTTGACTAGGTTAACTCGAAAAGGAGATTTTGTTTTTAATGGACTAAAGAATGTGAGATTAATTTTCAAGGATTAAAAGAGAAGTTAGCCATAACACCAATGTTAGTGATCCCAGATCCTCAAGAGAATTTTGAAGTATATTGTCATGCTTCCAAGAAAGAATTGGGATGTGTTTTGATGCAGAATAGACAAGTGGTGGCCTATGCTTCTAGATAGATGAGACCACATAAGGGAAATTATCCTACTAATGATTTGGAATTGGTTGGAGTAGTGTTTGCTTTAAAGATTTGGAGGCATTATATATGTAGCTAGATTTGAAGTTTTTAGTTATCATAAAAGTTTGAAAATACTTGTTTGATCAAAAGGAGTTGAATATGAGTTAGAGAATATGGAAGGAATTTTTGAAGGACTATGACTTTGAACTGAAATATCATTCGGGAAAAGCCAATGTGGTGGCTGACGCGCTTAGTAGAAAATCTTTACACGTATCCCGAATAATGCTCTAGGAGATGTAGTTGATAGAAAGCATTAGAAATTTAAGTTTGACAATGACAGTATTACCCTATAGTATCTGTGTTAGTGAGCTAAGAATAGCTAATGAGCTTAGAGCCCAAATTAAGGAAGCCCAAGGGAAGGACCCAACTATGCAAAATATAGATAAGCAGATACAACTAGGTAAGCCTAGAGGCTTTAGTAGAGTAGAAGATAGGGTGATCTTGTTTAAGGGAACATTGTGTGTTCTGAAAGATACACATCTGAGGAATAGGATATTAGAGGAGGCACATAAGAGTAGTTATACTATTCACCCAGGAGCAAGTAAGAAGTATCAGGACCTTAAGAAAATATTTTGGTGGACAAAGATGAAAGCTGAGATTACCTAATATGTGTCTAGATGTTTAGTGTGTCAAAAGGTTTAGATAGAACACTAGAGACCATCAGGAGTTTTAAAGCCTTTAGAGATCCCAGAATGGAAGTGGGATAGTGTGTCGATGGATTTGTGATGGGATTGCCTAGAACCCATTTACGATATGATTCTATTTAGGTTGTTGTTAGGGGTTGAAACGGGTTAGGCCAGGCCAGACTTTGCCTTAAACAAGCTTGGCCTATATCTTAATTATATGGTCTGAGCCTGACTTGTAAGCCTGAAATAGGCCAATTTTTAAGGCTTGGCCTGACCTGTAAACCTATCTAAAAGCCTACTTCACAATAAGACCTTTAAATAGGCTAACAAGCCTATTTTTTAATAGGACAACAAGTCTTTAAATAGCCTAACAGGCTGAGGCCTTAGCCATATACTTTGTTATAGCTTAACACTCACCCCCTACTTTTATAGATGCTCACCATTTTTTTGCTCTAGTCTTTAGTCGATTTGGGACTTGAAAATATACTAACTTGAGAAGGACATGAGCCTTCTAAATCAAAATCCTTCAGTAGAGATCATATATCACCTATAAGTGGTACATTTGAATCCTCTTGCACCTTTTCTTTTCATTCCATTCATTCCTTTCCTCACCTCTCAGGCCTCACAATTTATCTTGGCAAAACACATTTTTCATCCTACTTCTAATCACACTTTTCTTGGTTTCTTGTGAATACCAAAGAAAGAGACAAAAGTGCTATCATAAAAAAATCGTTGTTAGCATCAATATGATTTTGCAGACAAAAAACGAGACCAATATTCCTTGACAAGCTGCCTAAACAGCGATCCTTCTCTCTTTATCAAGTTCATTGGCTCATCATACTTCTCCAGTTTTCCTACAAATACAATTAGAACATTTCCTTTTCTTAGAAGAAAACAAGTAAATGATCCAACATTTTCTTAATTTTTTTTTCTTTTTTGTGATAAAAGTTGAAGTATGAAAATCAAGTACCCCATATCTTACATGTTAATGTTTTTGTGCCATAGAAGTCAAAATGTTAAATCAACTACCTCATTGTTTATTACCCTCTAACTAGGTGAATGCAACCAGACCCTTTGCTCAACAACAAACCTATCTTTGGTGTGTGTCAAATCAAGTGGTATAGGTAGAATTCTAGTGGGGAACAAATGAACTACATGATTTATTTGCGCTCTTAACTTATTGTTTGATGTCAACATTAGAAAATGGCAATGGAGTAATGTACTAGTCTGAAAAAGTGCTTATTAAATGAGATAAAGAACAATAAATTTGCTTCTTACCATCACTGATGGAAAGAACCATATTGAAATTCATCACAGTTGCTATCTTGTGGGCTACTATGATTACTATACAATTTGCAAACTCTATCCTAATGGTTTTTTGCAGAATCAAATTAGTTGCATTACAGTGGTGTCAAGTCTCATTGTTCAGAAGCAATCAAGTAGAGGCCTTGTCGAATGCGGGGAGTGAAGTTGAAGGCAAAATTTAAAGAACCCGTGATAGACTCTAAGTCCCACATCGACCAAAGACTAGAGTAAGAAAGTGGTGAGCATCTACAAAAGTAGGGGTGAGTATTAAGTTATAATATAATACTAATATGTTATTTTCATTTTAACTTACTAACTTAGGTTTTAGTTACTAATTTTTATTAAAACTTAATTAAAAATATGTTAATATATTATAATAAATTGATAATTATAATTATTATAATAATATATATTATATTATACATAATTAAATAGGTCTGGCTGGCCTGCTAGGCTTGCCAAGCCTATTAGATGACCTGAGACCTGACATTTTTAGTTAAACAGGCTTTTAAAAAAGTCTTGGCCTAACTTGTTTAATAAATAGGCCAGGCCAGGCTAGGCCTTAGGCAGGCCAGGCCATAAGCACTTGACGGGTGGCCTGGCCTATTTCCACCCCTAGTTGTTGTGGATAGATTGACCAAGATAACTCATTTCTTACTTTTATGAGCTAATTATTCCTTAGATAGATTAGCTCGGTTGTATATATAAGAAATAGTTAGGCTGCACGGAGTACTATCTAGTATCGTTTCTGATAGAGACCCTAGATTTACCTCAAGGTTCTGAGGAGCATTGTAAGTAGCTTTTGGTACTAGGTTGTGTTTCAATATAGCTTAGCACCCTCAGACTGATGGACAAATAGAGAGAACTATACAGACTTTAGAAGATATGTTTAGGCCATGTGTTTTAGAGCACTAGGGAAGTTGGGATCAGTGTTTGTCATTAGTAGAGTTTGCCTATAATAATAATTACCATACTAATCTAGGAATGTCACATTATGAAGCTTTGTATGGTAGGAAGTACAGATCTCTTTTGTGTTGGTATGAGGTAAGTGAAAGAACCATCCTAGGACTAGAATTGGTTTAGTAGATCACAGAGCATATCAAAATGATCAAGGAAAGGTTAGCTGTAATGTCCTACTTTTAATTTTACGAATTTAACTAATAATTCTTTTTATATTGTAGATATGTAATTTTGGATAAACACACGAACTACTGTTACTGAAAATATCACATACAATATTTTATATTAAGGGATTAACCCTTTCAAGTTAGTCATACAAATATTTTAAGTTCAGCACCTAATTCCAAAAATGAGGCATATAAAAACTTTACAAGGTGCTGCTATTTACACATTTACAAACATTAATTTCTATAACTACTCATCAAAGAGTAGATTTAACAAAATTCTTCAAAATAATAGTGAAAATAGAATCTCATAGCTCTGGCATTTAAGCTTGTTGAACACGAAAATTAATCAAAACCCTTACTGTCGACGTTATCTGAAATATTACACCACAAGTGAGTGAAATACAAATCTCAGTAGGAAGAAACAAAAACAAATATACATTTTCAACTCTTTTTAATTCTCTATTTTTAAAACCATATCTGAACATCCACAAATTAAAAATAAGTAAATCATTATTTGAGAAATAATTTGGATGAATAGTAAATAATACAATATTTAAAATATAAGAGTAATAGTTCCAGATAAACAAATCAATAATGAATGAGTAAGTAACTCAAATAAAAGAGTGATTGATCTCAAAATTTTTCTTCTCTCCATCATTACTCAAAATATTCTTATCATACCATCATTATCTTAAAATTTTCTTTTCATCCCATTTCAATACTCTCAACCAAATGTGCATCTTTCTCTATGACAATGAGGCGTCCCTCAAAGTCCTCTGATTATGATGATAATAATCTCTAATCAGGGCGTCCCCCATATAATATCTAACCATGGCCGTAATAATCTCTGATTGAGGAATCCTTGCATATCTCTTTTTGACAATGAGGTGTCTCTCAAAGTCCTTTGATTATGACTACAATAATCTCTAATCAGGGCATCCCTCAATAATCTTTAATCATGGCCATAATATTCTCTTATAGAGGAATTCTCAATATCCTCTAACAAAGAGGCGTCCCTCAATGTCCTCTGATCATGGCCACAATAATCTCTAATCAGGGTGTCCTCTAATAATCTCTAATCATGGCCATGATATCTCTCTACACATTGATTCATTTTTATCCATGGGATGATATCTCAAAAATACTTTTCTTCATAAAAATATGTTCTCCAAAGAAAACATTTCACATAAAAATAAATTGTATTATACAAATATCTGATAAAAATAAAAACATTAATAAAGGACTGTAATAAAGATGATAATTAACTCAATATAATATAAGAAGAAATTTAAAGAATAACTTGTACATTAATTCTTAACAACAGAAATAGATGTTATTGAAATAATTAATTTAATGAAAAGAATAGTATATAATCCAAAATTATAACTGATGAAAATAATTTTAGAATCATTTATGTAACACCCCAAATTCTGACTATGTGAATAGTAATAGCAGAATTACACTATTTTACATTTTCTATGTGTTATAAAAATAATTTGACTATTCTGAGATCATTTTTGATCGTTTTGTGTGATTTGCTCCGAGTCAAGAAAATAATAATTTTCTTGACCGAAAAAATCTTATTTTAATTATTCGGAGCTGGGGGATCATACTAAACCCAATTCCTATTGACATATATATTAATCATTTAATTTTTAGGATTTAACTGTGTAATAAAATAATTTTATATTATTATAATATTATTTTATGTGACAGTACCTACTGTCTTAAAAACAGTAAAAATCTGCTTCAAAATGATCATGGACTCGAAAAAGTCTGTGGGACCCACGTTTAGAGTAGCAGTCAACGATTCTAACTAGACTGAATTCTAAACCAATAGGAACAAGTCAACAAAGGTGGCTTGAAAACTCTAAACCAATAATAATTGGTCAAATAAAGAAGCATAGACTTCATTAAGGACCATTGGATGAAAAGTGTGATTTAGATGCTTTCGATCATAACCGTTGATCCGATCAATGGTGTGAAATGAATCCTGATAAAACCTCTAAGTAATATCCACCGTAGATGAGATTAATGGATAGGAAACAAAGTTAGAATCAAAGGCTAAGATGAAGTCAACAATAGTGGCTTGAATTTACTTAGTAACTAATTAAACCTAATTAAGTCATCTTAATGGCCTAATTAATAAGCTAAGTAAATTAACCTAATTATTATTTAGTTATAATCTAATTACCAATTAGACATCCTAATTTTATTTAGAGACTATGATATATGTAATTATATGTCTAATTAATTAGTTATATAATAGGATAATTATTTAAGATTGATTAGGAAACTTAACCTAATTAATTAACTAAATAATTAGCAAGTAATTAGACTTTAATTGAAAACAAGTTAGGACCCTAAGCACCCAAGAGCCACACGGCTAGCACCCTTGGGAGGCTTCTCCAAGGTTCTTGAATTATCTAGCATGGCAATTTAATAATCAAAAGATGACCAAGTCATGTGCTTCAAGTGTGAACACCAATTGGATAATTTATTTCATGCAAATCCTTTAATTTCCCTATGCTTATCCCACGGCAGCAGCACCTCTAATTTTTCACTCTCACAATTTCACTTTTCTCTCACCAAAAAGCTTGCATCATTTCTCTCCAAAAATTCCCAAAAAACTCAAGAACATTTTCCTTCCATTTTCCTCTCTAGAATTCGCCCCCTACACCCATAAACACCATCACTCTTCTATAATTTTCACTCTCATCATTTTCTAAAGCTAGACAACCTCCTAAACACTTTTTATTTAGGAAGTTTTCTCAAAATCCCACTCTAAGTGCTTCAAAATCCAAGTTTCATCTTACTTCCTTAGAGGTAAATTTGTGATTCTTTGATTTTAATTCAAGTTTGTGATTTTCTAAACCATGTTTGTTCCATGGTTTATCATTATTAAGCTTTGTATATGATTTTATTAATTGTTTAAGAATTTTTAGGAATTGTTTATGATTTAAACAAAATCAAGGAGAAGGAGAGGAGCTTTAAAGCCTTGTCTTCAAGAGGTAAGAGGGAGATTTTACCTCACCAACCAAGTTTTGGTGGTGTGGGAATGATTTTGTTCAGTGAAAAACTCATAAGGGTTTATTCACCTATTGTTTGATGTTCTTTGATTGTGTTTGTGATGTGTATGATTTTCTTTCTATGCTTGCATGTGTGCTAATATGTCTAATGCTTTGATATATGCTTGTATGGATAATTTTGAATGCATGCAAGTGTATGTATAATTTAGGATGTGAACAACATGATAAAACAATTATATGAATGCTCCAAAGAGCAAAGAGGCTCACGGCCTCACCATGGAAAATAGGACTAAAGTCCTTAAACTGATGGATTAAAATGAGAATTTAGAGATCTAAATGAATTTGGAAAAGTTTGAGTATAGTAAAGTAAAATGATTTTGGGAAAACAAATTGTTATAATTAAATTAGTAGAGTTATAAATTGAAATGAGGTCAATACTTGAATTTTACTGACGTATAGCTCACCCTACAGGTTTTGAAGCGCGTCCGTAAAATTTGAGTTGTACTATGTGAAGTGAAAGAAAGAAATGTCATTTTTGGAAAAACAATACAAATACCAATTTTTAGAGGGGTTATACTGCAAATTTTTATAAAAGAGGGACTAAATTATATTTATTATTTAAATGAGGGGTCATTGTATAAATACTTATTTTTAGATGGGTCATATTGAAAATATTATTTTTAGAGGGGTCATATTGCAAATATTTTATAAAAGATGGACTATTTCATAAATATAAATTTTATGAGGGACTATTTTGTAAATATGAATTTTATGAGGGGCTATTGTGAAAATATTATTTAAATAAAGACTATAATGTAAATATTATGTTTTTGAGAGGTTATTATGCAAATATGGAAAATAAAGTGAATTTTTAGTATTAAATGAGAAAAATAGTATTTTTGGATTTAAAATGTATGAAAAATATTTACGCGATTGAAAAACGTTGAAAGATCGCTACGCGATTTGAAAAGGCGACAGAATTGAGTCGCGATTAAGAAAATATGAAAATATAACTACACGATAAAATTACAGTAAAGGTACTGTAGGGTTAATGTATAAACCCCAAATATGTAATAATAATTGGAAATATGAATAGTGCATAGTACATGCATTGGAAAGGGTCCAATGGACTGTATGAGGCTAGTTGCCTAGGAGAGACTACACCTCTTGAGTGGGTGTGATATGCGTAGTGTAAGTCACTCGTTGACCTTGGGGGCATTGGGGTGCGGATTGGCTACCATGGGCAGTTGGTAGCTCTTCTGTGCCGTAGGTTAGACCGACCCAACACACCAATGATCCTAACCGAGACACTATTCTTAATCAAGATCTGATAAAGACTGTCGTGTATATGTTAGATGTGCAAGATTGAGCACGTGGTCCGAGGCATGTTCGTACCGACAAATCTTTTCGATCTCTCTCTCCGACCTGAGTTTTAGCTCCATAGAGTAGGAAATTGAGTCTGTGTGCATACATATAGTGACTGAGGGCATTATCATAATTTTTGTTTATGATAATTGAATTGTTGATTATTTGGTTGTTGTTAGTGGCATGATTGTAAATATTGTTTACTTCACGTGTTTTTATTGATAAATGATATTGGTGGCATATTTGTAATTATGGTATGATAGTTATATGAGATATTGTATGTGTTTATCTTCATTGCTACCATACTGGTAATGGCATAGGTAATCTCACCTCTTTATATGCCTGTTCTGTATTATATTTATATTTGTGAAGACGTCGAGCAAGAAGTGGAACGAGAAGTTGAGGAAGAGCAGATTCTCATTGAGGACGCTGAGTTTTGAGACGATGGAGATGCCTTGTTTCCTTGGCTATATGAGGTTTACGTTCATTAGAGGAGAGGAGGCGTGGCATGTCGATTTAGATAGAGAGAGTATTTACTATATTAGAGACTTAAATATTAGATTGAGTAGATTACATCTAGGACATTCGTACTTTAGTGTTGACATATATGTACACCTAGAGTTTCCAATTTCTATTAGGCAGTACCGGGGGGCTTACTATTGTACCCCTAGTGAGGTTAGTGTTGTGTCGTCTGCTCGGACACCTGTTCGTAGGACTTCACATCATGATGGATTCCTATATGCTGAGGAATCTGAGGAGGACCCGTCTGAGAGTTCTGCTGTCTAGTAGGACTTGGGTAATATGTTAGTTTAAGTTAAAGTTTAAATATTTTGAAAGTCTAGTTTGTAATTATTTAAGTTTGACAATACTAAAGGCTTGTATGTGTATATGATGTAAATTATTTGTGACAGTATTGTTATGTTTTTATTTCTGCTAAGTTATCGTATTATCATCAAGAAATTTTATAACTCGTATTTATATTACAAGCACGATTTTTAATGAAGGGGTAATTTGGTAACTAAGCAACACCAAGTGTGGCGCCCTAAGGAGGGTGTTACAATTTACGTTTCTTGAGTTATTTGAATAAACTATAGTCCATTCGAACAAACTTGCTTGAAAATCTTGGTTGAATATGTTTTATTCAAACAAAGAGTAGATTATTATAATAAACTTTTGATGAATATAATTCTGGAAGTGCTTTTAATAAGATTTATTCAAATAAACAAATGTTTATTCAAATGAAACCATCGAATTGCAGCAGTTGTTAACTTCCTTTGTTACTATATTATCAACCAAAATCCAACCAAAAGGAATCTTAAAAACAAGGAATTAATCTGAGAGATAAGGGTGATAGAAATAAAGAGAAAAGAGTGGTATTTTTTGTAACATCCTCCCTAACTTAATGATCCTAATCAGGGTTGTAGAAGCTCAGTAATACTTAGTAAGAGTTATCTATTAATTTGGGTAATTTTCTGAACTAGTTTGAGCGTAATTCTACAACACTGAATATAAGAGAATAATTAAAGTATTTGTAGAGTCAATTGATGTAATGGAAATAAATATGAAAATTTATTTCCTAGCTAAGAACCATTGATAAGAGTTACAGAAAATTTTGGAGAATCCACAAAGTAAGTTTGACATTTTTAAGAATATTGCTAAGAAATAGCTGAAACAGCTAAGTAGCTCAGAAAATTATGAAATTTCATGGAGATGATAAGTAGAATATGGAGAATATTTTGGCATGTAAAATAATTTAAGATAGACATGTTTACTTATTTTACAAGTTCAATTTAATTTGAGAAAAGTAGTGTAGCTTATTTGATGAATAACAATATATAAAAAGTTATGAAAAAATAAATCTGAGGATTAAGATGAGTCCTAAAATTTTTTATAAGACTTGTAGACACTTGAAAACTTAGTATTAAAAGATTAAAGTGTTCTTAAAAGATACAAAAATTTTAACATAAAATATCTTATTCATTTTCTTCACCTACGACCATTTTTTCTCTCCATATTTTTTTCTTCACTTTTCTCCCTCATTTATTTCGCATTCCCATCTTATTCTCTCTCTCTTTTCGTGCTGAACTAGAAGAAAAAGAAACAGAGCACGATTGCTCTCTTTCTCCACCATTCTTCCATTTTTCATCTTCCATTTTCCACCTTCCATCTTTATCCTCCTTTAACCTTGTTCTCCGTTGTTCCTCTCCCTTTTGTCACATGGTTTTCACCTCAAAAATAGAGGCAAAATAGAACATAAGACAGCAGCAGCAGCGTGAGGGAGAAGGAGAAAAAGGAGGAAGGAAGTGAAGGGAAAATCAAGGAATCAAGGTTAGGAAATTAAGGTAGGGGTTCTTACTTTCAAATCACTTATTTATTTCATGAAACTTGAAATAAGATTCTGGTTCTTTGTATGTAGTAGCCACGGCCGAGTTAGGGCTTAGTGGTGAAACATAGCTTAAATTTACCTATTTTCTTCCATTGATTCTTACTTAAACTTGTGATGTTGGAAATGATGAGAAACATGAAGTTTCATTGTGTTATTGTTTGTTGTAGTTCATAGTCGAGCTAGACCTTCTTCATTTACTGATTTTTATGATAATCCTAATTCAGTTAAGAGTTGGAAAACAATTGTTGGTGGCTATATGGTGTTGGCTAAAAGTTTTGATAAGTTTTAACACTAAGTTGTTTCAAAGAATGTTTGTTTTTGGCCTTGAAAAGCTTGAGTCCGAGGCTGCTATTTTGTTATGTTGCTGCTGTTTTGTTATTCTGCTGCTGCTATTTATTTCTCCTGCTATTGTATATATATATTCTACTACTGTTGTTTATTTCTCCTACTATTGTATATATATATTTTGCTGCTTCTGTTTATTTCTCCTGCTACTGTATATATATTCTGCTGGTGGTATTTATTTCTCCTGCTGTTGTATATATATATATATTTTGTTGCTGCTATTTATTTCTCTTACTGCTGTATATATATTCTGCTACTGCTGTATTCATTTTACTGCTGCTACTTTTATATTCTGCTACTGCTATTTTTATTGTGCTATCTTGTTTTTAAACTCATTTTATAATGATTAAATGCTTGCAATTGTAGATTGAATTGTGCTAGAAAATGTGGCACAAGTGCTGCCCTTTTTACGGTTGAATTATAATGACTTTTGTGCTTGAAATAGAGCTTGAATTGTTGAATTATAAGGAGGGTAGAATGTTGTAACACCCCTTGATTTAGTAACAATGGCACAATCGTCATTATACTACAGTCACTAAATTTTTGGCGTGCAACAACTCAAATAACAATTATCCAAATTTAATCATTGTGCATATAAGGAAAATATGAGCCACGAATGAATATGTTTATTACATAGCTCTCAAAATACAATTACTGAGTATAAAACATTATATATATATATATATATATAATGAACACAAAGTACTATTAACATAAAAACGTAGCACTTACGTACTCAAATAATAAAAGACATGTACCAAAGCACTAAAGGGTAAGTAGTAACCCCAGGATAGGTACTACTTGTGGACAGAGCCACTACCCCTATACACAAAGAAATATTCAGTGTCTCGGTTGACCCGCCAGGCATCAATGCCCCATGAAGCTGCACCCACACGTAACCAAGGAAATCTCGTCTGCACGCCATCACAGGAATTAGAAAGCCAACTCGACCAAAACTAGCCAATTCAACTGTGTCCCCTTCACAGTCTTTATCGAACACAAAATTAAAACGAGACAATACAACGAAGAGGTGAGATATCCTACATCATTACTAATATGGCAGCAAAGGAACACATATTCCACAATATTATAAATATCAATAGCACTATAATAATAGGTATCCACTCTAGATATATAACAAATATTTATATCTCCATAATATGTATGTTGGCCATGCCATGACAATATGTGAACTGACCATGCATATGTACAATGTGTATGCTGACCATTCTTATGTACAATGTACTCGTTTCCTACTCCGTGGAGCTAGACTCAGTTTTTAGAGATGAACGTCCCAGAAGATCTGTCCCCTCCTCAATAGACAATCTACGCAGGGCCACGAAAAGTAATACTAGATTGTCAGGCTACCAGTGCGTTGCAACAGTGCTCACGGCTAGGGGTATACAATGTGATACATAATCACAAGTGAATCACCGTGCCCTGACGTCCCCATAGGTCTATTCAAGGCCCCACTATCCTGTAGGTTCTCATTCACTCCTAGGCATAAAACGTCATAATTGTATAATGCACAAATGCATATTCAATGGAATTTAACCCTCCGTTGTACCATTCCCAATGGTATTAAAGCAATTGCCCATACGATTACTTCAATGCCATTTGCATCAATGATATTATATAATTGTCCATACAACTACATAGTACCACCGATATCTGGGTTTCCTCTGATAACCTGTCCTTTCTGACTAAATCATCTACCTGATGTTTCTGGTTATAAAAGCAAACCACATCTGACTAAATCGTCTACCTGATGTTTCTTGGTCCATTACTTCAGTTCCAAAAGCACAATGCCAATTGCATGCTATCACAGATGATTATTTAGTCATGCATATTTCAAGAATAATCACCATTAATTCATATGAGACATGCTTTATCACACAATTAAAAAAAATCACCATTCATGTAACACAGTAATCTTACTGTTACTTTTAGTTAAGAGATACCTTCATTGGCTAACATTCTACCCATTATTTGCATTGTTCTCATTTTAATGAAACCCTTTTTCATCCTTGATACTATAGATCCTTAATTAAACTCCTTGGTTATCCAGTCAACTAGATTCACCACTAATGATTCATCTCCCATTATTCCAATTATCCTCAAATTGTTCCCGTCAGTATTTCTAAAAGTTGTTACTAAAGTTATGCCTCAATTCCATTATGTTTTTGCGTTAAACTCTCTTAAAGTATTTACCTTAAGTTCCTCACAACCCTCTTCACACTAATGTTCTTTCTTTATCCAAACCTCACTCTAAGTTATATGACAAGGTTGTGTTCTTTATCCTTTCCACATTATGAGTTCCTAATTAAGTGTATATTCATTTAATTAACTAAGTTCTAACTTGTTAAAAAGTCTCCTAATGAGTGCCCAATGAGGCTGTGAGCCTCCACGGGACTAGAAAATCCAACCATTCTTCATTACCCAAAGTACACGATCGTGCCAAAATACATGTCCTGGAGTACACGGCCGTGCCAAATTACACTGCCTAAGCCGTGTACGCCTCTAGAAAAACATCCCTTTTTGCGCTGCTCGATTACACGGCCATGCAATATTGCACGGCCTAGGCCTTGTGACATTCTGTACCGTGTTGAGCTGTGTTTCCAATATGGAACATGGCCTGGGCCGTGTGAATCCACACAGCCCGTGAATCTACACCAGAATCCATGAAAATGAGCTTCTCTAAGCTTTCAAATCAAGTGGGTACCAAACCATATACATATTTAAGCATTTAGACACATACAAATCCATCAAGATTCATAATGACAAGTATAGAAAATTATACAACACATCCAAATCAAATAATTATCAAAAATCACAAATAAAGTGAGAAACCATAATGGATTCCTCACAATTAACACCAAAGACATTTCCTCACCACCAAGGTTGGGTGAAGAGGATTATCTCCCTCTTACCTCAAGAGAAAACAAGAGAACAAGCTCCTTGATGCCTCTTGAAATTCGTCCAACACCTCCAAGAAAAAACGCTAAGATGGTGAAACCCAAGAAATCCAAAATCAAAGCATGAAAAGAGAGTCCTTGATCACAATGGTGGCCAAGGACCACAAAAATGAGAAGAGAAGATGAAGATCAAGAACATTACCTCAAAAGCTTCAAGCTTTGGGCTTCAATGGTGGAAGATGAAAAAGAAAGATTTAGGGGATGAACCCCAAAGAAAAGAGTCTTAAGATGATGAGAGGATGTAAGAAACAAGGTTGGTTGAGCAAGAAATTGTGGGTGGCCTCCAATGGTGGTGTGTGTCTGTGTAGATGGAGAAGAAAAGAGAGGAGGGGGCGTGAGAAGGATAAGAGAACGTGAGAGAGAAAGAGAGAAATGAAAGATGAGAGAGAAAGTGATAGCTTTTCAAATGGTAAATGAGAAATGAAAAGATGATAACAAATTTGGTCACTTTTTTCCCCATATGGCCGTGGGATTCACATGTGAGGAGAGAGAGGAGTGAAGCTTTCTTGAGAAGCTTGGTAGGAAGCTTCCTTGAAGTTTCCTTGAACTTTTCATGAGAATCTTTGTACGCTTCTCGATAAAGTGAATGATGATGATGTCACTTAGATGCTATTATAAAAGTAATCAGATAGAAATAATCTGTTAGAGCTATTATTCAGTGGACAAATGTTACAGTCAGCAGAAATAATATTTTATTATCCCACAGATAATAAAATATACTGCGATTATATTTATGTTAGGGTCAAAACGTGTTTGCCCATTTGATAACCGCAAGTGCACGGGTCGCACAAGTAATACAGATACAGAGTAAGAGATCGTTCCCACGAGGATAAGTTTATTTCCAATGCTAAGTATTAACCGATAGCTCACCTAACTCTATTCAAGAACATAAAAATGGATAAAAGTAAAGAAAGTAAAGACATAAAGCAATAAGGATAAATGGTTAGAGTTTAGGGAAATCCTTCTTCACCTTTTACATCAACCAACACATGCAACCCTCCTCATAAATATGTATACAATGATTAGGTTAGCTTGAGAATCTACATTAGCTAAACGCCTATGTCTAGGTCATCTAACCATGGTATCATTTGCCCAACTCACTAAGTGTCCTTGAGAGTTAACACAAAATCTACTCTTTAAGGTCTATTCTCAAACACGTGCTATGCATGGCTAGTAGGTATATGTCTATCCCATTAGCGAATCAACTCATCCCGCCATTGGAATAGAATCGAACATGCATCAACCATACATACGATCTCAAACCCAAATCCCTATGTCTAGGTTCATTAGATTTTATCAAATCACTCAAATGTTGGCCAAACATTCAAGAGCATTAAGCACAATATGATTGAACAAAATCAAAGATCCACACAAACTCAGAGAAGAACAAATCATTAATATTAATAAAAGGATTCAAAGTCATTCCTAAATAAAGCTCAGCTATACAATGAACATGAGAACAAATTACAAAATACATGTTCAAGAAATGAGGAAGAGAAAAGAGAAAAGAGAGAAGGAGAAAGCTTATGGATTTCGCCATTGAAGCTCGGATCCTCCTCCAATGGAAAGAGGGCTCCATCCTTAGCTCCCCAAGCTCCATCTCCACCTCCAATGGAGGTCTAGCGCAGCCTCTAACCCAGAAAACTAAAAACCTAAACCCTAAAAGAGAGAAAACTGAGAGAGAGAGAAAAAGGGCGTGAAAAATAGAATAAATAAGCTCAGCTCGTCGACGCGCGCCGCGGCGTGCATATTCCCACGCCTCGGTGTGGAGCTGTCTGTCCTGTCAGTATGTGGCTGGCTGAGACCCTCACGCCACGGCGTGCACATTTTTGCGCCGCGGCGTGGACCTCTGGAATGCTTCCTTAGCTTCTTTCCTCCAATGCTGGGCCTTGGCTTGCATCAATTTGTCTCTTTTGAGCCTTTCCTGCATTAGATAAGGCACCAAGTTAAATATAATTGTAAATTCACTTAATCAATCAACAAATATGCACAAATTGCTCAAAAATATAAAGGAAGGTATCCAAATGACATTTAACAAATATAAGCATAAAACCTTCCAAATATGCATAAAAAATAAGGACTAAGCATGCCGTAAAGCACAATTATGGGGCATAAATAACTACATTTCATGGAGTTATCAATTTATCAGATAAAATCTTGAAAAATAAAAACCTTGTAAACTGTGTCTAGCCTCGGGTTTAGTAAGATCCCCTGTCGACATTTCTATTGTTCAAAGTTTTCTGACCTCAGGGAAAATATTTCATTTTCCCAGCCTCGCTTAGTGCACACGTAAATCGAGAAAAATATTAAAATAATCAAACAATTCAGAAATTTTCAAAAAATTTTCAAAAATCATAAATATTATAAAATGAATGCTTATCATGAAATAAGTAATTTTCGGGATGTTGCAAATGCTGCCCTGTTTTTAAGTTGTAAGTGGATAATTTTAATGTGTGAAAACGTGGCTTAAATGATGATAAATGGTGTTGAAATTTCATGATAAAATGTTGTTCATTGTTGGCTAGAGTTTTTGATGTATTATGCGTAAAAATTATGCTTTAATGGTGATAAATGGACACAGCAAAATTGCTGCCTTCTGTGACCATAAATGTTGTTATTTTTGGAGCATAGTATTGTGACATATGTGATGGTGTAAGATCATGGCACAAAGTTTCCCGTTGAGACCAGAATTTTGGTGTCGAAGTGCTTGAAATTATAGTTTGGAAAGGTGCTTGAAAAGCTAGGTTGAATGTTACTATGTTATGATTTTATTTTGAATGAAATTTTGTTATGCATTGAGGTTATGATTTGATTGAAATTGTGAATTATGGATTGAGTGGTGCTCACAAGCAAGTGTGTCTTATTTAAGGAAGAATAAAGGTAGGTTGAGGTTGAGTGAGTCACTCCCTCTCTACTTGGAATATGAAACGATTGAGTAACTATATGTATATAATGTAATGTATGAATGAAAAGTTTGATGACTAAAGCGTTGTTTCCTTATTATGCAAGGCAAAGTTACATTATGTGAAAAGTGGATGAAGGAATGATTTGAACATACCCTTGGATGTTTGGTTTTCAAACTTGTTACTTACTATTTCCATGTATGAATGACCCTATGGGTTGAGCAAAAATGAGCTCCTAGTGCCAGGGTTCTAGGTACTCATACCCAGAGTGAGGTATTAAAAGTGGTAACAGGTAACCTCACTATTGTGGGGCGAAATAGACCATTTATACCAAGTAGTGCACGGAGGTTAGGAACCAACAGAGCTTCCTAGAATAAAGGTTTTCCTAGAAATGTGCAAGTGACATGTGTTTTCGAAAAACAAAATCTTTTAAAAACATTGCATAAGCATACTTTAGGGAATTCCTTAGGCATAATCATACGTCATAATGCATTGCATAAAATGACAATTTTATGGGCAATTGTCTTGTTTTTAGAATTAAATTAATGAGGACCAAGGTTGATGCTTGACTTCAAAGTATCCTATAAGAATAGAATATAGTTATTATGTTGAGGTATGAAAATTGATATGGACTATTATTATCTTATGTTTTATTATGAAAGATGAATACATTTGATGTAAATTATGTATACTTAGCGCTAATACTTGAATTGATTGAAATGAAGAACTGAGTTTGAAACTGTATGATTGATTGGATTGTGCAAATGATTTTTATAAAGGATAATAATTGAACCTTTGTTTCAGTAAGAGAGAGAGGACTAGCTTTGACAGTTTGCCACCTCTCTAATATATATATATATGCTGAGTTTTAAATAAAGGATATGTTTGTCCCCGAAATAACTGGAAAATATTACGATGACATGTTTTTATAAACTACTAACAATTCTTTGAATTCTCACCCCATATATTTGTATTTCCATATTATTTCCAGAAACTTCAAAGGCATTGACACGTAGAAAGGGAGACCAGAATCTAAGAAGGATGGTGTGATTGTAATTGTTAGATAAACATTATGTAGAGTTTGTATATGTATTGTCATGGAGGCATATGATGAACTTTTTGTATTAAGAAGTATGTATTTGTATAAATATTATATCGATATATGTGTATGAGTAAACCCGTATCAGGCTCATTTTTGTAAAGGTTATATTTATTTTCATAAACTTGTTATTAGTTTTTAAGTGACATCACAAATCCTAGTTGCTAAGGCATGGTCCTGGGCATATCATTAGTACTAGTATTAGGCTGTTACATTTTTGCTAATTCCTACCTTTGTTACAGAATTTGAATTAAGTAAAGAAGTGGGTAAAGATGGAGGTATGGTGTTTGCAGAAAACAGAGCTTGTATTGGTGAGTTGGGTGTGTGTGTGCTTTGATGAACGAAGGGGAGGATGAAAGGGTATTTATAGGACTAGATTAGGTCTGCCTTTCGTATGGGTAGTTAAGTGTCATTAGGAGATTAATTTTTCTTCAAAAAAAAAATCTTCCTCCATAATCATTAATTCTAATCTTATTTCATCCATGGTTTGCCACACGTTTATGCTTACATCATAAGCTTATTTCACCTATCATTATTATTGAACACTTGTCTTCCTCTTGGCCATGCTTCATTGCACTTAGTTCTATATTTTTCTCATGTAACATGCTTCCAAGATTGACACATGTCTCTTATAATCATTATTTCAAAGTCCAAGTCTTTCAGGAGTCTTTCCTCTTGCCACCTATTCCATTCATTTACGTCATGTAATCATTACCATGATTGCTTGAATTTTGGTAATGACACATGTCTATGCTGACATCATTTGCTTATATTATCCTTAATAAATTCGTGGACACTTATTCTTCTTCTTGGTCATAAATTATCATCCTTTCTCATGCGGCATTCATCTTTGTGCCACTTGTTCCTTTGGAAATCATTATTTTCAAATCCAAACTTGACACATATTGCTACTAATCATTGTTGCTCCTTAGTCAATATTTCAAGAGTGCTTCCTTCATGACACTTGTCTTATGCTAATCTCACCATTCTTAACTTTCAATGGCTTCTTTAAGAAGCCTTAAGATTTTTATTCAAATGACTTCTTCAAGAAGCCTTAAGATTTTTCTTTCAATGGCTTCTTCAAGAAGCTTTAAGATTTTTATTCTAATGGCTTCTTCAAGAAGCCTTAAGATTTTTCTTTTAATGACTTCTTCAAGAAGCCTTAAGATTTTTATTCTAATGGCTTCTTGAAGAAGCCTTGAAATTTTTATCTCATTGCTTAGTATTATTATTATTACTATTTTGAGGGTTGTTATATTAGTTGTTACTCAGAGTAGGCAGAAAAGTTATGCTGATAAGAGGAGGAGACCCTTGGAATTTGAGGCTGGAGAACATGTATTCTTGAATGTTACCACGGTTACTGGAAATGGTAGAGCCTTGAAGTCTAGAAAATTGAGTCTGCGTTTTCTTGGACCTTTTCAAATTCTTAAAAGAATAGGACTTGTTGCTTACTAGACTTCCACCCAGTTTATCCAATTTTTATAATGTCTTCTATGTTTCATAGCTCAGAAAGTATAACCCAAATACTTTTCATGTTTTGGAACCTAAGTTAATGCAAGTAAGAGATGACTTGACTTACAAAAAAAAGCCAGTGAGGATCATGGATAGAGGAGTCAAGGAGCCAAGAGGGAGGAAAATCCATTTGGTTGAAGTGGTATGGGAGGGAGTAAATTCCAAGGAGATCACTTGGGAGCTGGAATTCAGTATGAAATAGGATTATTCGGAGTTGTTTATGGCAGGTACAACAAATTTTGGGGTAAAATTTTTAAAAAGGGAGGTAAGAATTGTAATATCATCACCTTAATTTTCTTAAATAAATTTTAAAAATATATAGATAATATTGGGTTAATTTTTATTTTGTAATTTTGTTGTAAAAAGGAGCAGAAAATAGACTTAATATGTGTGTCAGCATAGCTGAATTAACCTGAAATTAACAAAGAAAATCTAAATTGTAATACTCTTAGTGACATGTTAGACTTGTATATGTGTACAAGGTAGCATATGACTTGCTTAACATGCCTATTTAATTTTATGACAATTTGAGTTTGTTTAGGCACTTTGTTGCAACCCTGAAGGAGAAAAGTAGTTTAAAATGACTCAGATAATAGCATAAATTGCTTAGAAGAGGGAAATGAATATGGATAATTTATTTTTAGGTCACAAATATATGAAACAAGATGTGGTTAAAGTTTCAAAGTAAACTGAGTTAATTTGGCATTTTTAAGCATATTGGTTGTGTTTTTTATACTAGATTGACTAGCAGTAAATATGGAAAAAATAAGATAATGGTGAAACAACAATTTTAATGAATCTTAATATTTATTTTAATGTTGTTGGAAGCTATAAATCTTGATTTAGCTAAATCTAAGTATTTTTAGTAGATCAAGATTTATCAGTTATGACCTTAAGGGCCTTAAGAGTCTTTTGGAAGCCTCTTTTTAAGCTTCCTTTCACGGTTCTTTGGCTGTACATTTTAGAAACAGAAAACGTGCAAGAGAAAAGGAAAGAAAAGGAAAGAAATGAGAAAGAAAAGGAGGAGAAAAGCAGGAAGGCTAAAAGGAAATCCAAGGTGTGATCATCCTAAGCTTGAATCACCATTTTCAGATGCCAAGTTTGGGGATTAGAACTCTTTTCACTTCTATTCTTAACTTTCTCCATTGATGCACCTTTAGGTGCATAATAGGTCAAAATGAGTTTTAGAGGTTTTTCATGTGATCTAATTGCTTGAATGAGTTTCTATGGTTGTTTATGACTTGTTCATAGCATGAGTTTGAGTTAGAAACTTAAAACATCTCATTTAGACCTTTGATGCACAAAAGAGAGGCTTTAGGTCAAGCATGTGTGATTTTGGTTCATAATCCAAATTTAGTGGTTTAAGTTGGTGATTGAGTATTCCTATGTGTTAACAAACTAATTAGGGACTTAGAATGATCTAGAAACTGTTTTGGAATGGCCAAATCTCATGAAGAAAACTAATAGAATAGTGCACAGTTCTACAAAATTCTGTAGATCCCAATTTTTGCTGTTTAAGCCGCAGTGTGTGGAGGCTACACCGAGGCGTGTGTGCAGAGTATGTACACCCAAGAGCAGGGCGCCGTGGCGTGAAATGCACCACACCGAGGCATGAAAACCAGAGAGTTGCACTCCGCGACGTGCCAAGGGCTGTGCCGAGGCGTAAGATGCAGAATCTCTCAAAGATGTGATTTTGATGTTTTGATGTTTCCTACTAGTTGGAACCATTTATGAATATTTTATAAAGTGTGTTAAGGCACAAATAGGGATATTTTAAGAGGAAAATTATCACCTAGCATGTATTAGAAAACTTAGGCCGTTGAGCATCCAAGATAAATGGTTTACCTTAGGTAAGTATTTAGTACCTTAGGCCACTTTATGTGGTGTTTGTATCACTTAAGATGTAATAAGTGATAATGTAGTATGTCAGATGCTAATGACCTAGGATGGATTAGTAGTGTTTTCTTGTGAGTATGACCTTACATGATATTATATCATGTGGCCAGAAGGAAAGGAATCAGAAGTTCCTAAATGGACAAGTTATTTCTTACCAAGTGCTAGAGTTACATGTAGTATGAAGTTACAAATTTTCCTCTCTATAATGGGTAAACATAAGAAGCCAAATTTCCTAGTAAAATATGTTTGGGTCTTAAATGAACTAAGTGTATAAGTATGATTGAATGTATGTTTAACTTGGCTTATCTAGTTATTAAAGTTAAACCTTGTAAAGTATACAAGCATGTCTTACTCTTTAACTATTAAGATTATGTTTATTATTCTATGTATGACTGGTTTTGGTTTACTCATACTGAGAATTATTGATTCTCACCCCGTTGTCTTATCATGTAATTCCAAGTGAAAGTTTTTCAAAGAATAAGAAGAAAAAGAAAGCTAAAGATTAGATTAATTCTAGTTTTAGTAGTTATGTTACAACTGTTATATCTTTTTGTACTTCTTTTGTAATATAAAGAATGATGTAATACTTCAAGCCTCTGCTAAGGCTAATCTTATGTATATATATAAATATATGTGCATATTTGGTATGAGTTTTACATTTTCTGCATTTCATATGACTCTTTATAATGTTTTTTGTAACAGCCCAATATTTGCTACCCAAATATATCGTCATATAAGTGAATAACCCAATATTGACCCTGCTACTACTAATATATGTCAACGTCTAACCCATATCATTCATATATAATGAGTAAATATGGAGAACCACAAAAACAAAAGTTATATATACATCACAGCCTCAAGGCATACTGTTATATATAACTTGAAACAACTAAGCAAATATAAAACATATATAAGCTTAGCTCAAAATAGCATCTATACTATGCTAGTCTTCATACATCTTCTTCTTCCCTTTAGAAGAGCTCGCACCTAGATTTACATGGCAATACAATCGGCGTAAGAAAATATATATCAGTAGAAGTATTCCAATACCAATATATAAATATATTAATATATAAATATATACAAACAAATAATATTTGTAAATTATCTCGTTGATACTTCAATAATAGAAGTAATAACTCCTCATTTCAATAACAAGCAATCGCACATATAATTGAAATGCATGAAAATGTCATGATAGTAACCGCCCCTCATACAATCGCCATGTTATGCTTAATTATGACTAATGATTATGTCTATACAGATCCCTAAGTATGAAAATGCATAATGCATGATACCACATCCAGGACTCCAATCCCATGGCAATGTCATGAATGCATGAAACTTGAACAAAGTAATGGAAGTCCATAGTTTCATCCACAACCTTGAACAAGTATTGGAAGTCTCATCCAGCATACATCATTATCACAGAGGAAGTCTCATCCCCCCCGGTAGTGAAGTCTCATCAACTACACGGTTATCGATAATGAACAAGGAATTTTATCCTTTCATACTTCACTATATTAGGAAGGGTACTAAGTGCCTTATCTAATATAGAACACCCACTTTCATGGGGCCAAACAAAGCAAAGAGGATATTACTCACCTCCTTACTTCACAATGTAATAAGGATATTACTCACCGTACTACTCATAACATAGAGAGGATATTACTCACCAATCTATGATTCTCAACAATACTAAGAGGATATTATAAACCTCAAGGTATTTCATATACAATAGAGTTGGATATTACTCACCAATCTATTATACAAAGACATAGAAAGGATATTACTCACCAATCTATGCTTCTCAAACATCTCATGCAAAACAATTACTAATTACTTTCCATAACTAGTTTCACAATTGATTAATATGTATTTCAGGTTCAATTCACAACACTTTATCAAATACTTATAGAAGTACTTTAACACTCTTAAAAGATCGTACATGAGTGATCCTAATACTTAGGAGAAACTCATTTCCTCAAATCCAACTTGATACACTATAAGTGTATATAAACATGTCTAATTACCCCACATAATTAGCATCACGAATCTATACGATTCAAAACATCCACTCTTTATTAAATACTCCTACTAGAGTCTTATCACTCCCTAAGAAGTATAAAAGAAGAAAACTATGCCACTGGAATGATCCACAGCATCAAACACAACTCATAGTTGTTTTCTAGCACCAACGTTGCGGCGTCCCCTGTTCCACGTTGCGGCACCCAAGTCTCGGGTTCAAGTACTGGTAGGAAAAACTGCTAACGTTACGGCACAAACATTCAACATTGCGGCATAAACATTCAACGTTGCGACGCACGCCCCTTATTCTTCCCAACGTTGTGGTGTTCATAAGCCACGCCGTGACACGTGTTCCCTATTCTTACCAACGTTGCGGCATTCAAGTCCAACGTTGCGACATTCAACCTGTTCTTCCTAATGTTGCTGCGTTAAAATTCCAATGTTGCAGCGTGAACAGCAAAACTCAAAATCTGCATAATTCTGCAGCTACGGGTTACTGTTCCATTGGAACTAAAACCACTTCCAATCACTAAAAATCCATTTTCAAGTGATTTCCAACCTCTAATAAGGTCCAACTACACATTTTAACTCTCAAATAACATCAATTTAATTTGAATCAACACTTATGAATCAAAATCTCAAACTTGACCAAAACCCCCAAAAAATGACCTAGAATTGGAATTAAAGCTCCAAATGATGAAAATTTCATCTAAACACATCCATAATTCAGTTTCTAACTCAACCATACTAACCACATCAAGATTCAACTTATAAATCATAAAATCACTCATCAAACCTCATTTCCTCTTCAAGCTTTTCTTAAACCAAAAGAAAAGAATGAAAACAAACATTACAAATAGATTTCCCCCTACCTCAAGATCAAGATGATGAAGATGAAGCAAGGCCTTCACTTGGATCCTTTCCTTGGATGATTGATCCTTCTCTTCCTTCTCCTTCCTTCTCCTTTCCTTCTCTTTCTCTCCTCTCTTTTCTTTTTTTTTTTCTCTTCTCTTCTTTCTCACCTTATTGCTCTTCTATTTCTGCCTCCCTAATATCCCCACCGTGGGATATTTAACAAGAAGGGAAGTCTATTTAGACTTCTCTTAGTTGGATACCAAAACCCCGATCTGCTAAGAACACTCAGATTCCACCGAATCTAGTTTCATAGCTTCCAACAGATTCAAAATAAATTTTAAGATTCATTAAAATTCTGTTTCACCAAAAACTGATATTTCCATATCAGCTGTGGGTTAATCCAGCATTAAAACACACAACCAGTATCCTTAAAAATGTCGAACTAACTCCGAAAATTCTCAAACTTTAACTGTAGCACAGTTCCCACATTTATGACTTGGAAACAAACTCTCCACATTTATTTCCACTAACTAAGCAGTTCAAGCCACTTCCAGAGCAAATAACAGCTATATTTCTCACATAGTGTTACAGCAAAGTGTCTAAACATACTCAGAAAGTCACAAAACTTCACAGACATGTTAAGTAAGTATTAGGCTACCTCTGTAACCATATACAAGCCTAACATGATTTTCTAGGGTATTACATTTTCCAATGAACATTATGGATATATGATTAGATTATTATGTATGTAGTAATGTTGTAATGCTATATATCTCTTTAAATGTTATTTATATTGAGATATTAATATTAGGCCATTACACAAATGAGCTAGAAAAATAGCTAAGATTTATAATTAGGCTAGAAATAAATAAAATTATGGAAAAAAATGTGGATTAAAATAATAATGTTTAGTGTTTTTCATAATTTCTAGTGAATTCATTACCTAAAAGTAGCTCAAAAATAAGAATAAATAAGAAAAGTTGTAAAAATAATTTCAAAATTAAGAATTATATTTATATGTTGGAAATGACCCTAAAAATTAATTTAGATTAACTAAAATGCATTAGAATGATTTGAAGTGGTTTTATAGGATTAAAATTCAATTAAATATAATAAAACGTTAAGTAATGGTGAGTTAGTAACCAATAGTTTTTCATGCAATCCAAAAGGGGAAGGAAGTAATCTTTTCTAATTGGTTAAGTGTCAAATTAGATAGAAATGAGTTGAAATGGATTAGACTTGATCCTATAGTAATTCATGCATGTAGGTTACTTGAGCATCAAATTAACAACACATAAGTAAGAATTAGAACCTAATTTTAATGCATAGGCTTAGACTAAAATTTTAAAATGTTATTATGAGTCCCTCAGACTTGATTGGTGATTAAAAACATAGGTTTTGAGATCAAATTGATCTCAAAGGAAATTTAACATAAAAGTGGACCAACACATGGTCATAACTTAGTCTTTAAGTTGATGCAGTCCTTCCTTTTCTCTCTTAAGCACTGCTACCCCCAAACCCAGCCCAAACTCTCTCATTTCTCCTCCTCTCTCTGATCAGCGAGCAGGGCAGAGACCTAGGGAGGCCATTGAAGCTCTTGCATGCAACTTTTCAAGACCAATCTTTAGAGAACCAAGCTCCAACCACCATCATCTTCTACCTCTTCTCTTCGTGTGAGCCTAGGAGCAAGGAGGGAGCTCTTTTCTCCTCAATTTCAACTTGCTACACTGAGAGCTACGAGTCCAAGTAGGGGCACTTTTCATGTTTTCTTTCCATTCCTCACCTCTCCTCCTTATTAGCTTGCTTGCATATTGTTGTGGAATGATTTTGTTGAGTTTTCTCTTGGGGGATGAGATTGGGATTAGTGGGTGAGGGGATTATTTGTTGCTTGATTATTGATTTGAGCTTAGATTATTGTTCTACACCTTTGATTGATGCTAGAACATGGATTGCATGTTGAATTGCTTCTCAAAATTTGTTGCTTAGCCGAATTGGAGGTCTTTGTTTCTTGGATTGTTTTTATTATTTTGATTTAATCTTGGTTAAATGATGTTATTTGGATGTTTATGAGTTAGGTTTATTCAATTATTGGAAGTTAAGTTGAATAAAAATCCTTGGAATCCCTAGACTAGGCCACGGGTGGCATGGCTAGTAGGCGATAGGAGAAGTGGACTTGATGTAACTAGCTCATTTAGGTTGAGTTGAGTTAATTTAACTTAATTGAATTGATGTCGTACTTAATTAAAAAATTAAATTGAGTTGAAATAATGTTGGTGGTCTCGATAGGTTAGTAAGAACGCGTTAATGTGAGTTTAAATTTAATTAAATAGTTAAGGAGAGCTTAATTTAGTAAATTGAGGTTAGATGATAGTTTTGAAGTTCACAATTTTGATTAGATAAGGAATAGGTCTTGGTTTGATTAGTTTAGAGTTAATTGCAATTAATTCTAAACAATTCTAGGTTAGCTTAATCTAGTTAAGTTATTATTGAATAATTGAGCTTTAGGAGACCTTATAAGATCTTAAAGAAAATTTTAATTGAGGGTTTAGTATGTGGTTTACTTAATTGAGCTCATAATGAACTAATTAACTAGACTATGTGCTTAAATATTACTTAAGATGCCTAGTGGTATTAAAATTGTATAATGGAATCTATTTTTGATGTTGAGAAGATAATATAACCCTCTATGGCCGAGGTTAGCCTTAGGAGGAATAAATTTGCTATGTCGTAGTTTGACACATAACTGAGTGGTTAGATTTCTATTATCCTATGATAAGCCATCTTATGTGCTATTGATATTTATTTGCTGGCAAGCACTGAGAAATGTGGTTATGATTGATGGCTGTTGAATTGATACTCAGAAAATGTTCTATTTGTTATAATCTTATTCTTTGGGAATATTGAATTATTCTGTTGATTGGCATGGTTCCTTCCAGCATACACTGCTCATATTTATGTGGATGTTATCCTCCTGGGGGGTGATCCTTTTCATGCTATTTCCACCCACAAGTGAGGCTTTAGTTATAGAGCATAGGGCTGTGTGATGAAGTACTATCATATATAAGGTGAGTACTCAGCCTGAGAAATAGTCTATCACCAAGTGGATGTAGGTTGAGCATAGACTACCTACCTATTATTAATGGACTGGGTCCATGGGAATGAGCAGAACCAGCTAGGAAATTGGTACGAAAGGGACTGGGTCCTATATATAGAGCACTCCAAAGAGAAATTAAAATAAGACAGCATTGCATGGCATTTAAAGAATTCATGCATTGCATTGGCATGACATATATTTATTATTTGGCTCTATGAATTGTTATTTGAATGTTTATGTAACATCCTCCCTAACCTAATAAACCTAGTTAGTGTTATAGAAGCTCAATAATATTGATATAAATTACCTGTTAAATTTTAGTAATCTTTTGGATAAGTTTAAGTACAATTCTATAACACCGAAAGTGAATAATAGTTCATATTTTGAGATAAATAGCTAAAATGAAGGAAATAAATATGAAAAATTTATTTTTAAGATGAATATAATTGGAATGAGTTGTGGTAAATTTTGAAGGATCAAATAAATTAGTTTAGTATTTTTAATAACATTGAGAAAGTTTTTAGGTCAAATTAAATAGCCAGGTAGCTTGAAAAATTATGAAACTACTTGGAGATGGTAAGTAGAGTATGGAGAAAATTTTAGTATGGAAAACAAGTTAAGGCAAGTATATTTATTTACTTTACAGGTTCGATTTAACTTAAGAAATATAGTGCAGCTTACCTAACGAATAACAGTGTATGAAAAATTATGAAATAGTGAACTAAAGGATCAAGTGAAGTCCTAAAATTTTCCATAACACTTGAGGAAGTTGGAAAATATAGTCTTGGAAGATTAAAGTGTTCCTAAGGGATGTAGAAGTTTCAATACCAAATTCCATTCCTCGATTTTATTTTATTCCACCGCCTTTCCTCTCAGATATTTTGCTTCATTTTGACTTCTCATATTTCTTATTTTCACGTCTCACTCTCTCCCAATTCTCTTATTCTATCGTGGCTAGCAGAAAGCATAAGGAAGAGAGAAAGAAAAAGAAAAGAGAGAAATAGAGAGAAAGAAAGAAAGGAACTATACGTAGAATGCAAGAAAAAGGGGAAGGAAGAAAAGGAAAGTGAAGAATCAAGTCAAGAGCAAGCCAAGGAATAGGAGAGCACAACCATACAAGAATAGAGGTAGGGGATTAATGAACAATTTTTACTATGTCTTCTTCCTTCTTAGTTCTTATACTTTTATGTATGAAGTAGTTGGAAGCTTTATGTGGATTTTCATAAGAAAGTAAATATAGATATAGTTTTTGAGAAAACTTCAAGTTTATATATACTATGTATGCATGTTTTAAACTACTATAGCTTGTTTATGAAGATAAACGAAATACCATGTGTTGGGTTATATGGATTAACTTTATGGTGTGAAGTATGGAAAGGTGGAATAAGTTATTTAGGGAGTATGAAACTTGAAGAAAGCGTAGCAGAAGAATTGATTCTGCTACTTTCTATTCGAATAGCATATAAGCTATTCAAATAAAATTGTTCCAAATTGACAAATTGGTGGCTTTGTAAGTCACTATTCGAATAGCATATTAGCTATTCGAATAGTAAGAAATTTAGAACTGGAAGGATAATAGTGTTATTCGAATAACTAAATTAGTTATTCGAAATAACTAAATTAGTTATTCAAATAACTTTGTTTAATAGTATGAAAACGTGAATTCATAATGAGAAGGAAATCAAATCTATTCGAATAACTATATGTTATTCAGATAACTTGGCTTGGTATTGAAAGAATATATCTACTATTCGAATAGTTTCTTTTAGAGTTGGAAGAAAATATGTTTAGTTGAATAAAAATATTAGTTATTCAAGTAGCTTTATCAAAAGATGAAAGGAAATATGTAATATACATTTGTATTTAGTAAACTTTAGAAAGGACATTAAAGTACTCTTAGTTTCTTTGAGAATAAAGTATTGATTACCCTTGTATTTGAAGGGTATACTATTGATTACTCCTCATATTTGGAGGATATAGTATTTATTGTTTATCGTACCTAGAGAGTTTTCTATGTGCTATTGGATAATCCTTGTACCTAAAGGATGTTGCTATGTGCTATTGATTAATCCTTGCACCTGAAGGATGATGTTATGTGCTAATGATTATTTCTCGTATCTGGAGGTTATGTTGAGCTATTTATATGAATATAAGAATTTGTTTTCTTAATTCATTGAGGTTGAGGTATATGGTGAGTTGAGGTTGAGATTCTCCCTCCTCGCATGTGACATTGCTATGGTGGGTTGAGGATAAGATTGTCCCTCTCCACTTGTCGTTATCCTATGGTAGATTGAGGTGGAGATACTCCCTCTCTACCATTGTTTTATGTCATACAATAGGTTGATATAGAGATACTCCCTCCCTATTGATGATGCTTATATAATACTATTTATGATGATGTATGGTAAAAAGGGATTGAAACCCTCCCTCTCTATTTGAGTTATAAATTGTACCTTGATATCTTATATGATCATAAAAAGAGTTTATATGTGAAATTGAATTGCAAAAATGAGTTTATATATTTTAGATGAGTTTGTTTTGTGATCTTATGATAATAAGATTTTTTCTTAAATTTAAAGTTAAAATGGGAATTCTGTTTCGGAAAGAGAAAGGACCAAATTTGACATTTTGCCACATTTCTAGCTATGTATATTTGTATTTTTACTTGATTTTTAAAATAAAGTATATTTTTTCCCAAAACAGTTAAAATTATTGTGATGACACCTTTTTCATAATAGAATCTATTGAGAATTAGTATTCTCACCCCATTTTTGTATTGTATTCCATGATAATTCTAGGGTTGAATCTCGCAGCTCAATAGCAGGAGCAGAAGATGTAGTTTATCTTAGAATTCTGACTTTTGTATTAAGGATGTATGGTTAATGCCTTGTAGACATATGATGTACTGTCGTACTAAATTATACTTTTTGTACTCTTTATATAAACATTCTTTCAGTATATGTATATTATTTCACACATCTAGGCTCATATTTTTTGTATATTATTCAAAAATATGTTTGAATTTTTATTACAAAAGTTTAAGTGATGTGCTCACTATTAATTACTATAGTGTAATTTCGGATACACTTTAGTGTTAATAGTAAGGGCGTTACAATTTATACTATTGCTTGAGTATATCCTAGTAATTCTGTTGTATTGTTAGCTAATGTATTATGTCTTTGTATGATTACTGTGCTTACTGCCACCAAGTTAGATTATTATTATTATTGCGATAAATTTTTTTGCGAAAACCCTGAAGTAGCTGGAATCATCATGATGACACTTGCATGTAGAACTACTGGGAATTCTTAGAATTCTCACTCCGTGGGCATTTCCATGGTATTCCAGCACTTGATACTGTAGCAGACTAAGTAGGATACTTCTCCTGACTATCTACTAGGAGCCTGTGGAGAGCTACTGGTAATATGACATAGCTACTAATACATTTACACTCTATATGAATGTTAGGGTGTATTTGAGTTATGTGCTCGGAGGATGCAGAAAACTGAGAAGTTGCCAATGGACAAAGAAGAAAGTAGTGCTCTTAAGAAGGTGTTAACCACGGCAACCATCACTCAAGAGGGGGTGAATTGGGTGATTACAAATTTTTAAAATATGAATAAGAAATTAAACATTTTGATTACTTAATCAACACATACATCGGAATAAGTCTAATAAAGATACAACTATTATAGATTACTCAAATATAACTTAGGTTATAGGATAAATCAAGCAACTAAGTTAGATATATGTTCAACTCAAGCATATATAATTAAAGTACAAATGTAAAGGAGATAGAGTTGAGAAGAGCAAACACAATGATTTATCCTGGTTCAGCCACCAACCACTTGTAGCTTACATCTAGTCCTTAAGTAAACCACTTGAGATTTTTCACTAAACCTTCAAGCTTGAACAAGTGCTTGAAAACCTTTACAACTGAGAGCACTTAACATAACTTAGGATGCCTCACCCTTGTGCTTAAGCCTAAACAATCAGGGATACCTCACCCTTATAATTTCTTTGAGGGATACCTCACCCTCTTTATAGTGAATCAAAGTATAGAAGAAAAAAGAAACTCTCACAAGAGTAGATAATACAAATTAAAGTCCTATGAAGTTCTCAAAGATATCTCAAAATTGACAAAAATAGAGCATAAGAATTGAATAAGATGAATCACGAATCAAAACCTTGAGAAAGATATTTATCAATGTTGGTTCTATGTAAAAGATGACCCAAAACCATGTATTTATAGTGTTCTAAGAAAAAGAGTTGTTAGGGATAATTTATTTCAGCATTAAATGCATAAAAATTAGCCGTTGCGAGTTTCTGGCTCGTGTTTATTTGAATAGCACTTATGTTATTCGAATAAAACCATTAACAGTACAAGAGAAAAAGGTTTCTAGAAGTAGTTATTTGAATAACCCTTTGGTTATTCAAATAACCCTTTAATTATTCGAATAAAGCCTTTTAAAATTGGATTCTAAAAAACACTTTTATTCGAATAATAAGATTGTTATTTGTATACATCCTTTTAAAATAGAGGCGTGTAAGCTTGATTTTGATCTTTATTCGAATAATGCCCTATGTTATTCAAATAAAGCTTCACGATAAGGAAATCTTAGCATTTTGACTTTGGTTATTCGAATAAGGAAACATTTATTTGAATAAACCTATTTGAAAACACTTTTAAACAACTTTTAACACTTGCTAATTGTTTCCAAATGTTCCAACAAGCTCTTAGGCACTTAAAGGCTATTTGTTAAGGAACCAAAAACCATTTTAAAGCCTTGAAAACAAGTTTAGAGGTTTTTCAAAAATATTATAAAACATTTGAGATATCTAGAAAGCTTCTTACATAAAGACCGTAAGTCCTATAAACTATACCATTTAATCTTCCTTTGGACTTGGTCTTTGGCTTAGCTTTGCTATCATCAAAACAAATCTTCAATGGCCAATAGCCAATTACATTCTCCCCCTTTTTGATGATGACAAACAAACATTGAGAAAAGAGTTAATTTTATAAATTGGAATTCACAAGGTTGTTAGAGAGATTTACTCCTCCTCTTTTTCGTGAGAAGTGAATTTTAAATCAGAGATATGCATAACTTTCCCTTACTTTTGGAATCCCATGATTCGTTTTACATTAACCTGTCTATTCTCAAAAACATTCTCAAATCATAAGAACTCTAACTTTTTCTCCCCCTTTTATCATGAATAAAAAAAAATAAGGCAAGAGAAAGCGTAGATCTAAAAGAATATGATATACATTTAAGTGCAATATATGATTTCATTCAAGGCATATCAGAGTAGCAGCAAATTCAATTCAGCAACAAAGTCTAATCTTATAAATTTAGCAAGGTAAACACAATATTCAGCACATCAACCATAAAGAAGTTCAAAAGAACATATATTCAATCATTGAGCAACTAATTACATTTGCATGTTTATCACATATATTAGCCAATACAATAAAAAACAGAGATCCTAAGCCTAAGGATCCCAAAAGTATGCATCTGATGGTAGAGGACAGGAGTGAGGCGCTCTGCCAGTTAGCAATGCCCACAAGGATGCCTGCTCATGCTCTATGCCTTTAATTCTATCAAAAAGAGCAATAGATGTGTTCTCCATATAGGCTTTGAGCTCAAACATAACCCCCATCAGTTATTCGTTAGTGACTGGGCCAGCAGCAGTTGCAGCAACAAGTTCTTCTACCTCCTCATTTTCAGTAACTGTTCCAACTTCTTCCATCTCATCTGCATACACTCAACCATATTCATCTCTTATCATCTTCATCTTCTTGAGCGTGTAGGAGCCAAAGACATTGTGGTGAGTTTGCTTAGTGGGCTCCTCAGTTTCCAAGATATGCGGATATTTCTAAAGAAAGGCAGTAACTAATAGGGTGTATAGTAGGTTAGACTTTTCTTTCCCTTTGGCCTTCATCGTGTGTTTCACGATGAAATCAGGCCAGTTGATTTGGTGTCCATGCTTCAAGCACCACACCATGAACATGTCATCTTCGCTCAGGTAGGCATAATTGCCTCCTTGAGGGGCCAGGATATGAGCATAGGCGTAGTGTAACGGCCTACCCTAATCATTCATTTTCCTAGCGGAGAAGTGAAACACCCTAATACAGATATCTAGATATATCTAGATTATATTGAGATAAATAGTACTAGTTGCATCATTTACTAGATAACTAACTAATAATATATATCTATAATCACAATCAAGCAATTATAGAGAGCCTTGAGAGAATGCGGAAAACCTAAAATAATATATATATATACACACATACAACCTCAACCATAAAAAGCTTATTGTAATACATAATTCTTAAAACATACAAAGCAAATATAAACTTAGAGCATGTTTGGTTCAGCTTAAAAGCTGAACCAACAACTTTTTTTTTTCAACTTTAAGTTGTTGCACAAATAATCAAATGTGTTTGGGTGACATTAAAAAAAAATCAAAAACTTATTTTTGGAGAAAAAAGTTGTTGGAGATCAAGCTGTTAGGTGAGCATTTTTTATAAAAGTTGTTGAGATTATTTTCTACTTTGAGATGTAAATACCATTTTGTCATTAATCAAATAACTTTTTTAATCAATCAAATAATTTTTTTAATCATTCTATACCTATTTTGGTAATTTAATGCATAAAAACAATTTTTTTATACCATCCAAATGAAACAAATTAGTTTAAAATCATTTTTCAGCTAACATATCCAAATATAAAACTTTTTTCTTATAATCGATTTTAAGAAAAATATTTTATACAATAATCAATTACTGAAATAATCTAGTTTTCGCAGCTATCCCAAACACGCACTAATACATAAGCTTTGTCTACTAAAGCATAGAAAACTATACTAGTCTTCATGCTTCGCCTTCTTCCCTTAGCAGGGTCTGATCCTGGATTTACATGTAAGAACAAATGGGGTGAGAATGTTAATTCTCAGTAAAAGTAATTCTAATACCAGCTAATTATAACATTATATAGACAAATATATAACATCAACATAGGAGTTTCCCCTACTTTTTCTCATAACAGCACACTACATTGTAATGTGGTCTAAACTGATAGCCTACATACTGCTAGATATAGACAATGGCCCACACAATCGTAAATATCAACAACAAGAGACAATTGCCCATACAACTGTCTTTAAATGCAATGTTAATGATATGCAATATAGTTATGCCTAAGAAACGTCCTAAAGATATGATTGTGCAAGATTTTATTTTTAAATACATGTAGAGGTTTATTTTGAAAACCAAAAATACCTGCTCATTCTTGGAACCTAAATGTTCCATGTAATCTGCTATGGTAGGGAAGGAAAACTCATCCTCACACTACCTATAACCCTTGGCTCTTGGTTAGGAATAACTTGTTTCCTTAGGAACTTCTGATTCCTTTCCTTCTGGCTAAATGATTGTGCACATCATAGGTTACCATACATTGGAATAGCAAGTAAAAACATCATACATACATACTTAGCTTAATTAACAACCAAGATGTTTACTAGGAACTGGTTTAGTATATTATCCTGTGGTAAATGAAGGGAAAGCTCATCCTCACATTACTCGTATCCTGGTACTATCGAGAAGTTAGGGCAAGAATCCAGGCTCAAAGGAACCTTCACGGACTTCCCAATTATCTCCCTTGGCCTTGATACTATCGAGATGTTAGGGCTGAATCCTTGTTCAAAGAACATTTCAGATTCCCGATTTATCTCCCTTGGCCAACATGATTGTGTACAACATCAAAGGATACTCACAATGATTAATACTACTAGCTTGGCCAATTATCTTGATTGTATCTAGCTTTCCTTCTTATCATATCTCTAGTAGTAGCCTAAGTTACACTAGAGTGTTTAAGGCCCCAGATACCTATTTTAGCAATTCCTAACTCATGGAATGCTTAAGGACTTCAACTCCTATACTAAACTTTGTATTTAAGGAAGTAAATCCTACTCATCTAGCAATTTCAACTCAACTTTACCAATAAAGGAGTTATTGCATAGTTCTGCTATACTTCATGAATATGACCAACATACTAGTCATAATTCATCTTATTGTGTATTTAGTAATACACAAGATCCCGCTTTCCTAGAGAACTCAATACATTAAACATCCCTTCACTTAGGAGCTAAATACACAACTCTATCTCCACTCAAAGGAATCTAGTTCAAGAGTGGTTAGCAAATGCAACATTTTGTTGCTTAAGGGTCTAGGTATCTTCCCAAGGTAATCCATTACTCTTGGATTTCCTAAGGTTCATACCTTTCTCGTACTTGCTAGAGTGAATGCTATTAATCCATCCTAGTATACTTGCATCCAATGCACCACATCTTCACGTCTTGAGTGATATCTAATGTAACACTAAGTTGCCTAAGGTGCTAGATACTTATCTATGGCAAACTGATCTATCGATTATTTCTATATCTTGAATACCTTGTCTTTGATCTAATTGGACTTCGTATATGCTTAATTGTTAACTTTTAGTTGAGTTTCTAGATATGAAGCCGAATTGAAGTCTTATTGTGAAACTTTGCTTAAGTATGTTTATAAGCACTCATAATTGCATTGTGTTTTTTAGAGATCTTTGAGTGTCTCAGTCCATTGGATTCAAACCAAGCTCAGTATTCACTTGAGGAGAGAGCTAAGGAGTTAAGGAGATCAATATCACCCCCTAGAAGCAAAGAGAGAAGATTATATATGAAGAATCAGGGTGCACATAAAGGAACTAAGTGACACAGCCCATATCATCAGACACCAGAAGGGCCGTGTCCTTCTATGGTATCTCAAGAAGGATCAAAATCTAAGTGCATTAAGTGACACAGCCCGTGTCACTAGACACCAGGGGGGCCGTGTCCTTCTTTGACTCCAAAATTATGTGCCATTTTAACTAGTAGACTCAAAAACGGGGTGGACCGTGTCATATGTCTACGAATCAGGAAATCAGTTTCGAATCTTAATGAAGAATTAGGTATCCAAAGGTTTATATAATCCTGTTTAGGGTTTCAAAAGGGACATCTCTAGACTGCAAGCTGCCAAGGAACTGGGAGAGAAATGTTGGATCGAAGATTGAAGATCCAGGTTCGAATTATCAGAGATCAACCAATCGTGATCATTGGAAACTAGTTTGATATTTAGTTTTTCTTCTGCACTTATGTTATTGATGATGACTTTCTTTAGTTTTTCTTTTGAATTTTAATTCACCATGTGTGGCTAAGTTCTTATTTGGTTAAGGGAAAGTGAAACCCTAGTTTTGATTATGTGAATCCTTTATATTCCTTTATATTCAATATAATTATGTTCTTATTCATATGTTTCTATTCTTAATTTGGTATAAAGGTTTTTATACTCTTTGCTATCTTTGAAAGTAGTAAAACTAGGATTGCTATGTGCGGTTTCGATGGTAGGACTAGTGAAACAAATAATCTAAGTAATTTAATCTCGGTGTGTGATTGGACCTTGGTGTGATTGGTTTTCTAATTCTTAATGCAATCATTAGGAAGATGTAAGAGCGGTTACTTTACAATTAACTAATGATTAGGGCTTAATTTGAGTGGTTGCTAAATTAACCAAAACTTAAGGAAAATAGAGAATTAATCTCACAATCACATAGGAACATAATTGACCATGCTGATATAAAGGATATGTAGGTTAGCATTATCATATAAATCTAGTGGTGGATTGCATCTCTTAACTAATGTCATTAAATTGGTAAATCAAATTGTGTTTATTGCTGTTGCTTTAGATTCAGTTTCTATTCTTAGTTTTAATAAACAAAACCCCCTTTTTACTGTTTATTGTTCATCAGAGTTTAAATTTGGAATTGATTGATAGTGTCAATTGAATTAGTTCTCTGTGGATCGACCCTTACTCGCTATAATTGGTTATAAGATTTTTATATTTTTAGTCGAACTTGACAACTGATTTTAATCGTAATTTTTAATCTCAATCCAAATTGTACACCAAATTTTGGCACTGTTGCCAGGGATCTAATTTTCCAATTACGCTATTAATTTGTTTCCTATTTTTCACTCTGTTTTTGTTTTTGTTTTTACTTTAATTAGTTCTTTCTGACTGTTTTGCAGGTGTCTATGTCCGTTAAAGAATTGGAAGAGATAGTGAAGGATTTAAGGCACTACATTGATCAAATCAGCTTACATCCTCAATTTCTTTTCCATCCATCTAATTTCCAATTCACACTTGTTGACATTGAAGTTACCTGCCATATAAATCTATCAAGTTCTGAGACATCTAAAGAGGAGGCAATGGCAGAAAATACTCTAAGGGCGTTGGGTGCTCCAAACAAGGACCAACAACCTCTGTGCATATAAATTCCAAAAAATGAAGAGGCATTTGATTTGAAGTCTGGCTTAATCCATCTTTTAATAGATTAACAGGGGAGGATCCCAATAAGCATCTGAAGGAGATCCATTTGGTTTGTTGTAGAATAAAGCCAATGGGAATTCCAGTAGAAGAAGTCAAGCTAAGAGCTTTTTCATTCTCACTTAAAGATTCTGCAAAGGATTAGCTATACTATTTGTCACCTAGATACATCAATTCATGGCAGGACATAGCTCAAGCTTTCCTAGATAGATACTTCCTTGCCTCAAAGGCTGTAAGAAAAGAAATTTGTGGCATCCAACAAAGGCATGGGGAGTCACTATATGACTACTAGGGGAGGTTTAAGAAATTGTGTGCTAACTGCCCTCAACATCAAACCAGTGAGCAACTTATGATTCAATATTTCTATGAGGGTTTGTTAGTGATGGACCGTAATATGATTGATGCTGCTAGTGGAGGAGCTTTGGTTGATAAGACTCCTCAAGAAGCTAGAAATTTGATATTAAGGATAGCTGTAAACACTCAACAATTCTTCACCACGAATGACACTAGAGTGAGAGCAGTTAAAGAGGTAGAAATAGTCAGTTTGCAGCAGCAAATGACCTAGTTGACTGCCGCTAACCCAGTTGACTGCCATGGTTCAGCGGCTAATCGATAATGGGAAAGCACCAGTAAATGCTTGTGGGATCTGCTGTTCTCTTGGACACCCCACCGATATGTGTCCCACTCTACAAGAGGACACAAGCAAAGAGGTAAAGGTAGCAGAGGGATATTCTGGACCTTCCAAAAACTACAACCCCTACTCTAATACGTATAATCCAGGATGGAGGGATCATCCTAATTTGAGTTATAGAAAGCAGCCCCAGAATCAACTTCCAGCCTATGGACCTATTGGATTTCAATAGAGGCAAGCACCTTTCCCTCAAAGACAACAATAAGCTCAAGCTCCTAGGAAACCTGAGCCTTCGTTGGAGGAGCTAATGAGACAAATGGCCACTAATAACTTTCAATTTCAATAAGAAACAAGGGCCACTATCAGTGACTTGCAGAACCAAGTGGGGCAATTAGCCACAAAAATCAATAAGGTTCAAAGTCAACTTTCTAGGAAACTTCCCTCCCAACTTGAAGTTGTAACGCCCCTTTTTGGGAGGGAACGTCACATTGTCAATTACAATACAGAAATAGAATTATATAAGTTAAGACCCGGTTCTTTATAATATAATATAAATTTACTTGATTATAGACATGTAATTAAATTAGTGATTTTTTTTTATAATTAATAATTAATGGGATTTAATGATAAGGCATAATAACGATGCTTACCGTAAATGACAATAAAAGAGCAAGACAGAGTAAAGCATACATTTGATCAAGTATATATATATATATATATATATATATATATATATATATATATATATATATATATATATATATATATATATATATATATATATTTAGATCAATCTGTTTAGTTACAAAGCCCAGTGTACAAAAAGCAAAACTATATCTACCCAAAGGATATCAGAAATATACTGCCCACTACAAAAGACATCAGGCCCCCAAAATAAAAACACTGGCAGCCATCAGTAGCTACCAACAATATCAGTCCCTCAGATGAGGAGGAATCGTGTCAGGATCCTGTTCAGGATCCTCCGCGAGGTCATCCTCGAGAACCTCCTCGGGGTCTTCCTCATCTGAGGAAACCTCTATAGGAGCCACAGAGCCACGGGCCGGAGCCCGAGCAGTGGAATCAAAAGAGTCCTCCTGCGGGGTGTAGAAGTGGTTACCCCACATCTCCCGAATGGGCAAATAAAACTCCAAACACAGGCTGATGCAGTAGGTAAAGATCGGTGACTCATGATGCCTCCAGGCCAAAGAGATCGACACGTCTCCCAGGTAGACATAGCTGTCAGAATTCAGGTTAATGTGCCAGCATTCTGGCCCTCCAAGGAAGGTCAGACGCACATCACCTAGAAATCCACGCATACGTGCCTCCATGCTCCACAGTAGATGCTAATCGTAATCAGGAAGAAGCCGGGGAAATCAGGAGCTCCAACCTCCTTGCCGTCGTCTTCGATAGGACATAATATACAGATAGAAAATAACAGGAATACAGGAAAGAGGTAAGACATCCTACCATCATTACCAGTTATAGCAGCAAGAAACAAAACGGCGCAAAGCGCCCACATAGCATTTTTGGCAGCAATAAAAATAATAAACATTAAGCAGCAATAATAATCAACCAAGAAGTTCCAGGAAGTTATATATATCAGTAATACAACAGTTCCAATTATAATAATAATAAATACCAGATAATATATGGACTCACTATGCACATACATACAAAGTCAAAATCCTACTCCATGGAGCTAGACACAAACGGTCAGAGAGAAAGATCAGGAGACATGTCTGCAACTTGGCTACCGTGGCCAAAGTGTTATAATTCATCAGTTTATAAATGTGCACATCATGGCATTGTACAGACAATCTACACTAGATCATGACATAGGATAGTGCCCGGTCAGGATCGTTAGTGCGTTTGCATCGGTCTGTCCTACGGACAGGAGAGCTACCAACTGTCCATTGCGAGGTACCCGCACCCCGACGCCCCCATGGTCAACGATATGACCTACACTACTCTACTCACACCCACACTAAGGTGTGTTCAATCTCCTAGGTAACTTGGCCTTAACAACAGTCCAAAGGACTTTCACAATGCATAAAGACTCTATGCATAATTATGTATGATCATCATTATATACTATTCCACAATATGCCACAATTGGCCAAAGTAAGAATCAACACATCATTGGTCACTCACATGGACCCATAATACCAAAATATTGAAAGTAAATAAATTAATACATTTTTAAGGTCTATTATGAATTCTTACTTAAAGTTAGTCTTTCTTACAAGGTTCGTCTCTAATTAAATTATCATAATTAATTAAATTTTATATGTAATTTATTCTCATACACTTAGAAGGTTATTCTAAGATCTCAAAGTCTCATACTCTCTTGTTCTTGCCCTAATTAAAATTATCCTAAGTCTTATGAAAATTTCATTCTTGGTTCTTTAAAATTTATGAATCTCAAAGTATATCCAATTCTTCTAATTTGCTAATTTTCTATCCCATTACCAATGATTTAATTTCTTGGTTATTCAAGTTCCAAGGTTACCAAAGTTGCATAATCAAGCCCCAAAAAGGCCCTAGAGGCCGTGGCCTCCCTAGGGATTAAGTTCCCAAATTTTTCATTCCATTAATTACCTAATGTACACTTAATTAATTATGAATTCCAATTGTTACAATTGTTCACAAAGAACCCTAAATTTGGTCCCCCAAAACCGTGGCCATCCAAGAACAAATCCAACATCATTTTCTCCCATTTCATGCATTCCAATCCATTCAAATATATCAATATACACAACTAATCAAGCAAACAACTTAAACAAATTAAATACAACATATAATCATGCCAACCAAGCAAACAAAGAATAACCCTCAATAGGGTTTTCTCACAATCAATCACAAACAAGGTTTCTTAATGCTAAAAGAGGTTGAGGAGGAGTGTCTTCCTCTTACCTAAGAGAAGAAAGCAAGAGAAGCCTCCTAGAATCACCTTGCAATTTTAGGATTTGGTACCTCCAAGAACCCAAAAATTTCAATCTCATTAAAATAGCACCAATGCTTGAAAAATAAAGCATGGATGGTCACCAAGAAGACAATAAAAATGAAAATGAGACAAAGGAAGAAAAGAATCAAGAACTTACCCAAAAATCCTAAGCTTGAAGCTTGAAGAAATGGTGAAAATGATGGATTTTCAAAGAACCACCAACTAGAAAAGTGTTTAGGAGATGAAGAGGATTAAGAAAATGGGGTTGGATGAAAATTTTGTGATGGATGAGGGGAGGAAGAGCTGCTGGCCGAATGGCTCTAGAGAGAAGGAGGAGAGAAAAATTTCAAAGGGAGAAGAAGAAGGTAGAGAGAGAAGTGAATAGGAAAATTAAAGTGATAGCTTTTGAATTTTGAAAACTTGTGTAGTTTTAATTAAATGAATTAAAGTACAAATTCCCCCCCCCCAAAAGTCTGTAGCCGTGTGCTAGGAGAGAGAGGAGAGAGAGTGTAAATTGGTTAGCTTCCTTGGGAAGCTTGGAGGAAATTTCCAAGAAGCTTCCTTGAAGCTTCCTTGAGAAACTTTGCACAATTCTCAATAAAGTGCATAGTAAGCTTGTCTCCTTAATTAAATACATCTGACAAATGATTAATTATACTGTTAGGATGATTTTCCCAGTGAATAAAAATTACACTTGATGAAAATAATATTTTATTATTCATCGGATAATTTTATGGTACAGTGATTTTATTTATCAGATAAAATCTTGAAAAATATAAACCTTGCAAACTGTGCCCGACCTCAGGTTTAGTAAGATCCCTTGTTGACACGTTGACAGTTTAAGGTTTATCGGCCTCAGGGAAAACATTTCATTATCCCGGCTCCGCTCAGTGTGCACGTAAAACGAGGAATGTACTATAATATTTGACATTTTCAGAAAAATCCACAAAAATTCCTAAAAATCACAAATATTAAAAAATGACTATTCATCACAAAACAAACAATTTTTCAGAGCATTTGACTGACTCTGCTAAGTGCGCACGTAAAATGAAAAATATATTAAAATATTCAGCGTTTCCGAAAAGTTCCAGAAAAATCTCCAAAAATCATAAATATTGAAAAATGATTATTCATGATGAAACAAATCATTTCCGAGTTGTTACACTGACTCTGCTCAGTGTGCACATAAAATGAGAAATATATTAAAATATTCGACGTTCTCGAAAAAATCCACAAAAATTTCCAAAAATTATAAATACTATAAAATGATGATTTACGATAAAATAAACAATTTTCGGGGTGTTACAACACTCCCCTTCTAAAAAGAAATTTCGTCCTCGAAATTTGCATGCCTTAGAATAACTGTGGGTGTTGCTCCTTCATCTTGTCTTCTAGCTCCCACGTTGCGTCTCCAGTCATCTCGTTCCAGATTACCTTCACCAATGAGATCTCCTTGCCTCTCAATTGCTTTATCCTTCTATCCTCGATTTTTACAAGAGGTGCCTTATAAGTTAAGTTCTCTTTTAATTGTACTGTATCTGGTGCTATGACATGACTTGGGTCAGGAAGATATTTTCGAAGTTGTGACACATGGAAGACATTATGAATATTTGAGAGGAAAAGGGGTAAGGCTATTTGGTAGGCTACTGGACCTACTTGGTGAATAATTTGGTATGGTCCAAGAAATTTTGGAGTGAGTTTTCTAGATTTCAAGGCCCGGCCTACCCTAGTCGTGGGTGTGACTTTCAGGAATACATGCTCGCCTTCCTCAAACTCAAGAGGCTTTCTCCTTTAGTCTGCATAACTCTTTTGTCGGCTCTGAGCCATCCTCATCTTCTCCTGAATCATCTTAACCTTCTCAGTTGTCTGCTGTATAACATCTGGTCTAATAGTAAGGCGCTCGCCGTCTTGGTACCAACATAAAGGTGTACGATACCGCCGTCCATACAGAGCCTCATAGGGTGCCATCCCTATGCTTGAATGGTAACTGTTATTGTAGGTGAATTTTATCAACGGTAGAACGTCATCCCAACTTCCAGTATGTTCTATGGTACAGGCTCTAAGCAAATCTTCCAAAGATTGGATTGTCCTCTCCGATTGACCATCGGTCTGTGGGTGATAAGCAAAACTCAGACGTAACTTTGTCCCTAATGCTTCTTGTAGACTCCGCCAGAAATTTGAAGTAAATCTTGAATCTTTATCTGAAACAATACTTGTAGGCACACCGTGCAGTCTAACAATCTCTCCAATGTAAATCTGAGTCAGTCTCTCCAGTTTGTATTTTATGTTGATCGGGAGAAAATTTGCTGATTTCGTGAGTCGATCCACAATTACCCAAATCGAGTCATGACCTTTTCTTGTCCTTGGCAAACCCACTACAAAATCCATCGCAATACTGTCCCATTTCTATTTAGGAATAGACAATGGTTGCAGCAATCCCGCTGGTCTCTGATGTTCCACTTTAGCTTTTTGACAAACCAGACAAGTCGATACGCATCTAGTGACGTCACTCTTCATTCCATGCCACCAGAACAATTTCTTCAAGTCTTGATACATTTTTGTTATGCCCAGATGCATACTCAGCTGGCTTATGTGAGCATGGTTGATGATATACTCTCTAAGCCCTTGGTCACAGGGAATACAAACTCGCCCTAGGAATCTCAGAATTCCATTTGTTCCTTCCGCAAATACTGTTTCATTTGTTAGCCAAGTGGCCTCAAACTCAAAAGGGGGGTGAATTGAGTTTATGAAATATTTTCACATATCTTTCGTAAAACGTTTGTTAAACAATTTTCGTTGAAGCTATTAGATAATTGAAGTGAATAGATAAATGAGATTGAATACTTCACTCACAAATTAAATAAACCAAGATGAATAATATTCAAGCAAGCATATAAAGTAAATGCACAAATTTAAAGAGCTAGGGTTGAGAGAATCAAACACAAGGATTTATCCTGGTTTAGGCACCCCTTGTGACCTACGTCCAGTCCTCAAGCGAACCACTCGAGATTTTCCACTAAACTTCAAGCTTGAACGGGTGCTTGAAAACCTTTACACAATAGAACACTCACCAACACCTTAGGATACCTCACCCTTGTGCTTTGAGCCTCAAAAACAGGGATGCCTCACCCTTTACAACCTTTTGAGGGATGCTTCACCCTCAAGGGATACCTCACCCTTTTCTAACTTTGAGAGATACCTCATTCTCTAAGGGATACCTCACCCTTCACTCTAGAGGGATACCTCACCCTCTCTTTTTCAGATTACACAAAGTATAGAAGATAGAAACTCTCTTAAAGAGTAGATAAATACAAATTGAAGCTCTTAATATGCTCTCAAAGATTTTTCACGTTTTTACAAAAAACAGAGCAAGAAATGGATTTGAGGATTGATTCACGTTTGGAAGTATTGATGATCAGTTTGTAGTTCAAGGTCAACCTCAAATAAAGACCCAACTTTGGTATTTATAAGTTTCTCAATTAATAGAGCCGTTGGGGTGGTTTGGGCATGCATTTAATGCATTTAATATAGCCGTTGGACGTTATCAGGGTTCGTGTAATCGATTACACAACTTATGTAATCGATTACATTGTTATTCCAGCATGTTCTTGGCTTTTTGGGCACTGTGTAATCGATTACATTATTTGTGTGATCGATTACATGGCTTTTGACTTGCTTGTAATCGATTACAATATCCATGTAATCGATTACATGACTTCTGACTTGCTGTGTAATCGATTACAATATCCATGTAATCGATTACATGACTCTTTGAACGTGTTCTTGCCTTTCTGGGCTTGATGTAATCGATTACATATATTGTGTAATCGATTACATGGCCTCTGACTTTCTTGTAATCGATTACATTGCTCATGTAATCAATTACATGGCTTCTGTTTGCTGTGTAATCGATTACAAATATCATGTAATCGATTACATTGACCTTTGAACACATTTTTCAAGTCCAATAAAGCTTGTAAGTTATTCTTAACACCTCAAGACACTTGATTAAGCATAAATCCTTTTAAGAGTGTTAGATTCAAGATAGAAACTTAAGTTTTCTTGAAAGCCATGTTTAACTTTGAAATTTCCCATTTATTTTGAAATGATATATTGAAAAACCATTTGAGAAATCTTGAGAGCATTTAACATGAATGTTCTACGTCTTATAATTAAATAAACCTCTTGACTTCTTTCTTTGATCTTGATTTTTCCTTTTGCGCTTGATCTTCTCTTTTGCGCTTGAAATTCACTTTGGCCTTTGTTATCATCAAAAACCCATTTGATATGCTTCAAGACATAAGTATTCACATTCTCTCCCTTTTTGATGATGACAAACTAAACATTCAATAGAATAAGAAATATATGCATTTATTTGATTATCAGATAATTAAGTGCAACACTCCCCCGTAATGTATGCATGAGATAGAATATGTGAAAGTGCAAAACTCTCTCGTACACATGCAATATATTTCACTAATTTCTCCCCCGTTAGCATTATCAAAAAGAAGACATAAGCATTTAGATTTGATATATTTATTTCAGCCCAGCTGGATCAATATAAGAGTATAATCGTTTAGCACATCAAGATGTGATACCAATAGCAAATGCATATGAAAAGAAACTTAGATAGTATTTATCATTTATGCCAATAGAAATCAGAGTCATATACAAAAGCAATATGGGATTAAATAAAGATTAAGCAAAAGGAAAGCATCATGAAGGACTAAACTTGAAATAATAAAAAAGGTTCCAAATCATTCCAAGGCAATTTCAAATATCATTTAAGCATATATTCCAGTCAGATTATGATCCAAAACACATTATTGTGCAGCAAAACAACATATTATGCATCAAGTTGATGTATTATGCAGAAGATTGTGACATTATGCAGCAAAATGTTATGCAACAAGACATTATGCAACAAGGTGACTAATTTATGCAGCAGATAAGCATATTATGCAGTAGACCAATATATTGTACAGCAGAATTAGATGCATGATTGATCCATTATGACAAGTTCAAAGATATTGATATTATACATGCCATTTCACATGAAAAATATATTCATTTAACATATTCAAGATATTAAACTAGTAAAGCATAGAGCAAGTCACACTTAACCAAAGGATGCAAGTTCAAGCTTCTTGGAGACAAGGAGGATAGCTTGATGTATTTTTCTGGTTTTGTACTTGGAGCAGCCACTTTTCAGGATATCCAAAGTTAATTCTTGGCCTTCAAGCACACCTACAACACACTTCAATTTTTGACTTTTGGTACCCAAATTTTCTTGGGTTCTCGTGTGTTAGTCTTTGCCAAAGTGTCTTTGGGAACCCAAACCAATTTAGTTCCTAGCTTGTTATTGATATTCTTCCTTACATTGCAATTTGATGCACTATGCCCTTTCCTACCACAATGAAAGCATTTAATAAAGGGACTATTTGATGTACTTGATGAAACAAAGAAGTTCTTGAGAAAATTTTGTTGTTTATTGGGATTATACCCCAAACCAGCCTTTTGAAAAACGCATCTTTGGTTTCCAAGTAATATGTTCAAATTATCTCTTCCATAGGTAAATTTTGAAAGAGTGTTTTTCAAATCCTCAATCTCAATTTCAAATGCTTTACATGATGAGCAAGATGAGGGTGTAGATGTATTATTAAGAGAAAAACATGTCATGCATGAAGAGTTTGCATCTATCAATCTAAGAGTTTCATTTTCTAATTTCAATTCCTCAATTTCTTTGTTTAAAGCATAAATTTGTTTTTCAAATGAGGAAATTGATTTCTTGGATGATGAGACAAGTTTTGTAAGTCTTATGGATTCTTCATGCAATTCTTCAAATGCATCTTGTAGTTCATCATAGGAAGGGGAAGAGTTTGATTCAGAATTTGAAGATATTACCTCTATGTCATTTTCATCTTCCTCTTCTCCTCTAGCCATGAAACATAGATTGGCTTTCTCATTATCCGAGCTATCGGTTGAATCCATGTCATTATCATCCCAAGCTCTGTAGGCTCTTCTTTCTTTCTTCTCCCTTGAGGATTTTTGGTGGTATTTTTCCACTTTACTTTGATAAATTGAGCACTCCATCTTCATGTGACCCAATTCTCCACATTCATAGCATTTAAGAGTGGATGAGGTTTCTTCCCCTTTGTAATAGACATTCTTTTGGGGAAAGGAAGGTCTTCTTTGAGCTTTACTCATCTTGAAGAATTTTCCAAATTTTTTTACTAGTAGAGCAAGATTCTCCTCATCTATTTCCAAGCCATCTCCATCATATTCATCATCATCATAATCATTAATCATGGAGGAAGTGGCCTTGAGAGCAATCCCCTTCTTTTTGTTGTCAACTTCTTCACTTTGTTTGAGTCTATTCAACTCCAATTCATGTTCTTGGAGCTTGCCAAAAAGTGTGGCTAAATTCATTGTAGCAAGATTTCTAGATTCCGAGATAGCCGTCACCTTAGGCTGCCAGTCCCTGCTCAAGCATCTTAAAACCTTGTTAATAAGATCTTCATTAGAAAATGTCTTTCCTAATGAAGCTAAATGATTAACTATATGTGTAAAACGTTTTTGCACTTCTTGAATGCTTTCAATATGGTTCATTCTAAAAAGTTCATATTCATGAGTGAGAGTATTAATTCTTGATCTTTTCACTTCACTAGTACCCTCATGGGTTACTTCTAAAATGTCCCACATTTCTTGAACAGATTTACAATTTGAAACTCTAAAGAATTCATCATGCCCTAAAGATGTGGTAATAATGTTTTTGGCTCTCAAATTATATTGAACCTTCTTTTTATCTTCATCCGTCCATTCACTTCTTGGTGTATTAATTTTTACACCATTTATAGCTTGTGTAGGGACAAAAGGACCATTTTCAATAGCATCCAACACATCTAAATCAATAGCTTCAATAAAAATTTTCATTCTTTCTTTCCAATAAGCATATCCATCCCCATTGAAAAATGGAGGTCTATAGATAGAAGAACTTTCTAACAACTCATTTGAGGAGGCCGTTACATTCTCTTGAAGCTGCTAAGCCCTTTACACAAGCGCCTAGCTCTGATACCACTTGTTAGCCAAGTGGCCTCAAACTCAAGAGGGGGGATGAATTGAGTTTATGAAATATTTTCACAAATCTTTCGTAAAACGTTTGTTAAACAATTTTCGTTAAAGCTATTGGATAATTGACGTGAATAGATAAATGAGATTGAATACTTCACTCACAAATTAAATAAGCCAAGATGAATAATATTCAAGCAAGCATATAAAGTAAATGCATAAATTTAAAGAGATAGGGTTGAGAGAATCAAACACAAGGATTTATCCTGGTTCAGCCACCCCTTGTGACCTACGTCCAGTCCTCAAGCGAACCACTCGAGATTTTTCACTAAACTTCAAGCTTGAACGGGTGCTTGAAAATCTTTACACAATAGAGCACTCACCAACACCTTGGGATACCTCACCCTTGTGCTTTGAGCCTCAAAAACAGGGATGCCTCACCCTTTACAACCTTTTGAGGGATGCCTCACCCTCAAGGGATACCTCACCCTTTTCTAACTTTGAGAGATACCTCACTCTCTAAGGGATACCTCACCCTTCACTCTAGAGGGATACCTCACCCTCTCTTTTTCAGATTACACAAAGTATAGAAGATAGAAACTCTCTTAAAGAGTAGATAAATACAAATTGAAGCTCTTAATATGCTCTCAAAGATTTTTCACGTTTTTACAAAAAACAGAGCAAGAAATGGATTTGAGGATTGATTCACGTTTGGAAGTATTGATGATTAGTTTTTGGTTCAAGGTCAACCTCAAATAAAGACCCAACTTTGATATTTATAAGTTTCTCAATTAATAGAGCCGTTGAGGTGGTTTGGGCATGCATTTAATGCATTTAATATAGCCGTTGGACATTGTCAGGGTTCGTGTATTACACAACTTATGTAATCGATTATATTGTTGTTCCAACGTGTTCTTGGCTTTCTGGGCACTGTGTAATCAATTACATTATTTGTATAATCGATTACATGGCTTCTGACTTGCTTATAATCGATTACAATATCCATGTAATCGATTACATGACTTCTGACTTGCTGTGTAATCGATTACAATATCCATGTAATTGATTACATGACTCTTTGAACGTGTTCTTGCCTTTCTGGGCTTGATGTAATCGATTACACATATCGTGTAATCGATTACATGGCCTCTGACTTTCTTGTAATAAATTATATTGCTCATGTAATCAATTACATGGCTTCTGTTTGCTGTGTAATCGATTACAAATATCATGTAATCGATTACATTGACCTTTGAACACATTTTTCAAGTCCAATAAAGCTTGTAAGTCATTCTTAACACCTCAAGACACTTGATTAAGCATAAATCCTTTTAAGAGTGTTAGATTCAAGATAGAAACTTAAGTTTTCTTGAAAGCCATGTTTAACTTTGAAATTTTCCATTTATTTTGAAATGATATATTGAAAAACCATTTGAGAAATCTTGAGAGCATTTAACATTAATGTTCTAAGTCTTATAACTAAATAAACCTCTTGACTTCTTTCTTTGATCTTGATTTTTCCTTTTGCGCTTGATCTTCTCTTTTGCACTTGAACTTCACTTTGGCCTTTGTTATCATCAAAAACCCATTTGATATGCTTCAAGACATAAGCATTCTCATCATTGCCTTGCTTCATTTGCTCTCTCACTTCTTGTAAGAAATTGTCAACCTTCTGTGTTACCAAGTGGCCTCAAACTCAAGAGGGGGGTGAATTGAGTTTATAAAATATTTTCGCAAATCTTTCGTAAAACGTTTGTTAAACAATTTTCGTTGAAGCTATTGGATGATTGAAGTGAATAGATAAATGAGATTGAATACTTCACTCACAAATTAAACAATCTAAGATAAATAACATTCAAGCAAGCATATAAAATAAATGCACAAATGTAAAGAGATGAGTTTAGAAGATCAAACACAATAGTTTATCCTGGTTCGATCACCAATCCACTTGTGATCTACGTCCAGTCCTCAAGCAACCGCTAGAGATTTTCCACTATCTTCAAGCTTCAATAGGTGCTTGATAACCTTTACAAGCTAGAGCACTCACCACACCTTGGGATACCTCACCCTTGTGCTTGAGCCTCAAATAGGGATACCTCACCCTTTACAACTTTTGAGGGATGTCTCACCCTTAAGGGATACCTCACCCTTTACTAACTTTGAGAGATGCCTCACTCTCTAGGGATACCTCACTCTCTAGGGATACCTCACCCTTTACTCTAAAGGGATACCTCACCCACTTTTTATAGATTACACAAAGTGTAGAAGATAGAAACTCTCTTGAAGAGTAGATAATACAACTTGAAACTTATGGGTATAAAGGATTTACACACTTAGCTCAAAACAAAGATTTAGAGAAAAAGATGATGAAATTCATTTTCAATGCTCAAGGGTAATTTTCAGAATGTTCTCTAACTTATTTTTGATGCCTAAACACTTGTATTTATAGCTCAATGAGTTTTAGATCTGTTGGAGGGTTTTAGAAATGATTTTCTATGAAAACTAGCCATTTATAGCCGTTAGAAACGTTCCTAGGCACTTGGTAATCGATTATAAGTTTCATGTAATCGATTACAAGCTTTTTGGGCACTTTGTAATCGATTACATACTTTGTGTAATCGATTACATGGCTTCTGTCAACATTGTAATCGATTACATGACTCGTGTAATCGATTACACTATTTCTGGTTTTGAGAACTGACTTTAAAAGGTCATAACTTCTTCATTTCTTATCCGATTAAAGCGAATGACCACTCATTGGAAAGATATTTGAGTCTTTTTTCAAATAAAAGAGGTTTCAGAACAAAACTCAAAGTATTTTGAAAGATATAATAAAAAATGTAACCAAAGGTCAGTTTTATAAAACACAAACTTGACTATTTTTCATAGTTTTGAACTATTACCATAACTAGCTTTCAAAATAGTTTGTTGGGCATTTAAACATTTTAGAAACACTTATAAATATGTTTAAAACTTGTTTGAGCTTAGTGTGATTCCTTTTTACCTTTACACAAGATCTAAGTCCTATAAGCTAAGCTTGAAAAGTCTTGGGACTTGATCTTTGCACTTCCATTCCTTTCTTGTTTGTTATCATCAAAATCATTGCTTTAGTCAATACCAATTGCATTCTCCCCCTTTTTGATGATGACAAACATTCATTTGAGAAAAGAGTTAGTTCAAAATAATTGAAATTCACAAAAGGTGTATTAGAGACTTACTCCCCCTCTATTTTTCAAGAGGTGATTCGATCAAAGATTGCACAGCTCCCCCTTAATTTTGAAATTCCAAGATCATTGAATTTATACCTTGTTATTTACCTTTTCTCAAAGACTCATAAACTTCTCCCCTTTTTGTCATGATAAAAAAGATATACAAGATATAGATTTTAACAAAGAGAAAAGTGATAGAGCAAAACCATTGCTAAATAATGAATATTCAATAAGGAATTCAACCAAATCAGCATTATATAACCAGAATATCCATTGAAAAAATATCCATTTCAAAATAATGCAATAAAAGTTAGATTATGCAGCAAAAAAGTCACATTATGCAGCAAGATAATGGTATTATGTAGAAAAATATGTCTTTATACGGCAAAACAGCAAAAAGTATGAATTGTGCAATAAAATGACCAATTTATGCATTGAAAATAGATTATGCAGCAAAAATGTCACATTATGCAACAAAATTAATGGCATTGTGCAGAAAAATATGACTTTTTCAAATATAACATGATATTCAAATTAAAACATAAATAAGAATAAGAAAATGATATCACCAAAAGTGTGCTCTTTGAGTTTTTGTAAGTGATTCCAACTTCCAAGCTTCAAGTCTTCATGACTCTTGGAAAACTTGGACCATTTCAAGTTTTCAAAACTCAAGTAGTATATTTTCACTTCATTTGCATGCTTGAGATAATAGTCACCCTACAATATAATTCAAAGCATTTTCTTTGGTATCCACCAATTTTGGATCCATAGGGGTTAGTCATTGATTATTAATCTATTATGCTCTCATAAATATCAAATTTTTCATAGTATGTAATTTGAGCACAACAAATGTAAACAATCAATTATCATTAAGCACATAGCCAATAATATGCATGCTTTCATGATATATAGACAATCTTAAGTAAAAATGGTTATTTTAGCATTGAAAACCATTTTTAAAGCCGGTGTAATCGATTACAATGTGTGTGTAATCGACACAAATTTCTCTAGAATCCATGTAATCGATTACATGTTTGGTGTAATCGATTACACGAGTTCTGGAGACATTGTAATCGATTACATAGTATGTGTAATCGATTACACGCTCTCTGACTTTGCTTGGAACACTTGACAGAGCCTCTGTAATCAATTACAAAGGTCTTGTAATCGATTACAAGCTTGTTGAAAATAATTTTTGCACTTCAAACAGTAAAAGACCAAACTTAAAACATTCAAAAAGGTTCCAAATTATTTCAAATCAATTCCAAACATCATAAAGGCATAAAAACATACTAGTTCTTGATCTAAAACACATGTTTTTGAAAAAACACTACTTTTACCAAGGATTAAATCACTTTGTGGATTTTGAGCAATTTGGTGCAACAAAAACACATTATTGTGTAGTAATACAACATATTATGTATCAACATACCATATTATGCACCAAGATAGCACATTATGCAGCAAAAGTGCTCATTATGCAGAAACTTACATATTAAGCAGAAGGATGATGAATTATGCAGCAAATTAGATGGATGATTAAACCATTATGTCAATGTTCAAAGAAATTGATATTATGCATGTTATTTTACATCAGATGCATATTCATTTAGCATATACAAGACATATAAAAGATATTTTTCAAGTTGTTAACCTAGTCAAGCATAGAACAAGACTCCACTTAACCAAAGGATGCAAGTTCAAGGCTTTTGGAGACAAGGAGGACAGCATGAAGCATTTTCTTGTTTTGTACTTAGAGTAGCCACTTTTTAAGATATCCAAAGTTAATTCTTGGCCTTCAAGCACACCTACAACATACTTCAATTTTTGGCTTTTGGTACCCAAATTTTCTTGGGTCCTTGTGTGTTAGTCTTTGGTAAAGTACCTTTGGGAACCCAAACCAATTTAGTTCCTAGCTTATTATTGATATTCTTCCTTACATTGCAATTTGATGCACTATGCCCTTTCCTACCATAATGAAAGCATTTAATAAAGGGACTACTTGATGTACTTGATGAAACAAAGAAGTTCTTGAGAAACTTTTGTTGTTTATTAGGATTATACCCTAAACTAGCCTTTTGAAAAATGCATCTTTGGCTTTCAAGTAAAATGTTCAAATTATCTCTTCCATAGGTAAATTTTGAAAGAGTGTTTTTCAAGTCCTCAATCTCAATTTCAAATGCTTTACATGATGAGCAAGATGAGGGTGTAGATGCATTTTCTAGTGATAAACATGTCATGCATGAAGAATTTGCATCAATAAGTCCAAGAGTTTCATTTTCTATTTTAAGTTCCTCAATTTCCTTATTTAACATAGATATCTTGTTTTCAAAAGAAGAAATTGATTTCTTGGATGATGAAACAAGTTTTTCAAGTCTTATAGATTCATTATGAAATTCTTCAAATGCATCTTGCAATTCATCATAGGAAGGGGAAGAGTTTGATTCAGAAAATGAGGATGTTACCTCCTTGTCGTCTCCATCTTCCTCTTCTCCTCTAGCCATGAAACATAGATTGGCTTTCTCATTATCCGAGCTATCGGTTGAATCTATGTCATTATCATCCCAAGCTATGTAGGCTCTTCTTTCTTTCTTCTCCCTTGAGGATCTCTTGTGATACTTTTCCACTTTACTTTGATAAATTGGGCACTCCATCTTTATGTGACCCAATTCTCCACATTCATAGCATTTAGAAGTGGAGGAGATTCCTTTCCCTTTGTGATAGACATTTTTTTGGGGAAAAAGAGGTCTTCTTAGAGCTCCACTCTTCTTGAAGAATCTTCCAAATTTCTTTACTAGTAGAGCAAGATTCTCCTCATCTATTTCCAAGCCATCCCCATCATCTTCATCATCATCATCATCATCATTAATCATGGAGGAAGTGGCCTTAAGAGCTATTCCTTTCTTTTTCTTGTCAATCTCCTCACTTTGGTTGAGTCTATTCAATTCCCATTCATGTTCTTGGAGCTTGCCAAAAAGTGTGGCTAAGGTCATGGTTGAGAGGTTTCTTGACTCTGATATAGACGTCACTTTAGGTTGCCAATCCCTGCTCAAACATCTTAAAACCTTGTTAATAAGATCTTCATTAGAAAATGTCTTTCCTAATGAAGCTAAATGATTTACAATAAGTGTAAAACGTTTTTGCATTTCTTGAATGCTTTCATTTTGGTTCATTCTAAAAAGCTCATATTCATGAGTGAGAGTATTAATCCTTGATCTTTTCACTTCATTAGTACCTTCATGGGTTACTTCTAAAGTGTCTCACATTTCTTGGGCAGATTTACAATTTGAGACTCTAAAGAATTCATCATACCCCAAGGATGTGGTAATGATGTTTTTGGCACTCAAATTATATTGGACATTTTTCTTATCATCATTGGTCTATTCACTTCTTGGAGTATTAACCCTTACACCATTAACAACTTTTGTGGGGATAAATGGACCATTTTCAATAGCATCCCACACATCTAGGTCAATAGCTTCAATAAAAAATTTTCATTCTTTCTTTCCAATAAGCGTACCCGTCCCCATTGAAAAAGGGAGGTCTATAGATGGAAGAACTTTCTGAAAATTCATTGGAAGAGGCCATCACTTTCTCTTGAAGCTGCTAAGCCCTTTACACAAGAGCCTAGCTCTGATACCACTTGTTACCAAGTGGCCTCAAACTCAAGAAGGGGGGTGAATTGAGTTTATAAAATATTTTCGCAAATCTTTCGTAAAACGTTTGTGAAACAATTTTCGTTGAAGCTATTGGATGATTGAAGTGAATAGATAAATGAGATTAAATATTTCACTCACAAATTAAACAGTCTAAGATAAATAACATTCAAGCAAGCATATAAAATAAATGCACAAATGTAAAGAGATGAGTTTAGAAGATCAAACACAATAGTTTATCCTGGTTCGATCACCAATCCACTTGTGATCTACGTCCAGTCCTCAAGCAACCGCTAGAGATTTTCCACTATCTTCAAGCTTCAATAGGTGCTTGATGACCTTTACAAGTTAGAGCACTCACCACACCTTGGGATACCTCACCCTTGTGCTTGAGCCTCAAATAGGGATACCTCACCCTTTACAACTTTTGAGGGATGCCTCACCCTCAAGGGATACCTCACCCTTTACTAACTTTGAGAGATGCCTCACTCTCTAGGAATACCTCACCCTTTACTCTAGAGGGATAACTCACCCTCTCTTTATAGATTACACAAAGTGTAGAAGATAGAAACTCTCTTGAAGAGTAGATAATACAACTTGAAGCTGATGGGTATAAAGGATTTACACACTTAGCTCAAAACAAAGATTTGGAGAAAAAGATGATGAAATTCATTTTCAATGCTCAAGGGTAATTTTCAGAATGTTCTCCAACTTGTTTTTGATGCCCAAACACTTGTATTTATAGCCCAATGAGTTTTAGAGCCGTTGGAAGGTTTTAGAAATGATTTTCTATGAAAATTAGCCATTTATAGCCGTTAGAAACATTCCTAGGCACTTGGTAATCGATTACAAGCTTCATGTAATCAATTACAAGCTTTCTGGGCACTTTGTAATCGATTACATACTTTGTGTAATCGATTACACGGCTTCTGTCAACGTTGTAATCGATTACATGACTCGTGTAATCGATTACACCATTTCTGGTTTTGAGAACTGAATTTAAAAGGTCATAACTTCTTCAGTTCTTATTCGATTAAAGCGAATGACCATTCATTGGAAAGATATTTGAGTATTTTTTCATATGAAAGAGGTTTCAGAACAAAACTCAAAGTATTTTGAAAAATATGATAAAAAATGTAACCAAAGGTCAGTTTTATAAAACACAAACTTGACTATTTTTCATAGTTTTGAACTATTACCATAACTAGCTTTCCAAAACAGTTTGTTGGGCATTTAAACATATTAGAAACACTTATAAATATGTTTAAAACTTGTTTGAGCTTAGTGTGATTCCTTTTTACTTTTACACAAGATCTAAGTCCTATAAGCTAAGCTTGAAAAGTCTTGGGACTTGATCTTTGCACTTCCATTCCTTTCTTGTTTGTTATCATCAAAACCATTGCTTTAGTTAATGCCAATTACATTCTTCTTTTCCCTTATGTCATCCATCAGCTCACTTGAGATGGTAACCATATTCATGCAATTCTTCCCTGGTTCTAGCTCCACAAAAGACCATATATCTTTGAACTGCTCTAGCATATCCTTTTCCTTGATCATCAGGGCAGAGACATTGATCATCTTCCTGCTCAGAGCGTCTGCCATGACGTTTGCCTTGCCAAGGTGATGCAGAAGTTGGAAATCATAATCCTTCAGGAACTCTAGCCACCTTCGCTACCTCATGTTCAACTCTTTCTGATCATACAAATACTTCAGACTCTTGTGATCACTGAAGATGTTGAACATCGCTCTGTAGAGAAAATGCCTCCATATCTTCAGAGCAAAAACCACAGCCGCTAACTCCAAGTCGTGCATCGGGTAGTTCTTCTCGTGCACTTACAATTACCTTGAAGCATAAGTCATTACTCTTCCATGCTGCATAAGTACAGATCCTAGTCCTTGGTATGAAGCGTCACAGTATACCTCAAACTGTTCATTCGGATCAGGTAGCACTAACACTGGTGAGGTAGTTAGCTGATTCTTCAACTCTTGGAAACTCTGCTCACAGCTATCGGTCCATTCAAAAGCTTGGTTCTTTCTCAAGAGTTGAGTGAGAGGTCGTGCAATCTTGGAGAATCCTTCAATGAACCTTCTATAATATCCAGCCAAACCTACAAAGCTTCGGATCTCCGTCACTGACTTTGGCCTTTCCCATTGCAGCACTGCCTCCATTTTCTATGGATCCACCACAATCCCTTCCTTTGAGATTACGTGTTCCAAAAACTTAACTTCTTCCAGCCAAAATTCACATTTTGACAGTTTGGCATACAGTTCCTTCTCCTTCAGAATCTGAAGAACTATACTGAGGTGTTCAGCATGGTCATCCTGATTTTGAGAGTATACCAGAATGTCATTAACGAATACCACAACGAATCTATCTAAGTAAGGACGAAAGATTTGGTTCATGTAGTCCACAAAGATAGCTGGTGTATTCGTCACGCCAAACGGCATCACAAGGTACTCGTAATGACTGTATCGGGTACAAAAAGTAGTCTTGGGTATATCCTCCGTCTTTACTCGTATCTGTTGATACCCAGATCGCAAGTCAATCTTTGAAAACACCGCTGCTCCCTTCAGTTGGTCCATTAAGTCATCAATTCTTGGGAGTGGATATTTGTTTTTGATCGTCACTTTGTTCAGCTGCCGGTAGTCCACATATAATCTTGATGAACCATCCTTCTTGCAAACTAACAGTACTGGTGCTCCCCACGATGACACACTCGGTCTGACAAATTACTTTTCCAAAAGCTCCTCCAGCTGTTTCTTGAGCTCAACTAATTCTGTCAGTTCCATCCTGTAAGGTGCTATAGACACGGGACTAGCTCCCGGTACAAGGTCGATAGCAAACTTTATCTCTCGAGCTGGTGGTAACCCAGGTACATCCTCAGGAAAGACTTCGAGAAACTCATTCACCACTGAAATTGTGTACACATCAACCTCGCTCTCGACTTTCAAGGAAGATAGTAGCATGTATCCGTGAGCTCCTTCTTTCAAGAGAGCTTGAACTCGGTTGGCCGTCAGAAATCTAGAATCCTCATCTATGGAAAAAACTATGGTTTTTCTGGAACAATCTAATAGAACATGGTTGGAAGATAACCAGTCCATCCCTAAGATTATATCTAGTTGGGAAAGGGGTAAACAGATTAGATTGACCAAAAAGGTTTGACCTTCAACAATCAATGGACAATTTAGATAGACTTTGGTAGTAACTACAGGTTTATCAGTGGGGGTGGAAACAGTTAAGTCAAAAGGTAAGGTGGACACTGGTAAACCAAGTATTTGCACACAGTCATACGATATAAAAGAATGGGTTGCCCTAGAGTCATACAGTACAGTTAAAAGATTACCTTCTATGGTGCCTTCCCCATGAATCAAATCTTCGGACTCGGAGGCTTCAACTCCGCTCATGGTGTAAACTCGTCCTCTAGCTTGTGGTTTCTTGGCTCTTCCAGCATTATTCAAAGGTTCAGCCTTTGCGTGATTGCAATCTCGAGACACATGGCCAAGTTTGCCACATCTAAAGTAGATGATCCCCTTTATGGTGCAGTCCCTTGTGAGATGATCTTTCCCAGACTTTAGACATTTCGAAGGATACGCCATGTTTTGGCCAGTTCGGTTCCCAGCAGAACCTTCGCCAGAGCTTCCACTCAAGGTTTGTTGCTGATTTCCCGTTAGTCAGGAATAAGGCTTCTTCTAGAAGAGTTTAGAACTGTTATCGCCGCCTCTTTGGAGACTCGTGGGCCCAAAGTTTCTATTCCTCGTATCTCTAGATTGCTCCAGAGCCTCTACTTCACAGCATGTGTCTAGTAGCTCCGAGAATTCATTGATCTTCAGGGTGATCACAGCCTTCTTCACCCCATACCTCAGTCCTTCTGTGAATCTCTGACACTTTCAGGCTTCATTTGGTTGATGTTGAAAGTACGTCAAAAACTGTGACAAATTTTCAAATCTGGCTGCGTATTCACTAACGATCATATTCCCTTGCCATAAGTTGAGGAATTTCGACTCCTTCGCATGCCTTGCGCTCACAGGGAAATACTTATCCAAGAATTTGTCCTTGAATAAGTCCTAAGTAATCTCGCGGTTTGCAGCTTCCAGCATTCTCTGCACTCCATTCCACTAGTTTTCAGCATTGCCCACCAGCATAAAAGTTGCATAGGTCACCTTCTTGTTCTCAGCGCAGTTCATCCCTCGAAAGATGTTTTCTAACTCCTTGATCCACAGACTAGCCTTGTCCGGATCAAATTCTCTTTTGAATTGAGGAGGGTTGTGGCGGCGAAACTCCTCTAAGTTATGAGCATCTGCAGTAGCCTCGAGTTGTTGAGCAGCTCGTTCTTGTTGTTGAGCAACTCTCTCTTTTTGCTAAGTGGCTTGCTCAGTTTGTTGTGCGACGGACTCAGCCATCCTCTGCATCGCCGCTATAGCTGCTGCCATGTCTTCCCGTCGTGCCATCTTACTGTCTCAAGTCAGAGTAACTGAAAGATACAAGGAAAATCAGTTGCATCCACTAGGAATGCCAAACAATACACCTTTGTGTTTAATGTTCAGAGAACACACAACACAAATAAGACAGACTCAATCACAAGACCCAAAGAAACATAAACTGGACCTTTGATACCAACTTAATGTAACGCCCCTTTTTGGGAGGGAACGTCACATTGTCAATTAAAACGCGGAAATAGAATCATATAAGTTAAGATTCGGTTCTTTATAATATAATATAAATTTACTTGATTATAGACATGTAATTAAATTGGCGATTATTATTTTTTTGTTTATAATTAATAATTAATGGAATTTAGTGATAAGGCATAATAACGATGATTACCATAAATGACAATAAAAGAGCAAGATAGAGTAAAGCATACATTTGAATTAACATTGCATACTCATATATATATATATATATATATATATATATATATATATATTTAGATCAATCTGTTTAGTTACAAAGCCCAATGTACAAAAAGTAAAACTATAACTGCCCAAAGGATATCAGAAATATATTGCCCACTACAAAAGACATCAGGCCCCCAAAATAAAAACACTGGCAGCCATCAGTAGCTACCAGCAATATCAGTCCCTCAGATGAGGAGAAATCGTGTCAGGATCCTTTTCAGGATCCTCTGTGAGGTCATCCTCGAGAACCTCCTCGGGGTTTTCCTCATCTGAGGAAACCTCCATAGGAGCCACAGTGCCACGGGCCAGAGCCTGAGCAGTGGAATCAAAAGAGTCCTCCTATGGGGTGTAGAAGCGGTCACCCCACATCTCTTGGATGGGTAGATAAAACTCCAAACGCAGGCTGATGCAGCAGGTAAAGATCGGCGGCTCATGACGCCTCCAGGCCAAAGAGATCGACACGTCTCCCAGGTAGACACAGCGGTCAGAATTTAGGTTAATGTGCCAGCATTCTAGCCCTCCAAGGAAGGTCAGATGGATGCTAATCGTAATCAGGCCAGAAGCTGGGGAAATCGGGAGCTCCAACCTCCTTGTCGTCGTCTTCGATGGGACACAATATATAGATAGAAAATAATAGAAATACAGGAAAGAGGTAAGACATCCTACCATCATTACCAGTTATAGCAGCAAGAAATAAAACGGCATAAAGCGCCCACATAGCATTTTTGACAGCAATAAAAATAATAAACATTAAGCAGTAGTAATAATCAACTAAGTAGTTCCAGGCAGTTATATATATCAGTAATACAACAGTTCCAATTATAATAATAATAAATGCCAAATAATACATGGACTCACTATGCACATGCATACAAAGTCAAAAACCTATTCCACGGAGTTAGACACAAACGGTCGGAGAGAAAGATCAAGAGACATGTCTGCAACTCGGCTGCCACGACCAAAGTGCTATAATTCATCAGTTTATCAACGTGCACATCATGGCATTGTACAGACAGTCTACACTAGATCACGACATAGGACAGTGCCCGGTCAGGATCGTCAGTGCGTTTGCATTAGTCTGTCCCACGGACAAGAGAGCTACCAACTGTCCATTGTGAGGTACCCGCACCCCGACGCCCCCATGGTCAACGATATGACCTACACTAGTCTACTCACACCCGTACTAAGGTGTGTTCAATCTCCTAGGTAACTTGGCCTTAACAACAGTCCAAAAGACTTTCACAATGCATAAAGGCTCTATGCATAATTATGTATGATCATCATTACATACTATTCCACAATATGCCACAATTGGCCAAAGTAAGAATCAACACATCATTGGTCACTCACATGGACTCACAATATCAAAATATTGAAAGTAAATAAATTAATACATTTTTAAGGTCTATTATGAATTCTTACTTAAAGTTAGTCTTTCTTACAAGGTTCGTCTCTAATTAAATTCTCATAATTAATTAAATTTTATATGTAATTTATTCTCATACACTTAGAAGGTTATTCTAAGATCTCAAAGTTTCACACTCTCTTGTTCTTGCCCTAATTAAAATTATTCTAAGTCTTATGAAAATTCCATTCTTGGTTCTTTAAAATTTATGAATCTTAAAGTATATCCAATTCTTCCAATTTGCTAATTTTCTATCCCATTACCAATGATTTAATTTCTTGGTTATTCAAGTTCCAAGGTTACCAAAGTTCCATAATCAAGCCCCAAAAAGGCCCTAGAGGCCGTGGCCTCCCTAGGGATTAAGTTCCCAAATTTTTTATTCCATTAATTACCTAATGTACACTTGATTAATTATGAATTTCAATTATTACAATTATTCACAAAGAACCCTAAATTTGGTCCCCCAAAACCGTGGCCATCCAAGAACAAATCCAACATCATTTTCTCCCATTTCATGCATTCCAATCCATTCAAATATATCAATATACACAACTAATCAAGCAAACAACTTAAACAAATTAAATACAACATATAATCATGCCAACCAAGCAAACAAAGAATAACCCTCAATAGGGTTTTCTCACAATCAATCACAAACAAGGTTTCTTAATGCTAAAAGAGGTTGAGGAGGAGTGTCTTCCTCTTACCTAAGAGAAGAAAGCAAGAGAAGCCTCCTAGAATCATCTTGCAATTTTTGGATTTGGTACCTCCAAGAACCCTAAAATTTTAATCTCATTAAAATAGCACCAATGCTTGAAAAATAAAGCATGGATGGTCACCAAGAAGACCATGGAAATGAAAATGAGACAAAGGAAGTAAAGAATCAAGAACTTACCCAAAAACCCTAAGCTTGAAGCTTGAAGAAAATGGTGAAAATGATGGATTTTCAAGGAACCACCCACTAGAAAAGTGTTTAGGAGATGGAGAGGATTAAGAAAATGAGGTTGGATGAAAATTTTGTGCTGGATGATGGGAGGAAGAGCTACTGGCCGAATGGCTATAGAGAGAAGGAGGAGAGAAAAATTTCAAAGGGAGAAGAAGAAGGTAGAGAAAGAAGTGAATAGGAAAATTAAAGTGATAGCTTTTGAATTTTGAAAACTTGTGTAGTTTTAATTAAATGAATTAAAGTACAAATTCCCCCCCCCCAAAAAGTGTGCATCCATGAGCTAGGAGAGAGAGGAGAGAGAGTGTAAATTGGTTAGCTTCCTTGGGAAGCTTGGAGGAAATTTCCAATAAGCTTCCTTGAGAAGCTTTGCACAATTCTCAATAAAGTGCATAGTAAGCTTGTCTCCTTAATTAAATACATCTGACAGATGATTAATTACATTGTTAGAAATATTTTCCCAGTGAATATAAATTACATTTGATGAAAATATTATTTTATTGTTCATTAGATACTTTTATGGTACAGTGATTTTATTTATCAGATAAAATCTTGAAAAACGTAAACCTCGCAAACTGTGCCCAGCCTTGGGTTTAGTAAGATCTCCTGTCGACACGTTGATAGTTCAAGGTTTACCGGCCTCAGGGAAAATATTTCGTTATCCCAGCTCCACTCAGCGCGCACACAAAACGAGGAATATACTATAATATTCGACATTTTCAGAAAAATCCACAAAAATTCCTAAAAATCACAAATATTGAGAAATGACTATTCATCACAAAACAAATAATTTTTCGGAGCGTTTGACTGACTTTGCTCAGTGCACATGCAAAACGAGGAATATATTAAAATATTCAGTGTTTCCAAAAAAATTCAGAAAAATCTCCAAAAATCATAAATATTGAAAAATGACTATTCATGATGAAACAAATCATTTCCGAGGTGTTACACTGACTCTGCTCAGTGTGCACATAAAATGAGAAATATATTAAAATATTCAACGTTCTCAGAAAAATCCACAAAAATTTCTAAATATTATAAATATTATAAAATGATGATTTACGATAAACTAAATAATTTTTGAAGTGTTATAGAAGTGAATCTGAGGGAAAATACTAGTGCTATCACACTGAGAAGTGGTAAGACATTAGATGAAGCAACATCGTCTTCAAAAGTCACTAAAGAGAAAGATGAAGGGCTTGAGAAGGTAAATAAGGAGGGGCAAAACTCCAAAGCCCCTAAGGTAGGTATTTTTGAACCCCTTCCTAAGTATATCACTAAGGACCCATTCCTTAGTAGGTTGGTTAAGAAAAAGAATGATGAAATAGAGAAACAGATCTTAGAGACCTTTAAGAGAGTGGAAGTTAACATTCCTTTGCTAGATGTCATTAAGCAAGTTCCTAGGTATGCCAAGTTTTTAAAGAAATTATGCACTAACAAAAGAAAGTTAAAAGGTAATGAGAAGGTTCAAATGGGAGCAAATGTGTCAGTTGTAGTTAACAAGAAACTCTCAACTAAGTGTAAGGACCCTGACACATTCACCATACCATGCACTATCGGTAACACAAGGTTTGAGAGAGCAATGCTAGATTTAGGTGCATCTATAAATGTTATGCCTTATTCCATTTATGCATCTTTCTATCTAGGTCCTTTAGAGTCAGCTGGTGTTATTATTCAATTGGCAGATAGATCTAACGCATACCCAAAGGGTGTTGTTCAGGATGTTTTAGTGTAGGTGAATGAGCTAGTCTTTCCGACAGACTTTTATGTGCTGGACGTGGAAGAGGATAAATCCCCCAACTCTGCTCCTATTTTGTTTGGAAGACCATCTTTGAAGACTGCATGGACAAAAATTGATGTGCACTCAGGGACATTGACCATGGAATTTGATGGGGAATTGATCAGATTTAATATTTTTTAGGCTATGCGATACCCGAGTGATGTGCACTCTGCCTGTTTGATCAATTTTTTTGATGCTTTTCGTTCCTTAATTTATATAGCTTTTGAGTCTAATCATTTTAATGCTCATGATACAGTATTAGCTCACAGCTTAGATATATAGGAAGAAAAGAGAGATGATGAAGGAGAGCCATGGAGCGAGGACATTCATGATATAGTAACAGCGTTGCATGAGCTCTCCTCTATTTCAGAAGGACATAAGGTTTCATATGTTGAGCTACCAGTTACTAATGATGCTCCTAAACCCTCTATTGTGCAGGCACTAGAGTTGAAATTGAAGGAATTACCTGATCATCTCAAGTATATATTCTTGGGGGGGCTGAACACACTTCCAGTGATAATTGCTAAGTCATTCACCCAAGAATAAGAGGAGAAATTGGTGGCTATTTTGAAGGAGCACAAGATGGCTATTGGTTGGACTATTGCAAACATCAATGGTATTAGTCCCTCCATTTGCATGCACAGAATCTTAATGGAAGAGGGAGCTAAACCAGTGAGAAATCCTAGAGGAGGTTGAATCCTCCTATGATGGAAGTTGTGAAGAAGGAGATACTGAAGCTCCTAAGTGTGGGGGTGATCTACCCCATATCTGATAGCAAGTGGGTAAGCCTGGTCCAGGTAGTACCAAAGAAATCTGGAATCACTGTGGTAAGAAATGCCGAAAATGAGCTTATTCCCACTCGGCTACAAACAGGGTGGCGTGTTTGTGTAGACTATAGAAAATTAAATGCTGCCACTAGAAAAAACCACTTCCCTTTACATTTTATTGATCAAATGTTAGAATGATTAGCTGGTCATTCTCACTACTATTTTCTAGATGAATTTTCAGGTTATAATCAGATTGCCATTGCTCCAGAAGATTAGGACAAGACCACTTTCACTTATCCCTTTGGTACCTTTGCATATAGGCAAATGTCTTTTGGACTTTGCAATGCACCAAGTACCTTTCAAAAATGTATGGTAAGCATCTTTCCTGATTATATAGAGAACATTATAGAGGTCTTCATGGATGATTTTAGTATACTTCATGGATGATTTTAGTGTATTTAGGAATGGATTTGAGGATTGTTTAGAACATTTAGAATTGGTTCTAAAAAGATGCATTGACACTAACCTTGTGTTGAATTAGGAAAAATACCATTTTATGCTAGAAGAGGGTATAGTTTTAGGTCATGTGATCTCTGCTGGGGGGATTGAAGTTGATAAAGCTAAAGTAGATCTTGTGCGTTCCTTACCCCTACCTACTAGTATACGGGAAATTCGTTCTTTTCTTGGTCATACAGGGTTCTATCGAAGATTCATTAAGGATTTCTCTACGCCTTTGCACTCTGCTTCAAAAGAATGTTCCATTATACTTTGATGAGAAATGCATGGAAGCTTTTACTAAACTCAAGAGGTTGATGACTATGGCGCCTGTCATTAGGCCACCAAATTGGAAGCTACTATTCGAGTTAATATATGATGCCTGTGACTTCGCGGTAGGGGCTATCCTAGGACAGCGAGTTGATAGGGTGCCTTATGCTATCTATTATGCATCAAGGACCCTAGGTGATGCTCAGCTCAATTACTCTACAACTGGAAAAGAGCTTTTAGATGTGGTTTTTGCTTTAGAAAAATTCAGATCATATTTAATTGGTTCTAATTTAATTATTTTTTCTGATCATGTAGCTTTAAAGTACTTACTTACGAAGAAGGAAGTGAAGCCTAGATTGCTCTGATGGATTTTACTTCTCCAAGAGTTTGATTTGGATTAAAGACAAAAAAGGGAGTGAGAACTTGGTGGCAGACTATTTGAGTAGATTGGTGACTGAGGAGGAAGAGACGCCTATTAAAAAGAGCTTTCTGGATGAGCATATCATGGCCATCGAGACTACAATTCCTTGGTATGCTGACATTGCCAACTACTTGGCCACCAAGGACTTTCCAGAGGGTGTGACCAAGGCACAACGAGATAAACTCAGGAGTGATTGCAAATATTACATCTGGGATGATCCTTACCTCTGGAAGCATTGTGCAAATCAAGTGATTAGCAGGTGTATTCAAGATTCAGAAACTCATTCCATACTCTCTTCCTGTCACACTTATACATATGGAGGACATTTTGGCATTAATAGGACAGCCAACAAAGTGCTCGATAGTGGTTTCTATTAGCCTACAATTTTTAAGGATGCTTATAACTTCTGTAAGTCTTGTGACCGCTATCAAAGAACAGGTAACATTGGTCCTAGAAATCACATGCCTTAGACTCTGATAATTTTTGTGGAAATCTTTGATGTTTGGGGCATTGATTTTATGAGACCATTCCCTCCCTCATTTGGTTTGTCCTACATTCTTTTACCTGTTGATTATGTCTCCAAATGGGTGGAAGCTAAGGCCACCAAAACTGATGACTCTAAAATTGTTGTGGATTTTATGAAGTCTAACATTTTTTCCAAGTTTAGAACTCCAAAGGCCATCATTAGTGATCAAGGGACCCATTTTTGCAGCAGAACATTTAAGGCTCTCTTGAAGAAATATAGTTTAGTGCACCAGACTTCCACTCCCTACCATCCATAGATAAATGGGCAGACCAAAGTATCTAATCCGGAAATCAAGTCCATCCTTGAAAAAACATTGAATCCAACGTGTTAGGATTGGAGTACTACTAGACTTGATGATGCGTTATGGGCTTATAGGACTGCATATAAGCCGCCATTGGCATGTCACCATTTCGGTTGGTGTACGAGAAGCCCTATCATTTACTTGTGGAGTTGGAGCATTGATCTTATTGGACTATTAAGCAAGTCAACTTGGATTTGGAGGGTGCTGGAAAGCAGAGGAAGCGTCAATTACACGAGTTGGAAGAATTAAGGAATGAGGCCTTTGATAGTGCACTTACTTATAAGGCAAAAACTAAGGTATTCCATGACCAAATGATCTCTAGGAAGAGCTTTAACAAAGGACAAAGAGTGCTACTTTACTAATCCAAAATCAAAATGTTTCTAGGTAAATTACGTTCTAAATGGATTGGACCATTTGTGGTGATAGATGTTTTTACTTCTAGTGTAGTGAAAATCATAAATGAGGCGTCTGGCAAAACATTCAAGGTCAATGGACATCATCTCAAGCCTTACCATGAGTTTCCAGACAGTGCATAAGTGGAAGAGATGACTCTTCTCCATCAACATTATGAAGAACACTAAGGAGTGTCATGATGTCGGGCTGAGGACAATAAACTAAGCGCTTATTGGGAGGCAACCCAACCAGATTTGCTTTATTTATCCCTTTTATCTTATGTTTATTTACTATTTCTTGATTAGTTTTGTAGGTAACATAGATCTAGATGATTTTCTTGAATAATTGTCCATGAATATTTGGAAATCCTTGTGTTTTGGAAAGCTAAATTTGTGCTTGAATGCATCGTTTAATTGTTTGATGAATGTATGGAGCCATTATAAGAATTTAGGTGGATGAGAGACTTTGAAAGTTAGTCATTCTGTGGGGTGTAAGTATGGTTTTCTGGGTTTTCAAGTCAGTGGAAAACATGGGGGAGGCTGTGTTTCAAGACACACCCCATGTCCTCAACCATCTGCAGCCCCTAGTGTTCACCGAGCATTACAGGGGGGCGTGTCATCAGACACGGCCCATGTCCCCATGACAGAAGCCTCTGTCTTTTATAAAAAGGAACACAGGGTGGGCCGTGTCAAGTGACACGGCCCGTGTTTTCATGGAAAAGGGGGGCATGTCCCTTCCAGAGATAAACACCAGGGGGGCTATGTCATATGACACGGCCCATGTTGATGCACCAGAAGGTAAAACCCTCATTTAGGGTTTCTTTTCCCAAATTTTACCTCACAATTCTTCCCCAACCTTCCTTGTGTAGCCCTCTCCCCAAACCCCACCGTTCCCTCACCCTATTCTCCTATTCTCCATTCTCCCCCTAACTTTCACCGATTTCACCGCTGTAAGACCAAAGGTCCCAATCTCTCCTCTCTCCCATTCCCATTTCCAAATTTCTGTCCAAACCCCACCACACCCCTCTTCTACTTTCTTCTCGTTTAGCACGGTTCATCAAGCCTCCAAAGAAGCGCACGAAGATGCAAGCAAGGAAAGAGGTCCCACCTCCCCCTCCACCACGTGCTGCACCTCCACCACAGGTACCTGTTCATCCTATTGATAGGAAAGATGTAGTTGCCACTAGGTTTTTGGATGGGGACACCTTAAGGGCTCTTAGTTTGTATGATGAGGTCTTTGCCTTATTAGGTAAAATAGGCTGGGTTAAGTTTATAAATTTGCGTAGGCCTACCTATACTGATTTGACTCGCGAATTTATTTCTACTTTTGATTGTAAGCTATTCCCTTTGAGTGACCAGGATGAGTGGCCTGATGAAATCACCGTTAAGCTTCTAGGCACTCCCCACAACTTAGACATTCACCAGTTTAGTGCTATATTTGGCTTTCCTATGGGGCACAATTGTTTACCCCGTGATCTTAATTTGAAAAATGTTTGGTCTGCTTTGACTATGGCCGGGTCTGGTCGTTAGGATCCTAAATCCTGTAAGGCCACTGAACTCTGAGCTCCTACCCATAGGTACCTTCAAAAATGGTTAGCTAATACCATTTGTGCTAGGAGAGAAAGTAAAGGAACCCTTAGTAGGCCTGAATTGTTTTTACTTCACTGTATGGTCATTAGGGCACCAGTGGATAGAGGTTATTGGCTATGTAACCACTTTAAACATGTTGAGTGTAACGCCCCTTTTCGAAAGGGAACGTCACATTGTCAATTACAATGCGAAAATAAAAATTATATGAGTTAAGACCTGGTTCATTTTAATAATACGTATATGTACTCGATTATAGTTGGGTATTTAAATTGGTGAGTATATTATATATATATTTTTTCGTTGTTATTATAACAATCATAATTAATAACCATGTTGACGAAGCATAAATGGGACAAAGAATGAAACAGAAGTAAAGCATACATAGGAATTAACGTTGCATCATTATATGTATATATATATATATATATCAAACTATTTAGTCACAAAGCCTGGTACATCAAAAAGCAAAACTATACCTACCCCCAAAGGATTATACATGAGTATCCCCACGGTATCAGAATATACAGCCCATTATAGACAAAACATCAGGCCCCCAAAATAAAATACTGGTAGTCCTCAGTAGCTACAAGTAAAGTCAGTCCCTCAAGTGAGGAGGAATTGAGTCAGGATCCTTTTCAGGATCCTCTTCGGGGTCGTCCTCAGGAACTTCTTTGGGATCTTCCTCGGGATCTTCTTCGTCAGAGGAAATCACCATAGAAATCATAGAGTCACGAGACGGGGCCCGAGTTGTGGAACGAAAAGAGTCTTCCCGCGGAGTGAAATAACGGTCACCCCACATCTCGCGTATCGGTAGTTGAAACTCCAAATGTAAACTAATACAGCAGGTGAAGACAGGCGGCTCGTGGCATCTCCAGGCTAGAGATATCGATACATCCCCCGTATAGACACAACGCTTAGAACCATAGTTGATGTACCAGCACTCTGGCCCTCCCAAGAAAGTCAGGCACACATCTCCCAAAAATCTCTGCGTGTGTGGCTCCATATTCTTCTACAGTCGCTCAGTCGAGATGAGGCCAAAAACCAGGGAAGTCGAGAGCTTCCGGTTCCTTGCAGTTATCTTCTATGGAATGCAGTATACGGACAAAACAGTAATGGAGAGATAAAGAAAAGGTAAGAAATCCTACCATCATTACCAATTATAGCATCGAGAAACCAAACGGCGCAAAGTGCCCACATAGCATTTATGATAACAATAATGGTAATAAACATTTAATAGCAATTATGATCAACCAAACAGTTCCAGGCAGTCGTATACATATAGCTATATATCAGAAGTACAACAGTTCCAATTACAATAACAATGTATGCCAGATAATTCATGGACTCACTATGCACACGTGCCCTCAATAACCAAGATCCTACTCCATGGAGCTAGATACAAAACAGTCGGAGAGAACGATCAGGAGGTATGTCTGTATTCCTTGGCTGCCCAGGCCCTCAAGTGCTATAATTCACAAATTATCATCGTGCACATCATGGCATTTTACAAGACATTCTACACAGATCTCGATATAGGACAGCATCTTGGTCCGGATCGTCAGTGTGTTTGCATCGGTCTGCCCCACGGACAGAGAGCTACCAACTGCCCATTGCGAGGTACCCGCACCCTGACGCCCCCAAGGTCAACGAGTGACCTACACTTGTCTATTCGCACCTGCACAAAGGTGTGGTTCAACTCCTAGGCTACTGGCCTTAACCAAGTCCAACGGACAATCTCTTTCTTTTAGTTCAATGCATGACACAATCATACTCTTCATGACCAACTAGGTCCATCATGCTTCAAATGCATGTCATATCATTTAACAACAAGAATTGATCCCATTCACGGATCCACAACAAGCCAATAGTACATTTTAAGGATAACCACAATTTCCATTCATAGTCATGATAGAAGTCAACCATTAAATTCACTATGTGCCTCACAAGCTCACCCATACTTATGTTCTTCCCTGTTTATGAATCCCTAATTAATTTCTAGTCATCCAATTATTTATGATTTATGTGCTTTTATTAATCCAAGGGTTTTGAGTCCAGGAAGATACACGGCCAGAATAACCAACAAAGTCACAAATTTAATTGCTAGGTATTGGGTGATAAACCATACTTGTGAATTCCACAGAGACAATGTATTTAGTGGAGGATTGAGGCTGCCACTCGATGAAAAATAACATGGCAGAAGGATGAAAGATGGGAGAACATTTTATAACAAGATTGGATAAAAATCAATTTTTGTCGGATGGAGGTTCTGTCGAATGGAGATCAAAACTGTCGAATTTTTCCAGAAGGTCAGCAGAAATCCTAATCCGACGGATGTGGGTGTCGACGTTGGAGAAATCCCCCAAGGGTCGAACCAACGAAAAACACTATGGTCAGAAACTCTAATTCGACAGATCTTGACATTCTACTCGACGAATATTAACTTTGGGAAGCTTCTGTTAAATAGACAGAAAATCTACTCGACGGGTATGTTTCTTGATGGGTATTGGTATTCTAACTCGATGAATATGTCACTCGATGGATGTGGTCATTCAAATTCGACGGATTTTGCATTGGAGGAGTTTCTCTCCTAAGTGGTCAGAAACTCTAATTCGACGGGTTTGGCCTGAAGATTAATTTCGACGGACATGGTCAGGAGTTCATACTCGACGGATTTTGACATTGCACTAAATGACCAGGAATCAAATTCGACGGGCATGGCCAGGGGTTCATACTCGACGGATTTTAACATTTCACTAGATGATTAGGATATCATATTCGATGGGTTTGGCCAAGAGTTCATACTCGATGGATTTTAACATTTTACTAAGTGATCAAGACATCAATTTCGAATGGTTTGGCCAGGAGTTCACACTCGACGGATTTTAACATTTTACTAAGTGATCAAGACATCAAATTCGACGGGTTTGGCCAGGAGTTCACACTCGACGGATCTTAACATTTCACTAGATGATTAGGATATCATATTCGACGGGTTTGGCCAGGAGTTCATACTGTTACTAGTTTTCACATGAAATTTCCAAATTTCTGGCCTCAACACCGTGACCATCTGAGAACCAATCGAAAGTTATTCCCTTCCATATTGCACGTTCCAATACATCCAGATATATATCAAAACATATAAACAATCAAATAGCACACATACAATACAAACAATATGCAAAAACAGAATGACCCTCAACACCAATCACAGATGTTCCTAAATGTTAAAATAGGTTGAGGAGAAGTGTCTTCCTCTTACCTTAGAGAAGCACAAAGAAAGGTTGCTCCTTTTTTGTCAGGATTTCGTTTTCAGCTTCCAGGAAATCCTTAAACATTTAAACTTGCAAAATCAGGACCCAATATTGAAATGAATACCCATGGTCATCAAAATGACAGTGGGTTACGAAAATGAGAAGAGAGGGAGAAAAAGCTAAGAGCTTTACCTTAAAGCTCCAACCTTTAAGCTTCAAAGACGTAAGAGAATGAAGATGGAGGAAATGTAGAACTTTGAAGATGATTTCCTCAATGATGATGGTCCTCCAAACACAAAATGGTGCAAGGGGTGTGACATTTTTTTTTTGAAGAACAAAATGGAGGTGTGGGTGGACGGTGTTGCTGCTGTGGGGTGAAAGAGAAGAGAGAAGGATCAGTGAATAGTAGCTATGTATTGGGAGGAGGGGAAATGTCAGGAAGAAAATGAATTAGACCCCTTAATTCAAACGTGCTGCATAAAATGGGAGGAGAGAGAAATAATAAAAATAATGGTTAGAGGAAGCTTCCTTGAGAAGCTTCGTGCGCTCCTCGATAAAGTACATAGTAAGCTTGTCTCCAAATTAAATATATCTGACAGATGATTAATTGCACTGTGGAATTATTTTCTCAGTGAATAAAATTTACAATTGATAAAAATAATACTTTATTATTCATCAGATAATTTTATGATACCACAATTTTATTTAACAGATAAAACCTTGAAAAATGCAAATCTCGCAAACTGTGCCCGGCCTCGGGTTTTGTAAGATCCCCTGTTGACACGTTGACAGTTCAAAGTTTACCAGCCTCTGGGAAAATATTCTATTTCCCCCGGCTCCGCTCAGTTTACACGCAAAACGAAGAATATATTAAAATATTTATCATTTCCCGAAAAATCCACAAAAATTCCTAAAAAATCATAAATATTATAAAATGATCGTTTATAATGAAATAAAGAATTTTTGGGATATTACATCGAGGTCACTAAGGCTGGTCGTATCTTAATTGGTGGTTATGTGACTGTTATTGCTGAGCACTGTGGTATTGATATGGATTTGCTCATGGAGGAGAATCCTGTGAGGGGTTCTAGTGCTGTTGATGGGGCCATTCTGGTAGCCATGGGCTTGTGTGTGAACCAGAATGGTGCCTTACTTTTGGTTAGAGCTGATGGCGAGGTCTTACCTAGGAGAGCACCATCACCTGAGGCCTAGGAGCACGAGGCAACCCCTACCCCTAGAGTATGCTTCTCAGTTTGTAGCGGAGGCAAGTCCATTATCTTCTCGAGTTGCATCTTATGATGACATCTTGGACTGTCTTGATCATCTGGAGTTGGATCATGCCACTCGATTCCAATGATTAGATGATCGATTCTAGGCATTGGAGAACTTCACTACTCGGAGGATGGATAGCGTCAACAACAAATTAGATGCTTTGCTTCAGAGATTGCCTTCCCCTCCCCCATCTTGATGTATTCCCCTTGTATTTTAGGCCTTTGTTCTTTTGGGATTATGATTTGATTTTATATGGATATTTTGGCATTGTATTGGATCCTTGTTTGGACTACGGATTTTGAATGGTTATGGATCTGATTTCTTACTATTTTTGCTATGCACTGCTGATTTTCTCTGATTTATTTATGTGTATGCATTGACATTAGGGACAATGTCTAGTTTAAGTGTGGGGGGGTCATGTTCTTAATTGTATATTTAGTGAATATTGTTCCAATGGGGTTTTAAAGTGATTTGAATGGTGATTAAAGGATCAATTTTTTTTTATCTAATTTGGTAAGTTTTTAAGCATGAAGGAGTGGATTTTATTGAATTCAAATTTATTCAGTATGGTTTTGAAAAATTGAGGGGTTAATTCAAAAGTGATAAGTTAAAACCTAAATAAGATTTTGGGCCTTGGTGTGAATGTCTAATTTTAGGCCATTTTGGTTCTTTGTTGTATGGTTCCACTCATGATTATGTGTTCTTCAAAACTTGGTTTGACTCATTTTTAAGCTGCAAAAGACCACTGTATATTTTTGAAATGAAAAAGGCATTTCTTTTTAATAGTTGCTAGCCAAATAGTCATTCTTGCATTTTTATCCGTTGTTCACCCCCTTTGAGCCTAATTGACTTTTTCTTTCTTTAAAGCTCAATATAAACCTAAAGATGAAAAACCATTATACTACCCAACCTTAGGGAGTAGAAGAGCTTAATGATTGTGTTGAGAATTGGTCTTGAATAAGTGTGGGGGTATTTTGCAATGTGATGCAAGGTATATATGAAAAAAAAAAGAGCTCATAAGTAAAAAAAGAAAAAGGAAATGAAAGGAAACATGATAAGTTGATGGTTGTATGGAGAAAAAAGAGAAAAAGTAAAAGATACAAAAAGAAGTTAAAGAATGCTGGGAAATTTTTTTTGAACCAATTGAATATATTCCCCTTTGCTCTTCTATTCCCTATGGTTTAACTTTGTTTATCCTTGATGTATCCTACCTTGACCCTAACTCCATTACAACCTAAATAAGGACCTTTTGATCTTTGTGTGCATGTGGCTTAAGTGGTAGAGAAGTAGAGGCTTGTCAAGCTTATGGTACGACATGTTTTCATGAGTAGGTTGAGAGTAAACACAAGCCTAAGACATTTGAGTGGAAGAGTATACCAGTGAGGACTTATCCTGTTGATTTAACCCTGATATTTGATTAACTTTACTTGCTGATTTGGATTGTTGAGGGAGGAAATTCCTGATTGCTTAGATTCCTTGGAAAGATTAAGAGGTGTAAGTCTTTACTCATTATTCTGCACTTTCATTGCCTATTGAGACACATGTGCTTGATTATATATTTTTGCCAAGGAGTGCAAAAGGCTAAGTATGGGGGTATTTGATCTGTCGATTATTTCTATATCTTGAATACCTTGTCTTTGATCTAATTGGACATCATATATGCTTAATTGTTAACTTTTAGCTGATTTTCTAGATATAAAGCCTAGTTGAAGTCTTATTGTGAAACTTTGCTTAAGTATGTTTATAAGCACTCATAATTGTGTTGTGTTTTTCAGAGATTTTTGAGTGTCTCAGTCCACTGGATTCAAACCAAGCTCAGTATTCACTTAAGGAGAGAGCTACGGAGTTAAGGAGATCAATATCACCCCCTAGAAGCAAAGAAAGAAGATTATATATGAAGAATCAGGGTGAACACGAAGGAACTAAGTGACACAGCCTGTGTCATCAGACACCAGGGGGGCCGTGTCCTTCTCTGGTATCTCAAGAAGGATCAAAATCTAAGTGTACTAAGTGACACGGCCCGTGTCACTAAACACCAAGGAGGTCGTGTCCTTCTCTGGCTCCAAAATTATATGGCATTTCAACTGGTAGACTCAGACATGGGGTGGGCCGTGTCATATGACACGGCCAGTGTCTGTAAATCAGGAAATCAATTTTAAATCTTAATGAAGAATTAGGTATCCAAAGGTTTATATAAGGTTGTTTAGGGTTCCATAAGGGACATCTCTAGACTGCAACTGCCAAGGAACTAGGAGAGAAAGGTTGGATCGAAGATTGAAGATTTGAGTTTGAATGATCGGAGATCATTGGAAACTAATTTGATATTCAGTTTTTCTTCTACACTTGTGTTCTTGATGATGACTTTCTTTAGTTTTTCTTTTGAATTTGAATTCACCATGTAAGTTCTTATATGGTTAAGAGAAGATGAAACCCTAATTTTGATTATGTGAATCATTCATATTCCTTTATATTCAATACAGTTATGTTCTTATTCATATGTTTCTGTTCTTAATTCGGTATAAAGGTTTTTATACTCTTTACTATCTTCGAAAGTAGTAAAACTAGGATTACTATGTGCAGTTACGATGGTAGGAATAATGAAACATATGATCTAAGTAAGTTAATCCCGGTGTATGATTAGACCTTGGTGTGATTAGTTTTCTAATTCTTAATACAATCATTAGGAAGATGTAAGAGCAGTTGTTTTGTAATTAACTAATGATTAGGGCTTAATTTGAGCGGTTGCTAAATTAACTAAAACTTAAGGAAAATAGAGAATTAATCTCACAATCACATAAGAACATAATTGACCATGTTAATATAAAGGATATGTAGGTTAGCATTATCATATAAATCTAGTGGTGGATTCCATCTCTTAACCAATGTCTTTAAATTAGTAAATCAAATCGTGTTTACTGCTGTTACTTTAGATTCAATTTCTGTTCTTAGTTTTAATAAATAAAACCCCCTTTTTACTGTTTATTGTTCATCAAATTTTAAATTTGGACTCGATTAATAGTGTCAATTGAATTAGTTCTTTGTGGATCGACCCTTACTCACTACAACTGGTTGTAAGGTTTTTATATTTTTTATGGAACTTGACAACTGATTTTAATCTTAATTTTTAATCTCAATCCAAAATGTACACCACAAACCATTACTCTTGGATGCTCATAGGCCTAAGCTTTCTCATACTTGCTAGGTGATAATTCCCTTCTTGAAATATCCCTCTTTGTGTCCTCAAACATCTTAGGAAACATATACAAATGATTCCAACTAGTAAAGAACTTCAAAACATCAAAAATGATATTTTGAGAAGATCTGGACCTCACGTCGTGACATAGACTTGGCACACCGCAGTGTCCTGCACTCGGGTTTTCATGTAATGCACCCTATGCCTCGATGTGGCCTCCTCACACCTTGGCATGGCCTCCCCATACCATGGCGCGCTTAGTAGAAACTGGATTCTGTAGAATCCGAGTATTGTTCCATTAGAACTTTACTCACTTCTAATCATTCACGATTGGTTTCCTAGTGATTTCTAACATTAATTTAGGCTCCTAAACTTGTTGTAACTCTCATACAACCTCTTGATTCATCTATGCATAGATTTAGGTCCAAAACCACATTAACTCCAACCATTACCAAGTTCCTTATCTATGAACCAAAAAAATGGTTTATCTTAAGCCACAAATGGTAATCTAGCTCTCACTAAGCTGGAACTATACTAACTTAGTCCTTGGAAACAAGAACTAAGTCAAATACATGGTTTTGGCTATCCAAACCCCTTTTCCCATTCATGAAAACCTAAGTTCATTCAAGATGAACAATAAGGAATAAATGAATGGAAACCCCCTACCTCTTGTATAGATGATCCATCTTCAAGCTTGAGCTTTGATCTTTGATCTTTCCTTAGTCTCCCTTCTTTTCCCCCTTTGCTTTCTCTCCTTCAGTTCCCTTCTCCTATCTTCCTTCTATTTTTCCTTTTCTTTTCTTCTCCTACAACTTTTGCTGCCTTTTAACCGTGAGAGAGAAATGAGAGAATGACCATCATATCCCTTGGATATTTTTCTGGAACTTCCTTATCTACAAAGAACACTTAGATTCCTCCGAATCCAATTTTTCAACTTCTAACAAGTTTGAAATGAATCCTAAGATTCATTAAAAATCTTGTTTCACCTTTATCTTATTTTCCCATATCTGTTGGGGTCAATCCGACACTAAAAGCACAACCAGTATGCCTAAAAATACCAAATTAACTACCTTGAAGATTTAACTACATCTTGTTTCATGTATTTGTGACTTAGAAATAACTTATCCATATTTATTTCTCTCATCTAAGCAATTTATGCCTTTTATTGAGTCATTTTAAGCTACTTTTCAACTTCGGGGTTGCAACTAAGTGGTTAAACGAACTCAATTTGTCATAAAACTTCACTGGCATGTTAAGCAAGTCATATGCTACCTTTTGTGCACATAAACAAGTCTAACATGTTATTAGGGTATTGCAAGAATCCTGCTACAGTTTAACAGGGTCTAAGCATCCCATCAATCATGTCAGAGTGCTTGAAGTCTTCCCAATTATTTTCAACAAACTGATTGCCTCGATATACCAACCCGAAGTATTCCTCCCAATATCTAGGAGTGACCACAACTTTGATTCCCTCTACCTTAGACATGAGATTGTCACCTTTGAGCTCGAGGTTGCTGTAGAACATTAGCACAAGGTCAGGGTAGAATTTGCCTCTATATGTGCAAAAGTTTGCAACCCCTTGGTGCTATAATAGAGGCACAAATAGGAAGCCACCACTAAGAAAGAATGTCAGGTCCACGTACTTTGGCTATACAAGATTTCTGTATTGAAAGAACAGCTTGAACTTGTTCATCTGGTCATTGGTTGATGCCAAACGTCTCAGGTCCAAAGGATTGTCAACAAGAGCGGTATTAGTTCAAGCACGTTTTGGGTTGGAGGAAGAAGCCATGGTGTAACACCCCGAAAATTTTTTGTTTCATCATAAATAATTATTTTATAATATCTATGATTTTTGGAAATTTTTCTGAATTTTTCCAGAAACGTCAAATATTTTAATATATTCATCGTTTTGCACACACACTGAGCAGAGTCAGTGTAACACCCCAAAATTTTTTTGTTTCATGATAAATAGTCATTTTCTAATATTTGTGATTTTTGAGAACTTTTCTGGATTTTTCTGGAAACGTCTAATATTTTAATATATTCCTCATTTTGCATGTGCGCGGAGCGGAGCTGGGAAAATGAAATATTTTCCCCAAGGCTGGTAAACCTTGAATTGTGAAAACGTCGACGAAGGATCTTACTAAACCCAAGGCCAAACACAGTTTACGAGGTTTATATTTTTTGAGATTTTATCGGGTAAATAAAATCTCAGTGTGTATTGTTAAATAAAATTCTGTGATACGCTCTATTATCCGTTAGATAATTAATACTGACTTTGTGTACTATAATAATTATCCATTGGGTAATAACTTGTAATTAAAATCTTAATCACCTTATTATTTTAATCACTTTATCACCTAATCATCTTATCTAAATGCAATCCACTTTATGTCTAATCAAATCCACTTTTGAAAAAGCTACTAAGCTTCTCAAGAAAGCTACACATCTTCTCTCTTCCTCCTACACTCCATGGCTGCATGGCCTTCTTGGAGCCCAAAATTGTGCTTTCACTTAATTAAGTTTCCTATTCTAATTTCAAAAATCAAAAGGCATCTTCATTTTCTACTATCAACTTCTCTCTCTACACTCATCTTTTTCTCATCTTTCTCTTCCTTCTCTCTACCACCCACACGGCCTCTCTCCCTCTCTATGCCTCCTTGATCACAAAAATTTCAAACAACCACATTTTCTTAATCTCCACTACATTCTAAACACCTTTCTAGTTGAAGATTTCTTGAAAAGCTTCCATCTTCACCATCTTCTTTAAGCTTCAAAGTTTGAAGCTTTAGTGAAAGATTCTTGGTTCCTCACCTTTTCTACTTCATTTTCGTTCTCAAGGCCCTCTTCATGACCATTTATTTTCTCCTTTTCAAGCATTGGTGTTGATTGGTTGAAGTAGAAATTTCTAGGGTTTTGAAGGAGTGAAACCGAATTCATCAAGGAGCTACAAAGGAGATTCCTCTTCATGTTTTCTCTTGGGTAAGAGGGAGATGATCCTCTTCAACCTCTCTTGGTAGTAAGAGACTTGATTTTGTGTTGTTTATGAGGACCTTTTTTTAGGGTTACTCTCTTTGATGTTTGATTTTTATGCTTATGTGTTGATTTATCTTGTTTGATATGTTTGGTTGATTGTATATATATATTGATGACCTTGGTTTGATTTGGATGGATTGGAAGTATGAAATGGAAATAAAAGTCCCTTGCTTTCCTCATGGAGGCTCACGGCCATGAGCTTCAAATGGAGTGATCATGATTGAAAATTTGCAATCAAGGAGGAAACATAATTAATCAAGTGAATAAAATGTAATAGAGTTAAGAAAAATTTTAGAGTTACTACCCTTGGGAGGCCACGGCCTCTAGGCCATTTTGGGTCCAAAAGATGTAATTTTTAAGTAACTGTGGGAATTCAATAATCAAGTAATAAGTAGTTAATAAGGTGATAGAGAGAAATTTAATTGATAACCTAAATGTGAATCTTTTGACCTAATTAAAGAACAAGAGTGTGAGACTTAGGAAAACCTTAGAATAATTCTCTAAATGAGTTTGAATAAACCTAAAGTAAGGAACTTAACAATCAAGAGAATTCCTCTAGAGAAGAATTTCATAAAAAATGCTAACTTGAAGTGAAACTTAATTAATTGGATAATTAGGAATTAATTAGGGATTCATAAAATGGAAAGAACCAAGAATGAAGTTTTATCCAAAAACTTAGAATAATTTTTAATTAAAGTAAGACCATGTGTGTAAGTAAGAATGTTGAATAACTCAATTTAAATCATTCTAAGGGAATTAGGTTTAAAATTTAGTGATGGACTTACTCAATTAAAATAATTCCATAATGTACCCTAAAAGTGTAATGCATTATTTAAGGACTTAATAATATTTATTGTGGGTCCATGAGTGAGACCAAGAATGTGTTGATACTTATCTTAGTCGAATTGTGGCATGATATGGAAAGTGTATTATTGTTGAATATACATGATATATGCATTGAGTCATCATGCACTGTGAAAGTCCGGTGGACTATTGTTAAGGCCATGTTGCCTAAGAGATTGAACACACCTTAGTGCGGGTGCGAGTAGACTAGTGTAAGTCATAATGTTGACCTTGGGGCGTCGGGGTGCGGGTACCTCGCAATGGACAGTTGGTAGCTCTTCTGTCCATGGGGCAGACCAATGCGAATGCACCGATGATTCGGACCGAGACACTGTCCTATGTCGCAATCTAGTGAAGAATGTCTTGTACAATGCCTTAATGTGCTCGTGGATAAACTGATGAGTTATAGCACTTTGCTTACGGCAACCGAGTTACAGACATGTCTCCTGATCTTTCTCTCTGAATGTTTGTGTCTAACTCTACGGAGTAGGATCTTGATATCGTATGCATGTGCATAGTGAGTCTATACATTATCTGGCAATAATTCGTATGATGAAATGAAATTGTTATATTATTGATGTTATAACTGCTTGAGTTTATTAAGCTGTTTAATGCTTATTTCTTGATGCAATTTATTACTTTTGTAATGCTATGTGGGCGTCCTACGCCGTTCTGTTTCTTTACTCCCATAATTGGTAATGAATGTAGGGTGTCTCACCTCATTCCTGTATTTCTATTATTTCTGTCTATATTTTATGTTTCTTCTAAGACGTCGGTGAAGAGGGAGAAGTACACGAGTTTTCAAGTTTTTGGCCTGACTTCGATTAGTACCTACTTGACCATGATGACCCGTCCACAAGGCTTTTTGGCTTACGTGAGGCTGACTTTTCTCGGAGGTCCAGATTGCTGGCATATCAACCTAGCTACGGATCACTGTGTTTACCTTGGTGACGTGATGGTGTCGCTAGCTTTGGGGCTATACGATCCACCTATTTTTACCTGTAGTGTCCGCCTGCATTTAGAATTTTATCTGCCTATTAGGGATATGTGGGGTGAACATTATTACTCCCCGCAGGAGGATTCTTTCCTCTCTACTGCCCGAGCCCCCGCACGTAACTCGGTGGCTCCAATGAGGGTTTCCTCTAATGATGAAGACCCTGAGGAGGATGCTGACATGGTTCCTTCTCTTTCTGCTTAGGGACTGATACTGTCGATAGCTACTGATGGCTATCTGTGCTCTTTTTGGGGCCTGATGACTTATTTTTTTGGTGGACTATACATGTATTATCTTTTGGGGCATGCATAGTTTTGCTTTTTGTATATCAGGTGTTGTAACTAAACAAGTTTGATATGATTATATATATTTATGTATATTGTTCTAATGCATGGTTTACTTTTTGTTTTACTCCTTGCTATAATTACATCTCATCGCTATATTTTATTATTCCACAACAAAAAAAAATATTCGCTAATTTATTTATACGTTTTCAACCAAGCAAGTTTATCTATAATATAATGAACCAGGTCTTAATTTATACTTTTGTTTTCCTCATCGTAATTAAAGATGTGACGTTCCCCTCAAAAAGGGGCGTTGCATTTAATTGGCATTAAAGCCCCAGTTTATGTTTTCTTTGGGTCTTTGTGGTTAGGTTTGACTTGTTTGTGCTGTGTGATTCTCTGTGATTGGTATTCCAAAATGATACATCTAATTTTTCCTTGTGTGTTTTAGTTAGTATTACTTGAAAGAGCGAAATGACACGAGGCGGTGATATGGCAGCAGCGATTGAAGCGATGCAAAGAATAGCAGAAGTTATTACCCAACAAACTATAAGAGCTGCCTAACAACAGGAGAGGGTTGCTCAACAACTCGAAACTACGGCTGATGCATAAAATTTGGCGGAGTTCGGTCACCACAACCCTCCTCAATTTAAAGGAGAATTTGATCCGGAGAAAGCTAGTCTATGGATCAATGAGCTGGAGAAAATCTTCAGAGGCATGAACTGTGCCAACAATAAGAAGGCCACTTATGCCACTTTTATGCTGATTGGGGATGCTGAAGACTAGTTGAATGGGGCACAGAGAGTGTTAGAAGTTGAAGGTCGCGCAATCACTTGGGAGGTATTCAAAAATAAGTTCTTGAAAAAATATTTCCCCGCAAGCGCTAGGCATGCAAAAGAAATGGAGTTCTTAGCTTAAGGCAAAGAAACTTGTCTGTCAGTGAATACACCGCAAAGTTCGAAAGCTTATCCAAGTTTTTGATATATTTCCAACACCAGCCAGATGAGGTATGGAAATGTCAAAATTTTGAGGAAGGACTGAGGCACGAAGTGAAAAGAGCAGTCATCACTTTAAAGATCAATAATTTTCGGAGCTGTTAGATACGTGTTACTGAATGGAAGCTCTGGATCAAGCTCGGGACTCAAGAAATCAAAACTTTGGACCCGCTAGGTTCCAAAGAGGAGGCGGCAACAACGCAAACTGTTTCTAAAAGAAGCCTTATTCTCGACCAATGGGAAATCAGTAGCAAACATCTGGTGGAGGTACAAGTGGAGGTTCCGGTGGGAACCGAACTAGACAGAATGTGGCATTTTCTTCGAAATGCTTGAAGTGCGGGAAGGATCACCCAACAAGAGACTGCACCATCAAAGAAATCATCTATTTTCGATGTGGGAAACCTGGGCATGTCTCCAGAGATTGCAACCAAGCTAAGGTCGAACCTTCAGTCAACATCACATGAGCTACAAAGCCACAGGCAGGTGGCCGAGTCTATACCATGAGTGGAGCCAAAGCCTCCAAATCTGAAGATCTGATACAAGGAGAAGGTGCCATAGAAGGTAACCTTTTAACTGTATTGTATGACTCTGGGGTAACCCACTCTTTCATTTCTTATGACTGTGTGCGACGACTTAGTTTACCTGTGTCTTCCTTACCTTTTGACTTGACTGTTTCTACTCCCATCGATATACCTATTGTTACTACCAAAGTCTGTTTGAATTGTCCTTTGATTATTGAGGGTCAAATCTTTTCTGTTGATTTGATCTGTTTACCCCTTTCTCAGTTAGATGTAATTTTAGGAATGGATTAGTTGTCTTCCAACCATATCCTGTTGGATTATTCTAGTAAAACCATAATTTTTCCTATGGATGAGGATTCTAGATTTTTTACGGCCAACCAAGTTCAAGCTTTCTTGAAAGAAGGAGCTCAAGGATACATGCTATTGTCTTCCTTGAAGGTCGAGAGTGAGGCAGATGTGAATACAATCCCAGTGGTTAACGAGTTTTCCAAAGTCTTTCCTAATGATGTACCTGGTTTACCGTCGAAGCGGGAGATAGAGTTCGCTATTGATCTTGTGCCGGGATCTGGTCCCGTATCTATAGCGCCTTACAGAATGTCATCATCAGAGTAAAAGGAGCTTAAGAAGCAATTGGAAGAACTCTTGGAAAAATAATTTGTTAGACCTAGTGTGTCACCATAGGGGGCACCAGTGTTGCTCATCCAAAAGAAGGATGGCACTTCTCGATTGTGTGTGGACTATTGCCAACTAAATATGGTCACGATCAAGAATAAGTATTTGCTTTTGAGGATCGACGACTTAATGGATTAACTGAAAGGAGCGACAGTGTTCTCTAAGATTGATCTGCGATCGGGTTACCATCAGATTCGAGTAAAGGTGGAGGATATTCCCAAGACGGCTTTTCGTACCCGTTACAGTCATTACAAGTACCTTGTGATGCCGTTTGGTGTAATGAATGCACCTCTATATTCATGGACTACATGAATACAGTCTTTCATCCTTACTTAGACAGATTCGTTGTTGTCTTCATTGACGACATTCTGATCTACTCTCAAAATCAGGAGGACCATGCTGAGCACCTCGATATAGTTCTCCAGATTCTAAAGGAGAAGAAGCTGTATGCCAAATTGTCAAAGTGTGAATTTTGGCTGGACGAAGTCAAGTTTTTGGGCCATGTGATCTCGAAGAAAGGGATTGCTGTGGATCCATCAAAAGTAGAAGTAATTCTACCATAGGAACGGCCTAAGACAATGACAAAAATGTGAAGCTTTGTGGGTTTAGCTAGATACTATCAGAGGTTTATTGAAGGATTATCTAAAATAGTAGGGCCTCTCACTCAACTCACCAGAAAGAACCAAGCCTTTGAATGGACTAATGCTTGCGAAGAAGGTTTCTAAGAATTGAAGAGACGGCTAACTACTTCACCAGTATTAGTTCTACCCGATCCGAGTGAACCCTTCGAAGTGTATTGCGATGCTTCATATCAAGGATTAGGAGCTGTGCTTATGTAAAATGGAAAAGTTGTGGCGTATGCTTCGAGACAGTTGTGAGTGCATGAGAAGAACTATCCAACACATGACTTGGAGTTAGCAGCTGTGGTTTTCACTTTGAAGATATGGAGACACTTCCTGTATGGGGTGACGTTCAACATCTTTAGTGACCACAAGAGCTTGAAGTACTTATATGATCAAAAGGAATTGAATATAAGACAGCGCAGGTGGTTGAAATTTCTAAAGGATTATGATTTCCAACTTCTATATCACCCTGGAAAGGCAAACGTCGTGGCAGATGCATTGAGTAAGAAGATGCTCAGTATCTCAGCCATGATGATCAAGGAAAAAGATTTGATAGAGCAATTCAGGGATGTATGGTCTTTTGTGGAATTTGCACTGGGAAAATTTTGAATGAACATGGTTACTATCTCAAGCGAATTAATGGAAGACATCCGGGAAAAGCAGAAAATTGATAAGTTTTTGTACGAAGAAAGAGAGCTGATGAGGCAGGGCAATGCGACGACATTCGAGGAAGGAATAGATGGAATTCTAAGATTCTGAGGTAGGGTTTGTATACCCAGGGATCAAGAGCTAAGGAAGTATATACTTGAACACGCTCACACGAGCAAATTGAGTATGCACCCGGGGATAACTAAAATATACCAAGACCTGAAGAAGCTATTTTGGTGGCACGGGATGAAGAGTGACATTACCAGATGTGTGTCTTCTTGTCTGGTTTGCTAGAAAGCAAAAGTAGAACATAAAAGACTATCAGGAATGTTACAACCTCTATCTATTCCCGAATGGAAGTGGGATAGCATTGCGATGGATTTTGTGGTTAGATTGCCAAAGACCAGAAAAGGTTATGACTCAATATGGGTAATTGTTGATCGACTCACGAAGTCAGCACACTTCCTACCAATCAACATAAGATACAACATGGAGAAGCTAACCCAACTGTATATCGGTGAGATCGTTAGGCTACATGGTATGCCTACCAGTATTATTTCAGATAGGTCCAAGGTTCACCTCAAAGTTTTAGCAAAGTTTGCAAGAAGCATTGGGAACAAAGCTACGATTGAGTTCTGCTTACCATCCACAAACCGATGGGCAATCGAAAAAGATGATCCAATCGTTGGAGGATTTGCTCAGGGCTTGCGCTTTAGAACAGACTGGAAGTTGGGATGAAGTTTTACCATTGGTAGAGTTCACCTACAACAACAGTTTTCATTCAAGCATAGGGATGGCACCCTATGAAGCTCTGTATGAATGACAATGCCGAACACCTTTGTGTTGGTACCAAGACAGAGAGTGCCTTACTGTTGGACCTGATATTATACAGCAAATGACTGAGAAGGCCAAGATGATTCAGGAAAAGATGAGGATGGCACAAAGTCAGCAGAAGAGCTATGTGGACAAAAGGAAAAAGCCTCTTGACTTTGAGGAAGGCAAGCATGAGTTTCTGAAAGTCACGCCAGAGTTTCTAAAAGTCACGCCTAAGTTTCTGAAAGTCACGCCAACGACTGAGGTCGACCAAGTTCTAAAATCTAGAAAACTTACTCCTAAATTCCTCAGACCTTACCAAATTCTTCACCGGATAGGTCCAGTAGCTTACCAGATAGCCTTACCACCTTTTCTTTCAAATCTTCACAATGTCTTTCATGTGTCACAAATACGAAAATATATTCCTGACTCGAACCATGTCTTAGCACCAAACATAGTACAATTGAAAGAGAACTTACCCTATGAGGCACTTCCTGTAAGGATTGAAGATAGGAGAGTAAAGTAACTCAGAGGAAAAGAAATCTCATTGGTGAAAGTGATTTGGAACAAAACGACCAAAGATACGACATGGGAACTGGAAGATCAGACGAAGGAGCAACACCCACAACTATTCTAAGGTATGAAAATTTTGAGGATGAAATTTCTTTTTAGAAGGGGAGAGTTGTAATACCCTAAAAATTTTTTGTTTCATCATAAATAATCATTTTATAATATTTATGATTTTTGGAAATTTTTTTGGATATTTCCAAAAATGTCAAATATTTTAATATATTTCTCATTTTGCATGCACACTGAGTAGAGTCAGTGTAACACCCCAAAAATTATTTGTTTCTTTTGTGATGAATAGTCATTTTCTCAAGAAAGCTACACACCCTCTCTCTTCCTCCCACACTCCAAGGCTGCATGGCCTTCTTCGAGCCCAAAATTGTGCTTTCACTTAATTAAGTTTCCTATTCTAATTTCAAAAAACAAAGTCATCATTATTTTCTACTATCAACTTCTCTCTCTACACTCATCTTTCTCTTATTTTCTCCTCCTTCTCTCTGCCACCCACACGGCCTCTCTCCCTCTCTATGCCTCCTTGATCACAAAAATTTCTAGCAACCACATTTCCTTAATCTCCACTACATTCTAAACACCATTCTAATTGAAGATTTCTTGAAAAGCTTCCATCTTCGTCATCTTCTTCAAGCTTCAAAGTTTGAAGCTTTAGGGTAACATTCTTGGTTCCTCACCTTTTCTTCTTCATTTTCGTTCTTAAGGCCCTCTTCATGACCATTTATTTTCTCATTTTCAAGCATTGGTGTTGATTGGTTGAAGTTGAAATTTCTAGGGTTTTGAAGCAGTGAAACCAAATTCATCAAGGAGCTACAAAGGAGATTCCTCTTCTTGTTTTCTCTTGGGTAAGAGGGAGATGATCCTCTTCAACCTCTCTTGGTAGTAAGAGACTTGATTTTGTGTTGTTTGTGAGGACCCCTTGTTAGGGTTACTCTCTTTGATGTTTGATTTTTATGCTTATGTGTTGATTTATCTTGTTTGATATGTTTGGTTGATTGTATATATATATTGATGACCTTGGTTTGATTTGGATGGATTGGAAGTATGAAATGGAAACAAAAATCTCTTGCTTTCCTCATGGAGGCTCACGGCCATGAGCCTCAAATGGAGTGATCATGATTGAAAATTTGTAATCAAGGAGGAAACATAATTAATCAAGTAAATAAAATGTAATATAGTTAAGAAAAATTTTAGGGTTACTACCCTTGGGAGGCCACGACCTCTAGGCCATTTTGGGTCCAAAAGATGTAATTTTTAAGTAACTGTGAGAATTCAATAATCAAGTAATAAGTAGTTAATAAGGTGATGGAGAGAAATTTAATTGATAACCTAAAAGTGAATCTTTTGACCTAATTAAAGAACAAGATTGTGAGACTTGGGAAAACATTAGAATAATTCTCTAAGTGAGTTTGAATAAACCTAAAGTAAGGAACTTAACAATCAAGAGAATTCCTCTAGAGAAGAATTTCATAAAAAATGCTAACTTGAAGTGAAACTTAATTAATTGGATAATTAGGAATTAATTAGGGATTCATAAAATGGAAAGAACCAAGAATGAAGTTTTATCCAAAAACTTAGAATAATTTTTAATTGAAGTAAGACCATGAGTGTAAATAAGAATGTTGAATAACTTAATTTAAATCATTCTAAGGGAATTATGTTTAAAATTTGGTGATGGACTTACTCAATTAAAATAATTTCATAGTGTACCCTAAAAGTGTAATGCATTATTTAAGGACTTAATAATATTTATTGTGGGTCCATGAGTGAGACCAAGAATGTGTTGATACTTATCTTAGTCGAATTATGGCATGATATGGAAAGTATATTATTGTTGAATATACGTGATATAAGCATTGAGTCATCATGCACTGTGAAAGTCCAGTGGACTATTGTTAAGGCTATGTTGCCTAGGAGATTGAACACACCTTAGTGTGGGTGCAAGTAGACTAGTATAGGTCATACTGTTGACCTTGGGGGCGTCGGGGTGCGGGTACCTCGCAATGGACGATTGGTAGCTCTTTTGTCCGTGGGGCAGACCGATGCAAACGCACTGACAATCCAGACCGAGACACTGTCCTATATCGTGATATAGTGAAAAATGTCTTGTACAATGCCTTGATGTGCACGTAGATAAACTGATGAGTTATAACACTTTGGCCGCGGCAGTCGAGTTACAGACATGTCTCTTGATCTTTCTCTCTAAATGTTTGTGTCTAGCTCCATGGAGTAGGATCTTGATATCGTATGCATGTGCATAGTGAGTCTATACATTATCTGGAATTAATTCGTATGATGAAATGAAATTGTTATATTATTGATGTTATAACTGCCTGAGTTTATTGAGTAGTTAAATGCTTATTTCTTGATGCTGTTTATTACTTTTGTAATGCTATGTGGGTGTCCTGCGCTGTTCTATTTCTTTCTTGCCATAATTGGTAATGAATGTAGGGTGTCTCACATTTTTCCTGTATTTCTTTGGAGACGTCGGTGAAGAGGGAGAAGTACACAAGTTTCCAGGTTTTTGGTCTGACTTCGACTAGTACCTGCTTGACCATGACGACCCGTCCGCAAGGCTTTTTGGGTTACGCAAGGCTGACTTTTCTCAGAGGTCCGAATTGTTGGCATATCAACCTAGCTGCGGATCGCTGTGTTTACCTTGGTGACGTCACAATGTCACTAGCTTGGGGGTGATACGATCTGCCTATTTTTACCTGTAATGTCCGCCTGCATTTAGAATTTTATCTGCCTATTAGGGATATGTAGGGTGAACGTTATTACTCCCCGCAGGAGGATTCTTTCCTCTCTACTGCCCGAGCCCCCACGCGTAACTCAGTGGCTCCAATGAGGGTTTCCTCTGATGAGGAAGACCTTGAGGAGGATCCTGACACAGTTCCTTCTCTTTCTGCTTAGGGGCTGATACTGTTGATAGCTACTGATGGCTATCTGTGTTCTTTTTAGGGCTTGATGACTTATCTTTTTAATGGACTGTACATGTATAATCTTTTGGGGCATGCATAGTTTTACTTCTTGTATATCAGGTGTTGAAACTAAACAAGTTTGATATTATTATATATATTTATGTATGTTGTTCTAATGCATGGTTTACTTTTTGTTTTACTCCTTCCTATAGTTACATCTCATCGCTATATTTTATTATTCCACAACAACAACAAAAATATTCGCTAATTTATTTATATGTTTTCAACCAAACAAGTTTGTCTATAATATAATGAACTGGGTCTTAATTTATACTTTTATTTTCCGCATCGTAATTAAAGATGTGACGTTCCCCCCAAAAAGGGGCGTTACATATGGCAGGAGCTTGGAGGCATGGGTAAGGTGTTTAGATAGAGGGAGGTGCGTGAGAAGAGAGATTGGGATAGGGGAAAGGTGTTTTTGGAGTGCATAGATGGGAGAAGAGTGGAGAGGAAGGGGCAATAATGGTGGAATTTGGGAGATTTAGGGTTTGCGGAGAGCGTTGCACATAGGGAGATGGGGTAGCATGAGGAAGAATGAGAGTGAGGAGAGAATGTGTTTTGCGACAAATGAGGGGGAAAGCTACAGAAACCTTCTTAAAGCCCGTGTCTATTCGAATAGAACTAAATATATTCGAATAAATTACAAGGAAAAACATAGACTTGGCTCTTTGCCAAGCATTATTCAAATAGACATAATGGTTTATTCGAATAGATATGCTCAAGAACACATTCCACGCAATACTGGAAGATTTTATTCGAATAGGACTTCACTCTATTCGAATAGAACCATCAAGAAACATATTCCCGGGGCTACTAGAAGATTTTATTCGAATGGAAATGTTCTCTATTCGAATAAACTTATTAGAAAACACATTTAGGAAACCTAAAAGATTTAGAACTGTCAGGGGACAAATAAGCACTCATTTTAACATGCATTTATGACAACCAAACCAATTAGGAACAGAAAGAAATAATCACTAAATTCTAATTCTCAAAGAAATTTTACAAACAAAGATTATGTTAGATGAGGATAAAAACAAGATAAAAACCATCTAAGACAAATACTCATTTTAAGTCATGATTAATCAAAAACTCAACCACAAAGATGTTATCATCCAATATGTCATTTCAAACATGGAGTATACTTATCTAGCATATTAACATATGGAAGCATTTTCAAGACATAAAGCTAAAAAAGCATAACACAAGTTTTCACTTATCCAAAGATTGCAAGTTCAAGCTTCATAGAGATAAGGAAAATAACTTGGAATTATTTCCAGTCTTATGCTTGCAGCAGTTACTTTCAATATATCACAGTCATCTCTTGGCCTTCAAGCATACCTACAATACACTTTAATTTTTGGCTTTTGGTACCCAAATTTTCTTGGGTCTTTGTGTGTTAGTTTTTGATTATTAATCCATTATGCTCTCATAAAGATTAACTTTTCTATAGTATTTAAATTGAGCACAATAAGTTAAATAACCAATTGCCATTAAGCACATAGCCAATATCATGCTTACTTTCATGATATATAGACAATTTAAAGCATTGAAAGTATACATAGTCATAGATTACCCTATGATGAATAAATATGCATAATAGTGAGCAAGGGGTGTAACAAGAATGAATATAATCATGTGCTAAACATACTATTCAAATTTTACCAAGTACACATGATTCTATCAAACACTTAAGGCCTACAAGGAATATACCTCAAATTTATTTGCTTTACAAGTGAATGTACATAAGAGGTAAAAGATTTTATACCTTGACTTTGGTAATCAAGGAAATATTTTTTCTTATCCATTGCTTCTCTTTTGGAGTCTTGAACTTTACAAATTCTGTATTTTTTACTTGAGAAGCTTTGGTTGAAGCTATCTTCCTTCTTTAACCAAAACTTCTACCATTGAGCTTTAAAAGCATTTTCCTTGATAATTCCTCTTTCCTTTGACCAATTAGTACATCCTTTTGAGAAAATATCTGCATAATTGAAACACTAGGAGGACATTTTGGTACCCATTTCATCTTGGATCCTTGAATGTTAGTACTAGGGCCTTTAAGATCTTTAGGAACCCATACCATACTATGTTTCATATAAGGATTTCTTCTATAATTGTATAAATGAGAAATATGTCCTAGATGACCACAAAATTACAAACAATTGAATTTAATGATGGTTTGGTCCTTTGAAGATTATCTTTGGAAAACTTAAGCCTTTTGCTGTTATTATATTCTATACTATTTTTGCCATAAGCCTTGTTTGAATTTCTATGTGAAATAATATTAATTTTATTCTCATTAACAAGCATGGAATGTAAGCAATTAGAATTATTAGCTTTGGCAAATTCGGAATATAAGTCCTTAACTTGATTTTCTAAATCAATACACTTTTTACAAGAAGTTGAGTTTTCACATTTCAAAGACATTTCCTCATTGAGAAATGCATATTTATTTTTCAAAGTCTTAATTTCATTTTCAATGGAGAAATTGTTTTCCAAACAACATAAGCTTTTCTTTTCTAAATTCAACAAACCATCATATAATTCATCATATGCATATTGTAGCTTATAATAGGAAGGACTATAATCTAGTTTAGCATTATTTACCTCAAAGTCCTTTTTAGCCATATAGGAAGTAGTCTTAATTTCTAACTTGCTTAGCTCTTTAAAAGAATCACCATCTTCCTTATTGTTGTCTATCAAGGATTCAAGAACATCTTCTTTCTTAATTTTGTTTTTCTTTGCCTCTTCTTCAAATTGAGCATCATCATCACTAAGAGGCATTTGGCTCCATTCAATAGTTTGCACATCTTTTTGAGGATATTTTTCATGACAAGTTTCCTTCAATGGCTTTTGCTCTTCTTGTTTTCTATATACAACTTTATACACAAAATCATTGTTAGCAATATAAAGAGCATCAAGAGTGTCCAAAATTTCTTAAACACTAGAACAATTTTTGATTTTAGCATAAGCATCATCATTCAAACTACTTCTTAACATTTGCATTACTCTAATGTTCAAGAAAAAGCATTTCTTGTCATAACTATTCCAAGTTGATTTTGATTTGCAAGTAAATCTATTAAGCACAACATCTCATAAATCCAAATCAATAGATTGCATATAAAACTATTCTAGCTTTCCAATAAACAGAATACACACCATCAAAGAATGTTGGCTTATCAATTTCAAAACCCTTCATTTTGAAAAACTTTCAATAGTTGCCAACAAACAAGGATCTTTAACTCTAAACTGTTAAGCTTTCAATAGAGCACAAAGCTCTGATACCACTTGTTAGCAAGATAACCATCACCCAAGAGGGGGTGAATTGGGTGATTACAAATTTTTAAAACACCATTAAGAAATTAAACATTTTGATACACTTAATCAACACATACAGCAAAATAAGTCTAACAAAGATACAACTAGTAGCGATTACTCAGATATAACTTGGGTTATAAGATCAATTAAGTAAATAATCTAGATATTGTTACCAAGTGGCTTCCAATACTCAAGAGGGGGGGTGAATTGAGTATAAAACTTTTTTCTCAAAAACCTCTTTTTATCAAAAATAAATATTTAAAACTTAATAAATAAATACACAGAAGGAACAAGAAGAAGAAAAGAAACAATAAAAAATAGTGGAAAAAAAATAAATATGCAGCAAATTAAAATTGTATAAAATAAAGAGATTAAGAAGAGAGAAGCAGACACAGTATTTATCCTGGTTCGACCACTAACCCACTTGTGATCTACGTCCAGTCCTCAAAAGCCGAGATTTTTCACCAAGTATACAAGCTTCAATAGGTGCTTGCTACCGTTACACAAAAGAGTACTTTTCACACACAGAGAAACTCTACCCTTGTGTTAAAGCCTCAGCCTGTAGGGATACCTCACCCTTATACAAAGCTTCAATAGGTGCTTGCTACCGTTACACAAAAGAGTACTTTTCACACACAGAGAAACTCTACCCTTGTGTTAAAGCCTCAGCCTGTAGGGATACCTCACCCTTATACAAACCTTGAGGGATACCTCACCCTCGATACAGAATAGCAGAAAGTAGATAAAGAGAAACTCTCACTCAGAGTAGGTAATACAAATTGAAGTGCTAATGGAGCTCTCACAGAAATATCTCAGTTTTTAATCAAAAAGAGCGTAGAAAATAATTTTCACAGATTAGAGCAAGCAGAGAATTATTCAGAGTATTGGGCAATTTTAGTCGTGACCCAAGGTTCCTATTTATACAGAAAATCAGATGAAATAGTTGTTGGGTAGTATTAAAAGCAATTTAACCGAATTAAAAACTTGTTTGTTTCCATATCAGTGTTCGTAACCATCGTGTTTATTCGAATAGCTTAACATTCTATTCGAATAACACTGTTCCTGAAACCATCGTAAAAGGCCATCTGATATGGGTTATTCGAATAACCTCTATGTTATTCGAATAACACGTTTAAAAAAACTGTTCAGATAGAACAGGTTTATTTGAATAACGTTTGAGTTATTTGAATAACTCACTTAAAAACACAGTTCTGAAAAACTCATTTATTCGAATAATAGGATAGTTATTCGAATAGCATCTTTAAAAAATAAAACCTCGTAAAAGTGTTTATTCGAATAGACCAAGCTCTATTCGAATAAATCAATGCAAAATCATTTTGGAAAGAGGTGCTTTCAAAGACACTAAGATTATTTTAAAACAAGTTTTATCTTTTCTTTTGAAAACAGAGAGATATCAAAATGAGCTCCGTACAACAGATCCTAAGTCCTACAGTTAATCATATATAAACTTGGACTTGGTCTATTTATCATCTTCATTTTGTCTTCACGTTTGTTATCATCAAAACAAGTCTTCAAAGGTATACGTCCAAACACATTCTCCCCATTTTTGATGATGACAAACTATCAATGAGAAAAAAGTTAGTGCATATAATTGGAATTCACAAAGAGGTATAAAAGCTTACTCCCCCTCTTTAATTATAAGAGGTATTGTATATCAGATATATGCGCAGCTCCCCCTTTCAATTTGAATCCAATCTCATTTTAAGTTTACCTGTCTTTTCTTAATTAAATTCAAATAATCAAATTTTTCTCCCCCTTTTGTCATGAGCAAAAAGGAGGGGTAAGTCCCATAAACATATATTTAAGTAAAAGTGCATAAAAGGAAGCATACTCATATCAATAGATCATCAAGAAACTGTATTTATGCATAAATAAAAAAAGATTCAATTACAAAAGCCAGAAATAAATAACATGAAGGCAAAAACAGAAATCCTAAGAACAAAAGTTCCTAGAAATAAGTATCCAGAGGTGGTGGTGAAGAAGGCGGGTGCGGGAGCGAGTGAAGCAGACGGAGAGAGCGGAACCTCACGTTCAACACCTTCTATTCTATCGAAAAGAATAGAGAAGGTATGTTCCATATATGCTCTGTTATCATGCAAGGTGGCCATGATCTGCTCTAAGGTGACAGGAGCAGGAGCAGGAGCAGGTACATCAGTGGGGGTAGCAGGAGCGTCAGCAGGGTCTAGCTCATCTTCAGCAACCTCATTTGGGTACACCCAGCCTTCATCGGTTTGGATCATCTTCATTTTGCGTAAGGTGTAGGTGCCAAAGACGCTGTAATGAGTCAGGGCAATGGCTCGCTCAATCTCCAAGACCTGAGGATACTTGCTCAACAAGGTAGTGACGAGAATTCCATAAGGCAAGTCTGATTTTTCCTTGCCATTGGCCCTCATCATGTGTTTCATGATAAACACAGGCCAGTTGATCTGATGGCCATTCTTCAGAAACCAAAGCATGAAAATGTCATCTTCACTGAGGTAGGCGTAGTTGCCACCGCGGGGAGCCAGGATGTGAGCAAAGGCGTAATACAGAAGCCTATCTTGGCTTTTCAGCATACCACCCTTGAGACCCTTGTCAGGCAAGGCTAGACCAGGCTTCAGCAGGTCCTCAATCGCCTGAAACTTGTTGAACTCTTCAAGGAAAGGGTTGTCACCATCTTCAACAAGGGCGTCAGTGAACTGCAGCCCAAACAAAGTCAGCCAGTCTTGTGGTGTGATCACAATATTCTGATCACAGACTTCTGAGAGAAAGTTCTGGCCATCAAATGCTAGATTGCAAAAGAACATCTTCACCAGAGCTGGATAGAGAGTGGCCCGGTGAGAGTAGAGCTGAAGAACTCCCTGATTTTGCAGCAGGGTCAGAAAGTCGAAACCACAATGTTGCTGGAAGAAAGAGAGGTCAAGGTACTTAGGTTGGACCAGGTTACGCTCCCAGAAGTGCGTAATGAAGCGGGCACGGTGCTCTTCGTTGGATGAGAGCCTTCTCAAGTTAAGTGGATTATTGCATGGAGTGGTCTTAGTGCGTGGGCGCTTGTTGGAGGAGGAGGCCATGGTAATTGGAAGAGAGAAAGAAGGCAGAAAGAAGGTGGAGGAAAGTGGGAGGGGAAAAGACGATGGCAGAGAAGGTGAAAAGCAGAAGAGAAGAGGGAATGAAACGGTTGGGTGCACAGGAGCTATTTAAAGGGAGGCCCGTGTTTATTCGAATAAACAAAGGTTTATTCGAATAAACCTTATTTGGAAACTAAAAGGACAGGCGCACAGGAGCTATTGAAAGGGTAATTCTGCTAGGCTTTATTCGAATAGTGGAAGTTTCTATTTGCCTGATATCTAGCACACATGCATATACTAAACATTATATCTGGCCTACTAGCAGTAATATAAAGGAGAGATCCAATCATACCTCTATATTTTGTTATTTCTACTGATTTACCTCCTTCATCTTTGTCCAAGTAGCAAGAAGTGTGTGGCGTCTCGGGGTTGATGAGGGCGGGGAGTGATCGCCGGTGTAATGAAGCACGGACAAGGAGGGACTCCTGGCAGGCTTCTAGGCGGAGGGTCTGCATGAATGAACTGAATACATACCGAAATGAGAGGGATTCAGAGACTGTGCAAGTATGGGACTGCATAGTTGAGGATAGCTTAAAGGAATTGATTTGGCGTAACCATATCAACAAGTTGCAAATTCTTTTCGGGAGCCTAGAACATAAGAACTCCACGGTTAAGCATGCTTGACCTGGAGCAATTATGAGATGAGTGGCCTCCTGGGAAGTTTCCTAGGATGCGTGTGAGTGAGGACAAAGCACGCTGAAAAGACCCGTGTTGGTTTGTGGAAACACTCATCAATCCTGCAGGTAGTCCTGGGTCGTTACAAATATAACACCCCTCGATTTAATAACCACGGCACAATCGTCATTATGTCACGGTCACTAAATGTCAGCGTGCTAACATTGTCAAATAACAAACTCTCACGAAAATATTAGAATTTTCCGCATATGAAGAAAATAGGAGCCGCAAATGAATAGTTACGTATACAACCAGTAAAAAAAAATATGAAGTATAAGATGTATTCAAATTACAGCATTCAAGATTGGATAATCATCTTAAAACATACATATACCCAAAAGCACGCTTAATACAGGTAATGCAAAATAAAATATAAACTACCCATAATATATCTATGACTAAGGAGTTGGGCACTCCATCGAATCCCGAATGCGTGAGGCAACTCCGAGCTCACTGGTGTAGTGAGAAATATGGAATAAGGTCTTCAATCGCAGTCCTCATCATGGTCAAGGTCAGATCCCCAACAATATCGCATACGCTTGTCGGTCTAGTCGACTCGCCAGGCCTTGACACCACCAGTGAACACAGTTCAAACGAACCCAATAGAACTCCCTTTGCGACGACGTCACCGGATACAGCGGGTCAAACCAATAAAATCCAACGGAATCCAACCTCGTTCCCACTTACAGTCTTTAACCAAAAATTTACATAGAGCAAGAAAAGTACAAGAAAGAGGTAAGACATCCTACCATCATTACTAATTATAGCGTCAGGAAACCAAACGGCGCGAAGCGCCCACATAGCATTTCCAAATAATAAACATAAGCAGTGAATAGCAGAAGTAAGCAAATAAGCAATTCCAGGCAGTTATATATATATAACAGTAAGACAACCATTCCAATTATAATAACAATGCATGCTAGATAATTCATCGACTCTCTATGCATATGCATCCAATAGTCAAAATCATACTCCATGGAGCTAGACACAACACAGTCAGAGAGAACGATCAAGAGGTATGTCTGTATTCCTTAGCTGCCCAGGCCCTCAAGTGCTATAATTCTCAAATTATCATCGTGTACATCATGGCATTTTGCAAGACATTCTACATAGATCACGATATAGGATAGTGTCTTGTTCCAGATCATCAGTGTGTGTGTATCGGTCTGCCCCACGGACAGAGAGCTACCAACTGCCCATCGCGAGGTACCCGCACCCTGACGCCCCCAAGGTCAACGAGTAACCTACACTTGTTTATTCGCACCCGCACATAGGTGTAAGTTCAACTCCTAGGCTAAAGGCCTTAACAAAGTCCAACGGACAATCACAATGCATACAGACTCTATGCATCAACATGTATGATCATTATTACATACAATTTCCACCATATGCCACAATTTACCAAAGCAAGAATCAACACAGATCGTTGGTCAATCACATGGACCCACAATATCATAATATTAGAATCAAATGAATTAATGCATTTTTAAGGTGTATTATGAATTCTTGCACAAGTTTAGCTGTTCTTACAAAGTTTGTCTCTAAGGAAAATCCTCTTAATTAATCATGTAAATTCTCTCAGGTAATTTATTCATATGCACTTAGGAGGTTATTCTAAGATCTCAATGTCTCACACTCTCTTGTTCTTATTCTAACTAAAACTGTCCTAAGTGTTATGAAACTTCTATTCTTGGTTTCTTTAAAGTTTATGAATCTCAAAGTATAATTTAATTTCCAATTAGCTAATTCTTGCGTCCTATTACCCTTAGTTTACTCACTAAGTGTTGGGTGATAATTTGTAATTCTGGATCCGACGGACATGGCTGTGTTACAATTTTGACAAGAATGGCTAAAAACTAATTTTTGTCGAACGAAGGTTCTGTCGGATAAAGATAAAAAACTGTTGAATATACTAGAAGGTCAACAGAAATCCTAATTCGATGGATATTCACATTGGAGAAGTTTCCTTACTAAAGGTTCAGAACTCTACACGACTGATTTGGAGAAATCTCTATTAAAAGGTTAGAACTCTACTCGACGGATTTGGAGAAATCTCTATTAAAAGGTCAGAACTTTACTCGACGGATTTAGAGAAATATCACTACTAAAGGTCAGAGCTCTACTCGACGGATTTGGAGAAATCTCTATTAAAAGGTCAGAACTCTACTCGACGGATTTAGAGAAATCTCACTATTAAAGGTCAGAACTCTACTCGACGGATTTGGAGAAATCTCTATTAAAAGGTCATAACTCTACTCGACGGATTTGGAGAAATCTCTATTAAAAGGTCATAACTCTACTTGACGAATTTGGACATTTTACTAAGTGATCAGGATATCAAATTCGACGGGCTTGGCCAGGAGTTCATACTCGACGGATTTTAACATTTTACTAAGTGATCAAGATATCAAATTCGATGGGTTTGGCCACGAGTTCATACTCGACGGGTTTTAACATTTTACTAAGTGATCAAGATATCGAATTCGATGGGCATGGTCAGGGGTTCATACACGACGGATTTTGACATTCTACTAAATGGTCAGAGGATCCAACTCGACGGATATTGGTACTCTAACCCGACGGATTTTGACATTGTGCTTAATGGTCGGAAGTTCAAATTGTTGCTATTTTTCACATAAAATCCTCAAGTTTCTGGGCTCAAAATCGTGACCATCCGAGAACCAGTCGGACGTCATTCCCTTTCATATTATACGTTCCAATTCATCCAGATATATCAAAACATACAAAACAATCAATAGCACACATATATCACAAACAACATACAAACAAACATGACCCTCAATACCAATCACAGAAGACGTTTCTAAATGCTAAAATAGGTTGGGAAGGAGTGTCTTCCTCTTACCTTAGTGAAGAACAAAGAAAGCAAGCTCATTCTATCCTTGAGATCTGGTTCTTCACCACCACCAAAACCTTGGTGTTCAGATCTATAAAAAAATAAAGATCAAAGAGTGAAAATGGAATCCATAATCACCAATGTGACTTGGAACACGAAAATGGGGAGAAAGGAGAAGAAAGTTGAGAGCTTTACCTTAAAGCTTGAAGCTTTGTTGCTGGCTATGGAGTACGAAAATGGGGGAATAAAGAAGAACTCCACCAAGAAGAAAACTGGAAGATAGTGAGTAGGAAACAACGGTTTATGTTAGCTTGAGTATGGGAAGCTTGAAAATCATCATGGTGTTTGTGGGTGTGTAGCCGTATGGAGAAGAGAAGGAAGAGAAATGAGAGTAGATATGAGGGAGAAGGAGAGACCAGTGTAAATGAGAAAATGGGGGAATAATTGTGATATTACCCTCCACAACCGTGCTACAAAATGAGGGTGAGGAGAGAGGGTGAATAGTGGTTGGGAAGGAAGCTTCCTAGAAACTTCCCTCAAAGCTTCCTTGAGAAGCTTCACGCGCTTCTCGATAAAGTACATAGTAAGCTTGTCTCCTTAATTAAATACATCTGACAGATGATTTAATTACACTGTTAGAATTATTTTCCCAGTGAATAAAAGTTACAGTTGATGAAAATAATATTTTATTATTCATAAGATGATTTTATGATATAGCGATTTTATCCTAGCAGATAAAACCTTGAAAAACGTAAACCTCGCAAACTGTGCTTGGCCTTGGGTTTAGTAAGATCCCCCGTCGACACGTTGACAGTTCAAGGTTTTCTAGCCTTAGGGAAAATATTTCGTTTTCCCCGGCTTCGCTTAGTGCACGCAAAATGAGGAATATATTAAAATATTTAACGTTTCCAGAAAATTCCATAAAAATCACCAAAAATCACAAATATTATAAAATGATTATTTAAAATGAAATAAATAATTTTTGGGATGTTATAACACTCCCCTTCTAAAAAGGAATTTCGTCCTCTAAATTCATCATATCTTAGAACAAACGCGACTGTGTTTCTTTCATTATGTCTCCTAGTTCTCGTGTTGTATCTTCAACTGCATCAATCCAAATCATTGGCAATAAGGTTGCTCCCTTCCACTGAGTATCTTATATTAACGGCAAAAACATGTTGACGTCATAGGCCAATCAATAAAAGATTCTACGCCCTTTGAGTCTTCAGCCATCCAACAGCCGATTCTCTAAACATCTGTACATCGTTGAGTGGCTCTATCGATCTTGTTCTCCTTGCTTATTATAGTAGACAACTAAGCTTATCTTCTTCTTAAGGTATTCGCTACAACGTTCGCCTCTTCCGGGATTATACTAAAATGGAAAAGTTGAAAACTTTCGAAACTTATAATCACCGTCTCTGCCTCGTGTTTAACTCATTCTAATAGACCAAAATACCTTTGGCTCTTAAGATTATCATAGGCATTGAGAATTTCTCCTCGTAGCAAATGCTTCTAGATCTTCAATACAACTACAAAGTTAACTCCGAGTTGGTGTAAGGTAATCCTTCTCATATATCTTCGATGGTCTTAAAGCGTACGTTACCATTTCTTTTATTTTCTGATCAAGCACATGTTCTAAACTTCCAATGCAAAGCATTACTAGGCATCTCAAAAGTTCATTGGGATTGGACAGAATCATTGTTGGCAAGGTAGTCGAGTGTCCCTTCAACCCTTGAAAATCTTTCCTTATATGTACCAATCCTACAAACTTGACTCCAATGCATGAGTTAGACGAGAAGTATTGCCATTTTGAAGAATTCTGCAGTGAGTCTCCTATACTATTCAGCTGATCCTTTAAAGTTACGAATTTGCAACATAGTCTTTGACCTGTCCCATTGATGAACTGCTCCAACTTGCGACTGATCTCCAATAGTTCCTTCTTCTAAAGATCACTTGACTCAAAAGTTAAACTGCCTCAAACTGAAATTCGCACTTGAACAGCTTCTAGCGTAACTCCTCATTCTTCTTTTGAATTTGAAGAACAACACGACAATTTCGTCTCAATAGGGAAGAAAGGTCTTGTTTGTGTAATCGATGAGTACTACCGAATCGTTCATTACATGGAACGACATTACAAAATAACCATGGTGTTCACTACGTATCAGAGAAAGTTGCCTTGGAAATATACCATTCTCTCAAATGATCTTAATGATAGTTGAGAACCCAAAATGATCTTGGAGAAAATAGCGGCGTCCTTCAATTGATTTGTCAAATCATCTTTCCTTGATTCGAACAATGTCTCATAGGGCAAGTTCTTACTTAATCATACTACACTTAGCACATCGTTATGGTTCAGATCCGGGAACACATTTACTCAATCGAGGTATACTAGAAATGTTATAAAGGTTAGAAAGAAAAATAGGGGAGCCACTTGATTTAGCATTGGACCCGTCCAAATGAAGAATACGATATGATACAATAAAACTTAGGAGTGAGTTTCATTGATTCACATCTAGAAATTTCTGTCTCAAGAAACACTAAGTTTTTGTTGAAATCGAATGACGAGACTTGTTTAGTAAACGATCAATCTCCTTCCTGAGATCAAGCTGATTCATGAAGAAAGTAGATGATTAAATTGGAAAAGGGGTTCCAATTTCTAACAATAATAGGGTAGTTTTAAATAGACTTGTTGTAATGAGAGTAGGCTTACAAACGAGAATAGTATCATTCGAGTCGAAAAGAAGTAAATACACAGACAACTCAATTCCAGAAACAAACTCTTAGAATTTCATTGGAACATTTCAACAAAACATGGCTGGAAGATAACCAATCCCTTTTGTAACATTACATCTAATTTGTAAAAGAAGTAAACAAATCAGATCAACATAAAGATTTAGTCTTTAACAGGTCATAGGACAATTTAAACAACTTGGCTACCATTAACAAGTTCTTAGTAGCCAAAACAGAAATAACTTAATCAAAAGATAACGAAGGTACGAACATCCCTACTGGATTCATATATTCATACATCAAAAAGAAATGGGTTACCCCCAGAATTATACAGTAAAATCACAGGGTCATCAGTTGTAGTACAAGCTCCCTCGTTCAGGTCTTCAGTCTTGGATGTTTCTACCCCACTAGAGAAATTAACTCTCCTTTCTTCGTGAGATTGTGAAGTGCATGCATTACCAACAAAAGACTTCGTCCTTTGCAAAGTACAGTTCTTAGCCACATGTCCTAGCTCTCTGCATTTGAAACAAATTATCCCACCGTTCGTACAATCCTTAGTTAAATGGTCCTTTCCACACTTGAAGCAGATTACCCTTTTGATCGCATATGGGGGCTTTGTCTCATGTAAAGCACAATCCCCAAACACATGTCCTTGCTTTCAGCACTTGAAGCAAATTTTTCCTTCAATCTTACAGTCTCTCGTGAAGTGGTCCTTTCTGCACTTCTTACACCCTGATAACGGTACCACAGTTGGATTGGACTTACTACCACTCGTACCATCGTGATGCATTTGATGTCACTACTGCTCCCTTGGTCGTAGTGTATATGGTGTCTGCTTAAACTGATTGGCCTTCCCACGGTTCCTCTTGTGGAACTTCAGTAATCCAGAGTTACCCCAAAGTTGACTTTCTTCCTTCAAATTTCAAACCTCAACTTCCAATTCCTGCTGTTGTGCAGCCCTCTGATTCAGTTGCACTGTTACGTCAGCCATTCCCTGCATTGTTTCCATAGTCGTATCCACTCCTGTGTTGTTACGTTCCATATTCCTACGCATGCGTCTTTCGCGAGCCATTATCTTCCTTTGAAACAAACAATCAGGCACAGTGGAGACAAGTAACCATTTCAGACAATAATGTCTCCTTTTGGAAACCAAACACAAGGAGTCACATAACACACAAGGGTGAAAATGCAGACAATTCCTAAACAAGTTCAGTCATACTAGCTAAGCTTCTTTCTAAAATAATTCTTATTACCTTAACACGCCTAGGTGAAGTCATAGTTTCCTGTAGACACAGAACATTACACATTGAGTGGGCCAATACTCAATATCATGTAACGTGCAACAGTAGCGCCAACACTCAACCTATGGCAAGCTATGCCTTCCTTTCCCAATATCTCAATTCAAGAGACAAGGAAGCACACAACATACAAATAAACTTCTAACATGTCTAAGCAAAGTCAGTCCATACCCCGGCTCAACAGGATGAACTAAGCTCTGATACCACCTTAATGTAACACCCCTCGATTTAATAACCACGGCACAATCGTCATTATGTCACGGTCACTAAATGTCAGCATGCTAACATTGTCAAATAACAAACTCTTACGAAAATATTAGAATTTTCCGCATATGAAGAAAATAGGAGCCGCAAATGAATAGTTACGTATACAACCAGTAAAAAAAAATATGAAGTATAAGATGTATTCAAATTACAGCATTCAAGATTGGATAATCATCTTAAAACATACATATACCCAAAAGCACGCTTAATACAGGTAATGCAAAATAAAATATAAACTACCCATAATATATCTATGACTAAGGAGTTGGGCACTCCATCGAATCCCGAATGCGTGAGGCAACTCCGAGCTCACTGGTGTAGTGAGAAATATGGAATAAGGTCTTCAATCGCAGTCCTCATCATGGTCAAGGTCAGATCCCCAACAATATCGCATACGCTTGTCGGTCTAGTCGACTCGCCAGGCCTTGACACCACCAGTGAACACAGTTCAAACGAACCCAATAGAACTCCCTTTGCGACGACGTCACCGGATACAGCGGGTCAAACCAATAAAATCCAACGGAATCCAACCTCGTTCCCACTTACAGTCTTTAACCAAAAATTTACATAGAGCAAGAAAAGTACAAGAAAGAGGTAAGACATCCTACCATCATTACTAATTATAGCGTCAGGAAACCAAACGGCGCGAAGCGCCCACATAGCATTTCCAAATAATAAACATAAGCAGTGAATAGCAGAAGTAAGCAAATAAGCAATTCCAGGCAGTTATATATATATAACAGTAAGACAACCATTCCAATTATAATAACAATGCATGCTAGATAATTCATCGACTCTCTATGCATATGCATCCAATAGTCAAAATCATACTCCATGGAGCTAGACACAACACAGTCAGAGAGAACGATCAAGAGGTATGTCTGTATTCCTTAGCTGCCCAGGCCCTCAAGTGCTATAATTCTCAAATTATCATCGTGTACATCATGGCATTTTGCAAGACATTCTACATAGATCACGATATAGGATAGTGTCTTGTTCCGGATCATCAGTGTGTGTGTATCGGTCTGCCCCACGGACAGAGCTACCAACTGCCCATCGCGAGGTACCCGCACCCCCGACGCCCCAAGGTCAACGAGTAACCTACACTTGTTTATTCGCACCCGCACATAGGTGTAAGTTCAACTCCTAGGCTAAAGGCCTTAACAAAGTCCAACGGACAATCACAATGCATACAGACTCTATGCATCAACATGTATGATCATTATTACATACAATTTCCACCATATGCCACAATTTACCAAAGCAAGAATCAACACAGATCGTTGGTCAATCACATGGACCCACAATATCATAATATTAGAATCAAATGAATTAATGCATTTTTAAGGTGTATTATGAATTCTTGCACAAGTTTAGCTGTTCTTACAAAGTTTGTCTCTAAGGAAAATCCTCTTAATTAATCATGTAAATTCTCTCAGGTAATTTATTCATATGCACTTAGGAGGTTATTCTAAGATCTCAATGTCTCACACTCTCTTGTTCTTATTCTAACTAAAACTGTCCTAAGTGTTATGAAACTTCTATTCTTGGTTTCTTTAAAGTTTATGAATCTCAAAGTATAATTTAATTTCCAATTAGCTAATTCTTGCGTCCTATTACCCTTAGTTTACTCACTAAGTGTTGGGTGATAATTTGTAATTCTGGATCCGACGGACATGGCTGTGTTACAATTTTGACAAGAATGGCTAAAAACTAATTTTTGTCGAACGAAGGTTCTGTCGGATAAAGATAAAAAACTGTTGAATATACTAGAAGGTCAACAGAAATCCTAATTCGATGGATATTCACATTGGAGAAGTTTCCTTACTAAAGGTTCAGAACTCTACACGACTGATTTGGAGAAATCTCTATTAAAAGGTTAGAACTCTACTCGACGGATTTGGAGAAATCTCTATTAAAAGGTCAGAACTTTACTCGACGGATTTAGAGAAATATCACTACTAAAGGTCAGAGCTCTACTCGACGGATTTGGAGAAATCTCTATTAAAAGGTCAGAACTCTACTCGACGGATTTAGAGAAATCTCACTATTAAAGGTCAGAACTCTACTCGACGGATTTGGAGAAATCTCTATTAAAAGGTCATAACTCTACTCGACGGATTTGGAGAAATCTCTATTAAAAGGTCATAACTCTACTTGACGAATTTGGACATTTTACTAAGTGATCAGGATATCAAATTCGACGGGCTTGGCCAGGAGTTCATACTCGACGGATTTTAACATTTTACTAAGTGATCAAGATATCAAATTCGATGGGTTTGGCCACGAGTTCATACTCGACGGGTTTTAACATTTTACTAAGTGATCAAGATATCAAATTCGACAGGCATGGTCAGGGGTTCATACACGACGGATTTTGACATTCTACTAAATGGTCAGAGGATCCAACTCGACGGATATTGGTACTCTAACCCGACGGATTTTGACATTGTGCTTAATGGTCGGAAGTTCAAATTGTTGCTATTTTTCACATAAAATCCTCAAGTTTCTGGGCTCAAAATCGTGACCATCCGAGAACCAGTCGGACGTCATTCCCTTTCATATTATACGTTCCAATTCATCCAGATATATCAAAACATACAAAACAATCAATAGCACACATATATCACAAACAACATACAAACAAACATGACCCTCAATACCAATCACAGAAGACGTTTCTAAATGCTAAAATAGGTTGGGAAGGAGTGTCTTCCTCTTACCTTAGTGAAGAACAAAGAAAGCAAGCTCATTCTATCCTTGAGATCTGGTTCTTCACCACCACCAAAACCTTGGTGTTCAGATCTATAAAAAAATAAAGATCAAAGAGTGAAAATGGAATCCATAATCACCAATGTGACTTGGAACACGAAAATGGGGAGAAAGGAGAAGAAAGTTGAGAGCTTTACCTTAAAGCTTGAAGCTTTGTTGCTGGCTATGGAGTACGAAAATGGGGGAATAAAGAAGAACTCCACCAAGAAGAAAACTGGAAGATAGTGAGTAGGAAACAACGGTTTATGTTAGCTTGAGTATGGGAAGCTTGAAAATCATCATGGTGTTTGTGGGTGTGTAGCCGTATGGAGAAGAGAAGGAAGAGAAATGAGAGTAGATATGAGGGAGAAGGAGAGACCAGTGTAAATGAGAAAATGGGGGAATAATTGTGATATTACCCTCCACAACCGTGCTACAAAATGAGGGTGAGGAGAGAGGGTGAATAGTGGTTGGGAAGGAAGCTTCCTAGAAACTTCCTCAAAGCTTCCTTGAGAAGCTTCACGCGCTTCTCGATAAAGTACATAGTAAGCTTGTCTCCTTAATTAAATACATCCGACATGATGATTTAATTACACTGTTAGAATTATTTTCCCAGTGAATAAAAGTTACAGTTGATGAAAATAATATTTTATTATTCATAAGATGATTTTATGATATAGCGATTTTATCCTAGCAGATAAAACCTTGAAAAACGTAAACCTCGCAAACTGTGCTTGGCCTTGGGTTTAGTAAGATCCCCCGTCGACACGTTGACAGTTCAAGGTTTTCTAGCCTTAGGGAAAATATTTCGTTTTCCCCGACTTCGCTTAGTGCACGCAAAATGAGGAATATATTAAAATATTTAACGTTTCCAGAAAATTCCATAAAAATCACCAAAAATCACAAATATTATAAAATAATTATTTAAAATGAAATAAATAATTTTTGGGATGTTATAACACTCCCCTTCTAAAAAGGAATTTCGTCCTCTAAATTCATCATATCTTAGAACAAACGCGACTGTGTTTCTTTCATTATGTCTCCTAGTTCTCGTGTTGTATCTTCAACTGCATCAATCCAAATCATTGGCAATAAGGTTGCTCCCTTCCACTGAGTATCTTATATTAACGGCAAAAACATGTTGACGTCATAGGCCAATCAATAAAAGATTCTACGCCCTTTGAGTCTTCAGCCATCCAACAGCCGATTCTCTAAACATCTGTACATCGTTGAGTGGCTCTATCGATCTTGTTCTCCTTGCTTATTATAGTAGACAACTAAGCTTATCTTCTTCTTAAGGTATTCGCTACAACGTTCGCCTCTTCCGGGATTATACTAAAATGGAAAAGTTGAAAACTTTCGAAACTTATAATCACCGTCTCTGCCTCGTGTTTAACTCATTCTAATAGACCAAAATACCTTTGGCTCTTAAGATTATCATAGGCATTGAGAATTTCTCCTCGTAGCAAATGCTTCTAGATCTTCAATACAACTACAAAGTTAACTCCGAGTTGGTGTAAGGTAATCCTTCTCATATATCTTCGATGGTCTTAAAGCGTACGTTACCATTTCTTTTATTTTCTGATCAAGCACATGTTCTAAACTTCCAATGCAAAGCATTACTAGGCATCTCAAAAGTTCATTGGGATTGGACAGAATCATTGTTGGCAAGGTAGTCGAGTGTCCCTTCAACCCTTGAAAATCTTTCCTTATATGTACCAATCCTACAAACTTGACTCCAATGCATGAGTTAGACGAGAAGTATTGCCATTTTGAAGAATTCTGCAGTGAGTCTCCTATACTATTCAGCTGATCCTTTAAAGTTACGAATTTGCAACATAGTCTTTGACCTGTCCCATTGATGAACTGCTCCAACTTGCGACTGATCTCCAATAGTTCCTTCTTCTAAAGATCACTTGACTCAAAAGTTAAACTGCCTCAAACTGAAATTCGCACTTGAACAGCTTCTAGCGTAACTCCTCATTCTTCTTTTGAATTTGAAGAACAACACGACAATTTCGTCTCAATAGGGAAGAAAGGTCTTGTTTGTGTAATCGATGAGTACTACCGAATCGTTCATTACATGGAACGACATTACAAAATAACCATGGTGTTCACTACGTATCAGAGAAAGTTGCCTTGGAAATATACCATTCTCTCAAATGATCTTAATGATAGTTGAGAACCCAAAATGATCTTGGAGAAAATAGCGGCGTCCTTCAATTGATTTGTCAAATCATCTTTCCTTGATTCGAACAATGTCTCATAGGGCAAGTTCTTACTTAATCATACTACACTTAGCACATCGTTATGGTTCAGATCCGGGAACACATTTACTCAATCGAGGTATACTAGAAATGTTATAAAGGTTAGAAAGAAAAATAGGGGAGCCACTTGATTTAGCATTGGACCCGTCCAGCGAAGAATACGATATGATACAATAAAACTTAGGAGTGAGTTTCATTGATTCACATCTAGGAAATTTCTGTCTCAAGAAACACTAAGTTTTTGTTGAAATCGAATGACGAGACTTGTTTAGTAAACGATCAATCTCCTTCCTGAGATCAAGCTGATTCATGAAGAAAGTAGATGATTAAATTGGAAAAGGGGTTCCAATTTCTAACAATAATAGGGTAGTTTTAAATAGACTTGTTGTAATGAGAGTAGGCTTACAAACGAGAATAGTATCATTCGAGTCGAAAAGAAGTAAATACACAGACAACTCAATTCCAGAAACAAACTCTTAGAATTTCATTGGAACATTTCAACAAAACATGGCTGGAAGATAACCAATCCCTTTTGTAACATTACATCTAATTTGTAAAAGAAGTAAACAAATCAATCAACATAAAGATTTAGTCTTTAACAGTCATAGGACAATTTAAACAACTTGGCTACCATTAACAAGTTCTTAGTAGCCAAAACAGAAATAACTTAATCAAAAGATAACGAAGGTACGAACATCCCTACTGGATTCATATATTCATACATCAAAAAGAAATGGGTTACCCCCAGAATTATACAGTAAAATCACAGGGTCATCAGTTGTAGTACAAGCTCCCTCGTTCAGGTCTTCAGTCTTGGATGTTTCTACCCCACTAGAGAAATTAACTCTCCTTTCTTCGTGAGATTGTGAAGTGCATGCATTACCAACAAAAGACTTCGTCCTTTGCAAAGTACAGTTCTTAGCCACATGTCCTAGCTCTCTGCATTTGAAACAAATTATCCCACCGTTCGTACAATCCTTAGTTAAATGGTCCTTTCCACACTTGAAGCAGATTACCCTTTTGATCGCATATGGGGGCTTTGTCTCATGTAAAGCACAATCCCCAAACACATGTCCTTGCTTTCAGCACTTGAAGCAAATTTTTCCTTCAATCTTACAGTCTCTCGTGAAGTGGTCCTTTCTGCACTTCTTACACCCTGATAACGGTACCACAGTTGGATTGGACTTACTACCACTCGTACCATCGTGATGCATTTGATGTCACTACTGCTCCCTTGGTCGTAGTGTATATGGTGTCTGCTTAAACTGATTGGCCTTCCCACGGTTCCTCTTGTGGAACTTCAGTAATCCAGAGTTACCCCAAAGTTGACTTTCTTCCTTCAAATTTCAAACCTCAACTTCCAATTCCTGCTGTTGTGCAGCCCTCTGATTCAGTTGCACTGTTACGTCAGCCATTCCCTGCATTGTTTCCATAGTCGCATCCACTCCTGTGTTGTTACGTTCCATATTCCTACGCATGCGTCTTTCGCGAGCCATTATCTTCCTTTGAAACAAACAATCAGGCACAGTGGAGACAAGTAACCATTTCAGACAATAATGTCTCCTTTTGGAAACCAAACACAAGGAGTCACATAACACACAAGGGTGAAAATGCAGACAATTCCTAAACAAGTTCAGTCATACTAGCTAAGCTTCTTTCTAAAATAATTCTTATTACCTTAACACGCCTAGGTGAAGTCATAGTTTCCTGTAGACACAGAACATTACACATTGAGTGGGCCAATACTCAATATCATGTAACTGTGCAACAGTAGCTGCCAACACTCAACCTATGGCAAGCTATGCCTTCCTTTCCCAATATCTCAATTCAAGAGACAAGGAAGCACACAACATACAAATAAACTTCTAACATGTCTAAGCAAAGTCAGTCCATACCCCGGCTCAACAGGATGAACTGAGCTCTGATACCACCTTAATGTAACACCCCTCGATTTAATAACCACGGCACAATCGTCATTATGTCACGGTCACTAAATGTCAGCATGCTAACATTGTCAAATAACAAACTCTTACGAAAATATTAGAATTTTTCGTATATGAAGAAAATATGAGCCACGAATGAATAGTTATGTATACAACCATAAAAAAAATGAAGTATAAGATGTATTCAAATTATAGCATTCAAGATTGGATAATCATCTTAAAACATACATATACCCAAAAGCACGCTTAATACAGGTAATGCAAAATAAAATATAAACTACCCATAATATATCTACGACTAAGGAGTTGGGCACTCCATCGAATCCCGAATGTGTGAGGCAACTCCGGGCTCACCGGTGTAGTGAGAAATATGGAATAAGGTCTTCAATCACAGTCCTCGTCATGGTTAAGGTCAGATCCCCAACTATGTCGCATACGCTTGTCGGTCCAGTCGACTTGCCAGGCCTTGACACCACCAGTGAACACAGTTCAAACGAACCCAATAGAACTCCCTTCGTGACGACGTCACCGAATACAGCGGGTCAAACCAATAAAATCCAACGGAATCCAACCTCATTCCCACTTACAGTCTTTAACCAAAGATTTACATAGAGCAAGAAAAGTACAAGAAAGAGGTAAGACATCTTACCATCATTACCAATTATAGCGTCAGGAAACCAAACGGCACGAAGCGGCCACATAGCATTTCTAAATAATAAACATAAGCAGTGAATAGCAGAAGTAAGCAAATAAGCAATTCTAGGCAGTTATATATATATAACAGTAAGACAACCATTCCAATTATAATAACAATGTATGCCAGATAATTCATCGACTCTCTATGCACATGCATCCAATAGTCAAAATCCTACTCCATGGAGCTAGACACAACACAGTCGGAGAGAACGATCAGGAGGTATGTCTGTATTCCTTGGCTGCCTAGGCCCTCAAGTGCTATAATTCTCAAATTATCATCATGTACATTATGGCATTTTACAAGACATTCTACACAGATCATGATATAGAACAGTGTCTCGATTCGAATCGTCAATGTGTGTGTATCGGTCTGCCCCACGGACAGAGAGCTATCAACTGCCCATCGCGAGGTACCCGCACCCTGACGCCCCCAAGGTCAACGAGTAACCTACACTTGTCTATTCGCACCTGCACATAGGTGTAAGTTCAACTCCTAGGCTAAAGGCCTTAACAAAGTCCAACGGACAATCACAATGCATACAGACTCTATGCATCAACATGTATGATCATTATTACATACAATTTCCACCATATGCCACAATTTTCCAAAGCAAGAATCAACACAGATCGTTGGTCACTCACATGGACCCACAATATCATAATATTAGAATCAAATGAATTAATGCATTTTTAAGGTGTATTATGAATTCTTGCACAAGTTTAGCTTTTCTTACAAAGTTTGTCTCTAAGGAAAATCCTCTTAATTAATCATGTAAATTCTCTCAGGTAATTTATTCATGTGCACTTAGGAGGTTATTCTAAGATCTCAATGTCTCACACTCTCTTGTTCTTATTCTAACTAAAACTGTCCTAAGTGTTATGAAACTTCTATTCTTGGTTTCTTTAAAGTTTATGAATCTCAAAGTATAATTTAATTTCCAATCAGCTAATTCTTGCGTCCTATTAACCTTAGTTTACTCACTAAGTGTTGGGTGATAATTTGTAATTCTGGATCCGACGGACATGGCTGTATTACAATTTTGACAAGAATGGCTAAAAACCAATTTCTGTCAAATGAAGGTTCTGTCGGATAAAGATCAAAAACTGTCGAATATACTAGAAGGTCAACAGAAATCCTAATTCGATGCATATTCACATTGGAGAAGTTTCCCTACTAAAGGTTCAGAACTCTACTCGACGGATTTGGAGAAATCTCTATTAAAAGGTCAGAACTCTACTCGACGAATTTGGAGAAATCTCTATTAAAAGGTCAGAACTCTACTTGACGGATTTGGAGAAATCTCACTATTAATGGTCAGAACTCTACTCGACAGATTTGGAGAAATCTCTATTAAAAGGTCAGAACTCTACTCGACCGACGGATTTGGAGAAACCTCACTATTAAAGGTCAGAACTCTACTCGATGGATTTGGAGAAATCTCACTATTAAAGGTCAGAACTCTACTCGATGGATTTGGAGAAATCTCTATTAAAAGGTCAGAACTCTACTCGACGGATTTGGAGAAATCTCTATTAAAAGGTCATAACTCTACTTGACAAATTTAGACATTTTACTAAGTGATCAGGATATCAAATTCGACGGGTTTGGCCAGGAGTTCATACTCAACGAATTTTAACATTTTACTAAGTGATCAAGATATCAAATTTGACGGGTTTGACCAGGAGTTCATACTCGATGAGTTTTAACATTTTACTAAGTGATCAAGATATCAAATTCGACGGGCATGGTCAGGGGTTCATACACGACGGATTTTGACATTCTACTAAATGGTCGGAAGATCCAACTTGACGGATATTGGTACTCTAACCCGACGAATTTTGACATTGTGTTTAATGGTCGGAAGTTCAAATTGTTGCTATTTTTCACATAAAATCCTCAAGTTTCTGGGCGCGAAACCGTGACCATTTGAGAACCAGTCAGACGTCATTCCTTTTCATATTATACGTTCCAATTCATCCAGATATATCAAAACACACAAAACAATCAAATAGCACACATATATCACAAACAACATACAAACAAACATGACCCTCAATACCAATCACTGAAGACGTTCCTAAATGCTAAAATAGGTTGAGGAGGAGTGTCTTCTTCTTACCTTAGTGAAGAACAAAGAAAGTAAGCTCCTTCTATCCTTGAGATCTGGTTCTTCACCACCACCAAAACCTTGGTATTCAGATCCACAAAAAAATCAAGATCAAAGAGTGAAAATGGAATCCGTAGTCACCAATGTGACCAGGAACACGAAAATGGGGAGAGAGGAGAAGAAAATTGAGAGTTTTACCTTAAAGCTTGAAGCTTTGTTGCTGGCTATGGAGTACGAAAATAGGGGAATAAAGAAGAACTCCACCAAGAAGAAAACTGGAAGATAGTGAGGAGGAAACAACGGTTTATGTTAGCTTGAGTATGGGAAGCTTGAAAATCATCATGGTGTTTGTGGGTGTGTAGCCGTATGGAGAAGAGAAGGAAGAGAAATGAGAGTAGACGTGAGGGAGAAGGAGAGACCAGCGTAAATGAGAAAATGGGGGAATAATTGTGATATTACCCCCCCACAACCGTGCTGCAAAATGAGGGTGAGGAGAGAGGGTGAATAGTGGTTGGGAAGGAAGCTTCCTAGAAACTTCCCTCAAAGCTTCCTTGAGAAGCTTCGCGCGCTTCTCGATAAAGTACATAGTAAGCTTGTCTCCTTAATTAAATACATCTGACAAATGATTTAATTACACTGTTAGAATTATTTTTGCCAGTGAATAAAAGTTATAGTTAATGAAAATAATATTTTATTATTCATCAGATGATTTTATGATACAGCGATTTTATCCTAGCAAATAAACCTCAAAAAACGTAAACCTCATAAACTGTGCCCGACCTCGGGTTTAGTAAGATCCCCTGTCGACACGTTGACAGTTCAAGGTTTACTAGCCTTAGGGAAAATATTTTGTTTTCCCCGACTCCGCTCAGTGCACGCAAAATGAGGAATATATTAAAATATTCAATATTTCCAGAAAATTTCACAAAAATCACCAAAAATCACAAATATTATAAAATGATTATTTAAAATGAAATAAATAATTTTTGGGATGTTACAAAGTGCCCATCGGAGTGGCCATGTGTCTAGCATTTTCCATTTCAAATCTCTTGAGCAATTCCTTACAGTATTTAGTTTGACTTATGAATGTCCCTTCGTTCATTTGTTTGATTTGAAGTCCGAGAATGGAATTCAACTCTCCCATCATCGACATTTCAAATTCATTCTGCATTGTCTTAGCAAATTCCTTGCACAGGGATTCATTAGTAGCACCAAAGATAATATCATCCACATATACTTGCACAAGAAGAATATCATGCTTTTTATTTTTAATAAAAACTGTAGTATCGACTTTTTCTCTTGAAAAACCATTTTCTAAAAGGAACTTACTCAACCTTTCATACCAAGCTCTAGGAGCTTGCTTTAAACCGTATAAAGCCTTTTTAAGTTTAAAAACATGGTTGGGTAGTTCATGATTTTCAAAACCTGGAGGTTGTTCAACGTATACCTCCTCTTGAATAAAACCATTTAGAAAAGTACTTTTGACATCCATTTGATATAATTTGAAATCCACGATGCAAGCATAAGCAAGTAACATTCTAATAGCTTCTAATCTAGCTACAGGTGTATAGGTTTCTTCATAATCTATATCTTCTTCTTGATTATATCCTTTAGCGACCAACCTAGCTTTTTTTCTAGTTATTAACCCATTTTCATCAAGTTTGTTTCTAAAAACCCATTTAGTGCCAATTATGGGGTGATTATTAGGTCTAGCAACTAATTCCCAAACTTGATTTCTTTTAAACTGATTTAATTCCTCATGCATAGCTAAGATCCAATGTTCATCATCAAAAGCTTCAATTAAATGCTTAGGTTCAATTTGAGAAACAAAAGCTAAGTGATTGCACGTATTTCTAAGAGAATTACGAGTACTTACACCTTTAGATACATCACCGATTATTTGATCAAGGGAATGATATTTTGAAGTTCGCCATTCTTTGGGAAGTTCCAAGGCTTGCGAATCTTCTTGTCTTTGTTTATCCTCTTGCTCCTTGATTTCCTTTTCTTTACTATCCAAATGTGGTTCCGCCAAGATCTCTGCAACATCATCAATAACAAGATCCTTTCTTGATCCATTTGGGTCAGATTCATCAAATGCAACATGTATAGATTCTTCAATAGTCATAGTTCTTTTATTATATATACGAAAAGCCTTACTATGATTTGAATAACCAAGAAATATACCTTCATCAGACTTAGCATCAAACTTACGTAAGTTATCTTTTCCATTATTTAAAACAAAACATTTGCAACCAAAAACATAAAAATGTGAGACATTTGGCTTTCTTCCCTTATACAACTTATATAGGGTTTTCTTTAAAATAGGCCTTATAAGGGCCCTGTTCATTACATAACAAGCTGTACTTACAGCATCCGCCCAAAAGTATTTAAGAAGAGCAGCCTCATTAAGCATAGTTCTCGCCATTTCTTCTAAAGAACGATTTTTTCTTTCTACAACTCCGTTTTGTTGCGGAGTTCTAGGGGCAGAGAAATTATGATTAATGCCATGTTCATCACAGTAATTTTCAAAAACATTATTTTCAAATTCGCCACCATGATCACTTCTTATAGAAGAGGTTTGAAAACCTTTTTCATTTTGAATAACTTTGGCAAGTCTTTTAAAAGCTAGAAATGCATCATTTTTATTTGCAAGAAATAAAGTCCATATAAACCTAGAAAAATCATCCACAATCACTAAAGCATAGTAATTCCCACCAAAGCTCATAGTTCTAGAAAGTCCAAATAGATCCATGTGCAAAAGTCATAAAGGTCTTGTAGTTGAAACTATATTTTTTGCTTTAAAAGAGACCTTTATTTGTTTACCCTTTTGACATGCATCACATAATTTATCTTTTACAAAACTAAGCTTGGGTAGTCCAATTACTAGCTCTTTAGAGACCAACTTCTTTAAGTGATCCATGTGAATGTGTGCAATTCTCCTATGCCATAACCATGAATCATCATTCTTACTTAAAAGGTATCTCGCATCATTTGAAGATATATCATCAAGACTAATCATATAGATGTTGTTTACTCTATGACCAATGAATTTAACATGCTTATCATTTTTATCCTCAATATAGTTTGAATCAAATATTACACTATTTCCTTTATCACATAACTGATTAATACTAAGCAAGTTATGTTTCAAGCCTTCAACAAGCAACACATTTTCAATAGAGGAGTTAGGATTCTTACCGGCTTTGCCGATTCCAAGAATTTTTCCTTTGTTGTTATCACCATAAGTAATGTGTCCATGATTCTTGAGAATGAGCATAGTGAATTTTGAGTCGTCCCCGGTCATGTGCTTGGAGCAGCCGTTATCGAGATACCAATTTGAACTCCTGGCTTTCAAGCACACCTACAACACATGTTTAGTTTTTAACCTTTGGTACCCAAACTTTCTTGGGTCCTTGTGTGTCAGTTTTGGGTATAGTACCCTTGGGAACCCAAACCATTTTTGTTCCAATTTTTGTATTTATGTTTTTCCTAGCATTATATGTTGATGCACTATGTCCTTTTCTTTCGCAGTAAAAACATTTAATGAAAGGACTGCTTGAAACACTAGAATGCACAAAGAAATTTTTATAGAGTTTTTGTTAATTTTTCGGGTTATAACCTATCCCGGCCTTTTGAAAAACCACTCTTTGTCTTCCTAATAAAATATTTAAGTTATCCCTTCCAAATGTGAATTTAGAAAGAGTGTTCTTTAAGTCTTCAATTTCTTTTTCAAGCATATGACATGAAGAACAAGATGAAGAAGTAGAAGCATGTGAAGAACGATTTGTGCATACATAAATGATTCCAAAAGTTTTATTTTTAATTTTCAATTCTTCTATTTCTTTATTTAAAACAAGAATTTAATTTTCTAAAGAAGAAATTGTTTTCTTAGAAGAAGAAATAATTTTTGTGAATTTTAAAGATTTTTCATGTAGTTCTTCAAAAGCATCTTGTAACTCATCGTAAGAAGGCAATAAAGTAGTGTTAGAACTTACCTTATTTTCACTTTCTTCTTCTTCTCCTTTGGCCATGAGACATAGTTGAGCTTCCTCGCTATCTGAGCTGTCAGTTGAATCCATGTCGTTTTCATCTCATGCTATATAGGCTTTTCTTCCTTTTCTTTCCTTGAAAGGCTTCTTTTCAAATTTCTCCTTCTTCTTTTGGTAAACTGGGCACTCCATTTTCATGTGACCAAGTTTGCTACATTCATAGCAAGTTGGAGTTGATGAAGCTCCTTCGCCTTTGTAATGAGTCTTTTTCGGAGGGAAGGAAGGTCTTCTTTGCGTTCCCTTTTTCCTGAGAAATTTACCAAACTTTTTAACTAACAAACTAAGATTTTCTTTACTTACCTCGATGTTCTCTGAGCCTTCTTCATTTTCTTCATCATCATTGTCGATTAATGAGGAAGTGGCTTTGAGCGCTATCCCTTTTTTTTTATCGTTCTCTTCGCTTTGACTTAATCTGCTTAGTTCCAGTTCGTGCTCATGAAGTTTTCCAAAGAGGGTAGCTAGAGTCATTGTGGACAAGTCCCTCGATTCTGAAATAACTGTTACCTTAGGTTGTCAAATCCTACTAAGACATCTCAATACTTTGTTAATCAAATCTTCATTAGAAATTTTTTTACCTAAAGATGCAAGATGATTAACTATGTAGGTGAACCTCTTTTGCATTTCCTGAATGCTTTCTCCTTAGTTCATTCTGAATAATTCATATTCACGAGTTAGAGAATCGATTCTTGACCTCTTAACTTCACTAGTACCCTCATGGGTAACTTGCAAAGTGTCCCACAATTCTTTAGCAGTTTTACAATTTGAAATTCTAAAAAACTCATCATATCCTAAAGCATGAGTAATAATATTTTTGGCTTTTAAATTATATTGAACTTTTCTTTTGTCTTCATCAGACCATTTATTTTGTGGTGTTTCGGTCCTTACACCATCGACCTCATGTGTGGGTATAAAAGTGTCGTTTTCGACAGCATCCCATACATCTAGATCAATAGCTTTGATGAAGATTTTCATTCTTTCCTTCCAATATGCATAACCATCCCCATTGAAAAAGGGTGGTCGATTTATGGAAGATCCTTCTGAAAAATCATTTGAAGAAGTCATGTTCTCTTGAAGCTGCTAAGCTCTTTATACAAGAGTCTAGCTCTGATACCACTTGTTACCAAGTGGCTTCCAGTACTCAAGAGGGGGGGTGAATTGAGTATAAAACTTTTTCTCAAAAACCTCTTTTTATCAAAAATAAATATTTAAAACTTAATAAATAAATACACAGAAGGAACGAGAAGAAGAAAAGAAACAATAAAAAATAGTGAAAAAAAATAAATATGCAGTAAATTAAAATTGCATAAAATAAAGAGATTAAGAAGAGAGAAGCAGACACGGTATTTATCCTGGTTCGACCACTAACCCACTTGTGGTCTACGTCCAATCCTCGAAAGTCAAGATTTTTCACTAAGTATATAAGCTTCAATAGGTGCTTGCTACCATTACACAAAAGAGCACTTTTCACACACAGGGAAACTCTACCCTTGTGCTAAAGCCTCAGCCTACAGGGATACCTCACCCTTATACAAACCTTGAGGGATACCTCACCCTCGATACAGAATAGCAGAAAGTAGATGAAGAGAAACTCTCACTCAGAGTAGGTAATACAAATTGAAGTGCTAATGGAGTTCTCACAGAAATATCTCAAAGTTTTTAATCAAAAAGAGCGTAGAAAATAATTTTCACAGATTAGAGCAAGCAGAAAATTATTTAGAGTATTGGGCAATTTTAGTCGTGGCCCAAGGTTCCTATTTATAGAGAAAATCAGATGAAATAGTCGTTGGGTAGCATTAAAAGTAATTTAACCGAATTAAAAACTTGTTTGTTTCCATATCAGTGTTCGTAACCATCGTGTTTATTCGAATAGCTTAACATTCTATTCGAATAACACTATTCCTGAAACCATCGTAAAAGGCCATCTGATATGGGTTATTCGAATAACCTCTATGTTATTCGAATAACACGTTTAAAAAAGCTGTTCAGATAGAACAGGTTTATTTGAATAACATTTGAGTTATTCGAATAACTCACTTAAAAACACAGTTCTAAAAAACTCATTTATTCGAATAATAGGATAGTTATTCGAATAGCATCTTTAAAAAATAGAACCTCGTAAAAGTGTTTATTTGAATAGACTAAGCTCTATTTGAATAAATCAATGCAAAATCATTTTGGAAGGAGGTGTTTTCAAAGACACTAAGATTCTTTTAAAACAAGTTTTACCTTTTTTTTTGAAAACAGAGAGATATCAAAGTGAGCTTCGTACAACAGATCCTAAGTCCTAAAGCTAATCATATATAAACTTGGACTTGGTCTATTTATCATCTTTATTTTGTCTTCACGTTTGTTATCATCAAAACAAGTCTTCAAAGGTATACGTCCAAACACAGATATTAAGTTCAACTCAAGCATATATAATTAAAGTACAAATGTAAAGGAGATAGAGTTGAGAAGAGTAAACAAAAATGATTTATCCTGGTTCAGCCACCAACCATTTGTGGCCTACGTCTAGTCCTCAAATAAACCACCTAATTTTTTCCATTAAACATTAAAGCTTGAACAAGTGCTTGAAAACCTTTACAACTGAGAGTACTCAACACACCTTAGGATGCCTCACCCTTGTGCTTAAGCCTCAATAATCAGGGATACCTTACCCTTATAATTTATTTGAGGGATACCTCACCCTCTTTATAGTGAATCAAAGTATAGAAGAAAAGAGAAACTCTCACAAGAGTAGATAATACAAATTGAAGTCTCATAAAGCTCTCAAAGATATCTCAAAATTAACAAAAATAGAGCATAAGAATTGAATAAGATGAATCACAGATTAAGACCTTGAGAAAGATATTTATCAATGTTGGTTCTATGTAAAAGATGACCCAAAACCATGTATTTATAGTATTATGAGAAAAAGAGTCATTAGGGATAATTTATTTCAGCATTAAATGCATAAAAAATATTCATTGCGAGTTTCTGGTTCGTGTTTATTTGGCCAATGGGCTTGGCCTTATTAGGCCTGAATCCCAGTCCATATCACTACTCCTAGGTCGGTGCTTTGATGGCTATCAGGGTGCCGAGGTCTGAAACTACTAAGGCTCTAGGCCGTTGTCACTATGATTTCTAACTTTTAAGGGTCGAACTCAAATGGTTTAAGATCACGGAGGGCGATACAGTCGAGTTCGTTGTAAGTATGAATTACTATAGATGTTGATCTGTCCTCAAGGATCTTGGACCTTGGTGGCCATGTTTCATTGTGGAACTACTCGTGATCCTCAATGGGTGTGACTCTTGACTTGCTAGAAACGATTTGCCTACTATAAAAATATCTTTTCGCATATGTGCCAGCAGCCTTTTTGCCATGTGGCATGCGGCAGTTCATCTGTTTGTAGTTGGCATTTGTGTTGCACGCCCATCAATCATTTGAATTTAAGGAGCCTCAATGATTTTGTCCCCATTAATGGGTGGTAGTTAATGTGGTCTTCTCCTATAAATAAGGGAGGAGGGGAATAGTGTCCCATTTCTTCTTCTCTTCAGTTTTCAAAAGACTCTCAGGCTATGTTTGGGAGGATGGCAATGGAGGGAATAACATAGAATGAAATGGTAAAACTTAATGAAAGTGTGTTTGGGGGTTATTTTAAAGGAGGCAGTGGAATGGAAAGGGAGGGTCAAGGAGTCCCTCCCGTGTCACTCAAAGGCTCCATTTTTTGTCCTTCGAATTTGGGAGGTTAAGGAAGGAATGGCTTGAGTAGTCCACTCCCCTCCCTTATTGAACTTATTAAACATCCAAAAAATGGAGTGACATGTTTTATTCTATTCCATTCCTTACATTTCCATTCTATTCTATTATAAGTCACTTCCTTCCATTATCTTTAAAACTCCCAAACATAGCCTCAAGTTCTCTCTTCTTCTTCGATAAATCAAAAGTATTTTCAAGCCTTCTACCGCGATGGCTCGTTATTTTTGGTAGGTTCCTATTCCACGCTCAAACCCTCCTCTTCATCTTTAAGGTACCTAATTCCCTCCATTTTTAATCCCATTTCCATTTAGCATGGTTAGGATTAGGGCGTTGGGAAACGAAGGAGAAGAAGGATCTTTTCTGGAGGTTTTGGAGTAGCCACCGTCTTTGCCGCAAGCCCCAAAAGGCGCTTCTACCCCCAGAGTGTAACACCCTCGAAAACATATTAGACTTATGTATGCTTACAATGATAGCCTAATACTTGCTTAACATGTCGGTATAATTTTGTGGCTTTCTGAGTAAGTTTAGTCACTTTGATGTAACACTATGTGTGAAAAATAATTGTTATTAGCTCTGAAATTGCTTTAAACTACGTAGTTAATGGAAATAAATGTGAGAAATTTGTTTTTAGGTCACAAATATGTGGAAGATGATGTAGTTAAAATTTGAGGTTAATCAGAGTTAGTTTGGTATTTTTAAGCATACTGAGAGTGTGTTTTAATACTGGATTGACTAGTAGTAAATATAAAAAAATTTGAAAATGGTGAAACAAGATTTTTAATGAATCTTATGATTTATTCTAAACTTGTTGGAAGTTAGGAAACTTGATTTGGTGAAATCTAAGTTTTCTTAACAAATCAGATGTTTAGTCAAATATCTAAGGAGGTCAAGTGCGCCACGTTTCTCTCTTTCTGCCTTGTTTCTCTTTACTTTTAATGAGATATTTTTCTCATTTCTCTCTCACTCTCTCACAGCTCCAGCAGAAAAGCACAAAGGGAAAGGAAAGAAAGAAGACAAAGGAGGATGAGTAAGAAGCAAAGAAGAAGAAGAGGAAGAAGAAGAAATTGGTGGAGAGGAGCTCTTAAGTTCTTTTCTTTGTGGTCAACAGAGGTAGGAGGAGTTTTCTTTTCATCTTTCTCTTTTCTTTCTCCTTGTGTGATGTTAGGTTACATGAGTAGAAGGAAAGGGGTTTGATGAGCAAAACTGTGTTCTTGGCTTGATTCTTGGTTCTATGAGTTGAGTTTGAGTATTTTCAACTTGTTAGAAGTACGGTTGTTTGTTTGAGCTTGGTTGATTTCCATAAGCTTCCTTGATGAGCAAGTTAGTGAATGGGTTTTTCTTGTTAGAAATGAGCATAAATCCATAGTTTTATAAGTTGAATTCAATTTTTGAGGAGTATAACATGTTAATGGGATGTTGTTGATGTTGGAAAACTGTTGGAAATGGTTTTTGGGGGGTAAAAATTTGATTTAGAAGCTGATGGAACAATAGATGAAGTTCCAGGAAGTTTTTTGCCGCTTAATTGCCCAGGTTGTGAACGCCTAAGTGCCTAAGACCAAGAGGCTCTGGAGGTCAATGATTAATAGCTCATGTTTTGGGCGCTTACTAATAGAAGGGACATGGGAGTGTTTATGCTGCTAAGCACCTAGGCGTTGAGAAAATGGACGCTTACATAAACTTTTGGTGTTTTTATCTTAGGAATTTGGAGTTCCTAACTTATGTAGATCTTTATTATATGCTTCTTAATGTGTGATGAGACTTTAATAGAGGTATTTAATGAAGTGTTAATAGTATGAATGTAAATCAATTAGCATATTGAATTATTGTACAAGTTAACATCATTGTTGTTCATACTTGAGATGATAGATGTAAATCAATTGGTATGCTAACTATAGTAGTAATTGACATCATTGTATTTCATACTTGTGGTTATGGATGTACACCAATTAGCATGCTAATTATTGTAGTAATTGACATCATCATTTTTTCATAACTACGTTTGATAGAGGATGAGATCCTCACTTTTGGGTGATCATACATGATTGTAAGTGATTGACATCATCATTTTTTCATAACTACGTTTGATAGAGGATGAGATCCTCACTTTTGGGTGATCATACATGATTGTAAGTGAAGAGGTAACATTCCTTCCATATCATAATGATGAACTGAGGATGGTTCATTCCCTCACACCTAGTGAAATATCTTGAACTGGGTTCCAATGCTTGTTCAAGACTTATGAAACCGAGTTCCTTTATTTTATTCAAGGCTCATACACATCACGACATTACCATGGAACTAGGTTCCTGTAAATGGTATCATGACATTATTTATTACATATTTAGGCTATTGCATAGACATGAACATAAGGCATAATTTGGCATATGCATGACAATTGTATGGGTGGTTGCTATTCATAAGATATCCATGACATGGCAATTGTATGAGCAGTTTCTTATTTATAAATTGTGATGATGATTTGTGAGTATTGTGTGGAAATGAGTTTTCTATAGAAACTTAGAAAGATGAGATTCTATTTCGGGAAGAAAAAGGAAGTGGTTTTGGCTTTTGCCACCTTTCTATTGTGACTTGTGTTTTGAATTGATGTTTTTCCCCAAAATGGCTGGAATGATTGTGATGACATGTTTGAATGTGAAACTACTGAGAATATGTGATTCTCATCCCTTGTGTGAGTTTCCATAATGATTACAGGGAAAAAGACTTATGGATAGAGCATTGCTGGCAGGAGCTTGGAAAGCTTAGTTTAGTTTACTTTATAGTTCTTTTGAAACTTGTATATTTTATGCCTTGAGAGGCCTAGTTTACAAACTTTTTACGTATTTTGTATTTATGGGAAATACAGACGTTATGTATATGTTCTTTTGTTCGTGACTCATATTTTCTATATATATGGTTTTGTTATGTTAGAAAATGCTTAGTAGTAGTTAGTAGCATGCATGGATCTAATTACCATGGTATAATACAAATTATACTATCGTTATTAAATTTGGGATGTTACACAGAGGGTGAAGACCTCCTCAAACTACTGAGTTCCGTGCTTATGGCAGAGGGCTATAGGGGGTTCCGGGACAAGGAATATTCTCTAAGAGTTTTGCTTTTACTCTATATCATGGCCTCCTTGGAGAAATTGCTTGTCCTATGAGCGGTGATTATGATAACTTTTCACCCTCTGTAGGTATGACTCTAGCTCTGACATCCAAAATCATAGGTAGGAAGAAGCTATTAGCTAAGGATCTTCTGAAATGATTTTTGCTGCCTCCCGATGTGAAAGAGTATGCTTAGGTTCATTATGAGCCCTTAGGTATTCCTTCCCTAATCTAGACCCACAAAAGTGTTGGGGAGCTCTATTCTTACATGAACAAGATGGAGGTCGGGAGACTTGAGGATCATTACTTAGTATAGCCTTACCGCGAGGATGAGCGAATATGTAGCCTACCTCGGCCTGGTCCTCCATACAAGTGCATGTACGAGACTCTCTTCACAAGGCACAAAATCCATATTTCTCTCCTAGAGTTCTACAATAAGGTGTTAAATCATATTAATGAGGCTCCTTCCTAGCTTCACCCCAACAACTGGGTGTATATCTAATCTTTTGAGATCATAAGTAGGCACTTTGAAATAGATCTTTCAGCTGACCTCTTTTTCTACATGTTTGATGTACTGGGGTCAACAAGGGGAGACAAATCCACTTGGATCACAATTTACAACCATGTCGGGGAGGAAGTACTTCGAGCTGTATGATGAGTCCTATAAGGACTTCAAGGAAACATACTTCAAGCTTTGAGGTAACGGGTGCCGAACTTCGTGGTTCCCCGGTTCCTGTGAACAAAGTGAAGAAATGCAAAGAGCGCAAACAAAGGGGAAAAAGTAGGCTAAAGAGGGTTCAAACCTCAGAGGCTACACCACCTGCTCCTCCCATTCCCACCATTCTTGAGGATGTCAATGAGTCTTTCGACCAAGCTGGGGAATAGAGGATGATTAATGTGACCAAGGTCTCCCCATCCTCTTTGACATCCATATGGAGTAAGGCATTCAATGTATAGGGTCACTTCGATGTCTTCTACTAGAAGGATGAGGACGTTGGGACGATAAGCCACAAATTGCACTCTGATCTACTCCTCTACATTCAGACCACTGAATACTAGGCAGCGTTTGTTATCCACTACCTGAACAAGTCACTGGATACTAAGAAGATGTCCATGCTAAAGGTGGACAACCAAATCCTTCAAGAGAAACTGGCTAAGCTTGAGAAGGATAAGAAGGAGATGGAGAAGCAAATGATTAGGCTCAGGGAGTGTGTGCAAATTTCTTCCGACCAGGCCATAGAGGCTGTCAACCTGGCTGAGAGGTGGAAGACCAAGGTGGGAGGACTTCGAAGCCAAGGCCAAGGAGTCTAATACCCTGGTTGAAGAGTTGGAAGCCAAAGTGAAAGATTTGAGCACTGAAAAGACAACTCTTGAAGCTCAAATGTCAGATCTAGAGAAAAAATTTGGAGAGGTTGAAGGCTGGGAGGAGAAGAAGGCCAAGCTAATTAAAAAGCAAAACCAATACCATGGCAAGCTTCTAACGAGACCTCCTTTAAGAATGTCGTTGTCCAGGTGTCTGTCCTCTAACCTAACATCGAAGAGTTCCCCAAGGTATACCTTATGAGCATGATGGTGGATGGCTAGATCGTGTTGGGTGTTGATTCTTTTTTGGGTGACGAGGAAGATGACCATGTTGGTGTATGCCCTAGAGGCCAATACATTTTCTGTAATTACATACATTCTATTATGCTATTTTTTAAATGATTTACCTCTTGAAATGTGAATCACCAACACCGTGATAGAAACGATGTCTCTGCGATATCCACACGAACAGACTCATGAACGTCTAACGTCTGCAAAGAGAAGCCTCACGTCTCTCATACAGTGCTAGCTGCGTAGAGAAGATAATAAACCTGTCGCTCTCTCACTCACTTTTCTGTAGGTACGGCTAGGGTTCTGAATTATGTATCATAGCAGTCCCCTTAGCAGTACTATTTATAATAGTGACTGCCTTAAGTGAGTGTGAGCAGCAGCAAGGTAAGCTGTGCAACCCTAGACCCATCTGTTATGAGTCTGGCCCATAATTGAATCCGAGTCTAACTTGGATCCACTGCTCCAATTTTAGTCTGCTCTATGTGTGTGACCCTGCAGATTCTTATTACGTTGGCAATAATATTAAAATCCCATTTTAATATTACAAGCAGTGAGCGGTATCTAGCAACACATAAATGGCTTGAGGCCATGAGATCTAAAATGGATTCCAGGTATGGACCTTGGTTGACCCACCTGAAGGGGTAAAACCCATTGGGTGCAAGTGGGTTTTCAAGAAGAAAACCGACATGGATGGTAATGTGCATACCTTTAAGGCACGATTCGTGGCTAAAGGTTTCAAACAAATTCATGGTGTAGATTATGATGAGATTTTTTCCCCAGTTGCGATGCTTAAATCTGTTCGGATCTTGCTTGCTGTTGCAGCATACCATGATTATGAAATGTGGCAAATGGATGTCAAAATTACTTTCCTTAATGAAAATCTTCTCGAAGATGTGTACATGACACAACCTGAGGATTTTGTCACTCCAGAGGATGCTAGAAAAGTATGCAAGTTGCAATGATCTATTTATGGATTGAAGCAAGCTTCCAGACGCTGGAATCTTCGTTTTGATGATATAATAAAACAGTTTGGTTTCATCAAGAATGAAGAAGAATCTTGTGTCTACAAGAAGGTTAGTAGGAGCACTATTATCTTTCTAGTATTGTATGTAGATGACATACTACTTATTGGAAATGACATCCCTACCCTACAGTCCATAAAGACTTGGTTAGGGAACTGCTTCTCTATGAAGGACTTGGGCGAAGCCACCTATGTATTAGGTATCAGGATCTATAGAGATAGATCACTGAGACTGCTTGGCCTAAGTCAGAGTACATACATAGACAAAGTGTTAAGACGATTTAACATGCATGAATCCAAGAAAGGACTCTTGCCTATGTCACATGGTGTAAGCCTATCTAAGGCTCAATCCCCTTCCACCCAGGATGAGAGGGATCGCATGAGCAAGATTCCATATGCATCTGCAATTGGATCTATCATGTATGCCATGTTATGTACTCGACCAGACATCTTGTATGCTTTGAGCATAACGAGTTGGTACTAGTCTGATCCCGGTGAGAGTCACTGGACTGCTATCAAGAACATCCTTAAGTACTTGAGAAGGACTAAGGATTCGTTCTTGGTATATGGAGGCGAGGAAGAGCTAGTTGTAAAAGGTTACACTGATGCTAGCTTCTAAACCGATAAGGATGACTCCAGATCGCAATTGGGTTATGTTTTTTGCCTAAATGGTGGGGCTGTGAGCTGGAAGAGTTCAAAGCAAGAGACAGTCGCCGATTCTACCACAGAGGCTGAGTATATTGCTGCCTCCAATGCAGCAAAGGAGGCCATTTGAATCAGGAAGTTCATTACTGAACTTGGCACTATTCCTAGCATTGTGGACCCAGTGGACCTCTATTGTGATAATAATGGAGCCATTGCACAAGCTAAGGAGCCTAGATCTCACCAGTGATCCAAACATATACTTAGGCGCTTCTATCTCATTCGAAAGATCATTGATAAAGGAGATGTGAAGATATGCAGAGTACCAACAGATGATAACATTGCTGATCCACTGACGAAGCCTCTTGCACAGCAGAAGCATGAGGGTCACACTAGGTCTTTAGGCATTAGATATATGCCTGATTGACTCTAGTGCAAGTGGGAGATTGTTGGTGTATGCCCTAGAGGCCAATACATTTTTTGTAATTACATACATTCTATTATGCTATTTTTTATATGAGGCATTTCATTTATTGTGTTCTTTTTTAATAAACATAATAAAGTCCTTAGAATAGTAAGTTTGATGCCATAAGACATCAAGTGGATGACTTGATCGTGAGATCCTTTTAGCTACAACACTATTCTTAAATGTCCCTAGTCAAGTATTATTGTTAATTAGGACAACAATAATACATTGAGACTAGTATTTGCATAGACTGATGACCATATCTCACGGGTCATGGATATGAGATATCAAGCCTTCACATGGGTACATATTAGAGTAATGATGTACTGGACTGACCCACCCTGAGAACGCTACATGGATCGTTACGTGAGTGTCATAAGTGATTCTCATAGTGACAATGGTGTTTGTGGTCCTTTGACCTGAAATCACTACGATTCCTACATGAGGAGTTGTGTGTTTTAATGCCATCAAACGTCATCTGTAACAAGTTAATTATAAAGTTAGTTATTGGACATACCGCGAATCATGCAGAGGGATGTGAGTGACCTAGATGGGATTTGTCACTCCTACATAACAGGAGTGATATCTTCGGGCCCCCTTATTGAATGAGACTGCGAAATGCATGGCCATGCTCAAATAAGTCAGTATGAGATATTGATCTCATTTGTTGTTACAAAGTCTACTCGAATATTAGGAAACGAATGATTGGACTATACAAGGGTGACGCATTCTATGCCTTGTGTTCAATCTAGATATCTTGACAAAGGGACTAAACGACACGGAAACATTGGTCACAGAAAGGTTATGTCAAATCACTGACATTCTTATTACTTGGGTAGCAGCGATGTGTTGCTAGATATCACATCGCTTGTAATATTAAAATGGGATTTTAATATTACTGCCAACGTAATAAGAACCTGCAGGGTCACACACATAGAGCAGACTAAAATTGGAGCAATGGATCCAAGTTGGACTCGGATTCAGATATGGGCCAGAATCATAACAGATGGGTCTAGGGTTGCACAACTTACCTTACTGCTGCTCACACTCACTTAAGGCAGTCACTATTATAAATAGTACTACTAAAAGGGTTGCTACGATACATAATTCAGAACCCTAGCCGCACCTACAGAAAAGTGAGTGAGAGAGCGACAGGTTTATTCTCTTCTCTACGCAGCTAGCACTGTGTGAGAGACGTGAAGCTTCTCTTTGCGGATGTTGGATGTTCGTGAGTCTGTCCGTGTGGATACCACAGAGACATCGTTTCTATCACGGTGTTGGTGATTCACGCTTCAAGAGGTAAATCATTTAAAAACTCAGATTATGGCTTTTTCGCATGGATCCTCGGTGGGAATCCCTGTTTTCCGCTGCATGATGTATCCGCAAAAATTCCCAACAGACCAACTGACTATGGATGACTTCCAATTCAGGGAGGATATCACGGTGAATGCCGAGCAACCCAAGGAGGTTGTTGAGCATGCTAGGGGGCCATATGATGGCATTGGGGGGTCAGTTCCTAGCGAGGTCAAGCCTCCTGCTTGAAGTTTTTATCCTTTGTCTTTACTACTTTTGGCCCTTGCATTTTTATTTCTTGTACAAACATGGGCTACCCAATTTTAAGGGCTTTATATTATTTTATTACTTTGGAACATCACTGCTTTGTTTACTTATGTTTTGTTTAATTGTTTCTGTAACACTCTCCGAAGGGCATTTCATTTCATACCAACTCTTTTTAAAACTTTACCCAAGCTATAAAATATTTGATATTATTTTAATACGGGTTTCAAAATTTTTTTTTCTTTTTCGCGGATAATATAAACTTACTGAATTATAGAAACACAAGATATAAGAACTGAATAATATACTTCACATATAAACATAGTTTACTACAACCATAAGTACATCATACTTACATACCCAAAAACATAAAACATTTAACATAACCAACCTAGACTGACCCAAGTTCACAACACCTAATAAGAAGAGTCCTCATCAGAAGACAAATTCCCTAGTTGGGAATGTCTCGACGGATAGAAATCCGAGCAGAATATATCTTAGAGTCCTTCCTAGGAGTATAGTGAAGATCATTCCACAACTCCTTGATAGGTATAACAAACTCTACATATACACTAGCAAAAGAAAAAGTAGTTACCCCAAGGTGGGTCCTACTTACGGATAGAGTAATGCCTCCACAATACTTTATATGCTCTATGTCCCAATGGACATGCCAAGCATCGGCGCCTTCAAGAAACTGTAATCTAACAAAACCTAATAGATCCCTCCTTGCCGCCATTGCAGTCTTCATAGACATAAGCATAAAACAGAAACAGACAGAACAATAATACAAAGAGGTGAGATCCCCTACATCAATACCAGTATGGCAGCAAAGAAACGATAATAACAACAATGCCATTCAACATAGAAATAATACAGAAACAATAAGTATAATCATGTTATCAATTAATAGATAATTCAACAATGTATATCACAATAACATGAATACTAACAATACAATAATAATATGTATACTGACTATGCCACAACAATATGTACACTGACTATGCACATGCACAATATGTATACTGACTATTCTTATGCACAATGAATTGACCCCTACTCCATGGAGCTAACACAACATTAGAGAGAATGATCCAGAAGATATGTTTGTATCTCGTCAACCTCAAATGAAATGCTATAATATTTTCTATATGCGCATCATGGCTTATACAAGATATTCTACGCCAGATCACGAAAGGAGTAGTGTTTCGTCGAGATTGTTCGGTGTGTTTGCATCGGTCACCACGGCACAGTAGAGCTACTAATTGGCCACCTATAGGATACCCGTGCCCCGACGCCTCCAAGGTCATTCATAGACCTTCACTTACGCAATTCTCACCATTAATCATGTTATTAACAACATGATCTTTTCACAAAAACAAGCCACTACTAGCTAAACCATCCACTGACGTTCTTGGGTCCAGTGCGTCGGCCCTGACAGCACCCTGCTGTTTTACTCAATCGCATAGCATTTTTATCACATTTTTATAATTGCGTAACACTTTTGTTATGTTTTTCAAATCACGTAACATTTTATGCTGTTTTTCAATCGCGTAAGAATTTTCAATCGTTTTCTCAATCGCATAGTTCAAAAATTAATATCTTTGAATCGCGTAACTCAAAATCAATATTTTTGAATTGCGTAGAAAATTTACTGACAATTTAAACTTAATTTTGAAACTTTCCTTGTTTAATATAAAATTAAACCTTGATTCTAATGTTTTCTTATCAAATCTCTTTTAAGTAATATTTTCAAACGTTGTTCATAAAAACTACATTTATTTTGATTCAATCAAACCTCTCCAAAATAATTTTCTATTTCCTTGGCTAAAAATTCTCTTAAAGATAATACCTTGAATTTCAAACCATCTTTCCAACCCATTTCCATTCTTATGGCCAAAAATCAATTCTTTTCAAATGATAAAAACTTTGTTCATATTCTTCTTCCAACTTTTCTCACTAAAATTCTTCTAAGTAATATTTTCTAATATGTACTCCAAAATTTGTATTATTATAATTTTACATAAAATCATTTTCCATTTAACTTATTAAAAATCATCTTAAATAAAATACTTTAAGTCTCTAAATTACTTCTCCACCCTATTATCAAATATCATGGCCGAAAATTACCTTTTTAAATAATAATAAAAATTTTTTATTTCCATTTTTATTTTGTAAACTCTTAATTAAATTTCTTATCACTAAATCCTCTAGGTTAGCATTTAATAAACCATTTTTACATTGGATTCCCCTTTGAAGGGCATGAAGGCTGTGAGCCTCTAGGGTCATTAGGACCAAAATTCTTTTCCTTTTTAGCACAATTTATAGCATACAACATATTCTAGTCATCACAATTCTACTATATCAAGTTCATGCATAATATCAAAGTAATAAAATCACATATAATCAATAAGCAATCATGCTAATTTCATGCATACAATCAACATCATATAATTATACGTAATCAAACAAGCATAACCAATAATCACTCAATCGAGTGAATAAATCCTCACATGGATTTTTCACTCACAAACACAAATATTTTGTTCCTCACCACCATGATTAGTTGATGAGATTAATCTCTCTCTTACCTTAGATGATGCTCCCTATGCTCTTTGTATGCCTTCTTGTAGTAAACTTTCACCATCAAGTTGTTCTTAAAATCAAAGCAAACACACAAATATTAACATCTAAGGCTTGATTAAGATGACCATAGATCAAAATATGGTCTTAGAACTTTAAAAATGAAACAAAAAACAAAGTTTCAAGAACTTCACCTTAGAACTCTTGAACTTAAGCTTGAAGAGAGTACTTGAAAATAGATAAACTAAGGATTGGTCTCAACACAAAAGTATCTTAGAATTGTGTATAGATTCAAGATATAAGATTATCTTAAATTATGGAAGATTGGATGATGGTTCAAGGGTATATGGCCATGAGCTTAAGAGAGAAAAAGTGTGTGAGAGTTTTGTGTTTTTGGTTTCTTGGTTCTTGATAGAAAGATGGAAATGAACTAAGTGTAGAATTTTTTTGCCCTTCAACAAGCCTTGGCCGTGAGAGTCTTAGAGAGAAAATCAGAGAATTTTGTGATAGCTCTTTGATATTTGTTGTCTTGAAAATGAACAAGATAGACATAAAAGGAAGGAGTGATCAAATTGATCACTTAAACCTCTCAAAACCGTGGATCACATCAAGGGTGGAGATTAAATTTTTTCCTCCAAGTTTGCCATCCATTGGTGCATCACAATGAGTCACAATGGTAAGTCACTTGAGTGAGTCACCTAGTGAGTCACACCATGAGTCACACATAGCCATTTTTGTTGACTTGTTCTAATTGGTTCAACCAAGGTGAGTCACAAAGAGAAGCATCTAGAGAAGATAACTAAGCTTATGTCTAGAATCATCCATCTAGATCTTTACCAGAAGTTATTGTCCAATGGACAAAGGCTACTATTATTTATTATCCAATGAATAATAACATTATCTAATGGGTAATAAGATTATCCAATGGATAATAGAATGGAACAAAAACTCAGATAAAGAAAATTTTTGAAAACTGTTTTCGATTTTGGGTTTAGTAAGCTCCCCTAACCCTACATTAACAGTCTAAAAATTTAGGCCTCGAAAAATTTTTATTTTTCTGGACCCGCCTCAAACACACATACAATCTAAAATAATAATAAAATAATCAAAATAATTCAAATAATTCACAAAAATCACAAAAATTAGAAAAATAGATTTAACAGAGAAAGAAAGAAAAATCGGAGTGTTACAGTTTCACTTCCAATGCCTTGGAATTTTGTTGTTCGTAATCGAACCTACATTAGGGTCCGACATTTCACACTTGTGATTTTTGGGTGCTTTTAAGGATCCAAGGACCTTTTAACATTCCTCCTAAGTTAGGATCCGTACTCCCAAACTTGTTGTTTGGATCCAATGTCTCATCAACAATCCACCAAGTTGGGATTCATGGATCCATACTTGTTTATTTTTTTTATACTTTTGGGATCCAATGTCCCTTAAGCATTCCACCCAAGTTAGGATCTGTGGTCCTATAATGAGTTAAGATCCATAGTCCCATACTTGTTTATTTTTGGATGCTTTAGGGATCCAATGTGTAACACCCCGCTTCTAATTTAGTTAAATAAATAGTTATATTAATTAATAATTACTTGTTTGATTTATTTGCATGTCTCTGTGAATGTTTGTGATTTATGTACTGATAGGAAACAACTTAGCGCATAAGTTAAGTCTAAAATATTAGTCGAAATATATGTAGAAAATGAAAATGAGTGAGAAAAATTATTAAGAATTTATATTTTAGCTCCAAATAAATAAATATAATTTTGGTACATTTTTGGAATATAATTTTGGAACATTTTTGGGACTTAAATAAATTAAATTAGTAATTTAAGTGAATTATACTTATTTTATTAACTCAAAAGTAGTGTAAAAATTAAAATAAATAGGATAAAATTATGAAAATAGTTTTATAAATTAAGTAATAAATTTATATGATAATAGTGACCTTATAATTATGTTAGGACATAATAAAATGCATAGGAATAAATTAAGATGATTATATAGGATTAGAATCCTATCTAAATTAAATAAAAGAAAAGTAATGATTACTCCTTTACCCAATAGGAATTCATGCAATATTGACTTCTAGGCTAAGATTAAATCTTATTGGATGATGATAAAAGTTGAATTGAGTGGGTTTAGGCTTGATTAGACTTAAACTAATAGGATTGCATGCATATAGGTTATGTGAACCTTAAGTTAACTACCCATTACTAATAATTAGGACCTACTTAACACTAAGTGGCTTAAGTTAAGATCCTACATGAATCCTAAGGAGTTTAAAACATGATTAGGAGCTGAAATTTTAAGGAATGAGGATTAAAACTTTTTTAGGAGCATTAGAATTTAACGAATCCACCTACTGGTAACTTAAAACTTAGGAACAAAGTTCCCCCCCCCCCCCCACTTTTCTTCTTATGACCAACGCCAACCCCTTTACTTCATTTTCTCTCCAATTATTTTCTCTTTCATGCACACAAAACACCATAATGGTAGCCATGGTTCTTCAACTTTAGGTCCTTGCATAAGCCACCAAATGACCTTGTCCTGACACGCACTTGAAGAATAAAAAGCTTCTCACCACTTCCTCTATCTTGTGGACCAATTGGAATTCATATTTGAGCGAATTCATATTTGAGCACTTTCATCTTTTCCTCCTCTCCTCCAAGCCACGAGCTAGGCATCCAAGTAGGGGTGTTTTCCTATTTTGCTTCCTCTTTGCTTTGTTCTTGGATGATTGGCATCATTGCATGTGGGTTTTTGATTGAAATTATGGTTGATTCTCTTGGGGGTTGTCTCAAGTTTGTGTGGGTGAGGGGTAGATTCTATGTTAACTTTTCATTTGCTCTTAAATGAGGAATCCATGTATGATGGTGTGCTTGTATTTGAACTTACATATGAATTTCTTGGTTGATTCCAGACCTAGGATGAGTTGGATGGTCCCAGGTCCAAGAGGAGTGTTGCACCAATCATGTGTTTTAATTATAATCAATGATAGATTCATGTCTAGACTTGTCAAAATGGATGACTTAGATGATGAAATCTTGAGTGCATGTGGATGTTGTTGTTAGTTAAGGTCTCGGGTTCCGTAGGGTAAAATGCACCATGTTGGGTTTAAACTAAAATAATGATAATTAAGCCTTAGTCTCGCTTGGTTTGACTTAATTAGGTGGTTAATTACTAGTTGTAAACTAAAACTTTAGAAGCCTAAGGTTAATAATGTCTCGAGTTAGGGTGTTATTGCACCAAGGAAGGTGTTCTAAAATTTAAATAGGCTAATTGGACTTAACTTAGCTTAAGACATTGATTATAAGTTAAATGAATCATTAGTTGATTAATGGTGAACTTAAAAAATTGGCTTAGCACATTCGATAAGCTAATATTATAATAGAATTGGCTAATAAGGCTTAATTAATAATAATAGGATTAATTATAATATAATTACGTTAAGGCAAGGTTGATTAACCAAGTTGGTTTATGATTAAAGCACTAAATGGAACCTTGGTCGTGACCTTAGTATAGATTTCTAGCTAATTGGTTGATGCTTGAAGTCATAGATGAGTTAGCTAATGAAAGAGAAAAGACGACTCATAACACTTAGATGAGATAACTACTAAAAGTGATAAGTTGACTTATGGTACCTAGATAAGACGGCTTATGAATATGATAAGCTGACTCATGAGTATTTAGATAAGATAGCTTATAAAACAGATGAGTTGACTCATGTCCATTTTATATCATGAATATGAAATTTAATATACTTCTGGATGAAAGATTTAGCAATATGGCACAAGATATGAAATGGCCTAAATTTGTTATATTAGAGTTGTGCTATCTTTTGTGATATATACATTGCCCATGATTATTGGATATTTTGGATTGATTGAAAATTTGACACAATTGCATCAATGATGAGAATGCATGGAAAAAGTTGAAATGCTCCTTTGAAACTATTAAAGTTGAGCCAAAAATATAAAGATTGGTATGGTAATATAAAAATCCTTAAGTGCTCAAGCTTAAAAGATGTTGCACATGATCCTCTTGTGCACGGAGGTGATCCTATGTCCTATTCCCTTTTGTTGAGATCCTAGTATTAAGGGATAGAGTTATATGGCGAAGTACGGTCATGTATAGGGTAAGCTCAAGCCCGATAAGCAGTCTATCAATAAGTTTGTAGGTTGAGCATCAGCTCCTAACTTATGAATATAAGGATCTAGGATCTTGATAATTAGCTTATGGAAAGATGAATTAATATAACACTCTAAGGTATTAAAGTAGTCATGGCATTGCATTGCATTAATTAAAGAGAGCATGCATTGTATTTGCATGGCATTGTGCATTGGTGATTTTATTCTGAATGACTACTATGGATATTTGTTGGTATTATGATTTGATTGATAGCCTTTAGAGTTTTCTATAATTGTTTTATTTTAGTTCTGTGGATGAAACTGTGTCTTGAAATTATTTTTGTTTGCTATTTTGTGATATTGGATTTATCTGATAATGAACCTATAAGTTAAATTAAATGGACAATGATATTGAAAATGAACCTTTGCCTAAGGGATAATTAAACTATTTTGGCATACACCACCTTAATTATTATCTGCAAACATTTGTGAAAACTCCAAAGCTAATGGAATCATCTTGATGACACCTATTTGCTAGAATTATAGGGAATTCATAAAACTCTCTCCCCATTTATTTTTCCATTCTATTCTAGCCCCTACCATACAGATTGATGATGCCGCTGCTATCGATCTACTCCCTTTGAGAGTTAGTGTGTATATGACTCAGTGACCAACTCATACATAGTCTTCTTGAACATGAGACTATATTTGAGCTACTCACCAGGGGTCATCATGTAACATCCTAATACTTAAGCTAATGACATATATGGAATTTTGCATTAACAATCATATTAGAGAATGTTACTTAGATCAATATCAAATTTTTCTGAGAGGATACATGTGTAATATACAAAGTATGAGCCTGAAGTAGAAGTTCATAATGAATATCAGTATAACTGTAAAAAAATACAAATAGTGTGTCAACGTATATCAAAATAAGTTTAATACATCATATGCCACTATAGCATAAAAAAAGGTGTTTCACCATATACAAAATATCACAACAAAAGGAATAAGGCTTCTATTAGCTCAAGTCCATCTCCATCTCTACAAGTTGTAGGGGGTCATCCTAGAATCATTATGGAAATCAAAAAAATAGGGTGAGAATCTCACAATTCTCAATAGCAGCTGAAAAATGTGTCATCATAATCATTCTAGCTATTTCGGAGAAAAATCATTTCAAATCAATAATTTATAATCAATAAAAAGATAGTTCATTTTAATCATTATGAAAATCAATTAATCATCAAATCGTAAATCACTCTGTCCAATTCTTAAATCACTGAATTTGAAATCATAACATCAAGTCTCATCATTCAAGATCTATCATATCTCAAATCATTAAGACACATGTGTCATTTTAACAATCCATGGCATGGAGGGAAATATCTGTCCACACAATACCAATCACTTGGTAGTAGCCTGCTTTTAGACTGGTACACTTCAACCTATTCATAGCTTTCGCTACACAAGACCACTCCGAGTAACCCAAGTTAATCGACAACAAATGAGGGAATAGTCTGTTCTCATTACAAGTTGTGAGTAAAGAGGGAATTATTTGTTCTCAACTACTTTGATAGGGAGGGTATCTTCTATCCCCACACTATCTCTAATCTAGGAATGCCTCAAGTATAGAGAGGGAATTATCCGTCCTCAACTATACATTATCCATTGAGAGCTCAGGTAAAGAAGGAAGGAATTATCCGTCCTTAGCCTCAATACTCAGGTGGTAAGGAAATATCCATCCTCAACCACCCTTTCCAAGCCTTGTCCTAGGACCAAGGATATCCTAGAGAATGGGTTACTCATAAAATCAATCATTTACATTCAATCATTATTCTCATGTTACAATATCAAGCATAATTATCAAATCAATTATGCATCACAATCATCATCACACATTCTCATATCATGATATAAGTCTCATATTTCATCATATATGCAATATAACAACTCATTATGTGATCATTCATATCATAGTTCAATCATATCACAGACATTCATTCATAAGATCAAGTGTTCTTGAGGTCCCATACTCTCGCATCCAACTTGGATTTGTGCTTCCAAGTAAGATAATAGGTTAGCATAAGGTACTAACTGATTATCACGGGCTCATCATGTCAGATTTTATGTCTCATAATCGATTATCACCTTTGGATAATTCATTATAGACTTCTCACAAGCCATTTCTATAAGCCAATAACTGGTTACCCTTATCTGTGGAATAGGTTATGAGCTTATTCAAGCCCTCTATCAGAAGAAATATCCTAACTGACTATTGCATAACACAACTGTCTTTTATGTTGCAATAATCAGTTAGGCCAAGCCTTAACATGTTATTCTCGTGTAGGAAGGTTCTATTATGAACCAATAACCAGTTATGGCTTATCCATAATCGATTATTATGTGCAATTTTAGACGTGAAATAGAGCTTCAAGGGTGGGAACCCCAAAACCAACCCATTCACATATCAAAATCAATCAAAAACTCATCAGACATGGAACCACAATATCACAAAATAATATGGCAAGCATGGGTACTTCTCCATCCCCATGTTTCCATTTTTCCAAAACTCAAAATCATTATCATTTCAAGTTCAAGAGCAAACCAAGTTTCAAAATCATTTCTTGTGAAAATCATGGCTCCAAATCCATCATTAAACACATTTTCTTCCAAATCCATGAAAAAACACATTTACTATGAAAAGTTTGAGAAAACACCCCCTACCTAGGTTGCATTTGCCTTAGTCTTTCCTTTCTTGGTTTTCTTTCCTTCTCCCTCTTGCTTCTTCCTTCCCCTTTGATCTTTCTTGCTTTTATTTTCTTTCTTTTCCTTTGTTGATAGTCATGAAGATAAGAGAAAAAAGAATGAGTGAGAGTCAGAAAGTTAGACATTGAAAGAGTGAGATAAAGGGTAACGTGAGATAGGAAGAATGGCAATGTGAAAGTGTGGAGAAAATGATGGAAAACTATGAAAATATCTTGGTTTTGGGGAGAGTGAGCAAAAAGCTACAGTGGGGGAACATATGGTGGTTTCAAATTTTAAAAGTCCAACTGTATACTTTATATCTACTAAGGACACTTTAATTTCTTAGAATTGAATTTTCTCACTTTCATATATATTGTAGAAAATTCTAGGATTCACCTCTATTTTTCGTGTTACCATTTCACCATTTTGCTTATACTGCAATATCAGTTTCTTAAGCTTCAGCATTATAAATTTATGCTCAATTTAATCCAAGTCACTTCCAAAATTATCAAATATCTTATACAACATTTTATTGAGCTTCTAGAACCTGATCAAATCTATTAGGTAGGAGAAAATGTTACAATTCTCCCCTCCTTTTTATAAATTTTGTCCTCATTCAAAAAACTGCGGATAATCTTTCATCATGTCAGATTCGAGCTCCTATGTGACCTTATTTGAGTCACCTCCCTCCCATAACACCTTTACCAAAGGAATTTGTTTCCCTTTGAGTTCTTTCACAGCCCTATCCACGATCCTTACAGGTTTAACTGTAAAAGTTAAATCATCTTTTAACTGTATTGTTTCATTTCTCAAAATGTACGAAGGATCCGAATTATACTTTCAGAGTTGAGAAACATGGAAGACATCATAGAGGTTTGACAAATTGGGGGGGTAAGGCGATAACTACCGAGACTATCAAATTTAAATCAATTTATAACTAGTTTACCAAAATTACTTGCAGCATAAGGTAATACTAGGTCGAGCCCACAGATCACTCTAATTATGATCATGAAATCAAATTAAGAGGTTAGTAAACAAGGGGGGAAGGGGTTTGTAAGATCAATTAACAGAAACAGAAAACAATTAAAGAAGAGAAAATAAAATTAAGAAATAACCAATCCAAGAGAACTAACCAATCTTGATCTTAATCTATCCTTGATTACTAAAGATCCATTCAATCATGAACCAAATCATTGGTCTTAGATCACATCAAGATGCCTCTCAATGATCCACAAATCTTCTACTAGAAATGCTTCCATAATTCAATTAATTAAGGTTAGACAAATTAAGCATCCATCCAAAACCCAAATTAACTTAAAAACCAAGATCCAATCAAGCTAAACAATTCATCAAACATCTTTGATGTCTTGTTTAATATTTGGAATCCTCTCTTAACATATGATAATTACACAATTAACATATAAAAATCCCAATCAAATTATGCCTTCAATCATAATCAAACAAAGAGAAGAAGAAGAAGAGAAACTTAATTAATAATCTAATGTATAACAATTAAAACGAAATCTCAAGATTAATCATCAAGAATGTCAATTCCTTAGATAGATTAAAAGCTCTATCCCTCCATGAATGGGCGAGAAGAACTCAGAAAAAGAAAAGAACAAGATCAAAATATAAAGAGAAGGGAGAAAACTCTAGGAAGAAGAATCAAGTAAAATGGCTAGGGCTTGTTCTCTATCTCGGATCCCCTCTTTATAACAAAATAATTGACCTAAAAATTAGGAATCCAAATTTGCCCCTAGGTTAAAGTTAATTTTCGGCCTCTTAGCTTTCATTGGCCACCAAAATTACTTCAATTGGGTTTAAGATGAGAAAGTTATGCCTAATTCAATCTGAACAGGTCTCTGATCCCATCATCCAACTTCACAGGGGTGATCTGACTTCCAAGCCAAATTCGGTCCACTAGACATCCAATTGAGACTTCAAGTTCTTCATCAAAGTTATTGATGCGTGAAATCCGCAAGTGTATGGTTTCGTCGTCAAGTAATAAAAAGATCGAATCCACAGGGACTGTGTCTATGAATACCAATTTATTAATTAATTCAATTAAATTAAACAAAAAGGGAATATGATTGTTGATTAAGAAGAACGTAATAACAAACCAATAAAATGAAAATCAAAGTGCAGAATTTTGAACAAAGATAGCAAGTTATCAAGATTGGTATTCAAATTTAAGAAAGCTTCCAAGATTGGGATACCACAATGATACAAGATAAATCCTAATTGACAATCCTTTTATTAAATTTGAAATTCAATTGAAGGTGAATTACTTTAAATTAGTTAATGTTCTTTCTCAAGATACAATATTCGTGCCCAATTAAACTAATTCATACTCTCGTGGTAATTGAATTTGAATTGAACCCATTACGCTTTGTGGTAATTCCTTGAATCCTCGAAAGGCTAAAACTACTCTCGTGATTTAGACCTTAAGTTCAATTCTTATGGTTCCAACACCTAGGTTCACCTCTCAGTACTTCCTTAAATGCCTATGAGATGCAAATAAGTGGCCAGCAAATTCACATGAATAAGAGCAATATGAATTGAATCAATGAACAATCATGATCAATAAAAGGGGAAACAACGTCAATTAATCATTATTAATGTATCAAAGGGCATTGCCTAATCCTAGAAACAAAAGAAACTACTCAGACGTAGAGAAGAAGAGACAAGAAATCAAACTTAAAAACATCCCAAACCCTTAACAATGGAAGAAGAAGGGAGAAAGATGAAGATCAAGAGTCAAAGCCTCCAATGTGCCTCCTCCAAAATCAAATTAGAACTCCCTAATTGTATTCAGAACATCCAATTATAGCCTAGGGTTTTCATGGGCTAAAAGGCCCCCAAAAGAAATAAAAATAAAAACTTAAAAACTACTGCGCGCTGCGAACCACGATCGTGGTGGGCACCATGGCCAGGCCGTGGTCAGTTCTGAATTTAAGTTTGTCTGCTGACTCTCAACCATGGCAGTTGTGGACACCACGGCCAGGTCGTGGTTGATTCTGGAATTTTGATTTTGCTTTTCTTGACTCCCTCGAACCATGGCCGTGGTAGAAACCACGGGCAGGCCGTGGATCCCTCTGGAATGGTCTTTCTGCACCTTTTTGCTATCCATTAAGCTCCAACTTCAAACATGCAAGCATTCCATTCAATCCAAGGCCAATTCAACATTAATCCTGCATAAGAACACCAAAAACACCGCAGTTATCCCAACTAAGGGAAAAACAAACCAAAAAGGAAAACTAAAATGCCTAAAATGCTCAAGAATGCATGCAAAACAAGAACAAAACATGATGTTATTTCAGACACATCAAATCCCCCCGAGCTTAAGACTTTGCTTGTCCTCAAGCAAAAATTAAAGCCAAACCAAGAAGTGGGATCAAAAGAAAATAATGAATGAGGAACCCGAGAAAACAATATCCAAGCAATAGGCTAGGGCAAACAAAGAATCTGAGAGGTAATCAAAATCAAGTCCAATAGAGGCTAATTTCTCAGAAATCATGCATCCTCACTGATTGAATTAAGTTCACTCCACTAACCACACTCAAAGTGTTTAAGGGTGAAAACCATACGCTCAAAATCTTTCAAAGAAATTGTACTTCCATATGCTTGATAAGAAACCAGATTTCCACTAATAATCAGCATGCATACAAGAATCAAAAGGTTTTTCAAGGGTTGTAATGGAGCCATGGGAATGATGATAGGTAAGGTAGAGAAAGGAAGGTTTGCACAAATGGCTCATCAAGATTTTCAATAAACACAAGAAATCCAATAGAACATAAATGGAGCAAAGGCAATTTTTCAATCTAAAACATAACTCCACATTTCAAAGAATTTTCTTCCTTACTTTTCCTTCTCCTCTTTCTCCTCTTTTTCAAGCTTTCATCTCATGATGTTTCTTTTTTTTTTTTTCATTTGAGAAAGAAGAAGCTCATATACATATAATTCCTAACACAACTTTCAAACAACTTTCAAGCCCAATTCGCTCCATTTAATATTCTAAATGATAACCAATAATGTTTCAGCATAGGTATCAAGAAAACAAGTATGCAATAGGCTCAAAATGAGTAACTAGTGGATGAAAGTGTAACAATTTTAGAAGGCCAGAAAAATACCTAAAATGCCTAATCACATTCAAGCATGCAACCAAAAATTTTGCCTCAAATTGGTTTCAAATCAAGTTCTAGAGCACATGATCAATGAGGAATATCACTCAACACAAAGAATGGGAACAAAAACCATATAGTGCATATATCCCATATAAGCTCAAAACTCACATTTAGAGGTTTAAAAATTCAATGAGAAGCACAAATTCAGAGAACATTATGCTAATTTTCAACTATCAAAAGATCACATCTACTATCAATTAAAACAATGCCTGTGGCCTATCACAAGAATTAACAAATTAGGTTCCAAAACAATATCATCTCAAAATCCCCAAAAGAGAGGAGCACAAGGTCAACCAAAAACCCAAGAGATATGATGGTGTGACAATACAACATGAAGATGCAATGCAAAACAAGACATGAGAATGCATGAGACTATCAATGAAAATGAAAATGAAAATACCATAACCCCCCCAAGCTTAGAACTTACATTGTCCCTAATGTAAAAATCTATAACAAGAGAAGGAAGAAAAGAAAAGAACTCACAACGGTGGTGGGAAATCTTCTAATGTTCAATCCATGGGCTGGGTGTGGAGCTTTCTGACTTCACACGTCACTCTCTTTCTAAATTTAGCTTCAAAAGGGGTCAAACCTAGACAAAATCCATAAGATAAAGATCAAACCAACAAAATAACACACAAAATCAAAAGAAAAAGAAAAAATTAAAAGGAAAAACAAAAACAAAGAAACTTGGGTTGCCTCCCAAGAAGCGCTTGTTTAAAGTCATTAGCTCGACTCTGGTCTGGTTTTTTTTTTTTTTTTGCTCAGGTGATGTCAATGGAGTAGTGCTCAGTCCCCACTCCTTCAAAGTATTTCGCTCTCTGGCTATTTATCATGAAAGGCTTATGACCTTCTTTCTTCACCTCAAGCACACCGTAGGATAAAACTCGAACAATCTCATATGGTCCTGACCATTTTGACCATAACTTATTAGGACAGAAATGTAGAAGTGAGTTATTAACAAGAACTTTATCCCCGATTTTAAATTCACGCTTCTCGACACACTTGTCACTATGCTTTTTAGGTCCTTCCTTGCAGGGCATAGCATCAGTCACTGATTCCTGTATACCTGAAAGCACAACACTATCCACAACTTTAGTAGCATCAATGCGATTACATGAATTTAAGGAATTAGAATTATTTTCAGATTTAAAAATATAAAAAACTATTTCCTTATCATTCAATCCCAAAGTCAATTTTCCTTCATGGACATTAATGATCGCCCTTCCAGTGGCAAGGAATGGATGCCCAAGTATGATCGGCATTGTAGCATCAGCTTCCATGTCAAGCAAAACAAACTCCACCGGCATATAAAACTTACCAACCTTAATAGGAACATCCTCCAAGATGCCTATGGGGTACTTGACAGACCGATCCGCCAATTGAAGTGAGATTGTCGTGGGTTTCAGCTCACCCACTTCCAACTTTTTTCACATAGAAAGAGGCATAAGACTAACACTAGCCCCTAAATCACACAGAGCTTTATCAAAGTTTGTATTGCCAATCAAACAGGGAATAGAGAAGCTACCTGGATCCTTTAACTTAGGAGGCAATTTATTTTGAATTAAGGCACTATACTCCTCAGTTAAAGCTACTGTCTCATATTCCTCGAGCTTTCTCTTATTAGACAAGATGTCCTTAAGAAACTTAGCATAGGTAGGTATTTGTTTTAATGCCTCAGTGAAGGGTACATTAATGTACAATTTCTTAAGAACCTCTAAGAACTTCCCAAACTGTTTATCTAACTTGGCCTTAGCCAATCTTTGAGTAAAAGGCACTGGGGGTTGGTATAGTTCAAGGGGTACATACTTAGACACTTTCTCACTAGTTTCCTCCTCTTCTAAGGGTTGTGTCTTAATCTCTTTTTCCTCATTCCCCTCATCTTTGTCAAACTCCTTTTTACCCTTGGGATCTTCTAATTTCTTACCACTTCTCAAACTCACAGCTTTACAGTGTTCATTACCTGGATTTATTTCAGGTTGACCAGGAAACGTACCTTGTTGCCTATGTGAAGTGCTCGCTTGTTGGGCAATCTGGGTTTCCAACATCTTATTATGAATGGCCAAATTGTCAACCTTAACGAACAACTCTCTAATGGCCTCAGTCACAACTTGCCCATGTTGCCTAAACTCCTCATTATGCTTAGATTGACTCTCAACAAAATTCTCAAGAAGAGACTCAAGTCCAGATTTTTGTACCTGTTGAAATCCAGAAAAGGGTTGAGCACTACCTTGCCCAGCTTGATATTGACTATTCCGGTAAGAGAAGTTAGGATGTGACCTCCAACCGGGGTTGTAAGTTTGGCAATACGGATCATTCCTACCCTTTTGGTTGAAGTCATGGAAATTGTGGCATGATTCCACTTGCTCCGCCGGTGCACCATGTGAGGATCCTATTCCAACTTGGCATTTAGCACCTATATGTCCCTGTGCTCCACAAATCTAACAAAAATTGTTAGAGGCACCTATGGCATTAACTTGAACTTTCTCAAGCATGTCAAAACGTTTATTCAAAGAATCAAGCTTTGACATAATTAAATCGACACCATCTACCTCAAACTTACCTCCCGAGAGCTTTCTCGGGTTATGCCCTCTTTCATTGGCCCATTGGTGATGATTTGAAGCTACACTCTCAATTATCTCATAAGCCTCTGTGAGCCTTCTATTCATCAGAGCTCCATCAGCTGCGGAGTCAAGAGACACCTTCGAAGAATATTCTAAACCATTGTAGAAGGTGTGGACGATCAACCACTTCTCTAACCCGTGGTGTGGGCAGGCTTCTAGTAAAGCCTTATATCTATCCCAAGCTTTTGACAATGACTCGTCATCTTTCTGAACAAAGCTTGTGATTTGTGTCTTTAGGTGAGCAGTCTTGGAAGGTGGAAAGAATTTATCCAAAAAGGCTTGCTCCAATTGGTCCCAAGTAGTTATCGTCTCAGCAGGAACAGACTTCAGCCAAGCTCTAGCTTTATCTCTCAACGATAGAGGAAACAGGCGGAGACGAATAGCATCAATAGAGGCACCTTCGATCTTGAGGGTCTCACAGAACTCCAAGAACATATCCACATGATCATTAGGATCCTCTGACGGCAGTCCTCCAAACTGGTTCTGCCTTATCATAGACAGTAAGGCAGGAGGTATGGTGAAGTGCCTAGCTTCAATGTCCGGCCGAGCAATTCCAGATTGCAAACCCCGAGCATTAGGGGCTGCATACTCTTTTAACGGTTTATCATCCTCAGCATCTGCCATGACAAGTGGTGGTTCAGATATTTCTCTTACTCTTTGACATTGTTGTCTTCTCCTTCTACGTAAAGTTCTTTCAATTTCAGGATCTGCTTCAACAAGAATCCCGGAACGTTTAGTACTTTGCATAAACAAGAGAAATTACCTGCAGAGAGTCAAAGAGAAATCAAGAACGTAAGAACCAAATAAAAGAAAAAGGTTTAAAATAATTAAATTAAAAATTAAATTAATATTCAAGAAAAACACAAATCCTCGGCAATAATAGCCAAAAACTTGATGCGTGAAATCCGCAAGTGTACGGTTTCGTCGTCAAGTAATAAAAAAATTGAATCCACAGGGACTGTGTCTATGAATACCAATTTATTAATTAATTCAATTAAATTAAACAAAAAGAGAATATGATTGTTGATTAAGAAGAACGTAATAACAAACCAATAAAATAAAAATCAAAGTGCAAAATTTAGAACAAAGATAGCAAGTTATCAAGATTGGTATTCAGATTCAAGAAAGCTTCCAAGATTGGGATACCACAATGATACAAGATAAATCCTAATTGACAACCCTTTTATTAAATCTGAAATTCAATTGAAGGTGAATTACCTTAAATTAGTTAATGTTCTTTTTCAAGATACAATATCCGTGCCCAATTAAACCAATTCCTACTCTCGTGGTAATTGAATTTGAATTGAACCCATTACGCTTTGTGGTAATTCATTGAATCCTCGAAAGGCTAAAACTACTCTCGTGATTTAGACTTTAAGTTCAATTCTTATGGTTCTAATACCTAGGTTCACCTCTCAGTACATCCCTAAATGCCTATGAGATGCAAATAAGTGGCCAGCAAATTCATATGAATAAGAGCAATAAGAATTGAATCAATGAACAATCAAGATCAATAAAAGGGGAAACAACGTCAATTAATCATTATCAATGTATCAAAGGGCATTGCCCAATCCTAGAAACAAAAGAAACTACTCAGACATAGAGAAGAAAAGATAAGAAATCAAACTTAAAAACATCCCAAACCCGTAACAATGGAAGAAGAAGGGAGAAAGATGAAGATCAAGAGCCAAAGCTTCCAATGTGCCTCCTCCAAAACCAAATTAGAACTCCCTAATTGTATTCAGAACATCTATTTATAGCTTAGGGTTTTCATGGGCTAAAAGGCCCCCAAAAGAAATAAAAATAAAAACTTAAAAACTACTGCGCCCTGCGAACCACGGCCGTGGTGGGCGCCACGGCCAGGCCGTGGTCAGTTCTGGATTTAAGTTTGTCAAGCCGACTCTCAACCACGGCCATTGTGGACACCACGGTCAAGCCGTGGTTGATTCTGGAATTTTGATTTTACTTTTCTTGACTCCCTCGAACCATGGCCGTGGTAGAAACCATGGGCAGACCGTGGATCCCTCTGGAATGGTCTTTTGGCACCTTTTTGCTATCCATTAAGCTCTAACTTCAAACATGCAAGCATTCTATTCAATCCAAGGCCAATTCAACATTAATCCTGCATAAGAACACCAAAAACATCGCAGTTATCCGAACTAAGGGAAAAACAAACCAAAAAGGGAAACTAAAATGCCTAAAATGCTCAAGAATGCATGCAAAATAAGAACAAAACATGATGTTGTTTCACATATATTAGTTATATAACTTTCTTTCATATTTCCTACAAGGAAAAATTCATAATTATTAGATATCTAGAACTCAAGATATGGTCAAAATACAAAAATAATGTAAAATGCTAATAATGTTGGAAAAATTAATTAAGCCGAATTTGAGCCTAAACTTATAAATTGTGACCAAAACCAATCAACTAAGCATATAAGAGATCTAAGAGACTAAATATGAATGTTAACTAATGTATAAAAATTGTGTTTATCAAATTCCCCCACACTTAGCTTTTGCACATCCCGGGCAAACTAAAGATTTAAACTAAGGGATAAGAAACACAAAAATTCAAAAATTAAAACTCAAAGAGATTCACTTTCCAATAACCTTCAAGAATGTAAAAGTTTACAAGTAAGAAGAGCAAGAAAAGATTCAAGGAATCAAAACATTTATGAAGTAACATTTCTTCATGTCTCAAACCAACAAGCAAGGTAGCTCCAAATTGAAAAGCATGAATCAAGAATGATAGATCCTCACAATATACACTCTTAATCCCTCAAATGTTTAAAAGGTAGGTATTTCACTTAATTCAAGTCATGAAAATTGCACTACCATAAGCTTGCTTATCTTATACTTCTCCACTATTCAAGCGCATGCACACACAAATCAAGTAGACTTTATTCATGGTTGTAATGGGGCCAAGGGAAGGGAAGGAAACAATATGGATATGACAAGCTAAATACCCAAGAGAACAAAAGAGCATTGGGGAGGAACTCAAATGACAAGCATGAAATTTTACACCCCCCAATTCCATATAATGCGCATTCTCTTTACATATTCCATTCCTTTCCTCTTTTTTTTTTCTTTTCTTTCACAACCTTCTTGCATTTATTTATTTTTCTTTGTTTTTCTTTTTTTTAATTGGCACTTTTTCATTCTTTTTTCTTTCACTAAGCACTTTGCATATTACATATCAAATTGCACGACCCCCACACTTGTACTATAAATTGCCCACAAGCAAAAGAGTTCATCCAATGAAAATGAACTAATGCTCTCCCATTCCCTAATGTAAGGTAAAAACATGATTTTTCATATAAGGCATATAATGACCTAAAACAAAAGATAGGTAAATAGGCTCAAGGGGGTTAATCAAAAGGGAAATGATGCAAGGTTGGCTATTTAGCCAAAGTAGCTAATTCAAGAAAGAATGCCTTAATCATATTTATGTATGCAAATAAAAATGTAGCCTAAAAATGAATCAAAGCAAGTTCTAGAGTGATCAAATGACATGAGTGAAAATCATACAAGAAAGAAGAGAATGGATATAGATATTAAATTCATCCATCAATAAGCTCAAAATCTCACAAGGTATGCATCTATCAAACTCAATCCACTAATCAAACATCCACAACCAAGCATGTCAAATTCAAGAAGGAAGATAATTTATTGGATCATGCTATGAACCTTGAATTTCAATTGCTTCAAACTCACCAACTTAACAATTCCTAAAACATCATTGGAAAGGCAATTAAAAACACACATTTTTTTTTAAAAATAGTAAAAATAGAATTTAAAAACAGTAAAACAAAAAATGGAAACAGAAAACATCATGTAAATTCCTCCCCACACTTAAATTCTACATTGTCCTCAATGTAAAGCTCAAAAGAAAACAACATTCCATAATTGTCATCAATTAATCTAAGACAAGTAAAATAAAAGAGAAAGGAAGAAACATCCTTATCAATTGTAGATGGAGAGACTTCCATCAGAATCCCAAAGCTTAAAGTGTAATGACCAAGTTAAGCTTGAAGCATGAGAACTTACACTGGGGTCCTAGGCTGTCTTATGCTCTCTCAAATTTTGTAGTAATCTCTCCTCCTATTCAACGAGGAGATTCTTGGCCATGATCATAAGGAACTGCTCATCATCTATCAAGTATACATACTTCAAATGCTCAGGTAACGACTTTAGCTCCAACTTTGGTGGCTGAACTATAGAGGGGTTGCTACTACTCTGCTTCTGCTGCTTGAACCTTTACATATATATCACTTGTTGCATAATCTACTAACATAGGAACAGATTCATCACATCCCAAAAATGTAGATATTCTTGAACACACAGAACACAACTTATCACCATAACAGCTAGCACACAAATCACCACACAAAAAATTACTAAAGTTAGCAATCTCGAGAAACTCCTCACACAAGTCAACATATGAGTTATCAACTAAATCATCAATTAAATCAATATGAAAAGTAGAATGCTCTTCCATGGGGTGCTTCATAGCATCAAGAATATTAAACCTCACAATGGAATCTCCAATCTCCATGGAAGGAACTCCTGCATGCACATCAATCTTTGTCCATGCAGTTTTGAGGAAAGGTCTTCCTAAAATGAGTGGAGCCTTGTCAGATGATGACCCTCCCTCTATCTCCAAAATGTAGAAGTCAGCTGGGAATATCAGCTCGTTCACCCAGACCAACACATCCACCACCAAACCAGCTGGGTAAGCATTACTCCTATTAGCTAGCTGGATCACCACACCTATAGCCTGCAAAGGACCAAGTTCAAGGGAATTAAAAATAGACATAGGCATTACATTAACGGAAGCACCTAAGTCTAGCATGGCATGCTCAAATCTGTGATTTCCTATTATGCAAGGAATTGTAAAAGTCTCAGGATCATTGCACTTTTGTGGCGTAGGCTGGATGAGGGCTGAAACAGTCTGCCCCATGTTGATTCTCTCATTGCCCTTCAGCCGCCTCTTGTGTGTACACAGTTCCTTCAAGAACTTGGCATACTTCGGTATTTGCTTGATTGCCTACAACAATGGAATATTGACTTCCACTTTCTTGAAAGTCTCAAGGAGCTCTCTGTCCTTCTCTGCCTTATGTATCTTTCTGGTCTCAATAGCTCTCTGTGGAAAGGGAAGAGCCACTGCAGGCTGCTGTTGCTCATCAACAACAACTGATTTCTTCTAACCCTCTGTTTGCTCTTTGCTTACCACAAGTGCACGGGTCGCACTTGTAGTATCACTAGGAGTCAGATATCGTTCCCACGAGGAAAAAATGTTAAATTAAGTGCTAAGTATAAACCAATAATTCAAGTACATCTATTCATGGACTTATAAATTGGAGTATTCATGTATTTGTTAATTATAAGAACTTAAAAACTATTAGATTAATGTGAGAGTTGATATTTCAAGAATAGGGATTCCTTTTTCACTTCCTATGTCAATTGTTAATAAGTAATCCTTACGAGCAATATAAATGAAATGGCTAGGTTAGCTTGGGAATCACAATTAGTTAAAAGCCTATGTCTAGGTCAATTAACCCCGCCTCCATTACCTAATTCACTATGTTTCCATGAGAACTAGAGTAAATCCACTCATTAAGATCTATTCCCAACTAATTACTATGCATGGTCAATAGGTATATTCCTATCCTATTAACAAATCATTGTATCCAACCCAATTGAATGAAATAGAACATGCATCAATCATACACATGATCTTAAACCCAAATTCCTATGTCTAGGTTCATTAGATTTAAACAAATCAATTGAAAGTTGATCAGACTATCAAAGCATTAAGCACTATATAACTGAATAAAAGCCAAATCATGTATATAACTCAAAGGATTACAAAATTAATCAATATCCATAGGAAGATCCAAGGAAAAACCCTATAACAGCCTAGCCAACCATGACAAACGAAAATATAACAAGAATAATCATAGTCATGGAGATAGAGATAAGAAAGGAGAAGAAAAAGGAAGAACAAAGCTTAGGGAGATGATCCTTCAAGCTTCAATCCTCCACCAAGGTGAAGAAGGCTTCCAATCTTGGCTATTTCTACTTCTTCTCTACCTAAAAATCGTAACCCTAGCAGCTATATTCTATTTCTAATTATTCTCCTTAGAAAATGGGTACAAACGTATATATAGTCTGAATAAAACAGTGTCACGCCACGGCGTCCAACATGTCACACCGAGGCCCGCATGCAATTAGGTCACTGGGGCCTGAGGCGCCCACTTTTCAACGTTGCGGCACTCTAGCCTCGGGTTTTATGTACCGAAGTAGGGGAGCGCCGCGGCGCAACCAATCCATGTCACGGCGTTGGGTGCTGATCTTCACTTTTAACCTTCTCTTAGGCTTCCTGGTCCAAAGCTACTTCAATTTCTTCATTTCCATTCTTCATTTGAGACCTGCCTATAACAAAGAAAGTATCAATTCATTAAATCATGCAAATGTACTCAATTTGATCATAGTTTTAAAAGTATTTACGCAAGATCACAATGGAAGTCATCAGAATGAAATCAGATATAAATGATGCTAAAACCTTCCATTGATGCTTACAAACAAGGACTAATCATGCCATAAAGCACAGATATAGGGCACAAATAACTACACTCTGTGCAGTCATCACACCCCCAAACCTAGATTTTTGCTAGTCCTCGAGCAAAACAAAGTACATTCACAAAGATCAACATAACAACCTATTTTCAGCCATTTTTAACATTCCACTTTCACTTAACTCAAGCTAGTATATGATGATTGCATAAACCCCAAAGAATACATATACCTCAGAATCAGTTTCACACACACAACCCTCATCATGCTAACATTCATAGCTTCCTTTCATACAAGATATTCTTCCCAAACTCATGCAAGAAAAACCTCTTCCATTCAATTCAAATTCACCCAGATGAGGTTATGAACATACACATGAACATAATTCATAAAATCCACAAAATTGTAATACAACTCTCTCTCTACTAATGTAAATTATGCAAGATTGAGGATCAAAAAGGTCTTTATTAGCTTATAATGTCAGGCCATGGGTAATGAGTAACAGAATAAAAGGATAGGATTAAACACAAACATTGAGAAACATAAATACGATATTCTAATTCATAAGCCAATAATGATATTAGCAGGGTATTTAAAAATGAGATCAGAAAACTTGCTAGAACCACTTTGATGCTTTTCGACTTTACTTCACTTTTGCTTTTGCTTTTCTTCTTCATTCATTTGTTTTTTTCTTTCTTTTCCTTTCTTTTCTTTTCTTTTCTTTTGCAAAGCAATAAATTTTTTTATTCTTTAACTGCATCTAGTTCCTTCAGGCTTATTTTGTACTGAATATTCATACCCCTAATCATAAGACTCACTTCAAGAAATAACATATATAATGCACTCAACAAACAAAGAAGGTAGGAAGAAAATGAAATGTTTTCACATGCATTAGAACGGTTAACAGGTTAACGATCACAATGGTTATGAAAAACAAAAAAGGCCAAATAGTATAAGGCTTCAAAATAGGACTTAAGGATATCATCATATCAGGTAAGCTTGAAAAGGCTCAATCGGTCCAAACAATGCCCCAATCATTTCCTCAATCATGCACAACCTAGGATTTCGCCTCAAGAGAGTTGCTAAACAATTTCTAGGATAATCAAATTTTTCACATGTATCATTCATAAACTTTCTCTAGGCAAACATTCTTATCCTTTCCAAAGTTCAAAAATCATTCAATTGGGAAACTCACCTTGCATAAAAAGAAACAAGAATGCTTCAGCATGCGCCAAAGATTGCATATGGATTCACAAAAAAATGAAGGTCAATTTGTATCCATATCTATCATTGGACAATCATACACACTAGCTTTTGAGCAACATGATGTTATTCACATTTTCAACATTATATATGTTTTCAAACAAAATAACTCACAATGTGAAAGGGAACGACAATTGTATCTTGAATGGATTTTTCATCAAAATTTCAAGATAGTTAACTGCTCCTATAGTGAATATTTAAGCTAAAATACTAAAATACATACATATACTTCAAAAAGAAATATAAAACTAACAAACATGCATAATACCAAAACATATGCACATAAACATAATAATCTGAAAATATAATACTATTGTATATTTAGTCAAAACATAAAGTTAAAGATACCCCCCCAAACCTGAGGGAAACAGTGTCCTCACTGTACAAAAGATAGTTACATATATTTCAAAAAAGAAATACAATGAAAGAAACAATGCCCTGAATGCACAACTAAAAGGATGGATCATCACTGTCAGGGCCCTCTGCTGCAGAACCATCACCATCCTCGTTCTCGTCCTCATCACTATCAGGGACCTCTGTAGCAGGTGCGCGAGAAGGTCCAGCCTGGGAGGGAGCAGCTACCGCTGTGGGTGGGAAGGAAGGAACTAGATAGTCAGCTAGCGGCAGCCCAAGACGCTCCACCATCCACCGCTGCATCTGTATCTGGTACACTCACATAGCCTCCATTCGGGCATGCCAATCGGTATCATTAGTAGGTGCGGCCTGGGATGGAGCTACTGCCTCAGGTGCTGGAGCTGGTGCTGGTCGAGGCTCTCCATAAGCCTGTCGCTATCGTGCTGGCGCTGAAGCTGGAGCCGCCCCCACTTTCTCAATAAAAGTATCATTAAATGGCTGTCAAATGTCTGTAAGCTCCTCATGAGGTCCCCAGCAGACCTGATGTCGGCTGCATAATGAGTGAATGAGAGAGGGGAAGAATAGGCTCCTATACTCCCGAGCAGGCCTCACAATCTGATGGAAGATGAGCACGGCAACATCAATAGAGCGACCCTCCATGATGGCAAAAATCAATATGGCGCGATCTTTGGTAACCTCTGAGAGGTTAGATGATGGCAGGATGCGCGTACTAATAAAATGGTACCATGCCCGGGCCTTTGGGGTCAGATTAGTGCACACAAAGTACCGAGGCCTGTTAGTCTGGATGCTCATAGTCCACATCACAGGCTGAGACTCAGCCAAGCATATCCGAGCTATGACCACATTAACATCAATACCCTCCATCAGCTCACAGCGATAAAATTTAGTATAATCACAAATCTCTGGGGGTGGAGGAAGTCCCAGTGTAGCACGAATAACCGATGGAGAGAATGAGACCACACGTCCCCGAACTCGAACTGCAGTGGCCCCCTCACCTAGAAAAGCTGCATTCGCGTAAAACTCGCGAACGACAAGTAACACAGCTGAGGACTCCGGATGCTGGGCAAATGTACTCTAGTTAAGATGGTTTAAGCGCCTCTCCAGCTCCGGATGTAAAGTACGGGAAAATGCAAAGCCGCGCTCTAGAATGAGCGGTCGGGTGATGAGAGTTGAGTATCACTCGGCAGCATCAGCTGAGATAAATCTCCTCCGGTCAAAATCAGCAGGAGGAGGAGAAGGCTCCCTTGGCTGCCGGCTAGATGAGCCACGATGCATAACTCGTCCCCTCTTTGGAGCCATAGCAACCTGAAAAAGAATTGTCAAAAATCAGATTAGATGATAAGAAGCATTGAACATATTGAAAGATGAACAATTCTGCAAAATTTTGAGACTCCACGCCGCGACATGCCATTACGGTGCCGCGACACTCAAAATTCAACTCAGCACCGTGACATTCAAACTCACGTCGCGACATTCAACCTGTTCATACTCACGCCGCGGCATTCAACTTAATGTTGCGGCGCGCAGGCCTAAATTTTCCAGGTGCGCAAGCCTCAGTGTGTATAATCCAACATAGCATGCAATTCTGGCATTATTTAACACTAAAACTAAATAAAACCTAAGAATAACTAACTAATAAAAGCTGTTTAACAGATTAATAAACAAAACTAAAAATAGAGACCATAACAACCGAACAAAACAGGAAAATTAAACTAATAATTGATAAAAAAAACTAGAAATAAATAGGTATATACCTTACTGGAGGCAAATGTAGACTGAAAAGGGGATGAAAACGCAGAGAGAAGTAGAAAACTTGAAAGAGAGAGAACAGAGAAAATGAAGGCGAGGGAGAAAAAGGTTGTGGAATGAGGAGAACCAAGCGTCTCTGCGTTAAAATCATCATCACCCACGCGCACCGCTGCGTGAAACAATAGACACCGCGGCGTGAATTAATTCCCTCCTAATTTAATTATTTAAATTATTACTATTTACTGATTACTATTTATTTTTTTTTATACAATTGCGCACATAACGCCGCGACATGAGGGTCTGCCAAGTCACGATGCTGTGCTCACTGGAATGTAGCCCAAAACAATGTCACGCCACGGCGCATTAAGGTCCACGCCACGGCGCTATCAGCCTAGCTACATAATTCTGCAGCAAAATGAATTCTTCCCAGACTTAAGGCCAAAATTGGTCTCTAACACCTGCGAAACTTGTCCAAAGTATTTATTTACAAATTGGACCACAAAAACATGCTGAAAATGTTAAATCTACTTATTAAGCTATTTAAAAGCTTAAAGGTAAAGAAACAAACCCTTGGGTCCCCTCCCAAGAAGGGCCTAATTTATAGTCCCGGCAGGACTTTGGTGAATTCAAGCTGGAGCCGATAATGTGAGGGAGGACTTCTCCTTGTCAATTTCTCCTCCAAAATAAGGTTTTAGGCGCTGGCCATTAACCTTAAAGCTTGTTGATCCATCCTGTGCAGCTATTTCCACTGCTCCATGGGGAAATAGCTTTATCACCATAAAGGGTCCTGACCACCTTGATTTAAACTTTCCAGGGAAGAGCTTAAGCCTGGAATTATAAAGGAGAACTTGCTGGCCTTCAGTAAATCCTTTCTGGACTATTTTCTTGTCATGCCAATATTTGACCTTCTCCTTGTATACTTTTGCATTCTCATAGGCTTGCAGCCTAAATTCTTCTAGCTCATTGAGTTGCAAAAGTCTATTCTCACCGGCAGCTTATAAATTGAAGTTGAGCCATTTTATTGCCCAATAAGCACTATGCTCTAGCTTAACCGGTAGGTGGCATACTTTCCCAAATACCATCTTATACAGAGACATCCAAATGGGGCCCTTATAAGCAGTCCTATAAGCCCATGGTGCATCATCTAACTTCCTTGACCAATCCTTTCTGGTTGGACACACTGTCTTCTCTAAGATCCGCTTTATTTTGCGGTTAGAGACTTCTGCTTGCCCACTTGTCTGTGGGTGATAGGGAGTGGCGACCCGATGCTTCACACCATACTTGGCTAAGAGGGCTTCAAAGTACTTGTTACAAAAATGTGACCCTCCGTCACTAATGATGGCCCTAGGTGTTCCAAACCTGGTGAAGATTTGCTTCTTTATAAAGCCAATTACTACCTTTGAATCATTGGTAGGAAATGCGCATGCCTCCACCCATTTGGACATGTAGTCCACAGCCACAAGTATGTATTGATTCCCAAAGGAGGGAATAAAGAGGCCCATGAAGTCAATGCCCCATACATCAAAGATCTCAACTTCGAAAATGAAGTTAAGAGGCATTTCATTTCTTCTAGTAATGTTTGCAGATTTCTGGCATCGATCACATCGTTGCACATGTGAATTTGCATCCTTAAATTTCGTTAGCCAATAAAAGCCAGATTGGAGTACCTTTGCTGCCGTCCTAACACAACTGTAATGTCCTCCATATGGAGAAGCATGACATTCGTTCAGGATTTGCTCCACTTCCTCTATGGGTACACATCTCCTCAACATCTGGTCAGAGCACTGCTTAAACAAAAATGGCTCATCCCAAATGTAGTGCCTGACATCGTACAAGAATTTCTTCTTCTGATGAGAGGTTAAATCTAGCTGCAACACACCACTCACAATATAATTCACCATGTCTGCATACCATGGACAGGATTTAGTGGTGGCTACAAACAGCTGCTCATCCAGAAATGTTTCCCTGATTATGATTGGTTCAACTTGAGTTTCTTCATTCTCAAGTCTCGAAAGGTGGTATGCCATTTGATTTTTCGCACCTTTCTTATCCCTAATCTCCATATCAAACTCTTGTAGAAACAAAACCCATCTAATCAATCGAGGTTTTGTATCTTTCTTGCTCACTAAATACTTTATGGCAGAGTGATCTGTATACACTATCACTTTGGTCCCTACCAAATAAGCTCTGAACTTGTCAAACGCAAACACAACTACCAGCAGCTCTTTCTCCATTGTTGTGTAGTTCAGTTGGGCATCGTTAAGTGTCTTGCTCACATAATATATGGAGCGGAACACCTTATCCCTTCTCCGTCCCAACAGTACACCCACAGCATAATCGCTGGCGTCGCACATAAGCTCAAAAGGTAGTTGCCAATCTGGAGTAATAATTACTGATACTGAGACCAGTTTCTTCTTCAGCTCCTCAAATGCAACCTGGCATGAATCATCAAAAGTAAACTAGATGTCTTTCTCCAGAAAGTTGCAAAGAGGCTTGGCTATCTTTGAAAAATCCTTAATGAACCTCCGATAGAAACTCGCATGGCCAAGAAAACTATGGATTCCTTTCACTGCATTAGGTGGAGGAAGCTTATCTATTACCTCAATCTTTGCCTTATCCACCTCCATCCCTCTAATAGAAACCTTATGGCCAAGGACTATTCCTTCTTGGACCATAAAGTGGCATTTTTCCCAGTTCAGGATGAGGTTGGTTTCTTCACACCTCTTCAACACGGATGATAAAGTTTGCAAACAGCTATTGTAATCATCCCCAAACACTGAAAAGTCGTCCATAAACACTTCCAAACCATGCTCTATCATGTCTGCAAAAATGGCCATCATGCAACATTGAAAAGTTGCAGGAGCATTGCATAACCCGAACGGCATCCTACGAAACGCAAATGTACCATAGGGACAAGTAAAAGTTGTCTTCTCTTAGTCCTCAGGCGTTATGGCAATTTGGTTATATCCAGAATAACCATCCAAGAAGCAGTAATAAGCCTTTCCTGCTAGCCTATCCAACATCTGGTCTATGAACGGAAGTAAAAAATGGTCCTTTCGAGTGACCTTGTTCAGCTTGCAGTAGTCTATGCATACCTTCCAGCCTGTGACTTTACGAGAGGGAATCAACTCATTGTTTTCATTGGTGACAACCATCATGCCACGTTTCTTGGGAGTGCATTGAATTGGTGAGACCCAAGGGCTGTCAGAAATAGGATATATTATACCTGCATCCAGCCACTTGATCATTTCCTTCCTCACCACTTCTTTCATAATCGGATTGAGCCTACTTTGATGTTCCACAACTCCATTTTGATTATCCTCTAACAGGATCTTGTGCATGCAAATAGAAGGGCTAATGCCTTATATATCGGTAATAGTCCATCCAATAACATGTTTATATTGCCTTAGCACACGGAGAAGTTTATCCGTTTGATCGTCTGAAAGGGATGATGATATAATTACTGGGAGAGTGGAGGTTGCTCCTAAATATGTATACTGCAGATGATTAGGCAGAGGCTTCAATTCAAGCCTCGGAGGTTCCTCAATGGAAGGCTTAAATGCCTCCTTACTTGCTTCGGACTCTAAGGTTTAAAACCTGGATGGTTGATATTGCCTAGGGACTGCCTCTAGGTGCTTAATAAAATCCGACACATCGTCCCTAAGCTCTTCATCATTACTAGTTGATGAAGCCAACGCCACAGCAAGGGAGTCATCTTGGACATTGGCTTGGAATAAGTCATGAATGATGTTATCCAATATCCTGACATAAGAACACTCTTCCTGATTTTGAGGAAACTTAATTGCTTTGAATATATTGAAGGTTACCTCTTGATCTTGAACTCTCATTATTAGTTTACCTTTTTGTACATCAATGAGTGTTCTCCCTATGGCTAGAAACAGCCTGCCTAGGATCAATGGGACCCTTTGATCTTCTTCCATATCTAGAATCACAAAGTCCGCAGGAAATATGAATTTGTCCACTTTAACCAGGACATCTTCCATAATTCTCCTTGGATACGTATAAGAACGATCGCCGTGCTGGAGGGTTACGGATGTGGGCTTGCATTCCCCTAAACCTAACCTCTGGAATATGGATAGGGGCATGAAATTAATGCTTGCCCCCATATCACATAATGCTTGGCCTAGGAAATTCTCTCCTATGGCATAAGGGATAGTAAAGCTTCCCAGATCCTTCAGCTTTGGGGGAAGCTTCTGTTGCAAAACGACACTACATTGCTCAGATAATGCCACCGTTTCAAACTCACCTAGCCTACGTTTCTTAGACAAAATATCCTTCATGAATTTATCGTAGCTGGGCATCTGTTTTAAGGCTTCAGCAAAAGGGATGTTGATATACAATTTCTTAAAAACTTCTAAGAATTTCTTAAACTGCTCATCCATCTTATGCTTGATTTGCTTACTAGGAAAAGGTAGAGGATGTACATAAGGTCTATTCTTCACTTTCTTGCCCTCGGGCTTCCTTTGGACTATACCTTTGTCCTTTTCATTTTCCTCAGCTTTCTTGTCATCCACCTCCTTGTGGTCTATTTCGCCTTGGTCTTGCTTCTCGGCTACTTCATCTTCCAATAATCTAGTCTTTAGATTACCCACAATGTCTTTGCCACTCCTCAGTGATATGACCTTACAGTCCTCATTCGAGGCACCCTTTGGATTATTCACTGTGTTGCTTGGGAAGGTGCCTGGGGGTCTGTTGTTGATCGCATTCGCCAGCTGTCCCACTTGTGTTTCTAATACTCGTATTGAAGCCGTTTGGCTTTGAATAATGGAATCATTCTTTGCTAAGTGAGCATTTGTTCTTGCCATGTGGGAGTCGGTCTTAGTGATGAAAGCATCATTCTTGGCCATCAACTGCATGAACATATCCTCCAAAGCAGACTTCCTTTCTTGCATTGGCTGTCTCTGTTGAGCTGGGAACCCAGGAAGGTTATACTGACGTTCATTTCCAGGAGTATTGGAGGAGGAAGAGGGTCCTTGGCTGTCTCTGATTTGTATAAGGGTTGTTCTGGGGCGGCCGATAGTTGCTAACATATTGAGCAGATTCCGAAACAAAAGTGCATCTATCGGTTACATGATTGTCCCCACATCAGTCACATTTAACAAAAGGGCTTTGATGTGGGCTTGCCCCCAAACTATCCAATTTATTAGCAATTAATGCCACCGGAGCGGAAAGTGATGTGATAGCATCAACATCATGCACTCCAGCTGCTCTTATTGGGGTACTTCTTGGAGACTGCCATTGATAGCTATTGGCCACCAATTCTTCCAAAAGCTCAAAGGCATCATCAAAAGATTTACTCAACAAAGAACCACCGGCTGCAGCATCTACTATTGGATGGTGATGATGTAACAAACCCTTGTGGAAAGAGTAAATCTAGTTCCAAGGAGGTATCTCATGATGTGGGCACATTCTTAGAAGATCTTTATATCTCTCCCAAGCTTCATGCAAGGATTCAGATTCAGTCTGGCTGAATCAGGTAATATCATTCACCATTTCCGCAGTCTTAGCAGGGGGGAAATATTTGTTCAAGAACTTCGTACACACCTCCGCCTAAGTTGTAATGGATCCTGCTAGAAGAGAACGTAACCAACTTTTGGCTCTATCTCTTAGTGAGAAATGGAAGAGTCGTAAGCGAATGGCATCGTCAGAAACGCCATTATGCTTGAACGTGTCACAAATCTCTAGAAAGTTTGAGAGATGCACATTTGGGTCTTCTTTGGATAAGCTGCCAAACTGTACAGAAGTTTGAATCATTTGGATTATGGCTGGCTTTATCTCAAAAGTATATGCCCGGATGGCAAGACGTCTGATGCTGGATTGTAAATTATCCATTTGAGGAGTAGCAAACTCCCTCAATGATCTGGAGTGACTATCGTCCTCCAACTGAAGCATGACATTATCTTCTGTCATATTTCAATGAATTACCTGAAACAATTAAGATTAAGAAAAAAATTAAATCAATATGGACAAAAGAAACTTGAACTAGAGATACTTAAATTCATTATTTATATTAGCTAATCTAAATTTAAACAGTCGATTCCCCGGCAACGGCGCTAAAAACTTGTTCGCTTTTTGCTTACCGCAAGTGCACGGGTCACACTTGTAGTATCACTAGGAGTCAGATATCGTTCCCACGAGGAAAAAACATTAAATTAAGTGCTAAGTATAAACCAATAATTCAAGTACGTCTATTCAAGGACTTATAAATTGGAGTATTCATGTATTTGTTAATTATAAGCACTTAAAAACTATTAGATTAATGTGAGAGTTGATATTTCAAGAATAGGGATTCCTTTTTCACTTCCTATGTCAATTGTTAACAAGTAATCCTTACGAGCAATATAAATGAAATGGCTAGGTTAGCTTGGGAATCACAATTAGTTAAAAGCCTATGTTTAGATCAATTAACCTCGCCTCCATTACTTAATTCACTATGTTTCCATGAGAACTAGAGTAAATCCACTCATTAAGATATATTCCCAACTAATTACTATGCATGGTCAATAGGTATATTCCTATACTATTAACGAATCATTGCTTCTAACCCAATTGAATAAAATAGAACATGCATTAATCATACACATGATTTTAAACCCAAATTCCTATGTCTAGGTTCATTAGATTTAAATAAATCAATTGAAAGTTGATCAGACTATCAAAGCATTAAGCACTATATAACTGAACAAAAGCCAAATCATGTATATAACTCAAAGGATTACAAAATTAATCAATATCCATAGGAAGATCCAAAGAAAAACCCTATAACATCCTAGCCAGCCATGACAAACAAAAATACAACAAGAATAATCATAGTCATGGAGATAGAGATAAGAAAGGAGAAGAAAAAGGAAGAACAAAGCTTAGGGAGATGATCCTTCAAGCTTCAATCCTCCACCAAGGTGAAGAAGGCTTTCAATCTTGGCTATTTCTGCTTCTTCTCTACCTAAAAATCATAACCCTTGTAGCTGTATTCTATTTCTAATTATTCCCTTTAGAAAATGGGTACAAACGTATATATAGGCTGAATAAAATAGTGTCACGCCGCGGCGCTCATGCAATTAGGTCACTGGTGCCTGAGGCGCCCACTTTTCAACGTTGCGGCGCTCCAGCCTCGGGTTTTATGTACTAAAGCAGGGGAGCGCCGCAGCGCAACCAATCCATGTCGCGGCGTTGGGTGCTGATCTTCACTTTTAACCTTCTCTTAGGCTTCCTGGTCCAAAGCTACTTCAATTTCGTAATTTCCATTCTTCATTTGAGACTTGCCTATAACAAAGAAAGTATCAATTCATTAAATCATGCAAATGTACTCAATTTGATCATAGTTTTGAAAGTATTTACACAAGATCATAATGGAAGTCATCAGAATGAAATCAGATATAAATGATGCCAAAACCTTCCATTAATGCTTACAAACAAGGACTAATCATGCCATAAAGCACAGATATAGGGTACAAATAACTACACTTTGTGCAGTTATTACCCTAAGATTTTTGGGCTAGTTCATTAGAAACTATGTCTTCTACTGGTTGATGCTTGCTAGCTGGTTGAGGCTTAGATGATGCTTCTACAGATTTTCCAGACCTCAACATAATGACACTCACATTCCCCTTTAAATTAGGATTTGTTTGGGAAGGGATTTGTCCAGAACCTTGGGCTTGAAGCTGACTCGATGTAGATGCCAATTGTCCAATTTGAGTTTCTAAATTTTGTATGGTGGCCTCTGTCCTCTATTGGAACTGGATGTTATTTGTGGCTATCTGCTTCACCAAATCCCCAAATGAAGGCTTAAGTTTCATGGCTGCTGGACTTGGTTGTTGCGTAGGCTGCTGGAATTGCCCACTTGGTCCAACTTAAGATTGAAACTGTTGCTGTCTCATTGGCTATTGGAAAGGCTGCCTATATTACAATGGTTGTTGCTATTGTGAGACTGTATTGCCATATCTCAGATTTGGATGGTCTCTCCAACCAGGGTTGTATGTGTTGGAGAATGGATCATATTTAGGCTGCTACTGCTGCTGATATTATGGTTTACTAGGAAAGACATCTATTGCAGTAACATATTGATCTGAAAAAATAAAACCACCATCCTGGAAATGTAGGCCATGCTTTTGTGGGATATGAAGGACAAGAACAAATGCCACACACTTTTTGCAAGCCTCTGCATAGGTAATTATTGTTCCAGTGCCAACTGTCTCCCCAAGGAAGTCAGCTCATCAAGTCTATACTCAATTCTCTATTGATCAACATTAGAAACCTGGACTTCATTAACTCCTCTAGTTTGAGTTCTCATTTTGGTACCAAATTGCTATGAGTTGGAAGCTATGTTTGTAATCAAGTCTCTAGCAACAGCTGGGGTTTTGTCAACCAGGACACCTCCACTCATAGCATCTACCATGCTTCTGCCCATTGGCAGCAAGCCTTCATAAAAGTACTGGATTAACATTTGATCACTAATCTGGTGATGTGGACAGCTTACACATAATTTCTTGAATCTCTTCCAGTATTCATACAAAGTCTCACCACTAATCTGTTTGATCCCATATATATCCTTTCTGGTTGCAGCAGCTCTTGAGGCAAGGAAAAATTTCTCCAGAAATAGTCTCTTTATGTTATTCCAACTTGTTATGGCAGTAGCTGCAAGTAGTATAACCAGTCCTTGGCTACACTATCTAATGAAAAAGGAAAGGCTCTCAACTTGATGTGTTCCTCTACAATTCCTTGTGGTTTCATGGTGGAACCGATCACATGGAACTCCTTTAAGTGCTTGTGAGGGTTCTCTCCTACAAGGCCATGAAACTTAGGCAGCAAGTGAATTAAACCAGATTTAAGTTCAAAATAGCATCCAAATCAGGATATTGAATGCACAATGGTTGATAGTTCACATTAGGTGCAGCTAGTTCCTTTAAGGTCCTATTTTGCATGTTATTAGCAGTGTTATAAGCCATAGTTGCAAAATTACTTAAACTTTTAAATTCACTTGCAGATTCAATGTTAAAATCAAATTCAGATACAATTTTTTCACTAAGTCTACGAGCTCCAATCAATGTATGCAAGGTCCTATCAATCTCCAGATCAAAATCAAGTAAAGAACTAGTTTGAGACCTAGTCGTGCATCATTCACGTCTCAAAAAGCACAAAAACACCAAATAAGCAAAATGCACTACACAACACTAAAAATGCACCAAAATAAATCTAATTGACTTATCAAATGATTTTCAAAAATTATGGGACCACCACAGCATGAAAACTACATAAAAATAAAACTAAAAAATGCAATAACAAATATTAAAAAATTAAAAAAGTGGTCTATACGATGGAATTTAGGAAAACTAGGGATGACCTCATAATGTATTGCGAGCCTTGTTTATTAGGCCGTATTCCTTTAATTGACCAAGTTTTAGCTCATTCTAGGCACATTTGTCAGTACAAAATTTTGCAAAGTGACCTGTAATCACCCACTTTTGCCTGAAAATAACAAAAGCACAACAACAAAGAGGTTAGTGAATGATTAGTAGTCAAATATACTCTTAATATTATTGAATGAAATCAAAATGATCCTTAGCAATGGCACCAAAAATTTGATAACTGCTGAGGCTACCAAATTTAAATCAATTTATAACTAGTTTACCAAAATTACTTGCAGCATAAGATAACACCGAGTCGATCCCATAGATCACTCTAATTATGATCACAAAATCAAATTAAGAGGTTAGTAAATAAGGGAAAAGGGGTTTGTAAGATCAATCAATAGAAACAAAAAGCAATTAAAGAAGAGAAAACAAAATTAACAAATAACTTATCCAAGAGAACTAACCAATCTTGATCTTAATCTATTCTTAATCACTAAAGATCCATTCAATTATCAACCAAATCCTTGGTCTTAGATCATATCAAGATGCCTCTCAATGATCCATGGATCTTCTACTAGAAACGCTTCTAGAATTCAAGTAATTAATGTTAGACAAATTAAACATCCATCCAAAACTCAAATTAACTTAAATCCTAAGATCTAACCAAGCTAAACAATTCATCAAACACCTTTAATGCCTTATTTAATATTTGGAATTCTCTCTTAGTATATGATAATTACATAATTAACATATAAAAATCTCAATCAAATTAAGCATTCAATTAGAATCAAACAAAAAAAGAAGAAGAAGAAAAACTTGATTAATAATTGAATGTATAACAATTAAAACAAAATCTCAAGATTAATCATCAAGAATGTCAATTCCTTAGATTAATTAAAGGCTCTAGACCTCTATGAATTGGAGGGAAGAACTCAGAAAAAGAAGAGAAAAAGATGAAAATCTAAAGAGAAGGGAGAAAACTCTAGGAAGAAGAATCAAGTAAAACGGCTAGGGTTTTTTCTCTATCTCGGATCCTCTCTTTTTAACAAAATAACTAACCTAAAAATTAAGAATCCTAATTTGCTCCTAGGTTAAATTTAATTTTCGGCATCTTAGCTTTCATTGGCCACCGAAATCACTTCAATTGGGTTTAAGATGAGAGAGTTATGCCTAATTCAATCTTAACAAGTCTCTGATCCCATCGTCCGACTTCACAGGGGTGAAACACCATCCAAACGTTGTAGTTTCAATTTGTGATCTCATAATAGTTTGAGATTTGTGTGTAATATTTTCAATACCATTTGTTTCAGGTCCATATCACACCTATATCCCAAGTTATGGCCCAATTAGTGCACACTACTCGGGTTACGCGACAGAACCCGAGTTCTGACTTCCAAGCCCAATTTGGTCCACTAAAAATCTGATTGAGACTTCAAGCTCTCATAAAAGTTGTAGAGATTTCTCTTAGATTTCCTATAAGATAAAATTCATAATTGTTAGATATCTAGAACTCAAGATATGGTCGAAATACATAAATAGTGTAAAATGCTAATAATGTTGAAAAAATCAATTAAGCCGAATTTGAGCCCAAACTTATAAATTGTGACCAAAATTAATGAATTAAGCATATAAGAGGTCCAAGAGACTAAATATGAAGGTTAACTAATGTATAAAAATCATTTTTATTATAAGGCTATTTGGTAAGCAACTGGTCCAACTCTTTTCAGAATTTAGAAGGGACCAAGAAATTGAGGTGTCAACTTTTTGGTCTTTATAGCCCTACCAACTCCCATAGTAGGAGTGACTCTGAGGAACACATGTTCTCCTGCATTGAATTCCAGGGGCCTTCTCCTCTCATCCGCATAACTCTTTTGCCTACTTTGGGCTGCTAACATCCTATCCTTGATCATTCTAATATGTTCAGTGGTTTGTTGAACCATTTCTGGACCTAGGATAGTATGTTCCCCAATTTAGCACCAGCATAAGGGTAATCTTCATTTTCTATCATACAAAGCTTCATACGGTGTCATTCCTATACTGGTGTGATAACTGTTGTTGTGGGTAAATTCTATCAAAGGTAAGAACCTATCCTAGCTACCCTGATGGTCAAGCACACGGGTTCTAAGCATGTCTTCTAAAGTTTGAATGGTTCTTTCAGTTTAGCCATCGGTTTGTGGATGATAGGCCGTACTGATATTCAGTTTTGTCCTAAAGGCTTTATGCAGGGCTCCCCAAAACCTAGATGTAAACCTAAGGTCTTGATCTGATATAATACTCGAGGGAATCCCGTGTAGTCTCACAATCTCTTGAAGGTAAAGTTGGGCCAACCTATCTAGTGATCAGTTTGCTTTATGGCCAGGAAGTGTGCAGACTTGGTCAATCTGTCCATAATAACCCAAATGGCATCATAGCTTGATTGGGTCCTAGGCAACCCTACCACAAAGTCCATTGATATGCTCTCCCAGTTCCACTCAGAAACCTCTAGAGGTTGGAGGGGTCTTGAAAGTTTCTGGTGTTCTATCTTCACCTTTTGGCACACTAAGTACTTGGACACATATTCTACTATCTCTCTTTTTATGTTTGGCCACCAAAATATCTTTTTGAGGTCTTGATACATCTTTGTGGCTCCAGGATGGATGGTGTATCCACTCTTATGGGCTTCTTCTGGAATTTTTCCTTTGATTTCATCTTCTTGTGGAACACAAAGTCTATTCCTAAACATGAGTGTCCCATCTTGAGCCTTATTAAAATCTCTTTTCTTTCTCAAGAGAATCTGCTCATCAATCAACTTTAAGGCTTCATCTTCCTCTCGAGCTTCTCTAATTTGAGCCCTCAAATCATTCTGAATCTCTAGTCCCCTCAAACAATGAACAGTAGTTGCTAGGCTCAAATTTTTGAAGCTCTCAAGGATTTCCATCTCTTATACCATCATTCAGGAGGCGTGCAGAAGTTTTTTGCTAAGTGCATCAGCCACAACATTGGCCTTACCTGGGTAATACTTTAATTCATTGTCATAATCTTTTAGAAACTCCATCCACGTCCTTTGCCTCATATTCAACTCTTTTTTATCAAACAAATATTTCAAACTCTTATAATCACTAAAGACTTCAAACGTGACCGCATATAGGTAATACCTCTAAATCTTGAAGGCAAACACAACTGCTGCTAGTTCCAGGTTATGGGTTGGGTAGTTTTCTTCATGAGGTCTTAGTTGCCAAGAGGCATAAGCAACTACCCTTCCATTTTGCATCAAGACACAACCTAACCCATTTTTCAAAGCATCATAATAAACCTCAAAGTTTTCTTGTGGATCTGGGATTACTAGCACGAGTGTGGTGGTTAATTTCTCTTTCAGTTCTTAGAAGCTATTCTTATATTTCTGGGTCCACCCAAAGGTGCTGCCCTTCCTAGTTAACCTAGTTAAAGTCAAAGCTATCTGAGAAAATCCCTTTATGAACCTTCTATAATACCCAGCTAAACCCAAGAAACTCCTAACCTCAGTTGAGGTGGTAGGTCTCTCCAATTGTAACACTGCCTCTATCTTACTGGGATCCATGAATATCCCATTTTTAGATATTACATGTGTTGGTGTATGCCCTAGAGGCTAATACATTTTCTGTATTTGCATATATTCTATTATGCTATTTTATATATGAGGCATTTCATTTATTGTGTTCTTTTTTATAAACATAATAAAGTCCTTAGAATAGTAAGATTGATGCCATAGGACATCAAGTGGATGACTTGATCGTGAGATCCTTTTGGTTACAACACTATTCTTAAATGTCCCTAGTCAAATATTATTGTTAATTAGGACAACAATAATGCATTGAGACTAGTATGTGCGTAGACTGATGACCACATCTCACGGGTCATGGATATGAGATATCAAGTCTACACATGGATACATATTAGAGTAATGATGTATTGGACAGACCCGCCATGAGAACGCTACGTGGATCGTTACGTGAGTGTCATGCGATTCTCATAGTGATAATGGTGTATGTGGTTCTTTGACCCGAAATCACTACGATTCCTACATGAGGAGTTGTGTGTTTTAAATGCCATCAAACGTCATCTCGTAACAAGATGATTATAAAGTTGGTTATTAGACATATTGCGATGCATGTGGAGGAATGTGAGTGACCTAGATGGGATTTGTCCCTCCTACATAACAGAGTGATATCTTCGGCCCCCGATTGAGTGAGACTATGAAATGCATGGCCATGCTCAAGAGTCAATATGAGATATTGATCTCATTTGTTATTACTATGTCTACTCGGGAATCGAAACGAAGATTGAATTAAACAAGGGTGACACGTTTCATGCCTTGTGTTCAATCTGGATATCCGGACAAAGGGACTAAACTACACGGAAACATTGATCACGGATAGGTTATGTCAAATCACCGACATTCTCATTACTTGGGTAGCAAGATGATGTGTTGCTAGATACCGCTCACATCGTTTGTAATATTAAAATGAGATTTTAATATTACTACCAACGTCATGAGAACCTCATAGGTCGCACACTTAGAACGACTAAATTGGAGCAATAAGGATCCAAGTTGGACTCGATTCAATTGTGGGCCTAACTCATGACAGATGGGTTTTAGGGTTGCACAACTTACCTTGCTACTACTCACACTCACTTAAGGCAGCCACTATTATAAATAGTACTGTTAAGGGGGCTGCTATAGATGTTACATGACAACCCTAGCCGCACCTAAGAAAGTGAGTGAGAGACAATGAAAGGTTCTTCTCTTCTATTCGCAGCTAGCACCGCGAAATAGAGGCATGACTCCTTTTGTAAGTCTGTTCGTGTGGATACCGCAGAAACATCGTCGCTATTACTTGGTGTTGGTGATTCACCTCGCTTGTGTTTATCACGCTTCAAGAGGTAATTTTTAAAAACTCGGATTATGGATTTTTCGCATGGATCCCGTGTGGGAATCCTATTATTCCGCTGCGAGATATTTTGATCCGCAATTCCCAACAACAGGGTATCGTAGACACTTGCGAAACTATGATTCGGTTTTTCTCGCTTTTCTTGTTATATGCGATAACATGATTCGTTGCTTTCCTTTCATAAAAGATATGATCTTTATATGTTATTTCTGAAATCGAAATAATGCTGTATGAAATCGTGTTCTGTTTTATTTGTTGTTTACGAAACATGTTGATGTTTTTGAAACCATGAAGATGTTCATATAATTCTGCGAAAACGATTTTGAATGCTTTCTGTTTTTGCGTTTTTCTGATATCTATATATGTAATATGTATGATTCTGCGAAAACGGTTTTGAATGCTTTCTGTTCTTGCGTTTTTCTGATATCTATATATGTGATATGTATGATTCTACGAAAATAGTTTTGAATGCTTTCTGTTCTTGCGTTTTTCTGATATCTGTATATGTGATATGTATGATTCTGCGAAAAACGATTATGAATGCGATATACACAGCAGCGCGACACAAGGTTTTGGAAACCTTGTTTCCGTTTTGCGACCCCCGTCGGGGCGCTGCCCCGAACCCCGTTGCGTGGTGTGTGATATTCGAAAGCGCGATATTCAAATCTTTGTTTTATAATTCACAAAATAATAATGTGTTATTTCTTTGTGTTTATGTATTCTTAGAGATGCATGGTGCATGGTTATGGCCTTAGTCTTTATTTTATGCTATTTTGGTTATTTTAAATACGACCTGCGTGTCGTGCCTTTCTCTCTACATTCTGATTGTACATTCTCTTCTCATCTAACTCCCCTCGAATGTAAAAGAGGTTTCTATAATGTAATCATCATGTGGAGACAAGGAGATGGCATCAAGTGAGGACGTTGGTGGGAGACGCTTGGTGAAGTTGGCTTTTTAAAGCTAATCTCTTAGAGGCCATAACCATGTCACATTTATTATTTGCTTTATATGTATGAGATGCATGGATGATGTTTATGGTAGGTTAAACAAGTTTAATAAATGGTGAGATCTAATAATAAAATTCCTCAAAGAGAATATTAAGTCATTATGTGATGCCTTCCAATGCGTGGCACTCATCAAGACTAATATCGATTAAGTGTAGGTCTGCACAAAGCAGAGTGCCTTTATCTATATTAGTAAGATGCGATGGGATAAGAGTAATATCCAAATGCCAACCATTGGGTCGACTTAACTAGGCCATTTCAATAGGATTGAAGGCTTAGAGGCATGAAGTTGGGCTTTAGTCCATTAGATGGATTAGAATAAGTGTTATTCACCCAACTATCCAAGAGTTGCATGTGATGTAATTGGAAAGAGTTTCCTACCTAAATAATCGAATTTTGGGCGATCAGCCAAAGCTGACTCAAAGCTAGGTAAAATATGGATCTTGGCCCACTAGGAAATCTTTCGATGGGATTTTCCGAGTCAATGTTGAGGGTCATTGACTTGAATAAAATAGTGGGAGGCATATTTAATTAAAAGACCTCATTAAATATGTTTATGGCATGATACTTATATTTTTGCATGTTTCTGTTAATAGATAACCATGGCAACAAACACATCGGGTACTTTATCATTGCGATCCGTCCTTGAGAAGGACAAGTTGTTTGGAACAAATTTTCTAGACTGGTACAGGAATTTGAGGATTGTCCTCAAGCAAGAGAAAAAGTTATATGTTTTGGAACAGCCTATTCCTGAGCCACCTGTTGCTAATGCCCCTAGAACTGAAAGAGATGCTTATAAGAAGCATCAAGATGATGCCTTGGACATTGGATGTCTAATGCTGGCCACCATGAACTCTGAGCTCCAAAAGCAACATGAGAACATGGATGCATACGATATGATCGTACACCTTAAGAAGCTCTATCAAGAACAGGCCAGGCATGAGAGATTCGAGGTCTCTAAAGCACTTGTTTCGGTTCAAAGGTGCAAGTCGGTAGAAGGAAGCCCCGTTGGTGCTCATGTACTTAAGATGATTGGGTACATTGAAAACCTAGAGAGACTGGGTTTTCCTTTGGGTCAAGAGTTGGCCACTGACTTAGTCCTACAATCGTTGCCGAAAAGTTTCAGTCAATTTGTCATGAACTACAACATGAATGAGATTGACAAATCACTACCGTAGTCTGCTAGGCATGTTGAGAACTGCTGAGCAGAACATCAACAAAGGTAAAGGGAAGGCCATAATGATGGTCCAAAAGAATAAGGGCAAGAAACAGCAGAAAAAGCCCAAGGACAACTGGAAGGGCAAGGGCAAGGGCAAGGACAAGTCCAAGCCTAGCACTTCTAGCTTGAAACCAGTGGGTGGAGTGGCTAAGGAAGGTACATGCTTCCATTGCGGTCAGACCGGACATTGGAAGAGGAACTGTGCCAAGTTCCCGGAGGAGCTCAAAAGAAGAAGGAAGTGAGACTTCCACTTCGTGTATTTTTGTTATTGAAGTCAATTTATCTACTTCGCATCATGGGTATTAGATACTTGGATGTGGATCTCACATTTGTGTAAATGTGCGAGATCTAAAGAGCAAGAGACCATTGACGAAGGGCGAAGTCGACCTACGAGTTGGAAATGGAGCAAAAGTTGCTTGTATTAGTCAGTAGGGACTTATTTATTATCTCTCGCCACCGGGCTTGTAATAGAGTTAGAGAACTCGCTATTTTGTGCCTCGCTATTAGTAGGAATATCATTTCTGTTTCTTGTTTGGACAAGAAAGGTTTTTCTTTTATAATAAAGGACAAGTGTTGTTCTATTTATATGAATGATATTTTTATGGTAGTGCACAATTGAGTAATGGACTTTATGTACTTGATCTCGAAACGCCCATTTATAACATAAATACAAAGAGGTTTAAATCAAACGATCCGAACCCAACTTTTCTCTCGGCATTGTCGTTTGGGCCACATAAATGAGAAACGCATCTCCAAACTCCATAAAGATGGATTCTTGGACTCATTTGATTTCGAATCATATGAGATATGTGAATCTTGTTTATTAGGGAAGATGACAAAGGCCCCATTCACTGGACAAGGTGAAAGGGCTAGTGATCTTTTAGGCCTTATACATAGTGATGTATGTGGGCCACTAAACACAGTTACTAGAGGTGGTTTTCAATACTTCATTACATTTACTGATGATTTCAGTAGATATGGATTTGTATATCTTATGAAGCACAAATCAAAATCCTTTGAAAAGTTCAAAGAGTTCAAGAATGAAGTACAAAACCAACTTGGCAAAAGAATTAAAATCCTTCGATCAAATCGAGGAGGTGAATACTTAAGCCAATAGTTTGATGATCATCTGAAAGAGTGTGGGATAATATCTCAACTCACTCCTCCTGGAACACCACAATGGAATGGTATTTCTGAAAGGAGGAACCGGACTTTGTTGGACATGGTCCGATCCATGATGAGTCATGCAGACCTTCCAGGCTCCTTCTGGGGACATGCTCTGTTAACAGCAGCTTTCACACTTAACCGTGTTCCATCTAAGACGGTTCAACAGACACCATATGAGATATGGATTGGGAGACGGCCCAGTATGTCTTTCATGAAGATTTGGGGTTGCAAAGCTTATGTGAAACGTCAAGTTTCTGATAAGCTTGGCCCTAAATCAGATAAATGCTTCTTTGTGGGGTATCCAAAGGAAACCAAGGGATACTTTTTCTATAATCCTACCAAGGGCAAAGTGTTTGTCGCACGACAACTGTGTTTCTAGAAAGGAGTTTATCTCCAAAGGAACCAAAGGGGGAGAAAAGTAGAACTTGAAGAAGTTCAAGTTTCACAAAGCAAAGAATGAACCAATGGTGGAAATAGAGCAGCCTCCACAAAATGTTGTGGAACAGCAACCTGCTCTAGTAGCACAAGACCTGCGTAGGTCTAATAGGATACGTCATCAACCAGAGAGATATGAATTTCTCATGACCCAACAAGGTGACGTATTGCTCATGGATCAAGATGAGCCTGTGACTTACCAGGAAGCCATTATTGGCCCAGACCGAGAAATGGCTTGAGGCCATGAGATCTCGAAATGGATTCCATGTATGCCAACCAGGTATGGACCTTGGTTGACCCACCTGAAGGGGTAAAACCCATTGGGTGCAAGTGGGTTTTCAAGAAGAAAACTGACATGGATGGTAATGTGCATACCTTTAAGGCGCGATTGGTGGCTAAAGGTTTCAAACAAATTCATGGTGTAGACTATGATGAAAATTTTTCCCAAGTTGCGATGCTTAAATCCGTTCGGATCTTGCTTGCTGTTGCAGCATACCATGATTATGAAATCTGGCAAATGGATGTCAAAACTGCTTTCCTTAATGGAAATCTTCTCGAAGATGTGTACATGACACAACCTGAGAGTTTTGCCACTCCAGAGGATGCTAGAAAAGTATGCAAGTTGCAACGATCTATTTATGGATTAAAGCAAGCTTCCAGAAGCTGGAATCTTCGTTTTGATGATACAATCAAACAGTTTGGTTTCATCAAGAATGAAGAAGAATATTGTGTCTACAAGAAGGTTAGTGGGAGCACAGTTGTCTTTCTAGTATTGTATGTAGATGACATACTACTAATTAGAAATGACATCCCTACCCTACAGTCTGTAAAGACTTGGTTAGGGAAGTGCTTTTCTATGAAGGACTTGGGCGAAGCCACCTATGTATTAGGTATCGGGATCTATAGAGATAGATCACCGAGACCGCTTGGCCTAAGTCGAGTACATACATAGACAAAGTGTTAAGACGATTTAACATGCATGAATCCAAGAAAGGACTCTTGCCTATGTCACATGGTGGTGTAAGCTTATCTAAGGCTCAATCCCTTCCACCCAGATGAGAGGGATCGCATGAGCAAGATTCCATATGCATCCGCAATTGGATCTATCATGTATGCCATGTTATGTACTCGACCGTACATCTCGTATGCTTTGAGCATGACGAGTAGGTACCATCGATCCCTGAAAGTCACTGGATCGCTATCAAGAACATCCTTAAGTACTTAAGAAGGACTAAGGATTCATTCTTGGTATATGGAGGTGAGGAAGAGCTAGTTGTAAAAGTTACACCGATGCTAGCTTCCGGACCGATAAGGACGACTCCAGATCGCAATCGTGTTATGTTTTTTGCCTAAATGGTGGGGTGTGAGTCGGAAGAGTTCAAAGCGGAGACAGTCCACCGATTCTACCACGAGGTCGAGTATATTGTCGCTTCCAATGCAAAAAAGGAGGCCGTTTGGATCGTAAGTTCATTACTAAACTTGGCACTATTCCTAGCATTGTGGACCCAGTGGACCTCTATTGATAATAATGGAGCCATTGCACAAGCTAAGGAGCCTAGATCTCACCAGCGATCCAAACATATACTTAGGCGCTTCCATCTCATTCGAGAGATCATCGATAGAGGAGATGTAAAGATATACAGAGTACCAACAGATGATAACATTGCTGATCCACTGACGAAGCCTCTTGCACAGCAGAAGCATGAGGGTCACACTAGGTCTTTAGGCATTAGATATATGCCTGATTGGCTCTAGTGCAAGTGGGAGATTGTTGGTGTATGCCCTAGAGGCTAATACATTTTCTGTATTTGCATATATTCTATTATGCTATTTTATATATGAGGCATTTCATTTATTGTGTTCTTTTTTGATAAACATAATAAAGTCCTTAGAATAGTAAGATTGATGCCATAGGACATCAAGTGGATGACTTGATCGTGAGATCCTTTTGGTTACAACACTATTCTTAAATGTCCCTAGTCAAGTATTATTGTTAATTAGGACAACAATAATGCATTAAGACTAGTATGTGCGTAGACTGATGACCACATCTCATGGGTCATGGATATGAGATATCAAGTCTACACATGGATACATATTAGAGTAATGATGTATTGGACAGACCCGCCATGAGAACGCTACGTGGATCGTTACGTGAGTGTCATAAGCGATTCTCATAGTGATAATGGTGTATGTGGTTCTTTGACCTGAAATCACTACGATTCCTACATGAGGAGTTGTGTGTTTTAAATGCCATCAAACGTCATCTGTAACAAGATGATTATAAAGTTAGTTATTAGACATATTGCGATGCATGTGGAGGAATGTGAGTGACCTAGATGGGATTTGTCCCTCCTACATAACAGGAGTGATATCTTCGGGCCCCCTGATTGAGTGAGACTATGAAATGCATGGCCATGCTCAAATGAGTCAATATGAGATATTGATCTCATTTGTTATTACTATGTCTACTCGGGAATCAGGAAACTGAAGATTGAATTAAACAAGGGTGACACGCCCATGCCTTGTGTTCAATCTGATATCTGGACAAAGGGACTAAACTACACGGAAACATTGATCACGTATAGGTTATGTCAAATCACTGACATTCTCATTACTTGGGTAGCAGTGATGTGTTGCTAGATACCGCTCATCGTTTGTAATATTAAAATGAGATTTTAATATTACTACCAACGTCATGAGAACCTCACAGGTCACACACTTAGAACAGACTAAATTGGAGCAATAAGGATCCAAGTTGGACTCGATTCAATTGTGGGCCTACCTCATGACAGATGGGTTTTAGGGTTGCACACTTACCTTGCTACTACTCACACTCACTTAAGGCACCACTATTATAAATAGTATCATAAGGGGGCTGCTATAGATGTTACATGACAACCCTAGCCGCACCTAAGAAAGTGAGTGAGAGACAGTGAAAGGTTCTTCTCTTCTATTCGCAGCTAGCACCGCGAAACAGAGGCGTGACTCCTTTTGTAAGTCTGTTCGTGTGGATACCGCAGAAACATCGTCGCTATTACGGTGTTGGTGATTCACCTCGCTTGTGTTTATCACGCTTCAAGAGGTAATTTTTAAAAACTCGGATTATGGATTTTTCGCATGGATCCTGTGTGGGAATCCTATTATTCCGCTGCGAGATATTTTGATCCGCAATTCCCAACAACATGTCCTAAAAACTACACCTCTTTCATCCAGAATTCACATTTTGACAACTTAGCAAACTACTTCTTTTCCTTCAGGATTTCTAGAATTACCCTTAAATGTTTTTCATGTTCCTCAATTGTCTTCGAATAAATAAGAATATCATCTATGAAGACAATGACAAATTTGTCAAGCTATGGCCAAAAAATCTGTTCATATAATCCATAAAAACAACAGGTGCATTTGTCAGGCCAAAGGTCATCACGAGATACTCATAATGTTCGTACTTGGATCTAAAGGTAATTTTTGGAATATCTTCTTCTCTGACCCAAATTTGATGGTATCCATATCTCAAGTCAATCTTTGAAAACACTGAAGCTCCTCTCAACTGGTCCATTAAATCATCTTTCCTAGGCAGTGGGTATTTGGTCTTAATTGTGACCTTGTTTAATTGCCTATAGTCCACACACAATCTTATACTACCATCCTTCTTTTTCACCAAAAGTACAGGCGCCCCTCAAGGTGAAGCACTAGGTCGAATAAACTTCTTATCCAACAACTCTTCTATCTATTTCTTAAGCTCCAAGAGTTCTATTGGGAACATCCTATAGGGTGCTATGGAGATAGGTCATGTTCCTAGCACTAGGTCTATAGCAAACTCAATTTCTCTCTCAGGTGGCAGTTCACTCACTTCATCAAGAAACACCTCTGGGTACTCTATCACAATAGGTATATCCTCCAAACTTTGCTCTTTTTTGGAATTCAACGAAAACAAGAGAACATAACCCTAAGCCACTTCTACTAGGTAGTTAGTGACTTGACTGGCATTCAAGTATATAGACTCGGAAGGAGTATTCAAAGAAGGAGTGTATGATTTGAATACCAGATTCTATTTGTGCAATTTATAGCAACAAGATTTTTAGAAAGCCAGTCTATGCCCAAAATGAGGTCTATATCAACTAGGAGTAGACATATCAAGTTTATAAGGAAATCTCTATTTTCAATGGTCACATAACAATTCAAACAAATTTGAGAAGTGGTTACTGGTTTTCCAGTAGGGGTGGAGACTGAAAGGTCATAAGGAAGATTTGACATAGGTAATTCTAACTCCTTCACACAATCATAAGAAATAAAAGAGTAGGTTGCCTCATAATCATAAAGTATAGTTAAAAGCTTGTCTTTAACTATACACTTACCTTGTATGAGATCACAGGATTAAGTCACTTCATGACCACTCAGAGTGAATACTCTCCCTTTGGTCAAGGGTCTGGGAGTTGCTTCTTCTTGTCTCTAGGGACAGTTCCTGGAATAGTGCCCCTTCTTGCCATAATTGAAACACTCTATCTTATTAATCCTGTAGACTCTGTCACCATGATACCCCTCAATTTTGGACATTGTGGTCCTTTCTCTTCTACCTTAACTTGTTTCCCTTTTTCGTACTAGTTCTTGAACTTGGAGAACTTCTTCTTAGGGTCATCATCTGTCTTCTTCCTCTGTTGGAAGCCTTGAGGCTTTTGCTTCTGCTCCCTTTCCAATTTTGAAGATTCAATAATTCTATACTGACCAATGGGTAAAAACACTGGATCTTAAAAGGCCTTATCTTCTCCTTCATATCTTCTCTCAACCCCATCTCAAAGTTGACATATTTCCACTTTTCATCTGGATTATATTTGAGACATGAGGAAAAATTTACTAACTCCTCAAACATCACCAAGTACAGACTTATTGTCATATTGCCTTGCTTCAATTCCAAGAATTCCATCTCCTTCTCTTCTTAGATATTTGGAGGGAAGTATCTTTCAAGGAAGGTGGTTTTAAACACCTCTAAAGAAACTTGAGTTCCAACATCCTCAAGTAATCTTCTAGACTCACTCCACTAGTTTTTAGCCTCTCTCTTCATCACAAAGGAGGCCAAGGATGTAACATCCCAAAATTTGCTATTTCTCAGAAATGTCTAAATTGTACTATTTTGTGATTTCTATGTGCTGTAAATTTATTTTGACTGTTCTATGACTATTTTTGATCTTTGTGTGTGATTTACTCCGAGTCAGGAAAATAATAAATTTTGGGCCGGGAAAAATCTTTGACGATTTATTTAGAGCCTGGGGAGCTCACTAAACCCGAATCCGAGAGATACGTTACCCGATCTTTTAATTTTTATAATTTATCTGTGAAATAAAAATATTTCACATTTTATTATCTGTTAGACAGTATCTACTGATTTGCGAGCAGTAGCTTCTGCCCTTTGGGTAATAGACCCTATATCTTTTGTCCATTGGACAATAGACTGGAAAAAGTCTTTGTGACTCATAATTTGGTGAACCAATAGGAATTGGTTAATGTTAATGGCTTGAATTTTCTAAGCCAATAGGGTGTGGTCAACAATAATGGCTAGACTAGTTAGCCAAGAAACTAAGTAATCTAACTAAGTTAACTTAAAGCCTAAGCAGTAACTAAATGGAACAAACTTAGTTTGCTACTCCTTAGAGTTCCACGGTTTCAAGGAGGTTCTAAAGTCTTCTAGAATGCATGACCTAAGCCTTGTAACTAAATAGTTAGCCATGTAACTAAGTGAACTAACTAAGTTAGCTTAAGTGTAACTAAGAATTACAAGAATCAAATCTTAGTTACCTTTTCTCCATGTGCTCCATGGCTACCTAGTGCTTCTAGGATGTTCTTGAATAAATTAATTATCTAATGTGACCAAGGAGTGATCACTTAATGACATAAGCCATGTGAAAGCATGTGCTTAGTTTTTATCTTGTTGAATAAATTTTAATCTTCCTATCCATGCACCTACACGGCCAAGCACTTGAAAATAGGATATTTCAATACACTTATATCACCTTTGTGACATAAACTTTTCATTCTTTTCTCCTTCATCAAAGAACAAACACATAACTCCATTCTCTCTTTCATGACGCTCACGGCCAAACCCTCCAAACCATCATCCAAGCTTCCATAATTTCATCTAATCTCATTTTCCTTACCTATATACTATTCTAAGACCTTGTCATGTTATGAACCTAGCCTAGTTCTTCCATTTAATACCTTGAATCCAAGTTAAGGTTTTCTAATCTACAAGGTAAAATTCATGTTTCTTGTTTCTAAATTGATTCTTGAGTTTTTAAACCATGATTGATCCATGGTTTCTTATTTTCAAGCTTTGTTTGTGACTTTAGTTTGGTTTAAGTTTGTGAGGGTTTTCTTGGCGTGATTCACGAAATCCATAGGAGGCCAAACAAGAAGGGTTTTTGTCTTCCTTAAGGTAAGAGAGAGATTAACCTCATCAACCATGTGTTGGTGGTGAGGAAATAGAATTGTTTGTGGTGAAAAATTCATAAGGATTTATACACTTGATTGTTTAAGTTTTCATTATTTGTGATGGTGTTGATTGGTAGGCTTTATAGCTTTGAAAATATACTTGAATATGTGATTATGAAAGTATGTTGATTATTGTATATAGTAGGATGTGATATACATGAGGGGGAAGTGTATGAAGGTTCCAAAGAACCCTAGAGGCTCACGGCCTCAAAAACATCAAGGGAGCAAAATGTTTTAAATTATTTTCCTTATCATGGATTAAATGAGTTAATGATCAGAAATTGGATTAAGGGCAAGGAATAAGGTGATAGAAAATTATTAAATATGATTTATGAAGCATATAGTGTAATTCGGCCAACATGCCTATTTTGACTTAGGTAATTAAGTAACAAGAACACAATTTAATGAGTTTTTCATTTTTAGAAATAAAAAGAAAATGAACTAATTTTTAGAATTAATTTTGGTATAATTAGGTTATGAGGTAAGATAAAATTCAAAACTTAAAATTTACTGACGTATAGCTCACCCTTTGGGTTTTGAAGCGCGTTAGAAATTTTCGAGTTGTAATATCTAAATTAAATCAAAGAAATGTAATTTTGTGAGAAATAATGGAAAATGATACTTAAAGAATTTTTAATGGTAAAATATGGTAAATAAAGCTAAAATAATTATTTTATGTGAAAAATATTAGAGAAAGGTCACTTGTTTTCAAAATGGTGATTTCTAAGCTATCAGATTAAGAAAATGATTTAAAATTTCTACGTGATTAAGAAAATTTTTAAAAATCCCTACGCGATTTAGAAAATGTTTGAAAATATTTTTGCGATTATGAAAACACTGGAAAATACTTACGCGATTTGAAAAATGAAAGAAAAATGTTCAGCGATTGTAAAAATGTGATAAAATGTTTATGCGATTGGAAATAACAGCAGGTTGTTGTCTGGCTGTTGTGGTGGGCCCGGTTATGTTAAAAAGTGATACCGCCAAGAGATGGCATGTGTGTGAAATGTTATGAGAATGATGATTTTCATGTGTATTTGAATCATACATTATGCATTGAAAAGCATGTCAACTTAATTAGTTAAGGCATTATGCCTGGGAGATTGAATTTACACCTTCGTGCGGGTGAGAATTGCGTAGTTACGATCTTCAGTGATCTTGGAGACGTGGGGGTGTGGAATGTCATATGTGGCTAGATGGTAGCACCTCTGTGCCGTGGTATCCTATGCAAACACACTGACGATCTTGACGGAGTTACTACTCTTTTCGTGATTGGTTAAGAGTATCTTGTATAAGCTATGTTGCGCACATTGATATAATATATTGGCACATGATTTGAGGCTGACGATATACAGTAATGTACTCCCTATCATTCTCTCTGAAATTGTGATTAGCTCCATGGAGTAGGAATTGTCATTGTGCATATGCATAGTTAGTCAGCATATTGATATAATAGTTATGCTTATCTGATATATTATTTGTGATGCAATAGTATAACTTTATGTGTTGTTATTATATCTGTATATTTACTGTCATTTTCTGTACTGCCATACTGGTATTGATGTAGGGGACCTCACCTCTTTACTGTGTTATATCTATTTTATTGTGTATGTTTGATGAAGAACGAGGAGACAAAGAGGCAGGAAATTCTGTTTTCCATCAGTGACAATTTTCTTTGTTTGTTTGAATGGCGGCAATGCACCAAGTGCTGGGTTTTTTCCAAGTACAATTCCACGGTGGAACTGACGCTTGGAGATTTGATTTAGATAATGAATGTTTTGTTTACACCGGGGACTTAACTTTAAACTTGAGGGGAACCTGTGATGGGACTCCCATTTTGAATCAACATGCGTCTGTGCATCTTGAGTTCTCAATGCCAATACAAAAACTCTAGGGTGGTACTATTTATATCCCATGGAAGGACTCTGTAGTATCTTCAGCTAGAACCCTTGTCAGGCGATTGATGTACCCGCTTGGGTTCTTTGATGATGTAGAGGAGGAGGATCTTTTAGAGGGCCCGAATCCTTAGTTCAATTTAGTTTTTTTTAGAGGTTCTGGTTTAGTAGTTATGTTTTGATGTACATATTGTATATTTCATCTTTTGAGAGTTGGTGTATTTATGTAAATTATTTAAGAACAAGGTTTGAAATATCTATGTATATTCTGGTGAGTTTATTTCAGTTACAAGTTGTGCTTATGTTTTTTATTTATTTTATTTATTTTCAATTATTCCCCAAATGAAATTTTAAAATTAATGTTTTTACAAGATTAATTCATTTACAACTTGTGCAAATTATATTAGGATTAGTCTTAAATGTGATACCCTACGGTGGGTGTTACATTAGTTGGTATCAGAGCCCCGATGAGAGTCTTTTGGGTTTTTGTGGTTAGGTCTATTTTTCTTGTGTTATGTGATTCTCTGTGTTTGGTCACCGCAAGGAGACAAATATTGTTTGAAGTTGTAATACCCCAAAAATTATTTGTTTTATCCTAAATAATCATTTTCCAATATTTATTATTTTTGGGAATTTTTTGAGATTTTTTAGAAATGTTGAATATTTTAATATATTTCTCATTTTACGTGCACACTGAGTAAGGTCAGTGTAACACCCTAGAAACTGTCTGTTTTGTGATGAATAGATATTTTCAAATATTTTTGATTTTGATGATTTTTGTGGAATTTTCTAGAAATATCGAATATTTTAATATATTTCTCATTTTGCGTGCGCACTGAGTGGAGCCGGGAAAACGAAATATTTTTCCTGAGGCTGGTAAACTTTGAATTATGAAAAAGTCGACGGGAGATCTTACTAAACCCAAGACTGAGCACAGTTTACGAGGTTTACGTCTTTCGAGATTTTACTTGATAAATAAAATCACTGTACAGTCTGTTAAATTATAGATTTAACCGTATACTCTATTATCCATTGAACAATAAATACTGACTCCCTAAATATCAATAATTATCCGTTGGGTAATAGCTTGTAGTAAAAATTCTTATCATTTTATCTAAAAATCTACTTTATGTCTAATCAATTGGACTTTTTGCAAAATCTACACACCCATCTAACCCTAGCATTTTGGAGGGAAATTTCCCCTCATTTTCTCCTCAATCTCCACGGCAGCAACACCATTTGGAGATCCCAAAATTATGTTCTTCCACTTATCTCCCTTATTCCCATAGCATAAACATTATTATCTCTCTTCTCTTTGTCTTTTTCCCCTCTCCTTCATGTATCATCTTCTTCTTTTCATCTCACATTTTCATTCCCATTTTCACTCCACAGCAACCACATCCTCTCCGATCACATAATCCATTTGATTTTTGAGCTCACACACCTCATAGATTCCCATCTCATTTGAAGACTTCTTTGTGTTGGAATCATCTTCAAGAGCTCACCATTCTCTCCATCTTCATCCTCTTCTACCATTGAAGCTTAAAGCTTGGAGCTTTAAGGTAAAAGCTCATGGTTTTCTCTCTCTTTCCCCTCATTTTTATGACCCATGGTCATTTTGGTGACCATGGATATCTATTTCAAGATTTGGTTTTGATTTTGTAAGTTTGAATGCTCTAGGGTTTTCAGGAAGCTAAGAACGAAATTTCTAAGCAAAAAGGAGCGTCCTTTCTTTGTATTTCTCTTAGGTAAGAGGGAGATCCATTCTCTTCAACCCATTTTGGTAGTTAAGAACTTGTTATTGTGTTGGTGGGGTGAAACCCATTTTGGGAAATCCCTTTGTATGATTATTTTTGGACGAATATTAAGTGTTTGAATGGTATGTTTTTTATGTGCATTGATGGATTTTGGGATGTTTGAAGATTGGAATGGTTTTCTGGTGATTTCTGCGTCCACAGAGTGATACACGGCCTAGGTCGTGTATGAGTACACGGCCGTGTATCTCCCTGTGTGACAGAGGGCTTAAACGTAATTTCTGGTGCACTCTATAGGAGTACACGGCCCAGGCCGTGTATGACCACACAGCCGTGTACTCGGGGCCGTGTATTTTACACACGGCCATGTAACATGTTCAGCAATGGATTTGAGGCTTTTCTAGCCCCTTGGAGGTTCAAGGTCCCCTTGGGCACTTGACTCAAGGCTTTTGGACTAATGTAAGCATAATAATCTTGAATAATTGGATGACCAGAAACTAATTAGGGATTCATAAAGTGGAAATACCAAGAACGAGAGCATGCCTTATAACTTATAAGAACTTTGAATAAAGATAGAACATGAGAGTGATTGAGGTTGCTAGCGGCATAATGAAATTAAGAATTGACTTACTTGATGACTTTGAATAGGGTGTGAATGCCTAGAAACTTATTATTGACTTAGTATGGACCTTTGAATGGGATCGAATATTGATGATAAATGACATAACATGTGATCTTAGACCTAAAATGCTATGGCTGTGAATTTGTAAATGTATATATGAGTATGCATTGAATCTATGTGCATTAAGCATGATTGAGTCATGCATTGAAAAAGTCCGTTGGACAATCTGTTAAGGCCAAGTTGCCTAGGAGTTAAATCACACCTTTGTGCGGGTGCGAATAGACAAGTGTAGGCTATTTGTTGATCTTGGGGGCATCGGGGTGTGGGTACCTTGCAATGGACAGTTGGTAGCTCTTCTGTCTGTGGGGCAGACCGATGTAAACGCACTGACGATCCGGACCGAGACACTGTCTTATATCGAGGTCTGTGTAGAATGTCTTGTAAAATGCCATAATGTGCATTTTTTTATAAATTAAAAATTTAAGCACTTAAAGGCCTTGGCAGCCGCGATACAGACATATCTCCTGATCATTCTCTCAGACTGTTTTGTGTCTAGCTCCATGGAGTAGGTTTTTAGTGTCATGTGCATGTGCATAGTGAGTTGCCATACCATTTGATAGTTACTTGTTCATATGGAAATTCAATACGTTGTTTCATTATTGCTATAGCTGCCTATATATGCTAAATTATTTATTATCTGTTTTAATGCTATTTATCATTCCTGAAATGTTATGTGGGCGTCATACGGCATTTGTTCTTTATTGCCTCAATTGGTTATGAATGTTGAATGTCTTACCTCTTTTCCCTATGTTTCTACTATTTATGTATATCTATATATGTGATCCTCTGAAGACGGGGGTGAAGAAAAAAAAGAACCCAAGTTTCCCAGCTTCTGGCTTAACCTTGACTAGCACCCTTCTGATCATGACGACCCGACCTCATGGATTTTTGGGATACGTGCGTCTGGCCTTCCTTGGAGGTCAAGACTACTGGTACCTTAACCTAAATTCTGATCGTTTCATCTACGTGGGCGACGTGTCGTTATCGCTGGCTTGGGGGCGTCATGAGCCGCCGATCTTTACCTGCTGCATCAGCTTATGCTTGGAGTTTTATCTACCCATCAGGGAGATGTGGGGTGATCGTTTTTGCACCCCACAGGAGGATTCTTTTGTTTCTACTGCTCGAGCCCCGACCCGTAACTCGGTGGCTCCTATGGAGGTTTCCTCGGAAGAGGAAGACCCTGAGCAAGAACCCGAGGAGGATCCTGACATGGTTCCTTCTCCACTTAGGGGTTGATTCCTGTCGATAGCTACTGTTGGCTATCTGTCTTTTTGGGGCCTTGGTATTATTTTGGAGGTCTGTATATGATTTTTGGGGGATGGTAAAGCTTAGGCTTCTTTTTGATGAGCCTTGATGTAATTATTGACTCATAGTTTGCATCTAAACAGTATATATATATATGATGTATCTTTTGCATGGATGTATGGTTTAGTCTTTATGTTTTCCGTCAAAGTTTATGTTTTTTGCTTTCAATTAGACAATATTATATATATACGTACTTACGAATCTTTTATAGATGTTAGTACTTTTTGAATACCAAATCGATGAGCAGGTTATTGAGTACATATATATATATATATACATAAATATATATATGCATATAAAAAAAAAATATTCACCATTTTATCTACACAGCTGTAATCAAATAAGTTTAATCATGATATAATGAACTGGGTCTTAATTTATACTTATATTTTTCGCATTGTAAATGACAATGTGACGTCTCCTCCCAAAAAGAGGCGTTACATAAGTGATTTCAATTTGACCTTGATTTTGCATTGTTTAGTTTAATTTTCAAAGGAGTAAAATGGCTCGAGGAAGAGGTTCAAGCGTGGATAATGAACGAGATCACGAAAGCATGACTGCGGTGGCTAATGCGATACGAAGGATGGTAAATGTCATTGTGCAGCAGAACCAAAGAGCTGGTCAACAACATACAGAAAACGCTGAAGTCCAAAATTTGTTTGTGTTTCGTCGAAACAATCTGCCACATTTTAGAGGCGAGTTTGATCTGGAGAAGGCAAGTTCGTGGATCTAAGAGCTGGAAAAGATTTTTGAAGGAATAGGATGTACGAACAACCGTAAAGTGACGTATGCCACCTTTATGTTGATGGGAGATGGTGAAAATTAGTGGAAAGCAATTCAGAGAGTACTACAAGCTGAAGGAAGGGAAATTACGTGGGAGGTATTTTGTGAAGTATTTCTGGAAAAATATTTTCCGGATAGTGCAAGGTATGCCAAGGAGATGGAATTTCTTGGGCTACGACAAGGTGGGATGATGGTTAACGAGTATGCTGTGAAGTTTGAGAGCTTGTTGAAGTTCTCACGGTATCTTTAGATCCAGCCAGATGAGGTTTGGAAATGTCGCAAGTTCAAGGAAAGTTTAAGAGTTGAATTGAAGAGAGGGGTACTGCCAATGTGAATGAACCAGTTCTCATCATTGATGGATATATATTGCAGACTTGAAGAATTAGAGCCATCATGAGGTACAAGGAGCCGTAACTTTGGACCATCTAGGTTCAAAAGGGGAGGAAGCAATAACAATAACCGATTTCTGTAGAAACCATATTCCCGACTGTCATGAAACTAGCAACAACAACAGCAACCACGTGGAGGAGGTTCGAGTAGCAGTCATTTTGGTTAGACTGTGGCACCACCAATGAAGTGTCTGAAGTATGGAAAGGGCCATATGACAAGGGACTGCACGATCAGGGGAATAATTTGCTTTAGATGTGGAAAGCCTGGTCACATCTCGAGGGATTGTGATCAACCGAAGGTTGAGCCTTCAGTAAGTAACGTTCGTGCAGCTAAGCCACAAGTTAGTGGGTGAGTATATACAATGAGTGGAGCTGAGGCCTCCCAGTCTGAAGATCTTATCAAGGGAGAATGTGTCATATCAGGTAATCATTTAACTGTACTATATGATTCGGGTGCAACACATTCGTTTATTGCATATGACTGTGTAGATCGTTTAGGATTGTCTGTGTCTTCTTTGAACTTTCAATTGATTATTTCTACACCTACTGCCAAACCTGTTAGTACTTCTAAAATATGCCTAAATTACCCTGTTACTATCAATAATCGAGTTTTTCTATTGATTTAATTTGTTTGCCTCTTACTGATATTGATATAATCTTAGGAATGAATTTGTTATTTTCTAACCATATCCTGTTAGACTATTCTAAAAAGACCTTAGTATTTCCTAAGAATGAGGTTTCTAGATTTTTGACTGCCAAATAAATCGAATCTTTATTAAAGGATGGAGCCCAAGGATGCATGCTGCTATCTTCTTTAGGAGTCAAGAGTGAGAAGGATATGAATGCTATTTCAGTTGTAAATGAGTTTCTTGAAGTTTTTCCTGATAAGGTACCCGGATTACCACCGAAAAGAGAGAGAGTTTTCTATCGATCTTGTACTAGGAGCAGTTCCTATATCAATTGCACCGTAGCAGATGTCGCCATTGGAATTAGCAGAGTTAAAGAAGCAATTGAAGGAACTATTACAAAAATAATTTGTGAGACCTAGTGTTTCACCATGGGGAGCTCCAGTGTTATTAATTAAAAAGAAGGATGGATCTTTGCGTTTGTGTGTGGACTACCACCAATTAAACAAGGTCACAATAAAGAACAAGTATCCACTTCCAAGGATTGATGATTTGATGGACCAATTGAAAGGAGCAACTATTTTCTCTAAGATACATCTGCGATCGGGTTATCATCAAATTCATGTCAAGGTAGAGGATTTACCTAAGACAGCTTTTTAAGCATGCTATGGGCACTATGAGTATCTAGTGATACCGTTCGGAGTGAAAAATGCTCCTACGATATTCATGGATTACATGAATAGGATCTTTCGTCCATATCTAGACAAATTTATCATTGTTTTTATTGATGACATTCTGACCTATTCTCAAAGTCAGGAAGAGCATGCTGAACATCTTAACATAGTTCTCCAGATTTTAAAGGAGAAGAAATTATACGCAAAGTTATCAAAATGTGAATTTTGGTTAGAAGAAGTTCAGTTTTTGGGTCACATAATTTCCAAGGAAGGAATTACGGTGGATCCAGCAAAAGACGATTCTTTAGTAGGAAAGGCCAAGGACAGTAACTGACATCCAGAGTTTTGTTGGAATAGCCGGATATTATCGAAGATTTATTGAAGGTTTTTCCTAGATAGCCGAACCTCTTCGCTACTCATAAGGAAGAATCAAGCTTTTATTTGGATAGATGAGTGCGAAGAGAGTTTCCAAGAATTAAAGAAAAGGTTGACTACCGTACTAGTGTTGATTCTATCAGATCCGAATGAGTCTTTTGAAGTATATCGTGATGCTTCTTATCAAGGATTAGGATGTGTATTGATGCAAAATAGAAATGTGGTAGCGTATGCTTCAAGACAACTGAAGGTACATAAAAAGAATTACCCAATGCATGACTTGGAACTAGCCGCAGTTATTTTTGCATTGAAAATATGGAGACATTTTTTATATGGAGCTACATTCAACGTCTTCAGTTATCACAAAAGTTTGAAGTATTTGTTAGATCAGAAGGAGTTGAATATGAGGCAGAGAAGATGGTTAGAATTTCTAAAGGATTGCGACTTTTAGCTTCAATATCATCCTTGAAAGGCAAATATTGTGGCAGATGCTTTAAATAGGAAGATGCTCAGTGTTTCTGCTATGATTATCAAAGAGGAAAAATTGTTAGAGCAATTTAGAGATATTTGGCTATCAGTAGAATTAGCGCCAAGAAGAATTTGTTTGAATATGGTCACTATTCTGAATGATTTGATGGAAGAAATTTGGAAAAAGTAGGAAGATGATCAGTTTTTGCAAAACAAAAAGGAATTCTTGAGGCAAGGTTGTGTGGCAATGGTTGAGGAAGGATCTGATGGGGTCTTAAGGTTCAATGGTAAGATTTGTATACTGAATGATCCCGACAGGTTGAGTATACACCCTGGAATGACCAAGATGTATCAAGACCTGAAGCGATTATTTTGGTGGCCTAGAATGAAGGGAGATGTTACTGAGCATGTGTCATCTTGTCTTGTGTGTCAAAAGGCAAAGGTTGAACATCAAAGACTAACAGGTATGCTGCAACCCCTAACTAATCCAGAATGGAAATGGGATGGTATTACAATGGATTTTGTTACTGGATTGCCAAAGACTAAGAAAGGTCATGATTCTATATGGGTCGTTGTTGATCGGCTTTCGAAGTTTGCTCACTTCTTGCTAATCATTATCAGGTATTCAATGGAGAAATTAACCCAGGTGTACATTAGTGAAATCGTTAGACTTCATGGTGTACCCTCTAGTATCATTTCCGATAGAGATCCAAGGTTCACATCAAGGTTTTGGCAAAGTCTTTATGAAGCAATGGGGACTAAACTTTGTTTGAGTTCTACCTACCATCCACAAACTAACGGTCAAACGGAGAGAACTATATAGTCACTGGAGGATCTGCTAAGAGCTTATGTGTTAGAACAAAAAGGGAGTTGGGATGAATTTTTGCCTTTGGTAGAATTCACCTATAACAACAGTTTTCACTCAAGTATAGGGATGGCACCTTATGAAGCACTGTACGGACGACAATGCCAAACACCTTTGTGTTGGTATCAAGATGGAGAGAGTATAACCATAAGACCTAAGATGGTGCAACAAACGATGGAGAAAGTGAAAATGATTTAAGAGAAAATGAAGGCAACTCAGAGTAGACAGAAAAGCTATGCTGATAAGAGAAGAATACCTCTTGAATTTGAGGAAGGTGAGCATGTGTTTTTGCGAATCACACCCATGACTGGTGTCGGAAGGGTTATAAAATTCAGAAAACTCACTCCTAAATTCATTGGACCCTATCAAATTCTTCGTCGGATAGGTCTAGTTGCTTACCAAATAGCTGTACCACCTTTTCTCTCTAACCTTCATAATATTTTCCATGTGTCCCAGTTAAGAAAGTATATCCCCGATCCCTCTCATGTCATTCAGCCTGATGAGGTACAATTAAAAGAAAATTTGATGTATGAGACACTTCCTGTTAAGATTGAAGATAATAGGGTGAAGCAACTTAGATGGAAGGAAATTTCATTAGTAAAAGTGATCTAGAATAAAACAACAGGAGATGCTATGTGGGAGATGGAAGATAACATGAGGGAACAATATCCACAATTGTTCTAAGGTATGATAAATTTTAAGGACAAAATTCTTTTTAGTGGGGGAGAGTTGTAACACCCCAAAATTTGTTGCTTCTCAATAATGTCTGAATTGCACTGTTTTGTGATTTCTGTGTGCTGTAAATTTATTTTGACTATTTTGTGACCATTTTTGATCTTTGTGCGTGATTTACTTCGAGTTAGGAAAATAATAATTTTCGGACCGGGAAAAATCTTTGACGATTTATTCGGAGCCGAGGAGCTTACTAAACCCGAATCCGAGAGATACGTTACCCGATCTTTTAATTTTTAGAATTTATCTATGAAATAAAAATATTTCACATTTTATTATCTGTTGGACAGTATCTACTAATTTGGGAGCAGTAGCTTTTGCCCCATTGGTTAATAGATCCTGTATCTTTTGTGTGTCGGACAATAGACTGGGAAAAGTCTTTGTGACTCATAATTTGGTGAACAAATAGGAATTTGTTAATGTTAATGGCTTGAATTTTCTATGCCAACAGGGTGTGGTCAACAATAATGGCTAGACTAGTTAGCCAAGAAACTAAGTAATCTAACTAAGTTAACTAAAGCCTAAGTAGTAACTAAATGGAACAAACTTAGTTTGTTACTCCTTAGAGTTCCACGGTTTCAAGGAGGTTCTAGAGTCTTCTAGAATGCATGACCTAAGCCTTGTAACTAAATAGTTAGCCATGTATCTAAGTGAACTAACTAAGTTAGCTTAAGTGTAACTAGGAATTACAAGAATTAAACCTTAGTTACCTTTTATCCATGTGCTCCACGGCTACCTAATGCTTCTAGGATGTTCTTGAATAAATTTATTATCTAATGTGACCAAAGATTGATCACTTAATGGCATAAACCATATAAAACCATGTGCTTAGTTTTTATCTTATTGAATAAGTTTTAATCTTGCTATTTATGCACCTATATGGCCAAGCACTTGAAAATAGGATATTTCATTACACTTATATCACCTTTGTGACATAAACCTTTCATCCTTTTCTCTTTCATCAAAGAAAAAACACAAAACTCCATTCTCTCTTTCATGAAGCTCACGGCCAAACCCTCCAAACCATCATCCAAGCTTCCATAATTTCATCCAATCTCATTTTCCTAACCTATATACTATTCTAAAACCTTTTCATGTTATGAACCTAGCCTAGTTCTTCCATTTACTACCTTGAATCCAAGTTAAGGTTTTCTACTCTACAAGGTAAAATTCTTGTTTATTGTTTCTAAATTGATTCTTGAGTTTTTAAACCATGATTGATCCATGGTTTCTTATTTTCAAGCTTTATTTGTGACTTTAGTTTAGTTTAAGTTTGTTAGGATTTTCTTGGGGTGATTCACGAAATCCATAGGAGGCCAAACAAGATGGGTTTTTGTCTTCCTTTAGGTAAGAGGGAGATTAACCTCATCAACCATGTGTTGGTGGTGAGGAAATGGAATTGTTTGTGGTGCAAAATTCATAAAGATTTATTCACTTCATTGTTTAAGTTTTCATTATTTGTGATGGTGTTGATTGGTATGCTTTATAGCTTTGAAAATATGCTTGAATATGTGATTATGAAAATATGTTGATTATTATATATAGTAGGATGTGATATACATGATGAGGAAGTGTACGAAGGCTCCAAAGAACCCTAGAGGCTCACGGCCTCAACACTATCAAGGGAGCAAAATGTTTTAAATTATTTTTCAAATCATGGATTAAATGAGTTTATGATCAAAAATTATATTAACGGTTTTTGCAAGGAATAAGGTGATAGAAAATTATTAAATATGATCTATGAAGCATATAGTGTAATTTGGCCAACATGCCTATTTTTTATATTCTAGATCCACAATTCATTATCCTACGTGTAAACTTAGGTAATTAAGTAACAAGAACTCAATTTAATGAGTTTTTTATTTTTAGAAATGAAAAGGAAATGAACTAATTTTTAGAATTAATTTTGGTATAATTAGGTTATGAGGTAAGATAAAATTCAAAACTTGAAATTTACTGACGTATAGCTCACCCTTTGGGTTTTGAAGCGCGTTAGAAAATTTAGAGCTGTAATATCCAAATTAAATCAAAGAAATGTAATTTTGTGAGGAATAATGGAAAATGCTACCTAAAGAATTTTTAATGGTAAAATATGGTAAATAAAGCCAACATAATTATTTTATGTGAAAAATATTAGAGAAATGTCACTTGTTTTCAAAATGGTGATTTCTAAGCTATCAGATTAAGAAAATGATTGAAAATTTCTACGTGATTGAGAAAATGTTTAAAAATCCCTACTCGATTTAGAAAATATTTGAAAATATTTCTGTGATTATGAAAACACTGGCAAAAACTTACGCGATTTGAAAAACTTAAGAAAAATATTCTGCGATTGTAAAAATGTGATAAAATATTTACGCGATTGTAAATAATAGTAGGTTGCTGTCGGGCTATTGTGGTGGGCCCGGTTATGTTAAAAAGTGATACCGCCAAGAGATTGCGTGTGTGTGAAATACTGTAAGAATGATGATTTTCATATGTATTTGAATCATACATCATGCATTGAAAAACGTGTCAACTTAATTAGTTAAGGCATTATGCTTAGGAGATTGAATTTACACCTTCGTGCGGGTGAGAATTGCGTACTTACGATCTTCAATGATCTTAGAGACGTCGAGGTGTGGAATGTCATATGTGGCCAGATGGTAGCACCTCTACGCCGTGGTATCTTATGCAAACACATCGACGATCTTGACGGAGTTACTACTCTTTTCATGATTGGTTGAGAGTGTCTTGCATGAGTCATGTTGCGTACATTGATGTAATATATTGGCACATGATTTGAGGCTAACGATATACAGACATGTACTCCCTATCTTTCTCTCCGAAATTGTGATTAGCTCCATGGAGTAGGAATTTTTCGTTGTGCATATGCATAGTTGGTCAACATATTGATATGATAGTTATGCTTTTCTGATATATTATCTGTGATGCAATAGTATAACTTTATGTGTTGTTATTATATCTGTATATTTACTATCATTTTTTGTACTGCTATACTGGTATTGATGTAGGGGACCTCACCTCTTTACTGTGCTATATCTGTTTTATTGTGTATGTTTGATGAAGACCGAGGAGACAAAGAGGCAGGAAATTCTATTTTCCATCAGTGACAATTTTCTTTGTTTGTTTGAATGGCGGCAAGGTGCCAAGTGTTGGGTTTTGTCCAAGTACAGTTCCACGATGGAACTAACGCTTGGAGATTTGATTTAGATAATGAACGTTTTGTTTACACTGGGGACTTAACTTTAAACCTGAGTGGAATCCGTGATGGGACTCCCGTTTTGACTCAACATGCGTCTGTGCATCTTGAGTTCTCAATGCCAATACGAGAACTCTAGGGTGGTACTATATATATCCCACGGGAGGAATCTTTAGTGTCTTCAGCTAGAACCCCTGTCAGGCGACCGATGTACCCGCCTGGGTTCTTTGATGATGTAGAGGAGGAGGATCCTTCAGAGGACCCGAATCCTTAGTTCAATTTAGTTTTTTTTAGAGGTTCTGGTTTAGTAGTTATGTTTTTATGTAAAAATCGTATATTTTATCTTTTGAGAGTTGGTGTATTTACGTAAATTATTTAAGAACAAGGTTTGAAATATCTATATATATTTTGGTGTGTTTATTTCAGTTACAAGTTGTGCTTATGGTTTTTATTTATTTTATTTATTTTTAATTATTTTGCAAATGAAATTTTAAAATTAATATTTTTACAAGATTAATTCTTTTACAACTTGTGCAAATTATATTAGTATTAGTCTTAAATGTGATACCCTACGGTGGGTGTTACAAAGGACACTCACTGTTCATCATTGCATACCAGCACAACAAATTTCTTCTTCAATTCCTTTATCCAATCTTGAGCTTTAGCTGGATCATACTCTCCATGGAAAGACAGTGGATTGCACTTTCTAAACTCAGCAAGGTAATGAAAGTTCTGGTCCCTCATCACTACTGATTCATTTTCTTGATGAGGATATTGGTTATTTCCCATTCTTTCCAACTATTCTCTTATAGTCACCATCATGGAAGCTGCCATCTCTCTAAACATTTCCATCATATCTTCCCTATCACCATTGGTAGATGTTTTACCTCCCCCCGTGTGCCTTGATGATGCCATAGTATCCTGCATACACAGAACATTACATATTGAGTTGATCAGGCTCAATATCATGTAACCGTGTAATAGAAACTATAAACATACAAATACAAGGCTGTCATGCAAGTCCATCAGTACTCTTAGAATCATGATAGGAAAATGCACAAAATTCATGCTACAAGCATAGCTATTCCATACTCGGGTTCTTATAGGATGAACTGCTTTGATACCAAAATATAACATCCTAATACTTAAGCTAATGACATATCCAAAATTATGCAATAATAATCATATTAGAGAATGTCACTTAGATCAATATCAATTTTTTCTGAGAGGATACATGTGCAATATACAAAATATGAGCTGAAGCAGAAGTTCGTAACATATATCAGTATAATTGTATCAAAATACAAATAATGTGTCAACGTATATCAAAATAAGTTTAATACATCATATGCCACTACAACACAAAAGAATGGTGTTTCACCATATACAAAATATCATAACAAAAGAAATAAGGCTTTTATTAGCTCAAGTCCATCTCCATCTCTATAAGCTGCAGGGGGTCATCTAAGAATCATTGTGGAAATCAAAGAAATTAGGTGAGAATCTCATAATTCTTAGTAGTAGCTGAAAAACGTGTCATCATAATCATTCCAGCTATTTCGGGGAAAAATCATTTCAAATCATTAATATATAATCAGCAAGAAGGTAGCTAAAGCCAAAGCAAGTCCTTCCTCTTCCCAAAATAGACAGTTCATTTTAATCATTATGAAAATCAATTAATCATCAAATGATAAATCACTCTATCCAATTCTCAAATCACTAAATTTGAAATCGTAACATGAAGTCTCATCATTCAAGATCCATCATATCTCAAATCATCAAGATACATGTGTCATTTTAATAATCAATGATATGGAGGGAATTTCCTGCCCTCACAATACCAATCACTTCGTAGTAGCCTACTTTTGGGCCGGTGCACTTCAACCCAATCATAGCTCTCGCTACACTAGACCACTCCGAGTAACCCGAGTCAATCCACAACAAATGAGGGAATTGTTTGTGCTCATTATAAGTTATGAGTAGAGAATGAATTATTCGTCCTCAACGACTTTGATAGGGAGGGTATCTTCCATCCTCACACTATCTCTAATCTAGGAATGCCTCAAGTATAAAGAGGGAATTATCCATCGTCAACTACACATTATCCATGGAGAGCTCAGGTAAAGAGGGAGGGAGTTATCTGCCCTTAGCCTCAATACTCTAGTGGTAAGGAAATATCTATCCTCAACCACCATTTCCAAGCCTTCTCCTAGGACCAAGGATATCCTACAAAATGGGTTACTCATAAAATTAATCATTTACATTCAGTCATTATTCTTATGTTACAATATCAAGCATAATTATCAAATCAATTATGCATCACAATCATCACCACACATTCTCATATCATGATACAAGTCTCATATTTCATCATATACGCAATATAACAACTCATCAGGTGATCATTCATAAGATCATGTGTTCTTGGGGTCCCATACTCTTGCATCCAGCTTGGATTCGTGCTTCAAAGTAAGATAATAGGTTAGCACTAGGTACTAACTGATTATCATGGGCTCATCATGTCAGATTTTATGTCTCATAACCGATTACCACCTTTTTGGATAATCGGTTATGGACTTCTCACAAGCCATTTCTATAAGCCAATAACTGTTTACCCATCTCTGGGTAATCGGTTATGAGCTTATTCAAGCCCTCTATCAAAAGAAATAACCGGTTAGGCCTTGGCTCTAACCAAATATTGCATAACATAACTCTTTGTTATGTTGCAATAATCGGTTAGGCCAAGCCTTAACCAGTTATTCTCGTGTAGGAAGGATCTATCATGAACCAATAACTGGTTATGGCTTAACCATAATTAGTTATTGGGGGCAATTTCAAACATGAAACAAAGCTTCAAGGGTGGGAACCCCAAAACCAACCCATTAACATATCAAAATCAATCAAAAAGTCATCAAACATGGAGCCACAATATCACAAAATAATATAGCAAGCATGAGTAGTCTTCAATCCACAAGTTTCCATCTTTTTAGAACTCAAAATCATCATCATTTCAAGTTCAAGAGCAAACCAAGTTTCAAAATCATTTCTTGTAAAAATCATGGTTCCATATCCATCATTAAACAAATTTTCTTCCAAATCCATGAGAAATCACGTTTAGTATGAAAAGTTTGAGAAAACACCCCCTACCTAGCTTGTAGTTGCCTTGGTCTTTCCTTTCTTGGTTTTCTTTCCTTTTCCTTCTTGCTTCTTCCTTCCCCTTTGATGTTTCTTGCTCTTGTTTTCTTTCTTTTCCTCTGTTGACAGCTATGAAGATAAGAGAATAGAGAATGAGTGAGGGTCAGAAAGTCAGAGGTTGAAAGTGTGAGATAACGGGTAACATGAGGTAGGAAGATTGGCAATGTGCAAGTGAGGAGAAATGATGGAAAACTATGAAAATTGTTACCAAGTGGCTTCCAGTACTCAAGAGGGGGGGTGAATTGAGTTTAAAACTTTTTCGCAAAGCCTCTTTTTTAATTAATATGAATATCAAAAGCTTAATAAATAAATACACAGAGGGGATGAGAAGAAGAAAAGAAACAATAAAGAATAGCGAAAAATAAATGTGCAATAAAATAAATTGCACAAAAATAAAGAGATTAGGGAAAAGAGAAGCAGGCACAGTATTTATCCTGGTTCGACCACTAACCCACTTGTGGTCTACGTCCAGTCCTCGAAAGCCGAGATTTTTCACTAAGTATACAAGCTTCAATAGGTGCTTACTACCGTTACAAAATAGAGCACTTTTCACACACAGGGACACTCTACCCTTGTGCTAAAGTCTCAGCCTGCAGGGATACCTCACTCTTATACAAACCTTGAGGGATACCTCACCCTCGATATAGAATATCAGAAAATAAAGATGAAGAGAAACTCTCACTCAGAGTAAGTAATACAAATTGAAGTGCTAATAGAGCTCTCACAGAAATATCTCAAAATTTTTAAACAAGAAGAGCGTAGAAAATAGTTTTCACAAAAATAGAGTAATTAGAAAATAGTTCGGAATTATGGGCTATGGAAAACGTGACCCAGGCTTGCTATTTATAGGGAGAACTAGGTTAATTAGCCGTTGGGTATAATTAATAACAATTAACACGAATTTAAAAACTTATTTGTTTCCATATGCGTAAACAAAAGTTTCGTGTTTATTCGAATAGAGCAAAGGCTTATTCGAATAACACTGTTTCTGAAAAACTCATTTGAGATGGGTTATTCGAATAACCAACCTATTATTCGAATAACTCTGTTAAAACCAGAGTTTGTGAAAACGAACGGTTATTCGAATAAAGACTCATCTATTCGAATAACGTGTTTAAAAGAAATTCAGATAAAAAGAATCTATTCGAATAACGTATTAGTTATTCAAATAACTCATTTGAAGCACAGTTCTGAAAAACCTTGGTTATTCGAATAAGAGAAGGTTTATTCGAATAGCCACTTACAAAGCAGTTGTCTGGAAAGCCTTGGTTATTCGAATAACACCTTTTAGAGATCAAACCACGTGAGGATGTTTATTCGAATAGGCAAGGCCTTATTCGAATAACTCAGTTTCAAAAAAGGTTTCTAAAAGATGTTTTCAAGGATACTGAGTTTAAAAACAATTTTTCTCTTTTCTTTCAAAAACAAAGAGATATCAATGTGAGCTCCGTACAATAGATCCTAAGTCCTAATCCTAATCAAATATAAACTCGGACTTGGTGTATATATCATCTTCATTTATTCTTCTCGTTTGTTATCATCAAAACAAGTCTCCAAAGGTAAGCATCCAAACACATTCTCCCCCTTTTTGATGATGACAAACTATCAATAAGACTATCAATGAGAAAAGCGTTAGAGCATATAGTTGAAATTCACAAAAGGTATAAAAGCTTACTCCCCCTCTTTAATTATAAGAGGTAATGTATATCAGATATGTGCGTAGCTCTCCCTTTCAATTTGAATCCAATCCTATTTTAAATTTACCTGTCTTTTCTCAATTAAAGTCAAATGATCAAATATTTCTCCCCCTTTTGTCATGAGCAAAAAGGTGGGGTAAGTCTCATCAGATATCAAAGTGCATAACAGGAGACATACTCATATCAAAATATCAACAAGAAACATTATTTATTCATTAATATAAAGAGTCAAATACACAAGCCAGAAAAATATAACAACATAAGGCCAAAAACAAACAGCCTAAGAACAGAAGATCCTAAAAGTAAGCATCCGGAGGTGGTGGTGAAGAAGCTGGTGCAGGAGCAAGTGAAGCAGATCGAAGTGCCGCAACTTCACGTTCAATGCCTTCTATTATGTCAAATAGAATAGAGAAAGTATGTTCCATGTACGCTCTGTTGTCTTGCAATGTGGCCAAGATCTGTTCCAGAGTGACAGGAGCAGGAGCAGCAGCAGTACGTCAGCAGGAACAGCAGGAGCATCAGCAGGGTCGAGCTCGTCCTCAGCAACCTCATCTGGGTACACCCAGCCTTCATCGGTTTGGATCATCTTTATCTTCCGTAAGGTGTGGGCTCCAAAGACATTGTGGTGCGTCAGAGCAATGGCTCGCTCAGTCTCCAAGACCTGAGGATACTTGCTCAGCAAGGTTGTGACAAGAATACCATAAGGCAAGTCAGATTTCTCCTTGCCCTTGGCCCACATCATGTGCCTCATGATGAACACAGGCCAGTTGACCTGATGGCCATTCTTCAGGAACCACAGCATGAAGACATCTTCCTCGCTGAGGTAGGCGTAGTTTCCACCGCGAGGAGCCAGGATGTGAGCATAGGCGTAATGCAGAAGCCTATCTTGGCTCTTCAGCATTCCACCCTTGAGACCCTTATCAGGCAGGGCAGTACCGGGTTTCAGCAGGTCCTCAACTGCTTAAAGTTTGTTGAAGTCTTCAAGGAAGGACGTGTCATCCTCTTCAACAAGGGCGCCGGAGAACTGCAGCCCGAACAAAGTTTTCTAATCTACAAGGTAAAATTCATGTTTCTTGTTTCTAAATTGATTCTTGAGTTTTTAAACCATGATTGATCCATGGTTTCTTATTTTCAAGCTTTGTTTGTGACTTTAGTTTAGTTTAAGTTTGTGAGGGTTTTCTTGGCGGGATTCACGAAATCCATAGGAGGCCAAACAAGAAGGGTTTTTGTCTTCCTTAAGGTAAGAGAGAGATTAACCTCATCAACCATGTGTTGGTGGTGAGGAAATGGAATTGTTTGTGGTGAAAAATCCATAAGGATTTATTCACTTGATTGTTTAAGTTTTCATTATTTGTGATGGTGTTGATTGGTATGCTTTATAGCTTTGAAAATATGCTTGAATATGTGATTATGAAAGTATGTTGATTATTGTATATAGTAGGATGTGATATACATGACGAGGAAGTGTATGAAGGTTCCAAAGAACCCTAGAGGCTCACGGCCTCAACACCATCAAAGGAGCAAAATGTTTTAAATTATTTTCCTTATCATGGATTAAATGAGTTAATGATCAGAAATTGGATTAAGGGCAAGGAATAAGGTGATAGAAAATTATTAAATATGATTTATGAAGCATATAGTGTAATTCGGCCAACATGCCTATTTTGACTTAGGTAATTAAGTAACAAGAACACAATTTAATGAGTTTTTCATTTTTAGAAATAAAAAGAAAATGAACAAATTTTTAGAATTAATTTTGGTATAAATAGGTTATGAGGTAAGATAAAATTCAAAACTTAAAATTTACTGACGTATAGCTCACCCTTTGGGTTTTGAAGCGCGTTAGAAAATTTCGAGTTGTAATATGTAAATTAAATCAAAGAAATGTAATTTTGTGAGAAATAATGGAAAATGATACTTGAAAAGCCAAAATAAAGCCAAAATAATTATTTTATGTGAAAAATATTAGAGAAAGGTCGCTTGTTTTCAAAATGGTGATTTCTAAGCTATCAGATTAAGAAAATGATTTAAAATTTCTACGTGATTAAGAAAATGTTTAAAAATCCCTACGCGATTTAGAAAACATTTGAAAATATTTTTGCAATTATGAAAACACTGGAAAATACTTACGCGATTTGAAAAATGTAAGAAAAATGTTCAGCGATTGTAAAGATGTGATAAAATGTTTATGCGATTGGAAATAACAGCAGGTTGCTGTCTGGCTGTTGTGGTGGGCCCGGTTATGTTAAAAAGTGATACCGCCAAGAGATGGCATGTGTGTGAAATGTTGTGAGAATGATGATTTTCATGTGTATTTGAATCATACATTATGCATTGAAAAGCATGTCAACTTAATTAGTTAAGGCATTATGCCTGGGAGATTGAATTTACACCTTCGTGCGGGTGAGAATTATGTAGTTACGATCTTCAGTGATCGTGGAGATGTCAGGGTGTGGAATGTCATATGTGGCCAGATGGTAGCACCTCTGTGCCGTGGTATCCTATGCAAACACACTGACGATCTTGACGGAGTCACTACTCTTTTCGTGATTGGTTGAGAGTATCTTGTATGAGCTATGTTGTGCACATTGATATAATATATTGGCACATGATTTGAGGCTAACGATATACAGTCGTGTACTCCTTATCTTTCTCTCTGAAATTGTGATTAGCTCCATGGAGTAGGAATTTGTCATTGTGCATATGCATAGTTAGTCAGCATATTGATATAATAGTTATGCTTATATGATATATTATCTGTGATGCAATAGTATAACTTTATGTGTTGTTATTATATCTGTATATTTACTGTCATTTTCTGTACTGCCATACTGGTATTGATGTAGGGGACCTCACCTCTTTACTATGTTATATCTATTTTATTGTGTATGTTTGATGAAGACCGAGGAGACAAAGAGGCAGGAAATTCTGTTTTCCATCAGTGACAGTTTTCTTTGTTTGTTTGAATGGCGACAATGCGCCAAGTGCTGGGTTTTTTCCAAGTACAGTTCCACGGTGGAACTGACGCTTGGAGATTTGATTTAGATAATGAATGTTTTGTTTACACCAGGGACTTAACTTTAAACTTAAGGGGAACCCGTGATGGGACTCCCATTTTGAATCAACATGCGTCTGTGCATCTTGAGTTCTCAATGCCAATACGAAAACTCTAGGGTGGTACTATTTATATCCCACGGGAGGACTCTGTAGTATCTTCAGCTAGAACCCTTGTCAGGCGATTGATGTACCTGCCTGGGTTCTTTGATGATGTAGAGGAGGAGGATCTTTCAGAGGGCCCGAATCCTTAGTTTAATTTAGTTTTTTTTAGAGGTTCTGGTTTAGTAGTTATGTTTTGATGTACATATTGTATATTTCATCTTTTGAGAGTTGGTGTATTTATGTAAATTATTTAAGAACAAGGTTTGAAATATCTATGTATATTCTGGTGAGTTTATTTCAGTTACAAGTTATGCTTATGTTTTTTATTTATTTTATTTATTTTCAATTATTCCCCAAATGAAATTTTAAAATTAATGTTTTTACAAGATTAATTCATTTACAACTTGTGCAAATTATATTAGGATTAGTCTTAAATGTGATACCCTACGGTGGGTGTTACATTAGTTGGTATCAGAGCCCCAATTAGAGTCTTTTGGGTTTTTGTGGTTAGGTCTATTTTTCTTGTGTTGTGTGATTCTCTGTGTTTGGTCACCGTAAGGAGACAAATATTGTTTGAAGTTGTAATACCCCAAAAATTATTTGTTTTATCCTAAATAATCATTTTCCAATATTCATTATTTTTGGGAATTTTTTGAAATTTTTCAGAAATGTTGAATATTTTAATATATTTCTCATTTTACGTGCACACTGAGCAAGGTTAGTGTAACACCCTAGAAACTGTCTGTTTTGTGATGAATAGACATTTTCAAATATTTTTGATTTTGATGATTTTTGTGGAATTTTCTAGAAATGTCAAATATTTTAATATATTTCTCATTTTGCGTGCGTACTGAGTGGAGCCGGGAAAACGAAATATTTTTCCTGAGGCTGGTAAACTTTGAATAATGGAAAAGTCAACGGGAGATCTTACTAAACACAAGACTGAGCACAGTTTATGAGGTTTACGTCTTTCGAGATTTTACTTGATAAATAAAATCACTGTACAGTCTGTTAAATTTTAGATTTAACCGTACACTCTATTATCCATTGAACAATAAATATTGACTCCCTAAATATCAATAATTATCCGTTGGGTAATAGCTTGTAGTAAAAATTCTTATCATTTTATCTAAAAATCTACTTTATGTCCAATCAATTGGACTTTTTGCAAAATCTACACACCCATCTAACCCTAGCATTTTGGAGGGAAATTTCCCCTTATTTTCTACTCACTCTCTAAGGCAGCAACACCATTTGGAGAGCCCAAAATTATGTTCTTCCACTTATCTCCCTTATTCCCATAGCATAAACATTATTATCTCTCTTCTCTTTGTCTTTTTCCCCTCTCCTTCATGTATCATCTTCTTCTTTTCATCTCACATTTCCATTCCCATTTTCACTCCACAGCAACCACATCCTCTCCACCCACATAATCCATTTGATTTTCGAGCTCACACACCTCATAGATTCCCATCTCATTTGAAGACTTCTTTGTGTTGGAATCATCTTCAAGAGCTCACCATTCTCTCCATCTTCATCCTCTTCTACCATTGAAGCTTAAAGCTTAGAGCTTCAAGGTAAAAGCTCATGGCTTTCTCTCTCTTTCCCCTCATTTTTATGACCCATGGTCATTTTGGTGACCATGGATATCTATTTCAAGATTTGGTTTTGATTTTGTAAGTTTGAATGTTCTAGGGTTTTCAGGAAGCTAAGAACAAAATTTCTAAGCAAAAAGGAGCGTCCTTTCTTTGTGTTTCTCTTAGGTAAGAGGGAGATCCATTCTCTTCAACCCATTTTGGTAGTTAAGAACTTGTTATTGTGTTGGTGGGGTGAAACCCATTTTGGGAAATCCTTTTGTATGAATATTTTTGGATGAATTTTAAGTGTTTGAATGGTATGTTTTTTATGTGTATTGATGGATTTTGGGATGTTTGAAGATTGGAATGGTTTTCTGGTGATTTCTGCGTCCACAGAGTGATACACGGCCTAGGTCATGTATGAGTACACGACCGTGTATCTCCCTGTGTGACAGAGGGCTTAAACGTAATTTCTGGTGCACTCTAGAGGAGTACACGGCCCAGGCCATGTATGACCACACAGCCGTGTACTCGAGGCCATGTATTTTACACACGGCCATGTAACATGTTCAACAATGGATTTGAGGCTTTTCTAGCCCCTTGGAGGTTCAAGGTCCCCTTGGGCACTTGACTCAAGGCTTTTGGACTAATGTAAGCATAATAATCTTGAATAATTGGATGACCAGAAACTAATTAGGGATTCATAAAGTGGAAAAACCAAGAACGAGAGCATGCCTTATAACTTACAAAAACTTTGAATAAAGATAGAACATGAGTGTGATTGAGGTTGCTAGCGGCATAATGAAATTAAGAATTGACTTACTTGATGACTTTGAATAGGGTGTGAATGGCTAGAAACTTATTATTGACTTAGTATGGACCTTTGAACGGGATCGAATATTGATGATAAATGACATAACATGTGATCTTAGACCTGAAATGCTATGACTGTGAATTTGTAAATGTATATATGAGTATGCATTGAATCTAAGTGCATTAAGCATGATTGAGTCATGCATTGAAAAAGTCCGTTGGACAATCTGTTAAGGCCAAGTTGCCTAGGAGTTAAATCACACCTTTGTGCGGGTGCGAATAGACAAGTGTAGGTCATTTGTTGATCTTGGGGGCATCGGGGTGCGAGTACCTTGCAATGGACAGTTGGTAGCTCTTCTGTTTGTGGGGCAGACTGATGTAAACGCACCGACGATCCGGACCAAGACATTGTCTTATATCGAGGTCTGTGTAGAATGTCTTGTAAAATGCCATGATGCGCATTTTTTTTATAAATTGAAAATTTAAGCACTTAAAGGCCTTGGCAGCCGCGATACAGACATATCTCCTGATCATTCTCTCAGACTGTTTTGTGTCTAGTTCCATGGAGTAGGTTTTTGGTGTCATGTGCATGTGCATAGTGAGTTGCCATACCATTTGATAGTTACTTGTTCATATGGAAATTCAATACGTTGTTTCATTATTGCTATAGCTGCCTATATATGCTAAATTATTTATTATCTGTTTTAATGCTATTTATCATTCCTGAAATGTTATATGGGCGTCATGGGCCATTTGTTCTTTATTGCCTCAATTGGTTATGAATGTTGAATGTCTTACCTCTTTTCCCTATGTTTCTACTATTTCTGTATATCTATATATGTGATCCTCTGAAGACGGGGTTGAAGAAAAAGAAGAACCTAAGTTTCCCAGCTTCTGGCCTAACCTTGACTAGCACCCTTCTGATCATGACGACCCGACCTCATGGATTTTTGGGATACGTGTGTCTGGCCTTCCTTGGAGGTCCAGACTACTGGTACCTTAACCTAAATTCTGATCGTTTCATCTACGTGGGCGACGTGTCGTTATCGCTGGCTTGGGGGCGTCATGAGCCGCCGATCTTTACCTGCTGTATCAGCTTATGCTTGGAGTTTTATCTACCCATCAGGGAGATGTGGGGTGATCATTTTTGCACCCCACAGGAGGATTCTTTTGTTTCTACTGCTCGAGCCCCGACCCGTAACTCGATGGCTCCTATGGAGGTTTCCTCGGAAGAGGAAGACCCTGAGCAAGAACCCGAGGAGGATCCTGACATGGTTCCTTTTCCACTTAGGGGTTGATTCCTGTCGATAGCTACTGTTGGCTATTTGTCTTTTTGGGGCCTTGGTATTATTTTGGAGGTCTGTATATGATTTTTAGGGGATGGTAAAGCTTAGGCTTCTTTTTGATGAGCCTTGATGTAATTATTGACTCATAGTTTGCATCTAAATAGTATATATATATATGATGTATCTTTTGCATGGATGTATGGTTTAGTCTTTATGTTTTCCATCAAAGTTTATGTTTTTCGCTTTCAATTAGACAAGATTATATATACACGTACTTACGAATCTTTTATAGATGTTAGTACTTTTTGAATACCAAATCGATGAGCAGGTTATTGAGTACATATATATATATATATATATATATATATATATATATATACATATAAAAAAAATATATTCACCATTTTATCTACACAGCTGTAATCAAATAAGTTTAATCATGATATAATGAACTGGGTCTTAATTTATACTTATATTTTTCGCATTGTAAATGACAATGTGACGTCTCCTCCCAAAAAGGGGCGTTACATAAGTGATTTCAATTTGACCTTGATTTTGCATTGTTTAGTTTAATTTTCAAAGGAGTAAAATGGCTCGAGGAAGAGGTTCAAGCGTGGATAATGAACAAGATCACGAAAGCATGACTGCGGTGGCTAATGCGATACGAAGGATGGTAAATGTCATTGTGCAGCAGAACCAAAGAGCTGGTCAACAACATACAGAAAACGCTGAAGTCCAAAATTTGTTTGAGTTTCGTCGAAACAATCTACCACATTTTAGAGGCGAGTTTGATCTGGAGAAGGCAAGTTCGTGGATCCAAGAGCTGGAAAAGATTTTTGAAGGAATAGGATGTACGAACAACCGTAAAGTGACATATGCCACCTTTATGTTGATGGGAGATGGTGAAAATTAGTGGAAAGCAATTCAGAGAGTACTACAAGCTGAAGGAAGGGAAATTACGTGGGAGGTATTTTGTGAAGTATTTCTGGAAAAATATTTTCCGGATAGTGCAAGGTATGCCAAGGAGATGGAATTTCTTAGGCTACAACAAGGTGGGATGATGGTTAACGAGTATGCTGTGAAGTTTGAGAGCTTGTTGAAGTTCTCACGGTATCTCTAGATCCAGCCGGATGAGGTTTGGAAATGCCGCAAGTTCAAGGAAGGTTTAAGAGTTGAATTGAAGAGAGGGGTACTGCCAATGTGAATGAACCAGTTCTCATCATTGATGGATATATATTGCAGACTTGAAGAATTAGAGCCATCATGAGGTACAAGGAGCCGTAACTTTAGACCATCTATGTTCAAAAGGGGAGGAAGCAATAACAATAACCAATTTCTATAGAAACCATATTCCCGACTGTCAGGAAACTAGCAACAACAACAGCAACCACGTGGAGGAGGTTCGAGTAGCAGTCATTTTGGTCAGACTGTGGCACCACCAATGAAGTGTCTGAAGTGTGGAAAGGGCCATATGACAAGGGATTGCACGATGACGGGAATAATTTGCTTTAGATGTGGAAAGCCTGGTCACATCTCGAGGGATTGTGATCAACCGAAGGTTGAGCCTTCAGTAAGTAACGTTCGTGCTGCTAAGCCACAAGTTAGTGGGTGAGTGTATACAATGAGTGGAGCTGAGGCCTCCCAGTCTAAAGATCTTATCAAGGGAGAATGTGTCATATCAGGTAATCATTTAACTGTACTATATGATTTGGGTGCAACACATTCGTTTATTGCATATGACTGTATAGATCGTTTAGGATTGTTTGTGTCTTCTTTGAACTTTCAATTGATTATTTCTACACCTACTTCCAAACCTGTTAGTACTTCTAAAATATGCCTAAATTACCCTGTTACTATCAATAATCGAGCTTTTTCTGTTGATTTAATTTGTTTGCCTCTTACTGATATTGATATAATCTTAGGAATGAATTTGTTATCTTCTAACCATATCCGGTTAGACTGTTCTAAAAAGACCTTAGTATTTCCTGAGAATGAGGTTTCTAGATTTTTGACTGCCAAATAAATCGAATCTTTATTAAAGGATAGAGCCCAAGGATGCATGCTGCTATCTTCTTTAGGAGTCAAGAGTGAGAAGGATATGAATGCTATTTTAGTTATAAATGAGTTTCTTGAAGTTTTTCCTGAAAAGGTACCCAGATTACCACCGAAAAGAGAGATAGAGTTTTTTATCGATCTTGTACTAGGAGCGGTTCCTATATCAATTGTACCGTAGCAGATGTCACCATTAGAATTAGCAGAGTTAAAGAAGCAATTGGAGGAACTATTAGAAAAATAATTTGTGAGACCTAGTGTTTCACCATGGAGAGCTCCAGTGTTGTTAGTTAAAAAGAAGGATGGATCTTTGCGTTTGTGTGTGGACTATCACCAGTTAAACAAGGTCACGATAAAGAACAAGTATCCACTTCCAAGGATTGATGATTTTATGGACCAATTGAAAGGAGCAACTATTTTCTCTAAGATACATCTGCGATCAGGTTATCATCAAATTCATGTCAAGGTAGAGGATATACCTAAGACAGCTTTTTAAGCATGCTATGGGCACTATGAGTATCTTGTGATACCGTTCGGAGTGAAGAATGCTCCTGCGATATTCATGGATTACATGAATAGGATCTTTCATCCATATCTAGACAAATTTATCGTTGTTTTTATTGATGACATTCTGATCTATTCTCAAAGTCAGGAAGAGCATGCTGAACATCTTAACATAGTTCTCCAGATTTTAAAGGAGAAGAAATTATACGCAAAGTTATCAAAATGTGAATTTTAGTTAGAAGAAGTTCAGTTTTTGGGTCACGTAATTTCCAAGGAAGGAATTATGGTGGATCCAGCAAAAGACGGTTCTTCAGTGGGAAAGGCCAAGGACAGTAACTGACATTCAGAGTTTTATTGGATTAGCCGGATATTATCGAAGATTTATTGAAGGTTTTTCTAAGATAGCCAGACCTCTTACACTACTCACAAGGAAGAATCAAGCTTTTATTTGGATAGATGAGTGCAAAGAGAGTTTCCAAGAATTAAAGAAAAGGTTGACTACCGTACCAGTGTTGATTCTATCAGATCCGAATGAGTCTTTTGAAGTATATCGTGATGCTTCTTATCAAGGATTAGGATGTGTATTGATACAGAATAGAAATGTGGTAGCGTATGCTTCAAGACAACTGAAGGTACATGAAAAGAATTACCCAACGCATGACTTGGAACTAGCCGCAGTTATTTTTGCATTGAAAATATGGAGACATTTTTTATATGGAGCTACATTCAACGTCTTCAGTGATCACAAAAGTTTGAAGTATTTGTTAGATCAGAAGGAGTTGAATATGAGGCAGAGAAGATGGTTAGAATTTCTAAAGGATTACGACTTTCAGCTTCAATATCATCCTGGAAAGGCGAATATTGTGGCAGATGCTTTAAGTAGGAAGATGCTCAGTGTTTCTGCTATGATTATCAAAGAGGAAAAATTATTAGAGCAATTTACAGATATTTGGCTATTAGTAGAATTAGCGCCAGGAAGAATTCGTTTGAATATGGTCACTATTCTGAATGATTTGATGGAAGAAATTTGAAAAAAGCAGGAAGATGATTAGTTTTTGCAAAACAAAAGGGAATTCTTGAGGCAAGGTTGTATGGCAATGATTGAGGAAGGATCTGATGGGGTCTTAAGGTTCAATGGTAAGATTTGTATACCGAATGATCCCGATCTTAGGAAGACGATTCTCAATGAAGCTCACACCAGCAGGTTGAGTATACACCCTGGAATGACCAAGATGTATCAAGACCTGAAGCGATTATTTTGGTGGCCTAGAATGAAGGGAGATGTTGCTGAGCATGTGTCATCTTGTCTTGTGTGTCAAAAGGCAAAGGTTGAACATCAAAGACTAACAGGTATGCTGCAACCCCTAACTATTCCAGAATAGAAATGGGATGGTATTGCAATGGATTTTGTTACTGGATTGCCAAAGACTAAGAAAGGTCATGATTCTATATGGGTCGTTGTTGATCGGCATTCGAAGTCTGCTCACTTCTTGCCAATCATTATTAGGTATTCAATGGAGAAATTAACCCAGGTGTACATTAGTGAAATCGTTAGACTTCATGGTGTACCCTTTAGCATCATTTCCGATAGAGATCCAAGGTTCACATCAAGGTTTTGGCAAAGTCTTTATGAAGCAATGGGGACTAAACTTTGTTTGAGTTCTACCTACCATCCGCAAACTAATGGTCAAACGGAGAGAACTATACAGTCACTGGAGGATCTGCTAAGAGCTTATATGTTAGAACAAAAAGGGAGTTGGAATGAATTTTTGCCTTTGGTAGAATTCACCTATAACAACAGTTTTCACTCAAGTATAGGGATGACACCTTATGAAGCACTGTACGGACGATGATGCCAAACACCTTTGTGTTGGTATCAAGATGGAGAGAGTATGACCATAGGACCTAAGATGGTGCAACAAACGATGGAGAAAGTGAAAATGATTTAAGAGAAAATGAAGGCAACTCAGAGTAGACAGAAAAGCTATGCTGATAAGAGAAGAATACCTCTTGAATTTGAGGAAGGTGAGCATGTGTTTTTGCAAATCACACCCACGACTGGTGTCGGAAGGGTTATAAAATTCAGAAAACTCACTCCTAAATTCATTGGACCCTATCATATTCTTCGTCGGATAGGTCTAGTTGCTTACCAAATAGCTGTACCACCTTTTCTCTCCAACCTTCATAACGTTTTCCATGTGTCCCAGTTAAGAAAGTATATCCCCGATCCCTCTCTTGTCATTCAGCCTGATGAGGTACAATTAAAAGAAAATTTGATGTATGAGACACTTCCTATTAAGATTGAAGACAATAGGGTGAAGCAACTTAGAGGGAAGGAAATTTCATTAGTAAAAGTGATCTAGAATAAAACAACAGGAGATGCTACGTGGGAGATGGAAGATAACATGAGGGAACAATATCTACAATTGTTCTAAGGTATGATAAATTTTAAGGACAAAATTCTTTTTAGTGGGGGAGAGTTGTAACACCCCAAAATTTGTTGCTTCTCAATAATGTCTGAATTGCACTGTTTTGTGATTTCTGTGTGCTGTAAATTTATTTTGACTATTTTGTGACCATTTTTGATCTTTGTGCGTGATTTACTTCGAGTTAGGAAAATAATAATTTTCGGACCGGGAAAAATCTTTGACGATTTATTCGGAGCCGAGGAGCTTACTAAACCCGAATCCGAGAGATACGTTACCCGATCTTTTAATTTTTAGAATTTATCTATGAAATAAAAATATTTCACATTTTATTATCTGTTGGACAGTATCTACTAATTTGGGAGCAGTAGCTTTTGCCCCATTGGGTAATAGATCCTGTATCTTTTGTGCGTTGGACAATAGACTGGGAAAAGTCTTTGTGACTCATAATTTGGTGAACAAATAGGAATTTGTTAATGTTAATGGCTTGAATTTTCTATGCCAACAGGGTGTGGTCAACAATAATGGCTAGACTAGTTAGCCAAGAAACTAAGTAATCTAACTAAGTTAACTAAAGCCTAAGTAGTAACTAAATGGAACAAACTTAGTTTGTTACTCCTTAGAGTTCCACGGTTTCAAGGAGGTTCTAGAGTCTTCTAGAATGCATGACCTAAGCCTTGTAACTAAATAGTTAGCCATGTATCTAAGTGAACTAACTAAGTTAGCTTAAGTGTAACTAGGAATTACAAGAATTAAACCTTAGTTACCTTTTATCCATGTGCTCCACGGCTACCTAATGCTTCTAGGATGTTCTTGAATAAATTAATTATCTAATGTGACCAAGGAGTGATCACTTAATGGCATAAGCCATGTAAAACCATGTGCTTAGTTTTTATCTTATTGAATAAGTTTTAATCTTGCTATCCATGCACCTATATGGCCAAGCACTTGAAAATAGGATATTTCATTACACTTATATCACCTTTGTGACATAAACCTTTCATCCTTTTCTCTTTCATCAAAGAAAAAACACAAAACTCCATTCTCTCTTTCATGAAGCTCACGGCCAAACCCTCCAAACCATCATCCAAGTTTCCATAATTTCATCCAATCTCATTTTCCTAACCTATATACTATTCTAAAACCTTTTCATGTTATGAACCTAGCCTAGTTCTTCCATTTACTACCTTGAATCCAAGTTAAGGTTTTCTACTCTACAAGGTAAAATTATTGTTTATTGTTTCTAAATTGATTCTTGAGTTTTTAAACCATGATTGATCCATGGTTTCTTATTTTCAAACTTTATTTGTGACTTTAGTTTGGTTTAAGTTTGTTAGGATTTTCTTGGGGTGATTCACGAAATCCATAGGAGGCCAAACAAGAAGGGTTTTTGTCTTCCTTTAGGTAAGAGGGAGATTAACCTCATCAACCATGTGTTGGTGGTGAGGAAATGGAATTGTTTGTGGTGAAAAATCCATAAGGATTTATTCACTTGATTGTTTAAGTTTTCATTATTTGTGATGGTGTTGATTGGTATGCTTTATAGCTTTGAAAATATGCTTGAATATGTGATTATGAAAGTATGTTGATTATTATATATAGTAGGATGTGATATACATGATGAGGAAGTGTATGAAGGTTCCTAAGAACCCTAGAGGCTCACGGCCTCAACACTATCAAGGGAGCAAAATGTTTTAAATTATTTTTCTAATCATGGATTAAATGAGTTAATGATCAAAAATTGTATTAAGGGTTTTTGCAAGGAATAAGGTGATAGAAAATTATTAAATATGATCTATGAAGCATATAGTGTAATTTGGCCAACATGCCTATTTTGATATTCTAGATCCACAATTCGTTTTCCTACGTGTAAACTTAGGTAATTAAGTAACAAGAACTCAATTTAATGAGTTTTTTATTTTTAGAAATAAAAAGGAAATGAACTAATTTTTAGAATTAATTTTGGTATAATTAGGTTATGAGGTAAGATAAAATTCAAAACTTAAAATTTACTGACGTATAGCTCACCCTTTGGGTTTTGAAGCGCGTTAGAAAATTTCGAGCTGTAATATCCAAATTAAATCAAAGAAATGTAATTTTGTGAGAAATAATGGAAAATTCTACCTAAAGAATTTTTAATGGTAAAATATGGTAAATAAAGCCAACATAATTATTTTATGTGAAAAATATTAGAGAAATGTTACTTGTTTTCAAAATGGTGATTTCTAAGCTATCAGATTAAGAAAATGATTGAAAATTTCTACGTGATTGAGAAAATGTTTAAAAATCCCTACTCGATCTAGAAAATATTTGAAAATATTTCTGTGAGTATGAAAACACTGGCAAAAACTTACATGATTTGAAAAACTTAAGAAAAATGTTATGCGATTGTAAAAATGCGATAAAATGTTTACGCGATTGTAAATAACAATAGGTTGCTGTCGGGCTATTGTGGTGGGCCTGGTTATGTTAAAAAGTGATACCGCCAAGAGATTGTGTGTGTGTGAAATACTGTAAGAATGACGATTTTCATATGTATTTGAATCATACATTATGCATTGAAAAACATGTCAACTTAATTGGTTAAGGCATTATGCTTAGGAGATTGAATTTACACCTTCATGCGGGTGAGAATTGCGTACTTACGATCTTCAGTGATCTTGGAGACATCGGGGTGTGGAATGTCATATGTGGCCAGATGGTAGCACCTCTACGCCGTGGTATCTTATGCAAACACATCGACGATCTTGACGGAGTTACTACTCTTTTCATGATTGGTTGAGAGTGTCTTGCATGAGTCATGTTGCGTACATTGATGTAATATATTGGCACATGATTTGAGGCTAATGATATACAGACATGTACTCCCTATCTTTCAAAATTGTGATTAGCTCCATGGAGTAGGAATTTTTCGTTGTGCATATGCATAGTTGGTAAACATATTGATATGATAGTTATACTTTTCTGATATATTATCTGTGATGCAATAGTATAACTTTATGTGTTGTTATTATATCTGTATATTTACTATCATTTTTTGTATTGCTATACTGGTATTGATGTAGGGGACCTCACCTCTTTACTGTGCTATATCTATTTTATTGTGTATGTTTGATGAAGACCGAGGAGACAAAGAGGCAGGAAATTCTATTTTCCATCAGTGACAATTTTCTTTGTTTGTTTGAATGGCGGCAAGGTGCCAAGTGCTGGGTTTTGTCCGAGTACAGTTCCACGATGGAACTGACGCTTGGAGATTTGATTTAGATAATGAACGTTTTGTTTACACTGGGGACTTAACTTTAAACCTGAGTGGAATCCGTGATGGGACCCCCGTTTTGACTCAACATGCGTCTGTGCATCTTGAGTTCTCAATGCCAATACGAGAACTCTAGGGTGGTACTATATATATCCCACGGGAGGATTCTGTAGTGTCTTCAGGTAGAACCCCTGTCAGGCGATCGATGTACCCGCCTGGGTTCTTTGATGACGTAGAGGAGGAGGATCCTTCAGAGGACCCGAATCCTTAGTTCAATTTAGTTTTCTTAAGAGGTTCTGGTTTATTTGTTATGTTTTTATGTAAAAATTGTATATTTTATCTTTTGAGAGTTGGTGTATTTACGTAAATTATTTAAGAACAAGGTTTGAAATATCTATATATATTTTGGTGTGTTTATTTCAGTTACAAGTTGTGCTTATGGTTTTTATTTATTTTATTTATTTTTAATTATTCTGCAAATAAAATTTTAAAATTAATGTTTTTACAATATTAATTCTTTTACAACTTAGGTAAATTATATTAGGATTAGTCTTAAATATGATACCCTACGGTGGGTGTTACAAAGGACACTCACTGTTCATCATTGCATACCAGCACAACAAATTTCTTATTCAATTCCTTTATCCAATCTTGAGCTTTAGTTGGATCATTCTCTCCATGGAAAGATAGTGGATTGCACTTTCTAAACTCAGCAAGGTAATGAAAGTTCTGGTCCCTCATCACTGCTGATTCATTTTCTTGATGAGGATATTGGTTATTTCCCATTCTTTCCAACTATTCTCTTATAGTCACCATCATGGAAGCTGCTATCTCTCTAAACATTTCCATCATATCTTCCCTATCACCATTGGTAGATGTTTTACCTCCCCCTGTGTGCCTTGATGATGCCATAGTATCCTGCATACACAGAACATTACATATTGAGTTGATTAGGCTCAATATCATGTAACCATGTAATAGAAACTTTAAACATACAAATACAAGGCCGTCATGCAAGTCCATCAGTACTCTTAGAATCATGATAGGAAAATGCACAAAATTCATGCTACAAGCATAGCTATTCCATACTCGGGTTCTTATAGGATGAACTGCTTTGATACCAAAATATAACATCCCAATACTTAAGCTAATGACATATCCAGAATTATGCATTAATAATCATATTAGAGAATGTCACTTAGATCAATATCAATTTTTTCTGAGAGGATACATGTGTAATATACAAAATATGAGTTGAAGCAGAAGTTCGTAACATATATCAGTATAATTGTATCAAAATACAAATAATGTGTCAACGTATATCAAAATAAGTTTAATACATCATATGCCACTACAACACAAAAGAATGGTGTTTCACCATATACAAAATATCATAACAAAAGAAATAAGGCTTCTATTAGCTCAAGTCCATCTCCATCTCTATAAGTTGCAGGGGGTCATCTAAGAATCGTTGTGGAAATCAAAGAAATTAGGTGAGAATCTCATAATTCTTAGTAGTAGCTGAAAAACGTGTCATCATAATCATTCCAGCTATTTCGGGGAAAAATAATTTCAAATCATTAATATATAATCAGCAAGAAGGTAGCTAAAGTCAAAGTAAGTCCTTTCTCTTCCCAAAATAGACAGTTCATTTTAATCATTATGAAAACCAATTAATCATCAAATGATAAATCACTTTATCTAATTCTCAAATCACTAAATTTGAAATCGTAACATGAAGTCTCATCATTCAAGATCCATCATATCTCAAATCATCAAGACACATGTGTCATTTTAATAATCAATGATATGGAGGGAATTTTCTGCCCTCACAATACCAATCACTTCATAGTAGCCTACTTTTGGGCTGGTGCACTTCAACCCATTCATAGCTCTCGCTACACTAGACCACTCCGAGTAACCCGAGTCAATCCACAACAAATGAGGGAATTGTTTGTGCTCATTATAAGTTATGAGTAGAGAATGAATTATTCGTCCTCAACGACTTTGATAGGGAGGGTATCTTCCATCCTCACACTATCTCTAATCTAGGAATGCCTTAAGTATAAAGAGGGAATTATCCATCCTCAACTACACATTATCCATGGAGAGCTCAGGTAAAGAGGGAGGGAGTTATCCGCCCTTAGCTTCAATACTCTGGTGGTAAGGAAATATCCATCCTCAACCACCATTTCCAAGCCTTCTCCTAGGACCAAGGATATCCTACAAAATGGGTTACTCATAAAATTAATCATTTACATTCAGTCATTATTCTTATGTTACAATATCAGGCATAATTATCAAATCAATTATGCATCACAATCATCACCACACATTCTCATATCATGATATAAGTCTCATATTTCATTATATACGCAATATAACAACTCATCAGGTGATCATTCATATCATAGTTCAATCATATCATAGCCATTCATTGATAAGATCAAGTGTTCTTGAGGTCCCATACTCTTGCATCCAGCTTGGATTCGTGCTTCAAAGTAAGATAATAGGTTAGCACAAGGTACTAACTAATTATCATGGGCTCATCATGTCAGATTTTATGTCTCATAACCGATTACCACCTTTGGATAATCGGTTATGGACTTCTCACAAGCCATTTCTATAAGCCAATAACTGGTTACCCATCTCTGGGTAATCGGTTATGAGCTTATTCAAGCCCTCTATCAAAAGAAATAAATGGTTAGGCCTTGGCTCTAACCAAATATTGCATAACATAACTCTCTGTTATGTTGCAATAATCGGTTAGGCCAAGCCTTAACCAGTTATTCTCGTGTAGGAAGGATCTATCATGAACCAATAACTGGTTATAGCTTAACCATAATTAGTTATTGGGGGCAATTTCAGACGTGAAACAGAGCTTCAAGGGTGGGAACCCCAAAACCAACCCATTAACATATCAAAATCAATCAAAAAGTCATCAAACATGGAGCCACAATATCACAAAATAATATAGCAAGCATGAGTAGTCTTCAATCCACAAGTTTCCATCTTTTTAGAACTCAAAATCATCATCATTTCAAGTTCAAGAGCAAACCAAGTTTCAAAATCATTTCTTGTAAAAATCATGGTTCCATATCCATTATTAAACAAATTTTCTTCCAAATCCATGAGAAATCACGTTTAGTATGAAAAGTTTGAGAAAACACCCCCTACCTAGCTTGTAGTTGCCTTGGTCTTTCCTTTCTTGGTTTTCTTTCCTTTTCCTTCTTGCTTCTTCCTTCCCCTTTGATGTTTCTTGCTCTTGTTTTCTTTCTTTTCCTCTGTTGACAGCTATGAAGATAAGAGAATAGAGAATGAGTGAGGGTCAGAAAGTCAGAGGTTGAAAGTGTGAGATAACGGGTAACATGAGGTAGGAAGATTGGCTATGTGCAAGTGAGGAGAAATGATGGAAAACTATGAAAATATCTTGGTTTAGGTGAGAGTGAGTAGAAAGCTACAGTGGGGAAATGTGTTGTGGTTTCAAATTTTAAAAGTCCAACTGTATACTTTGTATCTGCTAAGGACACTTTAATTTCTCAGAATTGAATTTTCTCACTTTCATAGAAATCATAGAAAATTCTAGGATTCACCTCTATTTTCCATATTACCATTTCACCATTTTACTTATACTGCAATATCAGTCTCTTAAGCTTCAGTGTTATAGATTAATGCTTAATTTAATCTAAGTTACTTCCAAAATTACTAGATATCTTATACAACATTTTATTAAGCTTCTATAACTTGATCAAATCTATTAGGATGTGGTTGTTTTTGGTTAATATGGTATAGCACATCTTTGCATGATTGTATGTTAGACATTTGTATACCTATCAGAGCACTTGTATAGCTAACATTGGTACTGATGTTGATATTAACTAATGTAGATGTGATGTACATTATACTGATGCCCTTAGTGATATTGGTATTTTGTTGATGTATGTATGTGTGGCCTGAGGCCTAACAGATGTGACTATATATAGGTATTGATGCTTGCATCTTAACCTTTTATATGCATATATGATGACTAGTTTATTTATTATCTTGGTAGTTAGGTAGAATTGTGATCTTATAATCCACTTTACAAAAGATAATCCCTAACAATTCTCCAAAGAGGACTCATAAGAATTTTAAATGGAACTAATAAACTTTCAATTTGAAAGGCAACCTTCCTTGCTTGTTCCTAGATCAGCAAAACAATCCCTCACAAGGCTAACTAGTAATTATAGGCACAACTTTTATGTATGGATAAGCAATTATTATTATAAAAAAAGAGGGTTCACGTCTAGTTTAGTTTAAAGGTAATATATAACATGCCTGGGTTGATTACTTCAATATAAGTCCCAAGAATAGTGAGGTAATTATACTTAGGGCATTACATAGTAGGTGATATTAGAGCAGTTCATTCTGATTGAGCCTAGGGTATGGACTAACCATGCTTATGGCATGACTAGGAGTTCCCATTATATGTTATGCAATATATTTTCTTATCTTGATGATGAGTTGCCTAGCTAGATTAGATATGCATAATTGCTTGGGTGTGTATGTTAGAAGTTTCTTCCACACTATTTTCATGATATTAAGACTGATCAACTCAATATATATTGTTCTGTGTGTGTAGAATCCTACGGCATCCACCTGGAGTACTACTAACAAAAACACTACCAATGGGGACATGGAAGAAATTATGGGGAATTTTATGGAGATGGCAGCTACTATAAGGGAGTAGACTACCATTACAAATGGGATGCTAGAAAGGATGGAAGCTAATCCGCCTAGACCGCTATAATAAGAAGCCAATGTAGGACCAACAAGTAATCAAAATTTCCATGACCATTTCAAGTTTCATAAGGCTAACCCTTAATCTTTTAGGGGAGAGTATAACCTAGTAAAGGATGAGGGATAAATTAAGGAGATAGAGAAAAATATTGCAGTTATGGCGTGCACTGATGCACAAATAGTTTCCTTTGTCTCTTATATGTTGGTAGGTGAGGCAGATTGTTAGTGGACTGGAGCTAGGAGATTGTTAGAGGTGTAATATTCCTTCTAGATTGAATTTCAATATATTAAACTCAATTAGTCAGTATTTTATTTGTATTTTATATCAAGGGGACATAAGTGAAAATTAATCTTATGAGTAAGGAGGGACGTACGTCGAATAAAACATTTTTGTGTACAAATTGAATTATTTTTATATAGTGAGTCTGAAGGACTAAAAAAAGATTTCCTAGAACATTGGAAATTGTGAGAAATATTTATAAGATATATTAAATGGAAATTTAGAAAAATTGAGAAACTAAACCCTAAAACCCTAAATAACTATGCTAATTGGTTTGGTTAGTTCTTGTAACTAGATTGTTGACTTAGTTAAGTTAGTTTAGTTAGAGTAACTAAGTAATCTTGATTTAGTTAGGAAAAACTATTTAAATAATCAATGAACAATAGAAACTAACCACTTAGTTTGACATGAGTTAGCTTCTAATTGGTTAGTTTAGCCACTAACTGAAATATAATTAGATGGCTAGAAAATATAAAAGGAAAAAGAATAGAAAAGAAACAAGATGAACAGTCCTAAAGGTGCTAGAGAATTCGGCAAAGCAAGGAGAAAGGAGGAAGAGGAGAAAAAAAAAGGAGAAAATAGGAATCTTCAAGCTAGTAAAGAAAAAAGAAGATTTCAAGTAGATCAAGCTTCAAGTTCTTCTTTTGCTCAAGTTTTCCTAAGACCAAGAGGTAGGGGAATCATACTTCTTTTATTTTCCTTGAGTTGTTCTCCTTGTAGAAGTGTTTTACTATAGCTAAGAAACTTGATTTTAATCCATAGAAGTTTTGTTGAGGCTTGTTTTGATGGATTCAAACCCTAGGTTAGTAAGACCATGTTTTGTGTTCATAATGGTTTGATGAATTTCAATGAAAGTTTAGTGAGGATAGAGGTTGTTGATGAATTAAAAATCATAGAAATGGTTTTAAAATTTGAGAAGTCAAGATGAATTTGAATTGATTCAAGAAACAGGGTTCTTGATTTTATTAAATTGGGGATTTTGTCTAACATAGCATTTAAAATGAAATTGATGGTGGAGTTAGAAGTTAGAGGCCTAAATTAAGACTAGAAATTGAATAGTATTTAAGTGAATAGGTCACTTAGTATTTTCAAATAGAAATTGAAAATATGTCATTCTAGATTATATCATTTGAATAAGCTATATAAGTCTTTTTGAATAGGATTGAAAACATGTCACTCTGGAGTATGTCATTCGAATAAGTTCTCTAAGCCTTTTCAAACAGAATCAAAGACATGTCATTTTGGAGTGTTATCTTTTTTAATAGAATCAAAGATGTCATTTTGGAGTGTTATCTTTTCGAATAAAATCGAAGACATGCCATTTTGGAGTGTTATCTTTTTCAATTGAATTGAAGACATGTCATTTTGGAGTGTTATATTTTTTAATAGAATTGAAGACGTCATTTTGGAGTATGTTATCTTTTGAATAGGATCAAAAACATGTCATTATGGAGTATGTTTTCGAATAAGCTTTCTAAGTCTTTTCAAATGGAATCGAAAACATGTTGTTCTGGATTATGTTAATGTTATAAGTTACAATCAAAGAGAATGATCAAGGAAAATAATTTACGATAAAATGATTTATTTTGAAATGGTTTATGAAAAATGAATATGACCTATGATGGAAATGATATGATTTATGATCAAATGATATGATCTATGATGGAAATGATAAGATTTATGATCAAGTGATATGATCTATGATGAAGATGAAATGGTGTAAGACATTATAAAGGAAGTCTTACATGGGTCACTTTATTGGGTTCCATAACTCCCCTCAAGGGCATATGGAATGACCACCTTTATTGGGTTCCTTGATTGGAATGACCACCATGCTAGAGGACGCCCTACAAAGTTCCAAATCTCGATCATGCTATGTTATGTTGTTGGCCATGTAAACAAAAGATAAAGAAATGTTAAAATGTTTTATAAAATGGTATTATTTAGTATGTATTTTATTGATAAGGAAGTAATGTTATGTAGTACTTTGTTTGAAATTTATTTTCTACAGGGAATGCAATTGAACATATCATAGTTCAAATGATATTGATTTTATAACTGCATGATTTGCTCTGTTGGGAATGTAAATTCTAACCCATATCTGATATGTTCAAAAAATCAAGATAGTTCACATTATCCTACTAATTAATCTCAATGCTTACTTTGTGTTTTACAGTCCTATTGAAGAAATTCGTCTAGTGATAGATGACATCTGCATCTGCTTCTTTATCATTCATGATTCTGACTAATCATGGTTACATGATGTAGTTATATATAGTTGTATATAGCTAACTTAGCTGCATAGTAGGTGTGCACTACTTGCTGATGTACTGACCAGATTCGTTTATTAAGACATTTTAGATTTTTTTTTGTAGTTTTGTACCCATTTGGGTTTGTAAATATTTCTAGATCGATGTATTGACAAACCTTATGTAAATGTTAAATATAAATGCAGCTAATGTGTTTCTAAAACTTTCTGTTTGTATTTTATTAGAATTATGTTCCATTGATACATTTGTTTAATAGTAAAAAAAAATTCAACCTAATTGATTAAAGAATTAAATTAATTATGTTATGTAATAAACAACTGCATGTATTTTCTTCAATAAGAAACAATAAATGAAGTACATAATATGTAACATCTTGAAAATCATGTTTGGCTTGTATAAGGTTACATAGGTAGTCTAGTACTTGTTTGACATATCAGTGAAGTTTCGTGATAAATAGAGTTAGTTTAGGCACTTTGTTAGCCATGGCAACCATCACCCAAGAGGGGGGTGAATTGGGTGATTATAAATTTTAATGCAACTTTGAGAAATTAAGCATTTTGAATCATTCAATTAATAAATGCATTGGAATATGCACAACAAAGGTATAGCTATTATAGATTACTCAACTACCACTTGAAGTATATAGTAAATCAAACAAATAAGCTAAATATCAAGTTCAAGTCAAGTATATATAATTAAAGCGCTAATGTAAAGAAGATAAAGTTGAGGGAAGCAAACACAAGGTTTATCCTGGTTCAGCCACTAATCCACTTGTGACCTACGTCCAGTCCTCAAGCAACCGCTAGAGATTTTTCACTATATCTTCAAGTTTCAATAGGTGCTTGACAACCTTTACAATTGAGAGCACTCAACACACCTTGGGATACCTCACCCTTGTGCTTGAGCCTCAAATAGGGATACCTCACCCTTTACAACTTTTGAGGGATGCCTCACCCTCAAGGGATACCTCACCCTTTACCAACTTTGAGAGATGCCTCACTCTCTAAGGGATACCTCACCCTTTACTCAAAAAGGATACCTCACCCTCTCAAAACAAAGATTAAGATGAAGAGAAAGAATATAAACTCTCACAAGAGTAGATATACAACTTGAAGAACAAAGTATAGATGATAGAAAACTCTCTCAAGAGTGGATAATACAAATTGAAGCTCTATGGGTATCAAGGATTCACACTTTAAAGCTCAAAATATGATTTTGATGTTTCAAGGATCAATTCTAGTGTTCTTGAGGTGTATAAGCTTTATACAAAACTTATATATAGAGCCCAAGTGATAAAATAGCTGTTGGTAGTGTTTTATAATGATTTTCTATGAAAACTAGCCGTTTATAGCCGTTAGAAACGTTCCTGGGCACTTGGTAATCGATTACAAGCTTCATGTAATCGATTACAAGCTTTTTGGGCACTTTGTAATCGATTACATACTTTGTGTAATCGATTACAGGGCTTCTGTCAATGTTGTAATCGATTACATGACTTGTGTAATCGATTACACCATTTCTGGTTTTGAAAATTGACTTTAAAAGGTCATAACTTCTTCATTTCTTATCCGATTAAAGTGAATGACCACTCATTAAAAAGATCTTTGAGTCTATTTTCATAAGTTTTAGAACAAAAATCAAAGTATTTTGAAAGATATGATCAAAATAGTAACCAAAGGTCAGATTTTCAAAACTCAAACTTTAATTGGTCATAACTTTTTCGTTTCCTATCTGTTTAAAGCAAATGACCACTCATTGGAAAGATATTTGAGTCTATTTTCATATGAAATAATTTTCAAAACAAAACTCAAAGTAGTTTAAAAGTTATGATCAAAAGAGTAATTAAATATCAGTTTTATAAAACACAAATTTGACTAATTTTCACAGATTTGAAATACTACCAAGGCTAGCTTTCCAAAAACATTTTGTTGGGCATTTAAACATTTTAGAAACACTTATAAAGATGTTTAAAACTTATTTGAGCTTAGTGTGATTCTTATTTACCTTTACATAAGATCTAAGTCCTATAGGCTATTCTTGAAGATGTTGGACTTGATCTTTTGCTACCATCAATTCTTGATGTAATCCAAGCTTCCAAAGAAAATCTTCTCTTCAAAACTTACAAATGCTTAGAACATTTTTTCATTCTCATCCTTCTTGAGTTGAGCATAGTTGTGATCTTTTTACTTTCTTGTTGCAATGCTCGCTCTTAGTATTTGGACTATCCTACAAAGTATTGCTCACTTAAATAAACATAGTTAGTCCAAAATCATAATTCAATATCTTCATATGCATGATTCATAAATATATAACTCTAGTTAGTCTAACATGCATATAAGACTTTCATAGACACATCCAAATAATATATTTATTAATTACTACTAGATATGCTCTATGTAGGATGCAACAAAAAATATTTTACACATTTTCATTTAAGTAGAATCAAATCCAATATTAATTCATTAAAACTCATATAAAGCATTGTTGGATATATTATATGAAGAATGTTACATATATCTCATTGCATGATTATTAAGTAAAATATAACTAGATAAAATACATAATCATGCATGATACAATATATCTCATTAAGCACATTTATGTAACATGATCAACATTCTTTTGTCATGCATTTGTCATTTATTAAGCACAACTATAAAGCATAAGCATCATTCTTTTTGTCTTGTATTTGTCATCATCAAAACTTAACATATTACACCATTGGGGCAAACCTATTTCCACACACTTTGCTATATCTCAGAGTGCGAAAAGTGACCTAAAATAACTTAGAAAAAAGCATAAACTGCTATTTGAAGGGAAACAGGCGTGGATAATTTGTTTCTAGGTCACAAATGAGTTAAGTATGATGTAATTAAAGTTTCAGGACAATCAGAGTTAATTTGATATTTTTATACATACTGGTTATGCGTTTAATGCTAGATTGGCCCCTAACAGATATGAAAAAATAGAGAAACGGTGAAACATGATTTTTAATGAATCTTAGGATTTATTTCAAATCTGTTGGAAGTTAGAAAACTTAATTTGGTGATATCTAAGTGTTCTCAGCAGATCAGGAATTTTGGTATAAGTAAGTAGCAAAGTCTAACTTTGCTACTCACGACAGAAACCAAAAACAGAAAGAAGGAAAGGAGAAAATAGAACAGGAACAGAGGAAAGAAAGAGAAAGAAGAAAAATGGGGAAGAAGGAAAGGAAAAATGGGGAAACCAAAAGCAAGGCTTCAAGAATCAAGTTGTCCACAAGAGGTAGGTTTTTGTCTTTCAATTCCATCTTTCTCCCTAAACCATTTCATGGTTAAAGTTAGGTTTTCATGAGGAGAAAAATAGGTTTTTATAGAGAACAATATGTTTTCTTGCATGAATCGCAATTTCAATGGTTAGAATTGGTTTGTTTAGCTATTTGGAATCAAGATTAGTGAGTTTTGTCCATAAACAAAGCTAGAAAGAGGATTGAATGGAGTATAGATTATTAAGAAGTGTGTATGTGATTTTCATCATTAACACAAGATTAAGTGAACCAATAGGTTGTAAAAGAGTTACAACATTTTTAGAGGTTGTTAGTGGTGTTAGAATTCACCCAGAAACAGTTTTTGGTGGTTTGGATCACTACCAAGTTCCAATGGAATAGTGGTAGCAATCTGCAGAATTTTGTAGATTTGCTGCTATATGAGGAGCACTCAAGCGCTCAATGTAGAGCGCTCAGGTGCTCAAGCACCAGAATTTTGCGTGATGTAGAGCATTGAGCGCTTAATCGCTCAGTGCATAGCGCTTAGGCACTCATTGTGTAGCAGAACAAAGTTATGCTCTGCCCTGTAAGCGCTCAAGCACTTGGTAACGAGTGTTTAAGCACGTAGAGCGCTCAAGCGCTCAGGAAGAAGGTGCTCAAGCGACTAGGAACTAGAAAACATGTTTTTTTATTTATTTTATGTTTTGAGATATCTACTTATTGGGACTCCCTTTTTATGCCTAGTAGAGTGTCTTAAGACACTAGTAAGGGTAATTCCTAGAAAGAAAGATGATTAAGCATACAAGGGAAAGTGAGTTAAGCTTGTGCATCCATTAGATATGGATTGCCATAGACCAAGAGTTAGTTCCTTAAGCAACTTAGTGTTGCACAGATATCACAAGAAAGGTGATTGAAAAGCTAAGGAGCTAAATGGAAAGAGTTGAGTGTCATAGACCCTAGTTGGCAAAGGTGAATGCCATAGTGCATGAAAGCTCTCATGGAGAGGAAAGGAGGTAGAGCTAGTAATGTAAAGGTAAAAAGTGTACTAAGTCTAGTTGATATTAGTTAAGTGCTGTAGTGCATGAAATGCTCTCACAGAGTTAAAATAGAGTTATTAATGTAAAAATGGACTTAATATAGAGTTATGTGGTGGTTATGTTAGAGTTAGACATAACATTGCATTTTCACGCACGTGCATCACTTTTTGCATATACTTGCTATTCCTATAGATGAGGAAGTGGAGGCATCCACTCAGTTTTCGGTGAGTAGTTCCACCCAGTTATGGTAGACTATATGGTAGGCTATGGGGTAGGTTATAGGAGGATATGTGTTATGGTAACAGACTTCGTTCCTATGGGGTAGGCTATAAGAGGTTACACGTTATCATAGCAGATTCCCTTCCTACCTAGGGGAATAGTCAAGTATCACGATATTGCACTTGCACTATCATACACTTTTCTTTGCGCATAATCATACATCATCTCATCTTTGCTTTATTTCATACTTGTTTTGGTTAGAAATTGTGTGCTGATTGTGTTTGTGTTGCATTTATCTTCGGTGACAATTATATGGGAAATTGTCTTGCTTGATGGTTTCTAATAATTGTATGGGCAGTTATTTGATATCATTGTTAGTTTAAGATCGAATTAAGTTTATAGATTACATTTGAATATTGCATAGAGATGAGGTAAATTTTCTTATGTAATAGTATAGTTTATTCATTGTGAATGATTAGATTGTTGATTTTGGTATGCTTATACTGAGAAATATGATTTCTCACCCTGTTTGTTGCCATGTAAATCTAGGTGGAAGTTCATCAAAAGGCAAGAAGAAAAAGTTTGAAGACTAGGATAGTTTTTATGCTTAGTTATAAAGTTTGTATTTATTTATGTTGCTTTAAGTTTGTATAGTAAAGTTTATGTATACAATGTGCCCTTTTGAGGCAAGGATGTATGTATAACTTTTAGTTTTTTACAAGGCTCTCCATTATTATTTACTTAAATGATATGGATTAGTATGTTCATTAAGTTAGAAGTAGCATTGCTAATACTATTTATTCAAGTGTATGCATGATATACTAGGTTATCGGTATTAGGGTGTTACATAATATTCTATTAGTGTTATTAAAATTTAATAAAATTACTGGTAGAATGTTAGGGGAGGTGTTTAGAAATGCTTTCCATGATAATATTTTCCTAAGAATTTGTAAAATGCTAAAGAGATGGAGTTTTTGAAATTGGAACTGGGAAGTACGTCAGTAGGATAGTTTGTAACGAAGTTTGAGGAATTGTTTAAGTTCTCCACTTATTTTAGGCATAACCCAGAGGAAAATTAGAAGTGTGTGAAATTTGAAGCAGGATTAAGGAAGGATATTCCGAGAGCAGTGGGACTGATGGAGATTAGAGATTTTCCCACTCTGGTCAACAAGTGTAGGATTGTAGAAGGATGTGGTCTAAGAACTAGCAAGTTCATACAGGAAATTGGGGGCCAAAGTGTGCTAAAAGTGGGAAACAGCATGGCATTAGACCGTGTTGGCTTAACCAGAACGTGTGCTACACTTGTGGTAAAGCTGAGCACTAAGCTAGGGAATGCATACAGGGACAGGGAGTGAAGCCCAACCTTAGAAAGCAGACTAAAAGAATAATGTTCACTCTGAACGAAGAAAAGGCAACTCAATCTCCTAAGATACATGGTAATTGTGTAATTAAAGATACTCATTTATTTGTATTGTATGACTCTAAAGCATACCACTCCTTTATTTCTTATAATTGTGTGAAATTGTTAAGTCTATCTGTGTTTGAACTTCCTTATGATTTGTCTATTCCATATCCACTGAGAAACCCGTGATCACTTCACATGTTTGTCTAAATTATTCTTTAAAAATAAAGGGTAAATCCTTTGTTGTGAATCTCATTTGTTTATCTCTTACCTATATTGATGTCATTCTTGGTATGGATTGGTTATTTTCTAACCATGTTGCTTTAAATTATTCAGATAAAACTTTAATATTTATGTTTGATTCTTCTTTTATGTCCAAGCCATCAGAGTCTCTGTACTTGAATGCCACCCAGTTCAACAAATGTTTGTTGGAGGGTGCTTAGGGATATGTTATCTTATTCTCCTCAAAAGTGAAAGTAGAGCAAACTCTAGAAAGTATACCTATGGTGAGGGAATACGCAGAGGTATTTGCAGAAAAAATAAATAGTTTGCCACCTGAGAGGGAAATAGAGTTTGACATAGACTTAGTCCTAAGAAGTGGACCCATATCAATAGCATCATATAGGATGTCACCCCTAGAGTTGGCAAAGCTTAAGAAGCATGTAGAAGAGTTGCTAGACAAGCAATTCATTAGGCCTAGTGTGTCACCCTGGGGAGTACTTGTGCTCTTGGTCAAGAAGAAGGATGGTAGTATGAGATTATGTGTTGATTATAGGCAATTGAACAAAATGACTATTAAGAACAAATACTATTTGCCTAGGATAGATAATTTGATGGACCAGTTGAGAGGAGCCTATAACACCCCTCGATCTAGTAAACACGGCATAATCGTCATTATACCACAGTCACTAAAATTTTGGCATGCTACAACTCAAATAACAATTTTCTAAACGTTAATCATTATGCATATAAAGAAAATATGAGCCATGAATGAAATATGTTTATTACATAGCTCCCAAAAATACAATCACTGAGTGAAAAATATTAAATATATATATATAATGAACACAAGGTACTATTAACATATAAACGTAGCACTTACATACCCAAACAACAAAAGACATGTACCAAAGCACTAAAGGGTAAGTAGTAACCCCGGGATAGGTACTACCAGTGGACAGAGCCACTACCCCTATATACAATGAAACGTTCAGTGTCTCGGTCGACCCTCCAGGCATCAATGCCCCCATGAAGCTGTACCCGTACGTAATCAAGGAAATCTCATCTCAATGCCATCACAGGAATTAGAAAGTCAACTTAACCAAAATCAGCCAATTCAACCGTGTCCTCTTCATAGCCTTTCTCGAACACAAAATAAAATGGGACAATACAACAAAGAGGTGAGATATCCTACATAATTACCAACATGGCAGCGAAGGAAATAATACGAAGGACGAGGTCATTCCATACACACAAATATTGCAGGTATATTCAAGTTATCAATCTCACATATATATATCATCCGAAAAGTATATCCCACAATAATATAAATATTAATAGCACTATAACAACAGACATCCACCATAGATATATAAATAATAAATTATGTCACCACAATATATATGTTGACCATGCCATGACAATTGTGTGAACTGACCATGCATATGCACAATGCGTATGCTGACCATCCTCATGTACAATGTACTCATTTCCTACTCCATGGGGCTAGACTCAAAGTTTTCAGAGATGAACGTCCAAGAAGATTTGTCCCCCCTCAATAGACAGTCTACGCCGGGCCACGAAAAGCAATAGCGGAATGTCAGGCTGCCAGTGCATTGCAATAGTGTTCACAACCAGGGGTATACAATGTGATAGCATAATCACAAGTGAATCACTGTGCCCTGACATCGCCATAGGTCTATTCAAGGCCCTACTATCCTGTAAGTTCTCGTTCACTCCTAGGCATAAAATGCCATAATTGTATAATGCACAAATGCATATTCAATGGGATCAACCCTCCGTTGTACCATTCCCAATGGTATTAAAGTAACCGTCCATACAATTGTTTCAATACCATTTGCATAAATGATATTAAATAATCGTCCATACGACTATATAGTACCACCGATATTTGGGTTTCCTATGATAAACAGTCCTTTCTGACTAAATCGTCTACTTGATGTTTCTGGTTATAAGAGTAAACCTTATCTGACTAAATCGTCTATCTGATGTTTCTTGGTCTGATACTTTGGTTCCAAAAGCACAATGTTGATGCATGCTTATCATGTTAGACTTCTCAATCATGCCTCAATGCATGTGGATTCAATGCATACATGTATACATATATAGATTCACACTGATGACATAGCTTATCCAAAATCACATATCATATCGAGCCCAATCATTCATCCAAAACCTTTGATCTCAATCATGGACCCACATCAAGTCAATATTAAAACCTCAAAGGTGAACACATACTATTCAAAGTTGTTACAAAAGTTATACCTCAATTCCATTATGTTTTTGTGTTAAACTCTCTTAGAGTATTTACTTTAAGTTCCTCACAACCCTCCTCACACTCATGTTCTTTCTTTATCCAAACCTCACTCTAAGTTTTAAGATAAGGTTATGTTCTTTATCCTTTCCACATTATGAGTTCCTAAGTAAGTGTATATTCATTTAATTAACTAAGTTCTAACTTGTTAAAAGTCTCATAGTGAGTGCCCAATGAGGCCGTGAGCCTCTAAGGGACTAGAAAACCCAACCATTCCTCACAACCTTAATTTCATGGCCTAGTCAAGTTACACGGCCGTATCAAATTACACGGCCTAGGCCGTGTAGTCCTCTGGAAGTACCTGAAAACGTGTCTAAACTGATATGCCCGATTACACAGTTGTGTAATATTACATAGCTTGGGTCGTGTAACACTCTGTCTTGTGTGTTGAGCTATGTTTCAGGTGGGGAACACGGCCTGGGCCGTGTAAATCCACACAACCCATGAATCTACACTAGAATCCATTAAAATGAGCTTCTCTAAGCTTCCAAATTAAATGGGTACCAATCCATATACATATTTGAGCATTTAGGCACATACAAATCCTTCAAGATTCATAATATCAAGCATAGAAGATCATACAACACATTTAAATCATAACATCATTAGAAATCATAAACAAAGTGAGAAATCCACGATGGATTCCTCACCATCAACATAAAAAAAAAATGTTTCCTCACCACCAAGGTTAGGTGAAGAAGATTATATCCCTCTTACCTCAAAGAGACCACCAAGAAAGCAAGCTCCTTGATGCCTCCAAGTAATTTCTTCCACCACCACCAAGAAAGCCCTAAGATGGTCAAACCCGAGAAATCCAAAAATCAAAGCTTGAAGAGGGAGTCCTTGGTCACAATGGTGGCCAAGGACCACGAAAATGAGAAGAGAAAGGAAGGTCAAGAATATTACCTCAAAAGCTTCAAGCTTTGGGCTTCAATGGTGGAAGATGAAAAAAGAAGATTTAGGGGATGACCCCCAAAGAGAAGAGTCTTAGGATGATGAGAGGAAGCAAGAAACAAGGTTGGTTGAGCAAGAAAATGTGGTGGCCTTCAATGGTGATGTATGTGTGGCCGTGTGGGAGAAGAGAGGGAAGAGAGGAGGGGGCGTGAGAGAGAGATGAGAGAACGTGAGAGTGAGAGAGAGAAAGGTGAAATGGGTTTGAAATGGGAAATGAGAAGTGAAAATATGATGACTTTTGTCATCTTTTTCTCCTCCCAGTCATGGAGCCCAAATGAGGAGAGAGGAAAATGTGGTGTTGGATAGGAAGCTTCCTTGAAGCTTCCTTGAGAAGCTTCGCATGTTTCTCAATAAAGTGAAGGGTGATGATGACACTTAAATGCTATCATAAAAGTAACCAGATAGAAATAATATGCTAGAGCTACTATCCAGCAGACAAATGTTATAGTTAGAAGAAATGATATTTTATTGTCCCATAGATAATAAAATATATTACGATTTTATTTATCAGATAAGATCTCAAAAAATGAAAACCTCGTAAATTGTGTCTAATCTCGGGTTTAATAAGATCCCCCATTAACGTTTCTATAGTTCAAAGTTTTTCAGCCTCGAGAAAAATATTTTATTTTTTTGGCCCCGCTCAGTGGGTACGCAAATTGAGAAATATATTAAAATAATCAAATAATTCAGAAAATTCTAAAAAAATTCATAAAAATCACAAATATTATAAAATGACTATTTATCATGAAATAAGCAATTTTTGGGATGTTACAACTCTTTCCTTCAAATAGAAATTTCGTCCTCAAAATTTTCATATCTTAGAAACTAGCTCTGATGTTGTGCCTCCAACACATCATTCCAAATCGCTTATTCTAACACAATTTCTTTTTCCCCTTGAATTATTTGCATCCTTTCCTGAGTCATCTTAGCTTTATCCGTTGCTCATTGTACAAGCTCGGGTCCAATCGCAATCCTTTCACTGTCTTGGTGCCAATACAAAGGTGTCTTACATCGTCGTCCATGTAATGCGTTATAATTTAACTCCCTTTAATCAACTAGATATTTCTGACTCTAGTGATTTCTGCTGACTTTTTTTTTCCAGGAAAATTAGTATGCAAGGGCATCACTATAATGCAAGACATCCCAACTAGGTTGGCACCTTAAGCATTATCTATCATTTGCAGATTTCTGCAGACTTTAAGTGTTACTCCGTGCAGAAAATACCTCCATATTTTTAATGCACTACAATTGCTAATTCAAAGTTTGTGTAGAGTAGTCCTTCTCATGTGCTCTCGGTTGTCTTGAAGCATATGTTATTATTCCTTCTATTTCGATCAAACACACGTTCCAAACTTCCAATGCGAAGCATCACTAGGCATCCCAAAAGGTTCGTTGGGATTGGGCAGAATTATCGTCGACAAGGTAGTTGAGTGTCTCTCTAATCCTGCCATTGTGGAGAATTCTGCAGTGAGTCTCCCATATTAACCAGCTAGTCCTATAAAGCTACGAATCTCCATTACAGTCATCAGTCGTTCCCATTGAAGAAATGCTTCGACTTTCGATGGGTTCACAGTAATTCCTTCCCTTGAGATCACGTGACCCAAAAGTTGAATTGCCTCCTACTAAAATTCGTACTTGGACAACTTCTCGCATATTTTATTCTCCTTCTTCAGGATTTGAAGAATCATAATGAGAGGTTTAGTACGTTCTTCCAAACATTAAGAATAGATCAGAATGTCGCCCACAAAGACAATGACAAATCTATTTTCAACAGAGAAGAAGATCTTATTCACGTAATCGATGAATGCTATCGAAGCGTTCATTACACAGAACGACATTACGAAATACCCATAGTGCCCATAATGCGTCAGAAAAGTTATTTTGGAAAAGTCTCCTACCTTTGAGCGAACTTGATGATAGTCCTAAACACAAGCTGATGTTGGATAAAATGACGACTTCCTTCAGTTGATTCATTAAGCCATCTATCCTCGATCTTAACAGAAAATGTCTTATAGGGTATGTTCTTTTCTAATTGTACTGCATTCAGCACTATGATATGGTTTGAATTAAGGAACACATTTCCTCAATCGAAGTATACTAGAAACATTATAAATGTTAGAAGGAAGAGATGGTGAAGTTATTTGGTATACTACCAGAGCTATCCGATGAAGAACATGATATGGTTTAATAAAATTTAGGACTGAGCTTCATGGATCCAAATCCAGAAATCTCTGTCTCAAGAAGCACTAAAGTTTGATTGGAATAATTTAACAAGACATGATTGGAAAATAACCAATCCTTTTTCAAAATCACATTAAATTTACGAAGAAGGTAAACAAATCCAATCAACAGAAAAGATTCAATCTTTAACAGGTCATAGGATAATTTAAATGACTTGGCTATCAACAATAGGTTCTTAGTAGCCGAAGTAGAGATAACTTAGTCAAAAGATGATGAAGACACAAACGACCCTAATGGACTCATACAGTCATGTGTCATAAAGGAATGGGTTGCCCCCAGAATTATACAATAAAATCACAAGGTCATCTACTGTAGTACAATCTCCCTTGTTTAGGTCTTCAGTCTGGGATGCTTTTACTCCACTTGAGGAATTAACTCTCCCTTCTTCGTGAGATTTTGAAGCACATATATTTCTAATGGAAGGCTTTGCCTTATGCAAAGTACAACTTCTAGCCACATGTCTCAGCTTTTCGCACTTGAAACAAATTATTCCTTTGATCGTACATTCCCTTGTTAAGTGCCCTTTTCCGCACTTGAAGCAGATTATCCTATTGATCTTACATTCCCTCATTAAATGGTTTTTTCCATACATTTTACACTTTGGTAAAGATACCATAATCGGACTGGATTTATTACCTCTCGCACCTCCTTCATGTGTTTATTGTTGCTGTTGCTCCCTCAGTCGTCGTGAATACGGCTTTCGCTTAAACAGATTAACCTTTCTATTATTCCTCCTCTGGGACTTAGGCAGTCCAGAGTTTCCCCAAAATTGACTTTCTTCCAACAAATTCTAAACCTTGACTTCCAATTCCTGCTGCTGTGCGGCCCTCTGATCTTGGTGTGTTATTACATCACCCACTCTTTGTATTACTTCTGTTGTCATAGTCATATCATCATCGTCACTCCTAGCATTCACACGCTTATGTCTACCCCAAGCCATTGCCCCTTTTCAAGGACAAACAAATAAACATAAGGAAAATCAAAAGTAATTAATTCAAACAATGTTGTCTCCTTTCTGAAACCAAACACAAAGAGTCACACAACACAGCAAGACAAACCTAACCTCCAAACCCAAAAGACTCTAACTTGAGCTCCTTCATTCTGCCTCCTATGGCGCGATCTCCTGTAAGTCTTTAACTTCCAAGCAGCTCCTCGAACCATACTTACGCCAGATATTCTTTTCCCAAGAAAATTGGTTCTCCAAAACCTCTTAGATGCCTCAGTCCACAAACCTTGCGAGTCCTATTTAACTACCCTTTTTCTAACCTATTGGCTCAAACAATTTTAAAGGTAACACAACAAGGGTGTAAATGCAAACAAATCCTAAACAAGTTCAATCATACCAGTTGAGCTTCTTACTAAAAGAACTCCTATTCTCTTAATACGTCTAGGTGAAGTCATAGTTTCCTATCCACATAGAACATTACACATCGAGTGGGCCAATACTCAATATCATGTAACTATGTAACAGTAGCTACCAATACTAAACCTATGGCAAGCCATGCCTTCCTTTCCCAGACATCTCAATCAAGAGACAAGGAAATGAACAACATACAAAGAAACTTCTAACATGTCTAAGCATAGTCAGTCCATACCCCGGCTTAACAGGATGAACTTCTCTGATACCACCTAATGTAACACCCCTCGATCTAGTAACCATGGCACAATCGTCATTATACCACAGTCACTAAATTTTTGGCATGCTACAACTCAAATAACAATTTTCCAAACTTTAATCATTGTGCATATAAAGAAAATATGAGTCACGAATGAAATATGTTTATTACATAGCTCCCAAAAATACAATCACTGAGTGAAAAACATTAAATATATATATAATGAACACGAGGTACTATTAACATATAAACGTAGCACTTACATACCAAAATAACAAAAGACATGTACCAAAGCACTAAAGGGTAAGTAGTAACCCCGGGATAGGTACTACCAGTGGACAGAGCCACTAACCCTATATACAATGAATGTTCGGTGTCTCAGTCGACCCGCCAGGTATCAATGCGCCTATGAAGCTGTACCCACACGTAATCAAGGAAATCTCATCTCAATGCCATCGCAAGAATTAGAATGTTAACTTAACCAAAACCAGCCAATTCAACCATGTCCTCTTCACAGCCTTTATTGAACACAAAATAAAATGGGACAATACAACAAAAAGGTGAGATATCCTACATCATTACCAACATGGCAGCGAAGGAAATAATATGAATGACGAGGTCATTCCATACACACAGATATTGCAGGTATATTCAAGTTATCAATCTCACATATATATATCATCAGAAAAGCATATCCCACAATAATATAAATATTAACAGCACTATAACAATAGACATCCACTATAGATATATAAATAATAAATTATGTCACCACAATATGTATGTTGACCATGCATATGCACAATGCGTATGCTGACCATCCTCATGTACAATGTACTCATTTCTTACTCCATGGAGCTAGACTCAAAGTTTTCAGAGATGAACATCCTAGAAGATCTGTCCCCCCTCAATAGATAGTCTACACCGGGCCACGAAAAACAATAGTGGATTGTCAGGCTGCCAGTGCGTTGCAACAGTGTTCACGACCAGGGGTATACAATATGATAGCATAATCACAAGTGAATCACCGCGCCCTGATGTAATATCTCGATTTCTTGTTTTTCTTGAAATAAATATGTTTTATAATATTTATTCATTTTTGTGAATTTTTGTGAATTTTTAATTATTTTAAATATTTTAATATTATTTTTAAAATATGAGCCCGAACTTCATTTTTTCTAAATATATGAGTTTTATAATTTTTATGATTTTTGAGAATTTTTGTGAAATTTTCTGAGTCTGTGATTATTTTAATATTATATTGAACTGTATGTGTGTTTGAGACGGACCCGAAAAAAATAAAATTTTTTCCTAGACCAGAAAGTTCCGGACTGTCAAGGCGGGATCGGGGGATCTTACTAAACCCGAAACTGGGAACAGTTGACAGAGATTTCTTTATCTGAGTTTTCTATTACCCACTGTGTAATAATAGCAGTAGCTATTATTCATTGGGTAATATTTTCTGCAAAATTATCTTGATAGAGATGACTTACTATGTTCTAAAATGATGACTCATCACATTCTAGATGGTAGTAAAATATCTACAGATAAATATCTAAGGATAAATATCTAATGAAAAATATCTTACTAAAATATTTACGCAAAATATCTAGTTAAAAATATCTTTTGAAAAATATCTAAATGAAAATATCTAAACTAAATATCTTAAGGGTAATCATGAACCACCATTACTAAGCTTTATGACTAACTAATAGGAATTGGTTAAACATAGTGGCTTGGACTTTGTTATGAACCATTGGATGGAAAACTTGATGAAAAAGCCTTAGATCATCACCATTGATCTAATCAATGGTGTGAGAGCAATCTTGATAAGAAAGCTTATGATATCCACCTTAGATTTAATCAATGGTTAGGAGATGAAGTTAATTTTAATGGTTAGATTTGTTAGTTGAGAAACTAGATAATTTAACTTAGTTACCCTAATAGCTTAATTAGTAACTAAATGAGCTAACTTAGTTGCTAAATAATTAAAAGCTAGTTACTAAATAAATATCTAAATTATCTAGAAACATGACTTAAGCATGACATATACAATGACATAATAAAGTAATAAACTTGTTAGAATGTAACTAAATGGCTTAACTAAATTAGTTTAAATGCAACTAGATGAAATAACTAATTAATCTAAGTGTAACTAGAAGTTAGAATGAAATCAAACTTAATTACTACCCTCCATGAGTCACACGGCCAACAAGGCCATTCTAGCATATTCTTGAAGTTTTCTAATGACCAAAGAATGACCACTTTGTGACCAAAGCCATGTGAAACCCATGTGAAGTGCATGTGATGTTTTAATCTTATCAAACAAGTCTTAAGTCTCCTACACACTCCTTCACATGGCCATTCACTCCACAATAGCTATCCAATTTCATTTTTACTCCACTTTGTGACAAACCTTCATCATTTTCTCTCAAATACTCAAGAACACCAAGAACACTTCTTCTCCTTCTTCCTAAAGCACACGGCCTCCCTACTAAAACCCAACCTCCACTCTTCTATAATTTCATCTTTTCATACTTTCTAAACCCAAACATCATTCTAAACACTTTTTCTTTAGTGAGTTTTGTCTAAATCTCTCTCTAAGTGCATCAAAAACTAAACTTTAGTTTACTACTCCAAAGGTAATCTTCTGATTCTTTGATCCTAAGTTGGATTTTTTATTTTCTAGACCATGATTGATCCATGGTTCTTTGTTCTAAAGCTTTGTTTATGAATTTAGAATTTGTTTAAGTTTGATTATGGTTTTGTTTGGTGCCATACGAATTCAAGAGGAGAATAAAGCTTGAAGTTTTTGTCTTCCTTGAGGTAAGAGGGAGATTAACCTCATCAACCAAGTGTTGGTGGTGAGGGAATGACTTGTTTGTGGTGAAAAATCTATAAGGATTTATTCACTTGCTTGTTTAAGCTCTCTTTGTTAGTACTTTTTATGTTTATAGTTTTGAAATTATGCTTGCATATGTGTTGGTATCATTATAGCTTTGATAATATGCTTGTATGTGTGAATCATAAAGCATGCAAATTTATGTGTAATTTAGGATGTGAATAACATGATCAGCAAAATTATATGAAAGCCCCAAAGAGCCTAGAGGCACACGGCCTCATCACCAAAAAGGGGACTAAGAGTCCTAAATTATTTTCCTAATTAAGGATTAAAAGATTTTGTGACAAGAAATTTAGTTGAGTGAATTTATAAGGATTAAAGTGTTAGAAAATGATTTATATATGAATTTTGAAGCACTATACGAATTCGGCCAATATGCCAATTTTTTTCTTCTTAAGATCCAAAATGAATTTACTAAGTGTAAACTTAGGTGTTTTAATAGTAAGAACTCAATTTGGTAAGTTTTGGAATTTAAATGAAAGTAGTTAAATTTTTAGAACTGAAATTGGCCTAATTAAGTTATGTAGTAAGATAAAAGCCAATACTTGAAATTTACTGATGTATAGCTCACCCTATGGGTTTTGAAATGCGTTAGAAAATTTTAAGCTGTAATATCCCAAGTAAATTAAAGAAACACAATTTTCTAGGAAACAGTAGAAATACTGATTTTTAAAGAGGGACTATTTTGAAAATATTCTTTAAAAATGGACTATATTGCAATTATTTTTTAAAGAATGACTACTTTGGTAATATTATTTAAAGAGGGACTATTATGTAAATATTATTTTATAGAAGGATTACTATGCAAATAAAGAAAATGAAGTCAATTTTTGGTATTAAATGAGAAAAAAATCTTATTTTGGACTTAAAATATGTTAGAAATATTTTATGCAATTGAAAATACATTGAAAAATCTTTATGCGACTTAAAAATAGTAATTTTTGACTACGCGATTGAGAAAATACGATAAAATATTTATGCCATTTAGAAAACGATGGAAAATCTTTACACAATTTGAAAACGTAACAAAAGTGTTACACGATTGTGAAAATGCGATAATAGCGCTACGCGATTGAGAGGAACAACGAGTTTTGCCGTAAGGCCGAGGTACTGGACCCGAGTGGATTATTGGTATTATGTAATTGTATGGGGGGTTATATAATATCAATGATACTAATGGCATTAGACAATTGTATGGGCGGTTGATTTAATACCATTGGGAACGGTTCAACGGTGATTGACCCAGTTATGTTGAATAATGATATTGCCAAGTAACGGTGTGTGAATATGAAATAATGTGTGATTAATGACAGTGTGTGTATTTGAATTATACATCATGCATAGAAAAGTGTATTCGCTTGTTGATTAAGGCTATATGCCTAGGAGAGTGATTTACACCTAAAGTGTGGGTGCGAGTAGACAAGTGTAGGTCACTCGTTGACCTTGGGGGTGTCGGGATGCGAGTACCTCACAATGGATGGTTGGTAGCTCTTTTGTCCATGGGGCAGACCGATGCAAATGCACCGACGATCCAGACCGAGACACTGTCCTTTATCATGATCTAATATAGAATGTCTTATCCAATGCCTGATGTACATTTTGATAAATTGATAAATTATAGCACTTTTGGCTATGGCAGCCGAGTGACAGACATATCTTCTGGATCTTCTCTCTGAAATTGTGTATTAGCTCCATGGGGTAGGACTGAGTCTCTATGCATATGCATTATTGGTCAGCATCTTAAAATGGTGATTGTGTTTATTTGATATTTTATCTTATCTGTGGTATGGTAATTTATTCGTGAAATGTCAGTATGATTTACTATAAAATGATAATATGGTACATTATGTAAATTATTATATATGTATGTATGCTGTCATTTTCTATACTGCCAGACTGGTATTGATGTAGGGGATCTAACCTCTTTGCTGTATTGTTCTGTTTGTTTCTATTTTATGCTTATATCTTTGAAGACTACGATGGCAGCAAGAAGGGGTCAATTAAGTTTCTTTAGACTACAGTTTCTCGAAGGCGCTAAGGCTTGGCATGTCCATTGGAACTCCGAGTATATAGAATATTATGGTGATATTTCTTTATCCACAAGTAAGATTTGCAATGGGGTCGTCACTATATCTTTTACAGTTGCTTATGCAGAGTTTGTTTTACCTGTCAGGGAGTTGTAGAATGATTTTTACTATACTCCTAGAAGGTACTTCGATTTATCATTAGCTCGGATTTTTATCTGTCGAGACACTCCCAGCTAGGGAATTTGTCTTCGGACAAGGGCTCATATATTAGGTGTTATGTTTTTGGGTATGTAAAGATAATGAATGAATATTTGTAGTAAACTCTGTTTATATGAAAAGTATATTCATTTAGTTTTTATATTTTGAGTTACCTTAATTTGATCAATTGATGTTTTCCACGGAAAAGAAATTTTGAAACCCATATTTAATTAAGATTAAATATTTTATAACTTGGGAAATTAATTATTTATAAGAAGTTAGTATGAAATGTGATACCCTTCAGAGGGGGTGTTACATTAGTTGGTATGAAAGCCCAAATTAGAGTCTTTTGGGTTTGTGGGTAGGTTTGTCTTTTTTGTACTGTGTGAATCTCTGACACCGAACACAGAGATATTGTTTGGTTTTTGAAAAGAGACGATGTTATTTGAAATGTTTACATTTAGTTTCTTAGAGTTTTGATTTTTCTGTTTTTGAAGAAAAGGAAATGGCTTACAGTAGACGTAAGCATGTGGACGTGAGACTTAACAATGAACCTATGATCGCAGCTAGGAGTGTAATGCAGAGGATGACTAAAGTAGCGGTACAACAGAGTCAGAAGATCGTTCATCAGCTGAAAATGATAATCGAACTTTAGAACTTGTTAGAGTGGAATCATTTTCAGAATACAAGACCCCGTAACTTTGGATCAATTGGGTTCCAAAAAGGAAGGAAACGTAAGGTCAATCATTTTTAGAAAAAGCCGTATACACCATCACCAGGGGAGCAACAACAAAATGGAGGAAGTACTAGTAACAATCATTTTGGTCAGATTGTGGCATCATCGCCAAAATGCTTCAAGTTTGGAAAGGACCACTTAACGAAGGAGTGTACGATCAGAGGAATTATTTGTTTCAGATGCGGAAAGCCTAGGCACATTTCTAAAAATTGTACACAACCAGAGACAGAGCCTTCTGTTAGTAGTGCACTTGTTTCAAAATCTCAAGCTGAAGAGGGAGTCAATACAAAGAGTAGAATGGAAGCGTTTAAATATAAAGACCCAAGAGACAAGGAAATTGTGCCATAGAGAGTAATCCTAAAATTGTACTGTATAATTCGCCAAGTAACCCATCCTTTTGTTGTCTATGATTGTATGAACCATTTGGGTTTATTTGTGTTTTTAATTCCTTTTGAATGAAATAGTGTTACTTCAACTTCTAAACTTGCTATTACTACTCCATTCTATTTAAAACTATTTTATTACTATTCAAAATTGGAATATTTCTATTGATTTAGTTTGTCTACTTCTTTCACAAATAGATTGAGTAAATCAATTTGAGTTATCTGTGTCCTTGTTATCTTTCGATATGAGTATTTCTACTCTTCTTATTAAATTTGTTGTTTATACTCGAGTTTTCTAACTCTACCCTATATCTATTAAAGATCAAATATTTTCTGTTGATTTGAAATCATGTTTATTTGAGAGCTTGACTTTATAAATGGATTGGTTATCTTCCAACCATATCCTACTAGATTGTTTCAATGAAACTTTAGTGTTTCTATGAACTGAGATTTTTGGATTTGAATCCAGAAATTGAATCCAAAAAGTTTATTTCAAAATTTATTGGACCATGTTCATTTCGAAATCTATTAGACCATATCAAATTCTTTGTTGGATAAATCTGGTAATATATCAAATAGCCTTGTTACTTTCTTTCTAACCTTTATAGTGTCTTTCATGAATCCTAATTGAGAAAATATATTCTTGACTCAAACTATGTCATAGTACCAGATACAGTATAATTAGAAGAAAACTTGATCTATGAGACAGTTTCTGTTAAGATTAAGAATAGGCAAGTGAAACAACTTACCTTGGAGAAGGAAAATTTGGAATGATGTGACGGGAAATACAACATGGTAACTAAAAGACCAAATGAAGGGAGTCATCGTTTTCTTCAAGATCGATTTACGGGCTGGTTATTATCAAATTCGCATGAAAGTAGAGGATGTTCCAAGATAGTTTTTCGGACGCATTATAGGCACTATGAGTATTTAGTAATACCATTCAGGGTAAATAATGTTTTTGTGATATTTACGAATTGTATGAATAGGATCTTTCATCCCTATTTAGATAGATTTGTCGTTGTTTTAGTTTGCAATATTCTGATCTATTCTTGAAGCCCGGTGGAACGTGCTGAACATCTCAATACAGTTCTTCAATTTCTGAAGAAGAAGAAGGAGATATACACGAAACTGTTTGAGTGCGAATTTTGTTAGAGGAAGTTCAACTTGTGGATTTAGGTTAAGTGTTAAGATTAAATAGAAAGGTTATGACATATACTTCAAGGCAGTGGAACACACATGAGAAGAATTATCCGATTCATGTTTTGGAATTTACAATAGTCATTTTTGCGTTAAAAATCTGGAGACGATTTCCTTATGGATCAACCTACGATGTCTATAATGATTTCAAGAGCTTGGAGTACCTGTTCAATCAAGAAGGACTTGGATACGAGGAAGAGACGATAGTTAGAATTTTCAAAGGACTACGATTTTCAACTTCAATGTCACTCTGAAAGGCGAATGTCATGGCGAATACCTTAAGTAGCAAATGTACTTAGTGTATCTGCTACGATGGTTAAAGAGAGCGAATAGATAGATCAATTCAAGAATATGCGATCGTCTGTAGGTTTGTTTGAATGCGATTACTTATTCGAATAGTCTGATGAAGGAAATTCGAGAGAAGCAACAATGTCATCTAGATTAATGTAATTGGAAATGCTACGTGGAAGTTGAAAGACAAGATAAAGATGTAATGTCCTTTTTGTTTTTATATGTAAGAGAAATTTCGAGGACGAAATTTTTTTTAGAGAGGGAGAGTTGTAATATCCCAATTTTTTGTTTTTCTTGAAATAAATATGTTTCATAATATTTATGAGTTTTTGTGAATTTTTGGGAATTTTTTATTATTTTGAATATTTTCATATTTTTTTTGAAATATAAGCTTGAACTTTGTTTTTTCTAAATATTTATGAGTTTTACAATTTTTATGATTCTTGAGAATTTTTGTGGAATTTTCTGAGTCTGTGATTATTTGAATATTATATTGAACTGTGTGTGTGTTTGAGGCAGGCCCAGAAAAAATAAAAAATTTTCTTGGACCAGAAAGTTTCGGATTGTCAAGGCGGGATCGGGGGATCTTACTAAACCCGATACCGGGAACAGTTGACAGAGATTTCTTTATCTGAGTTTTCTATTACCCACTGTGTAATAATAGCAGTAGCTATTGTTCATTGGGTAATATGTTCGGGAAAATTATCTTGATAGCGATGACTCGCTATGTTCTAGAATGGTGACTCATCACATTCTAGATAGTAGTAAAATATCTACGGATAAATATTTAAGGATAAATATCTAATGGAAAATATCTGACTAAAATATTTATACAAAATATCTAGTTAAAAATATCTTTTGAAAAATATCTAAATGAAAATATCTAAACTAAATATCTTAAGGGTAATCATGAACCATCATTACTAAGCTTTATGACTAACTAATAGGAATTAGTCAAACATAGTGGCTTGGACTTTGTTATGAACCGTTGGATGGAAAACTTGATGAAAAAGCCTTAGATCATCACCATTGATCTAATCAATGGTGTGAGAGCAATCTTGATAAGGAAGCTTATGATATCCACCTTAGATTTAATCAATGGTTAGGAGATGACATTAATTTTAATGGTTAGATTTGTTAGTTGAGAAACTAGATAATCTAACTTAGTTACCCTAATAGCTTAATTAGTAACTAAATGAACTAACTTAGTTACTAAATAATTAGAAGCTAGTTACTAAATAAATATCTAAATTATTTAGAAACATGACTTAAGCATGACATATACAATGACATAATAAAGTAATAAACTTGTTGGAATGTAACTAAATGGCTTAACTAAATTAGTTTAAATGCAACTAGATGAAATAACTAATTAATCTAAGTGTAACTAGAAGTTAGAATGAAATCAAACTTAATTACTACCCTCCATGAGTCACACGGCCAACAAGGCCATTCTAGCATATTCTTGAAGTTTTCTAATGACCAAAGGATGATCACTTTGTGACCAAAGTCATGTGAAACCCACGTGAAGTGCATGTGATGTTTTAATCTTGTGAAACAAGTCTTAAGTCTCCTACACACTCCTTCACATGGCCATTCACTCCACAATAGCTATCCAATTTCATTTTTACTCCACTTTGTGACAAGCCTTCATCATTTTCTCTCAAATACTCAAGAACACCAAGAGCACTTCTTCTCCATCTTCCTAAAGCACACGGCCTCCCTACCAAAACCCAACCTCCATTCTTCTATAATTTCATCTCTTCATACTTTCTAAACCCAAACATCATTCTAAACACTTTTCTTTTAGTGAGTTTTGTCTAAATCTCTCTCTAAGTGCATCAAAAACCAAGCTTTAGTGTACTACTCCGAAGGTAATCTTTTGATTCTTTGATCCTAAGTTGGATTTTTTATTTTCTAGACCATGACTGATCCATGGTTCTTTGTTCTTAAGCTTTGTTTATGACTTTAGAATTTGTTTAAGTTTGATTACGGTTTTGTTTGGTGCCACACGAATTCAAGAGGAGAAGAAAGCTTGAGGTTTTTGTCTTCGTTGAGGTAAGAGGGAGATTAACCTCATCAACCAAGTGTTGGTGGTAAGGGAATGGCTTGTTTGTGGTGAAAAATCCATAAGGATTTATTTACTTGCTTGTTTAAGCTCTCTTTGTTTGTACTTGTTATGTTTATAGTTTTGTAATTATGCTTGCATATGTGTTCGTATGATTATAGCTTTGATAATATGCTTGTGTGTGTGAATTATAAAGCATGCAAATTTATGTGTAATTTAGGATGTGAATAACATAATGAGCAAAATTATATGAAGGCCTCAAAGAGCCTAAAGGCACGCGGCCTCATCACCAAAAAGGGGACTAAGAGTCCTAAATTATTTTCCTAATTAAGGATTAAAGGATTTTGTGACAAGAAATTTAGTTAAGTGAGTTTATAAGGATTAAAGTGTTAGAAAATGATTTACATATGAATTTTGAAGCACTATACGAATTCGGCCAGCATACCAATTTTTGATGATCAAGATCCAAAATTATTTTACTAAGTGTAAACTTAGGTGTTTTAATAGTAAGAACTCAATTTGGTAAGTTTTGGAATTTAAATGAAAGTAATTAAATTTTTAGAATTGAAATTGGCCTAATTAAGTTATGTAGTAAAATAAAAGCCAATACTTGAAATTTACTGACGTATAGCTCACCCTATGGGTTTTGAAGCGCGTTAGGAAATTTTGAGCTGTAATATCCCAAGTAAATTAAAGAAAAATAATTTTTTGGGAAACAATAGAAATACTGATTTTTAAAGAGGGACTATATTGAAAATATTCTTTAAAAATGGACTATATTACAAATATTTTTTAAAGAATGACTACTTTGGTAATATTATTTAAAGAGGGACTATTATATAAATATTATTTTATAGAAGGACTATTATGCAAATAATTAAAATAAAGTTAATTTTTGGTATTAAATGAGAAAAAAATCTTATTTTGGACTTAAAATTTGTTAGAAATATTTTATGCGATTGAAAATACATTGAAAAATCTTTATGCGACTTAAAAATAGTAATTTTTGACTATGCGATTGAGAAAATGCGATAAAATATTTACACAATTTAGAAAATGATGGAAAATCTTTACGCAATTTGAAAACGTAACAAAAGTGTTATGCGATTGTGAAAATGCGATAATATCGCTACGCGATTGAGAAGAACAACGACTTTTGCTGTAAGGCCGAGGTACTGGACCCGAGTGGATCATTGGTATTATGTAATTGTATGGGCAATCGTATAATATCATTAATACTAATGGCATTAGACAATTGTATGGGCGGTTGATTTAATACCATTAGGAAGGTTCAACGGTGATTGACTCGGTTATGTTGAATAATGATATTGCCAAGTAACAGTGTGTGAATATGAAATATTGTGTGATTAATGACAGTGTGTGTATTTGAATCATACATCATGCATAAAAAAGTGTATTCGCTTGTTGATTAAGGCTATATGCCTAGGAGAGTGATTTACACCTAAAGTGCGGGTGCGAGTAGATAAGTATAGGTCACTCGTTGACCTTAGGGGCGTCGGGGTGCGGGTACCTCACAATGGATGGTTGGTAGTTCTTTTGTCCGTGGGGCAGACCGATGCAAACGCACCAACGATCCGGACCGAGACACTGTCCTATATCGTGATCTAATGTAGTTTATCTTGCCCAATGCCAGATGTACATTTTGATAAATTGATAAATTATAGCGCTTTTGGCCATGGCAACCGAGTAACAGACATATCTTCTGGATCTTCTCTCAGAAATTGTGTATTAGCTCCATGATGTAGGATTGAGTCTCTATGCATATGCATTATTGGTCAGCATCTTAAAATGATGATTGTGTTTATTTGATATTTTATCTTATCTGTGGTATGATAATTTATTCATGAAATGCCAATATGACTTACTGTAAAATGATAATATGGTACATTATGTAAATTATTATATCTGTATGTATGCTGTCATTTTCTATACTGCCAGACTGGTATTGATGTAGGGGATTTTACCTCTTTGCTATATTGTTCTGTCTGTTTCTATTTTATGCTTACATCTTTGAAGACTACGATGGCGGCAAGAAGGGGTCAATTAGGTTTCTTTAGACTATAGTTTCTCAATGGCGCTGAGGCTTGGCGTGTCCATTGGAACTCTGAGTATATAGAGTATTATGGTGATATTTCTTTATCCGCAAGTAGGATTCGCAATGGGGTCGTCACTACATCTTTTACAATTGCTTATGCAGAGTTTGTTTTATCTATCTGGGGGTTGTGGAATGATTTTCACTATACTCCTAGAAGGGACTTGTATTTTTCATTGGCTCGGATTTCTATCCATCGAGACATTTCCAGCTAGGGAATTTGTCTTCTGACAAGGGCTCATATATTAGGTATTATGTTTTTGGGTATGTAAAGATAATGAATTAATATTTGTAGTAAACTCTATGTATATGAAAATTATATTTATTCAGTTTTTATATTTTGAGTTACTTTAATTTGATCAATTGATGTTTTCCACGGAAAAGAAATTTTGAAACCCATATTTAATTAAGATTAAATATTTTATAACTTGGGAAATTAATTATTTATAAGAAGTTAGTATGAAATGTGATACCCTTCGGAGGGGGTGTTACACCTGATATCCCCATAGGTTTATTCAAGGCCCCACTATCTTGTAAGTTCTCGTTCACTCCTAGGCATAAAATGTTGGTGTATGCCCTAGAGGCCAATACATTTTCTATATTTACATATATTCTATTATGCTATTTTATATATGAGGCATTTCATTTATAGTGTTCTTTTTGATAAACATAATAAAGTCCTTAGAATAGTAAGTTTGATGCCATAGGACATCAAGTGGATGACTTGATCGTGAGATCCTTTTAGTTACAACACTATTCTTAAATGTCCCTAGTCAAGTATTATTGTTAATTAGGACAACAATAATACATTGAGACTATTATGTGCATAGACTGATGACCACATCTCACGGGTCATGGATATGAGATATCAAGTCTTCACATAGGTATATATTAGAGTAATGATGTACTGGACTAACCCACCATGAGAACGCTACATGGATCGTTACGTGAGTGTCATAAGCGATTCTCATAGTGACAATGGTGTTTGTGGTCCTTTGACCTGAAATCACTATGATTCCTACATGAGGAGTTGTGTGTTTTAATGCCATCAAACATCATCTGTAACAAGGTGATTATAAAGTTGGTTATTGGACATACCGCAAATCATGCAGAGGGATGTGAGTGACCTAGATGGGATTTATCACTCCTACATAACAGGAGCGATATCTTCGGCTCCCCTGATTGAGTGAGACTGCGAAATGCATGGTCATGCTCAAATGAGTCAATATGAGATATTGATCTCATTTGTTGTTACAAAGTCTACTCGAGTATCAGGAAATGAATGATTGGACTATACAAGGGTGACGCATTCCATGTCTTGTGTTCAATCTAGATATCTTGACAAAGGGACTAAACGACATGGAAACATTAGTCACGGAAAGGTTATGTCAAATCACTGGAATTCTTATTACTTGGGTAGCAGTGATGTGTTGCTAGATACTGCTCACAGCTTGTAATATTAAAATGGGATTTTAATATTACTGCCAACGTAATAAGAACCTACAGGGTCACACACGTAGAGCAGACTAAAATTGGAGCAATGGATCCAAGTTGGACTCGGATTCAAATATAGGCCAGACTCATAATAGATGGGTCTAGGGTTGCTTAGTTTACATTGCTGCTGCTCACACTCACTTAAGGCAGTCATTATTATAAATAGTACTGCTAAGGGGCTGCTAAGATACACAATTTCAAAACCCTAGCCGCACTTACAGAAAAATGAGTGAGAGAGCCATAGGTTTCTTCTATTCTCTTCGCAGCTAGCACTGTGTGAGAGATGTGAGGCTCCTCTTTGCGGACATTGGACATTTGTGAGTCTGTTCGTGTGGATACCGCAGAGACATCGTTTCTGTTACAGTGTTGGTGATTCACGCCCTTCCTTTTGATCACGCTTCAAGAGGTAAATTATTTAAAAACTCAAATTATGGCTTTTTCGCATGGATCCTTGGTGGGAATCCCTATTTTTTGCTGCGTGATGTATCCGCAATTCCCAACAGTGGTATCAGAGCATCTTGCGAAACCATGATTTGGTTTTCTATTTTTGTTTACATGAGATAACATGTTTTCTGTTCTTGTTTTTGACAAAAAATATGATCTTTAATATGTTATTTTCGAAAACTGTATGAAACCCTTTTCTGAAAACATATTTTGTTTCTTATGTTGTATGCAAAACCGTGATGTTGTTTTCAAAAACCCATGAAGATGTTCATATGTTTTGTGAAAGTCATTTTGTTTTAAGATGCATGTTTTTGCGAAGCTTTCTGGTATGTATGTGATACGTACAGCATTAAGGAATCCTTATTCTCAATGCGCGACGCAAGGGTTTGGGAAACCTTGTTCTTGGTTTGTGGCAGTAGGGGTTATGGAATCCTTGTTTCTGCATAAGAGGCGAGGCACAAGGGGTTTTGGAAACCCTATTCTTGTTTTGCAGCAGTAGCATCAAGTGTTGATGTCAAGCCATCAGGGATGCGCCAGAGGTTCAAGTGTTGAACGACGGCGAAAGGGTTCCCCGTGGCACATGAAGTGTTCATGTTGTTCGGGCTTAGGGTTTTGCGCCGCACAAGGGTTCAAGGGAGGCGCAAAAGATTCAGCTCTTGATTATGGTCCAATTTTTCGATTCGGGGCGCTGCCCCGCACCTCGCAAGGGGCGGCCTCCCCTTGACCGGGACCCTCGTGCTGCCTCTGCATAGTGTTGTTTTCGAAAGCGCGATATTTTATATCCAATTTTATGACTCGTGAAAATAATAATGTATTATTGTTATGAGTTTATATGTTTTTGTGATGCATGGTGCATGGTTATGGCCTTAGTCCTCTTTTTATGCCTTTTGGTTTTAATAAATACGACCTACGTGTCATGCCTTTCTCTCTACATTCTGATTGTACATTATCTTCTCACCTAACTCCCCTCGAATGTAAAAGAGGTTTCTATATAATGTAATTATGATGTGGAGGCAAGAAGACAGCATCAAGTGAGGACGTTGATGGGAGACGCTTGGTGAGGCTGACTTAATTAATGTTCCTCTCTTAAAGGGCCATAACCATGTCACTTTTATTATATGCTTTTTATGTATGGGATGCATGGATAATGCTTATGGTATGATAAAAGGTTTAATAAATAGTGAGATCTAGTAATAATAATAATAAAAATTCCCTCAAAGTAAATATTAAGTCATTATGTGATGCCTTCCAATGTGTGGCACTCGTCAAGACTAGTATCGATCAAGTGTAGGTCTGCCAAAGCAGGATGCCTTTATCTACATTAGTAAGACACGATGGGATAAAGGTAATATCCAATTGCTAACTATTGGGTCTGACTTAACTAGGCCATTTCAACAGGATTGAAGGCTTAGAGGCATGAAGTTGGGCTTTGGTCTATTAGATGGACTTGAATAAGTGTTATTCACCCAATTATCCAAGAGTTACATGTGATGTAATTGGAAAGTGTTTCCTACCTAAATAACTGAATTTTGGGTGATCAGCCAAAGCTGACTCAAAACTAGGTGAAATATGGATCTTGGCCCACTAGGAAATCTTTCGATGGGATTTTCCAAGTCAATGCTGAGGGTCATTGACTTGAATAAAATAGTGGGAGGCATATTTAATTAAAAGACCTCATTAAATATGTTTATGGTATGATACTTATATTTTGCATATTTCTGTTAATAGATTACCATGGCAACAAACACATCGGGTACTTTATCATTACGATCCATCCTTGAGAAGGACAAGTTGTATGGAATGAACTTTTTAGACTGGTACAGGAATTTAAAGATTGTCCTCAAGCAAGAAAAAAAGCTGTATGTTTTGGAACAGTCTATTCCTGAGCCACCTGCTGCTAATGCCCCTAGAACTGAAAGAGATGCTTATAAGAAGCATCAAGATGATGCCTTGGACATTGGATGTCTAATGCTGGCCACCATGAACTCTGAGCTCCAAAAGCAACATGAGAACATGGATGCATATGATATGATCGTACACCTTAAGAAGCTCTATCAAGAGCAGGCTAGGCATGAGAGATTCGAGGTCTCTAAAGCACTATTTCAGTGCAAGCTGGTAGAAGGAAGCCCTGTTGGTGCTCATGTACTCAAGGTGGTTAGGTACATTGAAAGCCTAGAGAGACTCGGTTTTCCTTTGGGCCAAGAGTTGGCCACTGACTTAGTCTTGCAATCGTTGTCGGAAAGTTTTAGTCAATTTGTCATGAACTACAATATGAATGAGATTGACAAATCACTACCAGAGCTGCTAGGCATGTTAAGAACTGCTGAGCAGAACATTAACAAAGGCAAAGGGAAGGCCATAATGATGGTCCAAAAGAATAAGGGCAAGAAACAGCAGAAAAAGCCCAAGGACAACTAGAAGGGCAAGGGCAAGGATAAGTCCAAGCCCAGCACTTCTGGCTTGAAACCAGTGGGTGGAGTGGCTAAGGAAGGTACATGCTTCCATTGTGGTTAGATCGGACATTGGAAGAGGAACTATGCCAAGTTCCTGGAGGAGCTCAAAAAGAAGAAGGGAAGTGAGACTTCCACTTCAGGTATTTTTGTTATTGAAGTCAATTTATCTACTTCTGCATCATGGGTATTAGATACTGGATGTGGATCTCACATTTGTGTAAATGTGCAGGATCTAAAGAGCAGTAGACCATTGACGAAGGGCGAAGTTGACCTACGAGTGGGAAATGGAGCAAAGGTTGCTGCATTAGCTGTAGGAACTTATTTATTATCTTTGCCCACTGGGCTTGTAATAGAGTTAGAGAACTGCTATTTTGTGCCTGCTATTAGTAGGAATATCATTTCTGTTTCTTGTTTGGACAAGAAAGGTTTTTCTTTTATTATAAAGGACAAGTGTTGTTCCATTTATATGAATGATATTTTTTATGGTAGTGCACAGTTGAGTAATGGACTTTATGTCCTTGATCTCGAAATGCCTGTCTATAACATAAATACAAAGAGGTTTAAATCAAATGATCTGAACCCAACTTTTCTTTGGCATTGTCGTTTGGGCCACATAAATGAGAATCGCATCTCCAAACTCCATAAAGATGGATTCTTGGACTCGTTTGATTTCGAATCATATGAGACATGTGAATCTTGTTTATTGGGGAAGATGACAAAGGCCCCATTCACTGGACAAGGTGAAAGGGCTAGTGATCTTTTAGGCCTTATACATAGTGATGTATGTGGGCCACTAAACACACTCGCTAGAGGCGTTTTTCAATACTTCATTACATTTACTGATGATTTCAGTAGATATGGATTTGTACATCTTATGAAGCACAAATCAAAATCCTTTGAAAAGTTCAAAGAGTTCAAGAATGAAGTACAAAACCAACTTGGCAAGAGTATTAAAATCATTCAATCAGATCAAGGAGGAGAATACTTAAGCTAACAGTTTGATGATCATCTGAAAGAGTGTGGGATAATATCTCAACTCACTCCACCAGGAACACCACAATGGAATGATGTTTCTGAAAAGAAGAATCAGACCTTGTTGGACATGGTCCGATCCATGATGAGTCATGCAGACCTTCCAGGCTCCTTCTGGGGACATGCTCTGTTAATAGCAGCTTTCACACTTAACCGTGTTCCATCTAAGACGGTTCAAAAGACACCATATGAGATATGGACTAGGAGACGGCCCAGTATGTCTTTCTTGAAGATTTGGGGCTGCGAAGCTTATGTGAAACGTCAAGTTTCTGATAAGCTTGGACCTAAATCAGATATATGCTTCTTTGTGGGGTATCCAATGGAAACCAAGGGATACTTTTTCTATAATCCTACCTAGGGCAAAGTGTTTGTCGTACGAACTACTATATTTCTAAAAAAGGAGTTTATCTCCAAAGGAATCAGTGGGAGGAAAGTAGAACTTGAAGAAGTTCAAGTTTCACAAAGCAGCAATGAACCAATGGTGGAAATAGAGCAGCCTCCACAAAATGTTGTGGAATAGCAACCTGCTCTAGTAGCACAAGACCTGCGTAGGTCTAGCAGGATACGCCATCAACCAGAGAGATATGGATTTCTCATGACCTAACAAGGTGATGTATTGCTGATGGATCAAGATGAGCCTGTGACCTACCAGGAAGCCATTATTGGCCCAGAATCTGAGAAAAGGCTTGAGGCCATGAGATTTGAAATGGATTCCATGTATGCCAACCAGGTATAGATCTTGGTTGACCCACCTGAAGGGGTAAAACCCATTGGGTGCAAGTGGGTTTTCAAGAAGAAAACTGACATGGATGGTAATATGCATACCTTTAAGGTGCGATTGGTGGCTAAAGGTTTCAAACAAATTTATGGTGTAGACTATGATGAGACTTTTTCCCCAGTTGCGATGCTTAAATTCGTTCGGATATTGCTTGCAGTTGCAGCATACAATGATTATGAAATCTGGAAAATGGATGTCAAAATTGCTTTCATTAATGGAAATCTTCTTGAGGATGTGTACATGACACAGCTTGAGGGTTTTGCCACTCTAGAGGATGCTGGAAAGGTGTGCAAGTTACAACGATCTATTTATGGATTGAAGCAAGCTTCCAGAAGCTAGAATCTTCGTTTTGATGATACAATAAAACAACTTAGTTTCATCAAGAATGAAGAAGAATCTTTTGTCTACAAGAAGGTTAGTGGGAGCACTATTGTCTTTCTGGTATTATATGTAGATGACATACTACTTATCGGAAATGACATCCCTACCCTACAGTCCGTAAAGACTTGGTTAGGGAACTACTTCTCTATGAAGGACTTGGGCGAAGCCACCTATGTATTAGGTATTAGGATCTATAGAGATAGATCACTGAGACTACTTGACCTAAGTCAGAGTATATATATAGACAAAGTGTTAAGACGATTTAACATGCATGAATCTAAGAAATGATTCTTGCCTATGACACATGGTGTAAGCTTATCTAAGGCTCAATCCCCTTCCACCTAGGATGAAAGGGATCGCAAGAGCAAGATTCCATATGCATCTGCAATTGGATCTATCATGTACGCCATGTTATGTACTCGACCAGACATCTCGTATGCTTTGAGCATGACGAGCAGGTATCAGTCTGATCCTGGTGAAAGTCACTGGACTGCTATCAAGAACATCCTTAAGTACTTAAGAAGGACTAAGGATTTGTTCTTGGTATATGGAGGCGAGGAAGAGCTAGTTGTAAAAGGTTACACTGATGCTAGCTTCCAAACTAATACGGATGACTCCAGATCGCAATCAGGTTATGTTTTTTGCCTAAATGGTGGGGCTGTGAGCTGGAAGAGTTCAAAGCAGGAGACAGTCGCCGATTCTACCACAGAGGCTGAGTATATTGCTGCCTCCAATGCAGCAAAGGAGGCCGTTTGGATCAGGAAGTTCATTGCAGAACTTGGCGCGATTCCTAGCATTGTGGACCCAGTGGACCTCTATTGTGATAATAATGGAGCCATTGCACAAGCTAAGGAGCCTAGATCTCACACGCGATCCAAACATATACTTAGGCGCTTCCATCTCATTCGAGAGATCATGGATAGAGGAGATGTGAAGATATGCAGAGTACCAACAGATGATAACATTGCTGATCCACTGACGAAGCCTCTTGCATAGCAGAAATGGGAGATTGTTGGTGTATGCCCTAGAGGCTAATACATTTTCTATATTTACATATATTCTATTATGTTAGTTTATATATGAGGCATTTCATTTATTGTGTTCTTTTTTGATAAACATAATAAAGTCCTTTGAATAGTAAGTTTGATGCCATAGGACATCAAGTGGATGACTTGATCATGAGATCCTTTTGGTTACAACATTATTCTTAAATGTCCCTAGTCAAGTATTATTGTTAATTAGGACAACAATAATACATTGAGACTAGTATGTGCATAGACTGATGACCACATCTCACGGGTCATGGATATGAGATATCAAGTCTTCACATAGGTACATATTAGAGTAATGATGTACTGGACTTACCCACCATGAGAACGCTACATGGATCGTTACGTGAGTGTCATAAGCGATTCTCATAGTGACAATGGTGTTTGTGGTCCTTTGACCTGAAATCACTACGATTCCTACATGAGGAGTTGTGTGTTTTAATGCCATCAAACGTCATCTGTAACAAGGTGATTATAAAGTTAGTTATTAGACATATCGCAAATCATGCAGAGGGATGTGAGTGACCTAGATGAGATTTATCACTCTTACATAACAGGAGTGATATCTTCGGCCCCCTTGATTGAGTGAGACTGCGAAATGCATGACCATGCTCAAATGAGTCAATATGAGATATTGATCTCATTTGTTGTTACAAAGTCTACTCGAGTATCAGGAAACGAATGATTGGACTATACAAGGGTGACGCATTCCATGCTTTGTGTTCAATCTAGATATCTTGACAAAGGGACTAAACGACACGGAAACATTAGTCATGGAAATGTTATGTCAAATCACTAACATTCTTATTACTTGGGTAGCAGTGATGTGTTGCTAGATACCGCTCACTACTTGTAATATTAAAATGGGATTTTAATATTACTGCCAACGTAATAAGAACCTGTAGGGTCATACACATAGAGCAGACTAAAATTGGAGCAATGGATCCAAGTTGGACTCGGATTCAAATATGGGCAGACTCATAACAGATGGGTCTAGGGTTGCATTGCTTACCTTGCTGCTGCTCACACTCACTTAAGGCAGTCACTATTATAGATAGTACTGCTAAGGGGCTGCTAAGATACACAATTTCATAACCCTAGCCGCACCTACAGAAAAGTGAGTGAGAGAGCAACAGGTTTCTTCTCTTCTCTTCGCAGCTAGCACTGTGTGAGAGACGTGAGGCTCCTCTTTGCAAATGTTAGATGTTCTTGAGTCTGTTCGTGTGGATACCACAGAGACATCATTTCTATTACGGTGTTGGTGATTCACGCCCTTCCTTTTGATCACGCTTCAAGAGGTAAATCATTTAAAAACTTGGATTATGGCTTTTTCGCATGGATCCTCGGTGGGAATCCCTATTTTTCGCTGCATGATATATCCGCAATTCCCAACATAAAACGCCATAATTGTATAATGCACAAAAACATATTCAACGGGATCAACCATCCATTGTACCATTCCCAATGGTATTAAAGCAACCATCCATACAATTGTTTCAATACCATTTGCATCAATGATATTATATAACCGCCATACGACTGCATAGTACCACCAATATTTGGGTTTCCTCTGATAACCAGTCCTTTCTGACTAAATGGTCTACCTGATGTTTCTGGTTATAAGAGCAAACCTCATCTAACTAAATCCTTTATCTGATGTTTCTTGGTTCGGTATTTCGATTCCAAAAGTACAATGTTGATTTATGCTTATCATGTTAGACATTCTCAATCATGCCTCAATGGATGTGGATTCAATGCATACATGTATACATATATAGATTCACACTAATAGCATAGCTTATCCAAAATCACATGCCATATCTAGCCCAATCATTCATCCAAAACCTTTGATCTCAATCACGGACCCACATCAAGTCAATATTAAAACCTCAAAGGTGAACACATACTATTCAAAGTTGTTACAAAAGTTATGCCTCAATTCCATTATGCTTTTGCGTTAAATTCTCTTACAGTATTTACTTTAAGTTCCTCACAACCCTCCTCACACTCATGTTCTTTCTTTATCCAAACCTCACTCTAAGTTTTATGATAAGGTTGTGTTCTTTATCCTTTCCACATTATGAGTTCCTAATTAAGTGTATATTCATTTAATTAACTAAGTTCTAGCTTGTTAAAAAGTCTCATAGTGAGTGCCCAATGAGGCCGTGAGTCTCGAAGGTACTAGAAAACCCAACCATTCCTCACAACCTTAATTTCACGGCCTAGTTAAGTTACACGGCCTAGAGTACACAGCCGTGACAAATTACACGGCTTAGGACTTGTCAAATTATACGGCCTAGGCCATGTACTCCTCTGGAAGTACCTGAAAACGTGTCTAAACTAATATGCCTGATTACACGGCCGTATAACACTCTGTCTTATGCGTTGAGCTATGTTTCTAGTGGGGAACACGGCCTGGGCCATATAAATCCACACAGCCCGTGAATCTACACCAGAATCCATGAAAATGAGTTCTCCAAGCTTCCAAATCAAATGGGTACCAATCCATATACATATTTGAGCATTTAGGCACATACAAATCCATCAAGATTCACAATATCAAGCATAGAAGATCATACAACACATTTAAATCATAACATCATTAGAAATCACAAACAAAGTGAGAAACCCGCAATGGATTCCTCATCATCAACACAAAAAAAAAAAATATTTCCTCACCACCAAGGTTGGGTGAAAAGGATTATCTCCCTCTTACCTCAAAGAGACCACCAAGAAAGCAAGCTCCTTGATGCCTCCAAGCAATTTCTTCCACCACCACCAAGAAAGCCCTAAGATTGTTGAACCCAAGAAATCAAAATATTAAAGCTTGAAGAGGGAGTCCTTGGTCACAATGGTGGCCAAGGACCACGAAAATTAGAAGAGAAAGGAAGATCAAGAACATTACCTCAAAAGCTTCAAGCTTTGGGCTTCAATGGTAGAAGATGAAAAAGGAAGATTTAGTGGATGACCCCCAAATAGAAGAGTCTTAGGATGATGAGAGGAAGCAAGAAACAAGGTTGGTTGAGCAAGAAAATGTGGTGGCCTTCAATGGTGGTGTGTGTGTGACCGTGTGGGAGAAGAGAAGGAAGAGAGGAGGGGGCGAGAGAGAGAGGTCAGAGAATGTGAGAGTGAGAGAGAGAAAGGTGAAATAGGTTTGAAATGGGAAATGAGAAGTGAAAATATGATGACTTTTGTCATCTTTTTCTCCTCCCAGCCGTGGAGCCCAAATGAGGAGAGAGGAAAATGTGGTGTTGGGTAGGAAGCTTCCTTGAGAAGCTTCGCACGCTTCTCGATAAAGTGAAAGGTGATGATGTCACTTAAATGCTATCATAAAAGTAACTAGATAGAAATAATCTGCTAGAGTTATTATCCAGCGGACAATTGTTACAGTCAGCAAAAATAATATTTTATTATCCCATAGATAATAAAATATACTGTGATTTTATTTATCAGATAAGATCTCAAAAAATAAAAACCTCGTAAACTGTGTCCGATCTCAGGTTTAGTAAGATCCCTCGTTGACCCTTCTACAGTTCAAAGTTTTTCGACCTCGGGGAAATATTTTATTTTTTCGGCCCCACTCTGCACACATGCAAATCGAGAAATATATTAAAATAATCAAACAATTCAAAAAATTCTATAAAAATTCACAAAAATTACGAATATTATAAAATGACTATTCATCATGAAATAAGTAATTTTTGGGATGTTTTAGAGCCACCATCTTCTCTAAGATAGATTTGAGGACAGGATATCACTAGATTAGAGTAAGGGACGAAGACATTCTTAAAACTACCTTTAGGATTAGGTATGGACATTATGAGTACCTCGTGATGTCCGATGGTTTGACAAATTCCCTTGCGATGTTTATGGATTATATGAACATGATTTTTTGACCTTACTTGGATAAGTTTGTAGTTGTCTTTGTACAAGATATACTCATGTATTCAAAGACAGCAGAAGAACATGACCAGCACCTTAGGATAGTCGTGTAGATCCTAAGAAAGAAGAAGTTATATGCCAAGCTATCTAAGTGTGAGTTTTGGATGATGGAAGTACAGTTTCTAGGGCATATAGTATCCCAAGGAGGAGTATCAGTTGACCCTAGTAAGGTAGAAGTAGTAGTGCTTTGGAAGAGACCTATTAATATGACTGAGAATAGGACTGGTCAGATATTATAGGAGGTTTATAAAAGGATTTTCTCAATTACCTTTGCCCTTGACTAGGTTAATAAGAAAAGGAAATTCCTTTAAGTTGACCCAAGAGTGCGAACAGAGTTTCCAAGAACTGAAACAGAGGTTAACTACAACCTTTGTGTTAGTAATTCTATACCCACAAGATAATTTTATGGTATATTGTGATACCTCAAAGAAAGGACTAGGATGTATGTTGATCCAAAATAGACAAGTGGCTGCCTATGCCTCTAGACAATTGAGACCACATAAAGAGAATCATTCCACCCATGACTTGAAACTGGAAGTAGTGGTGTTTGCTTTAAAGATTTAGAGACATTATTTGTATGGATCAAAATTTGAGGTGTTAAATTACCACAAGAGTTTGAAGTATTTGTTTGATTAGAAGGAATTGAATATGAGACAAAGGAGGTGGATGGAATTCTTGAAGGATTATGACTTTGAATTGAAATATCATCTAGTTAAAGCCAATGTAGTGGCTGATGCACTTGGTAGAAAATCTCAACATGTGTCTCGAATGATGAACTAGGAAATTGAGTTAATAGAGAGTTTTAGAAACTTGAGTTTAGCAGTGACTGTTATAGTCTCTGCATGAGTGAGCTAAAAATAGCTAGTGGTCTTAGAGTTCAAGTTAGAGAAGCTCAAGGAATGGATCAAGTTTATTAGAGAGTAAGTAGGCATATTCAGCAAGGAAAATCTAGAGGGTTTAGTGAGGTAGAGGCTGGTGTGATCCTATATAAAAGGAAATTGTACATTCTAGAGCATGTTAGAGGAAGATCATTGAAGCAGTTACACAGTGCATCCGTAAGCAACCAAGATGTATTAGGACCTTAGGAAAATGTTTTGTTGGACTAGGATGGAGATTGATATTGCTCAATATGTGTCTAGATGCTTAGTTTGCTAAAAGGTTAAGGTAGAGCACTAAAAGCCATCAAGAACCTTGCAACATTTGGAGATCCTATAATGAAAATGGGACAATGTTTCTATGGATTTTGAAATGGGATTACCGAAAATCCATTTAGGTTATGATTCCATATAGGTTATCATGGATAGATTAACTAAGACACACATTTTCTGCCAGAGAGAGCTAACTATCCTTTAGATAAACTAGCCTAGTTGTATATACAAGAGATAGTTAGACTGCATGGAATACCTTCAAGTATCATTTTTGACAAAGATCCTAGGTTCACCTCTAGGTTTTAGGGAGCCCTACAGGCGACTTTTAGGACTAGGCTGTGTTTTAGTACTACTTATCTCCCACAGACTATTGGACAAATTGAGAGAACCATTCCTACCCTAGAGGATATGCTTAAGGTATGTGTCTTAGAATAACAAGGTAGCTAGAATAGGTGTTTACCTTTGGTAGAATGTGCTTATAATAATAGTTACCACACTAGCTTAGGAATGGCACCCTATGAAGTGTTGTATGGCAGGAAGTGTAGATCACCTTTGTGTTGGTATGAGGTAGGTGAAAAGACCATTTTAAGGCCAAAACTAGTGCAACAAACCATAAAGAAAATAAGGATGATTAGAGATAGGTTAACGGCTGCTCAGAGTAGGCAAAAGAGCTATGCAAATATGAGGAGGAGACCTCTAGAATTCAAGGAACGGGAGCATATATTTCTAAAGGTTACCATTATCATTAGTATTTGTAGAGTCCTAAAATCAAGAAAGTTGAACCCATGATTTCTTGGGCCTTTCTGGATTCTAAAAAGAATTAGACTTTTTGCTTACCAAATAGCCCTTCTACCCAATCTATCTAATCTTCACAATGTCTTCCATGTTCCTCAGCTTAAAAAATACAATCTAGGCCATTCACATGTTCTGAGAATTGAGTCAATACAAATACTGTAACATCCTCCCTAACCTAATAGCCTTGATTATTGTTATAGAAGCTCAATAACACTTGTGTAAGTTACCAGTTAATTCTAATGACCTTCTAAGTTAGTTTGGGCATAATGCTATAGTATCAAATGTGAAAAATAGCTCATATTTGCTTAGAACTTAGCATAAACTGCACAGATGATAGAACTAAATATGAAAAATTTATTTCTAGGTCACAAATACTTAGAATGAGTTGTGGTAAATTTCAAAGAATAAACTGAATTAGTGTGATATTTTTAACCACACAGGAAGAGTGTAATATCCCAAAAAGCCTGCTAGACTAGTTTATGGTTGCCAAAGGTAGCATATTACTTGTATGGCATGTCAGTTAAGTTTTTTCATAAACTGAGTTAGTTTAGGCACTTAGTTACAACACAGAGTGAGAAACGTAGCCAGAAATGACTCAAATAGTAGCATAAATTGCCAAGTTGAGGGAAATAAACCTAGAGAGTTTGTTTCTAAGTCACAAATAGGCATAAGAAGTTGTAGTTAAAATTTGAGAATAATCAGAGTTAGTTTGGTATTTTTAGGCATACTAGTTGTGTGTTTTAATGTCGGATTGACTACCAGCAGATATGAAAAAATAAAATAATAGTGAAACAATATTTTAGATGAATCATAATATTTATTCTAAAGTTGTTCAAAGTTAGGAAACTTGATTTAGTGTAATTCAAATGTCCTTAGCAGATATAAAGTTCTAACTTTAGGCTTAAGAGCCAAAGTTGGACTTTGGTTCTTTATTTCCCTTTAAGTCCCACAGTTCCAGAACACAAAGGAAACAGAAAATAGAAAATGATAGAAGAGAAAAGAAAGTGGGAACCGAAGGGGTGAAAAGGGAGAAAAGAAAGAAGAGCAAGTGAAGATCAAAGGGAAAGGGCATGAGGATCAAGATCAAAGCATAAAGCTTGAAGATTGATCTTCCATACTTGAGGTAGGGGGTTTCTATCCTTAATCTTATCTTTGTTCTTCATCCTTTTCATTGTAAGAAGTTAGGTTAAATGGAATGGAAGTAGGATTACAGAGCCAAGAATTTGTTTTCTTGTTGGTTTTAGCTTTCATTAATTGGGATGAGTTAGTTTTTGCTCAATGGATGCTAGATGGATGAGATTATCCAAGAAAAACACTAATTAGTCCCTAAAGTAGGAATTTGGTCTTTGAACAACTAAGTAGGTGATTTTGAGTTTAATCCAATATTAAATGAATCAATAGATTGTATAAGTGTTACAAAATATTTAGGGGCTGTTGGTGATACTAGAAATCACCTTGAATCCATTTTTGATAGCTTAGAAGCTACTTTGTTCCCATTGGAATAGTAGCACATTCTGCCCAAATTCTACAGAATTTCTGTTATGCAACCGATGCTTAAGCACTGAAAGCAGAGGCGCTTAAGCACTGGAAGCATAAGCACTCAAGCACCGGAAGCACAGGCGCTTAAGCATGCACAATGTAAAGGCTAATGTGCATAGCAGCAGTGGCATTCTCAAGCACCAAGGTGCAAAGCGCTCAAGCGCTTTTCGTTGGGCAGAACAGAGAATTGTGCTATTAAGTGCATTATTTTAGACATTTTGAGCTTCTCAATCAGTTGGGAACAATATTAGATGCTTTCTTAAGTTTGTCAAGACACTTTTTAGGGATATTTCACCAAGAAAATATCCACTTAGCATGTAAGAGACCTTAGTGCAACCAATAGTAATGGTTTACCATAGGTAGGTATCTAGACCCTCAGGTAACCCAAAGTTGCATCTAGTGTCACATAAAAGGTGATAAGGATAAGGTAAACTAGATACAAGTAAATGGAGATCAGTTAGGGATAGTCACTTGCCATAGTGTATTAGTTACTCATGAGAGAGGAAGTGAAGTTGTGATTAGTGAAAGAACATAGTATGTAGATATTATGAAAGTTCTAGTATTTTAAGCATTCCCTAAGTTAGGAATCGCCTAAATTAGGTATCTAGGACCTTGAGCACACTAAAGTGACATAGTTTACCACTTTTGGTGTGAACGCAAGACAAGCTAGATATAAATATCATAAGTATGATTACTTAGCTAGAAACATGGAATATGCTCCTTCAATAGTTAAAAGTGAGCGGAGAGTACATGTTTTCTTGAGTTTAGTTCTTCACTTGGTTAGAGAGAACCATGTGATGAGTTCATGTGGTGTTTCTATATAAGCTATAAATAATGCTGCATAGTTTTTCGTTACTTGCTAATTTCAAAGTAGAGTAATCTTTAATGATGTATAATCATATGGCCATTGGAGATAGAAGGGAAAATCCAAAGGTCTCTATGAGTGAGGATTTAGCCCTAGCTACTCGTTTTTGCTAGGATTATTAGTGTGAGTTGGAACCAGTCCACTCATTATTTAATAGTTGAAAAGTCAGTCTTCTTAACTACAAGTTTTAAAGAGAATGCAGAATAAGCAAATGACACCCACAGTCATATACATTTCCTGTTCCTTGGTAATTGAATGGGCAATTGTCTAAGATAGATGATATTGTACAATTGTATGGGCGATTGTTTAATATCATTGATGGTATGTTTGTGAATGAACTAGTTGTGATATACTATAACTGTGTAGATAGTTGTTCTTATCGTATGAGCAAGAGACTTATATTTATAAATTATACATTGTGTATAGTGAACCTTTGCATAACAATAGCATGTGAATGTTTTAGTGATATTGAATGAAGATTCATTATCTAGCAGCAACTGTAATCTATGGTATAATGTTGTGATAGATTAGTTTCCTGTACATTACACAATTGTATGGGCGATTATATAATGTTATTTTTTATAGTTTATCTTGATATGTATGCAGTTTATATTGTTTAATACCATGAAATGTATGAATATTACTTAGAATTGCATATTCTCATCCCCTTTTTTGTAATTTCATGGTAATAGCAAGTCAAGGCCCTTCAAAGGGTAAGGAGATAAAGGAATAGAAGAATTAATATAGATTAGTTTACTTTGTTTCTTTTATAAGCAAAGTGGATGTTTTAGTTATATTTGCTTTGAGAACGTAAAGTTGTATGTATAACACTTTGCCTTTTTATGCTAATGTTGTATATGTATATAACTTTTTAGTTATGGCTCTCCTTTATAATTATTTAATTATTTGGGATTAGTAAGAAAGTAAGACTAGAAGTAACACGTTTAATACGTTATGCTTTTATATACAAGTTATATCGAGAATATTGTTTTATGTTGTTACAAAGAATATTATAGCTTAGTGACTTTTAACAGTGTATAAGGATAATCATTAAATGATGAGTTTAGTTATTGGAATAAGTCTTATAATTTTTTATAACACTTATGGAAAATTGAAAACTCATCAATGGAAGATCAAAGTAATCTTAAGTGATACAACACTTCTAGTCAAATACCAAAGTCAATCCTTATCTCTCCAAACCACTCCACCGCTCTTCACCCTTCATCTTTCCATTTTACCACTTTTCCATTTTTCTCATTCTCTCTTCTCAAACGGCTATAGTAGGTGAAAAAAAGAAAGGAATACAAGAAAAATAAAAGGTGAATCAACAAGAAGGAGATAAGGAAGGCAAGAGAAAAAAAGAAGAAGCACCATCAAAAGAGAGTTGAGGTAGGGGTTGCGATGACTTAACTTTTTTCTCTTTTGTTACCAAGAGTTTGCATGGATGAACTTGGTATGGAAGAATTGATTGTTGAAGTTAAATGATATGTGTATATTTATGTTTATGGTTTTAAGCTTAGGAATAACTTTGAGACTCCATGAACATGTGGTTGATGCTTCTTTATTCTTCCTCTCTTTATTTCCAAAAATTGTGTTAGTAAACTTGATTGGAATTGAGAAATGGTATGTCAAAGTGTTGACACATGTATGTTTATGAATTTTGAACTTATGTGCATGCATATAACCATATATTCTTGAGGCTGTGAATATGGGTTTGATGAGTTGTTCATTGTTCATATATGATGATTTGATAATGTATATGTGAGTTTTAATATGTTTAGGAACCATGTTTTGGTGTTGAAACCATTTAAAAGTTGATTATGAGAGTCAAAAATTGGTTACCAATTCATAAAGGCTGATTCTGGGAAGTCTACCTCTAGGCAATTAGTTGCCCAAAATGTAACATTCCAAATTTAATAACCATAGTATAACCTGTGTTATATGTAATGCCTTGAAAATTTCTTATTTCGTGATAAACACTCATTTTATAATGTTTGTAATTTTTTTGAATTTTTGTAGATTTTTTTAGAAATTTTGAATATTTTAATATATTTTTCATTTTGTGTGTACACTGGGTAGAACCGGTGTAACGCTCTGAAAATTGTTTGTTTCATGACAAATAGTCATTTTATAATATTTATGAATTTTATTGAATTTTTCCAAGACTGTTGATTATTTTAATATATTTCTCATTTTGTATGCGCACTGAACAGAGTCGAAAAAAAAAATTTTTCCTCGAGGCTGGTAAACCTTGAACTGTGAAAACGTCAACGGGGGATCTTACTAAACTAGAGGCTGGGCACAGTTTACGATATTTATATTTTTCAAGATTTTATCTGATAAATAAAATCGCGATATGATAATCACATATTTTATTCATTAAGAAACCCTTATGTTTAGTCATTTACACTCTCCATATTCTTAATTGATTGAGTTTGGTATGATTTTGTGAGTTTGAGCTCAAATTGGTCCTAATTGAATATTTTCAACATTATTGAGATTTGACACTGTTTTTGTATTTTGGCCATAACTTGAGTGCTTGATATCTGATAATCATGAATTTTACCTTGTAGGAAAGCTAAGAGGAAGCTCTACAACTTTGATGAAGAGTTCGAAGTCCTAAATAGATGTCTAAGGGACCTAAGTTTATATGGAAGTCAGAATACGGGTTCTGTCACTAGAATCCGAACGGTGTGCACTCATAAAATCATATCTCAAGCTGTAATAATGGAGATGGGCTGAAATTTGGATAGTTGATAGTTAAGATCCAAATAAACAACTTTCATGAAGAACTCTTTTTGAAAAAATGAAGTCTAATGGGTCAGTTGGAGCTTTCAACTCGGAACAGAGGTGCTTAAGTTGGGTTTGAGCAACCTGCAGTATTTGGGTCATATCTTAGGCTGTAGGAAGCCAAATTGGACGATCCAGATATGCATGTTATAGCCAAGACAAAGATCTACAACTTTCATAAAGAGTACTTTTCATGGATCTAAAGTATAGTTAGTCGTTTTTGGCTTCTAAGTCAGACAAGAAATTTTCGTACTCAACCATCCACTCCACCAACCCACTCAACCACTCAACTCCACCAACCTACTCATCCACCCACTCCCCTTTGTCCTTTTGTTACCCTAGACTTCTATAAAAGGCACCATTGGTTATCATGAATAACAAGTTGTATTCTCCTTCATTTCTCTCATAGTTTCTTCTTGTTTCTTCATAGTTTCTCATAGCTTTTGTATATTTTGATGCTCCCCTTCATGGTAATGGAGGGCTAAGCTACTTTCGGTCAATTTAGAACTCTTGAAGAGATTATGGTTTGGATTCTTGAGACCTTGGTTATGTATTGTATTTGATTTGTAATTGAATTCCTCTTTTCTTCTTCTCTTTTTCTTTTTCTTGATCTTGAATGCATGAATGGTGATTCTATTTATGTTGATCTGATTTGATCTTAGTTTAAGATTGAGATTTGTGATGAAACTTAGAACTAATTGATCTAAACTAATCACATAAATGAAGATTGAGATTTGTGATAAAACTTAGAACTGATTGATCTAAATTAATCACAGAATTGAAAAGGTTAGGTTACTGATTTGTGCCTAAGTTAATTGAATTCGGTACTTGAAATTAACATAGACCTTCATGAATGGTGTGATTGCGAATTTGTGTTTATCACTTGTTAATTGAATTCTAGACGATCGTCTAGTATGAATTATGGATTTGATGCAGAGATCTCGGTTAGATCCAAATTAACAATTTAATTGCGCTTCAAGTGTTCTATGAAGGGTCTATGATTGAATCTACCCAATCTTGGATAGGTTTCTAAATTGACTGCTCTTTAATTATTATTTCTTCCTTTAATTTTGTTAAGTGTGATATTAAACTGTCAAACCCCCCTTTGCTAACTTTCACTTGATTTGATTAAATTGCATCTACAATCCTCATGGAGATGATTCGGTGTTGTCACTGTGCTACAAGCTTAGGTAATAACTTCGGTTATAATTTTGACTGAGTTCGGCGCTCGTCAAAATTTTGGCGCCGTTGCCGGGGATTAGTAAGTGTAATCTTTTCATTTTAAGTGTTTTTACTAACTTTTGCTTTTTATTAACTTTTCTAACATTTTTATCCATTGTCTAGTGTATTTTGCTTATTTATTTGTTTTTGTGTGATGCATGACTAGGTCCGAGCCTGATAACTTGGTTGACTTTGATCCTGAGATTGATAGAACCTTGCATAGGTTGATTAGAGCTCGTAGGCTAAGTGCAAGAATTGCTTCTGAATTTGATCTTAATATTGGGAATGAACTTGAGATCTTGAATAATTCTGAAACCATGGCTAATAACATACAGAATAGAACTCTTAAGGAACTTGCTGCTCCTGATATAACTAACCAGTCTTTGTGTATTCAATACCCAGATCTTGATGCTGATTTTGAGTTAAAATCTGGATTGATACATTTGTTGCCCAAGTTTCATGGTTTTGTAGGTAAGGATCCCCATAAGCATCTAAAGGAGTTCCATGTGATTTGTTCAACCATGAAGCCACATGGGATCTCAGAAGAGCACATCAAACTGAGGGCATTTCCTTTCTCACTTGTTGATACAGCCAAGGATTGGTTATTTTATCTCTCACCAGGTTCAGTAACAAGTTGGACTAACATGAAGCGGTTGTTCTTAGAGAAAATTTTCCTTGCCTCTAGAGCTGCTGCCATTAGAAAAGATATATGTGGCATAAGACAAATGACAGGAGAGACCTTGCATGAATATTGGGAAAGATTCAAGAAGCTGTGCTCAAGCTGTCCCCACCACCAAATCATCGATTAACTCTTAATTCAATATTTCTATGAAGGCTTGCTGCCAAATGACAGAAGCATGGTGGATGCTGCCTCTGGAGGAGCCTTAGTAGACAAGACCCCTGCAGCAGTGAGAGATTTGATAGCAAACATGGCAGCCAACACCCAACAATTTGGCACACGAATTATTACTTCAACCAGAGGAGTCAATGAGATTCAATCATCTCTTGTAGACCAACAGAGAATGGAACACAGACTTGATGAATTAACTTCTTTAGTGAGTCAGTTAGCAGTGGGACAACAAGCACCAATGCAGATGGCTGCAACTGTGTGTGGCATTTACTCTTGTTCATCTCATCCTACTAATGCATGTCCCACACTTCAGGATGGTGGTTCTATTTTTCCAGAGCAATCTGTTGCAGCAGCTGATATTTTTCCTGGTAGACCCCAATATCAGCAATCACAACAGCAGCCCAGATATGATCCATTTTCTAATACCTATAACCCTTGCTGGAAGGACCATCCCAACCTGAGATATGAAAATTCTGGTCAACAACAACAACAGCCCTACCAACAGCAGCAACCATAGTTTAGATACTAAGCTACATGCCCTAGCAACAAGTACCAACCACCTGCATTTAGGCAAGCACAACCTGCGCCGCCACCCATGCAGCAGCCCCTCCAACTACCTGTTCCAGCAGCCACTCCAACTGAGCCACCTTTCGAAGACTTGATGAAACAGTTTCAGCAGAATGTCAATGCCACCATCCAGAATTTACAAACTCAAATTGGGCAGATGGCAACCACTCTAAGTGAGCTGAAAAGTCAAGGGTCGAACCAATTGCCTTCACAAACAGTCAACAACCCAAGAGGCATATAAGTGCCATTAGCTTGAGAAATGGCAGAGAAGTTGACGGTCCTACTCCACCACAACCTGAACTACAAGTGCAGCAACCAGAAGGTGACCAGAAATAGAAGAAAGTGGATAGCTCAGTCCAAAAATCTGTGACACAGAAGAAATGTGCAGAGAATTCAAATTTGACCATTCCACTACCTTTTCTAAACAGAGTCACACAGTCCAAGCATACTGCACAAACAGAAATAGAAAGAGAAGTCATGAACACATTCAGGAAGGTGGAAATCAATATTCCCCTCCTTGATGCAATCAAGCAGATTCCCAAGTATGCCAAATTCCTCAAAGAGTTATGTACTCACAAGAGAAGACTTTAGGGTACTGAGAAAATAAGCATGGGCAGAAATGTTTCTGCAATGATTCTACCAAGCATGCCACAAAAATGCAAAGATCCTGAAACTTTCATAATTCCTTGTACGATAGGTAACTCCAAATTTGAACATGTAATGCTAGACTTGGGTGCTTCGATTAATGTCATGCCTATGTCAATATATCAGTCCTTGAATATTGGCACTTTGCAACCTACTGGTATAGTGATTCAGTTGGCAAATAGGACCACTGCTCATCCTGCAGGAGTGCTAGAAGATGTGTTAGTTCGGGTGAATGAGCTAATTTTTCCAAATGACTTCTATATTCTGAACATGGAAGATGAGTCTTCAACAAACCATGCTCCATTGATCCTAGGCAGACCTTTCCTCAAGACAGCCAAGACCAAGATAGATGTGCATGCTGGCACCCTTTCCATGGAATTTATCGACGATGTGGTACAATTTAACATTTTTGAGGCCATGAGACATCCCCTAGAGGAGCATTCTGTTTTCCATGTTGATGTGATTGATATGCTAGTTAACGATGCTTATGCTGATATTTATGCTAAATTTCCTGATATTACTGATTTTCTAGATTCTATTACCTGTGAAACATGTGTTGGCTGTGATATTGTACCATGTGTTGCATGTGCTGAGATTTATGCAGTTATGAGTGGTGATGTAGCTGCTGACCTGAATGATGCAGCATGTGAAAATGAGAGTCAAGAGTATGTTGAATTTAATGTTCTTGAGTTAGTTGTTTCAAACAAATTACTTGCTCGCCTCCATTGTACAACCTCCATCCTTAGAATTAAAGATTTTGTCGGACCATCTTAAATATGCATATTTGGAAGATGGTGAGAAGTCTACTGTGTGATTGTTGCTAAAAATTTGCAACTTGATCAAGAAGAAAAATTACTGCAGGTTTTGAGACAGAATAAACAAGCCATCGGATGGACACTTGCAGATCTTCCTGGTATCAGTCCCTCCACATGCATGCATAGGATTTTATTGGAGGAAGATACTAAACCAGTACGGTAGCCCCAAAGGAGACTGAACCCCCTGACTCTGGATATGGTAAAAAAGGAAGTTACCAAGCTACTGCAAGCTGGCATTATTTATCCCATATCTGATAGTAAATGGGTGAGCCCCGTGCAGGTTGTTCCAAAGAAATCTAGGGTTACAAAGTAGTTGAAAATCGAACAATGAGCTACTACCCACAAGAATTCAAAATAGTCAAGGGTTTGCATTGATTACAGACGACTTAACCAAGCCACCAGGAAAGATCATTTCCCATTACCTTTCATTGATCAGATGTTAGAGAGACTAGCTGGCAAGTCGCATTACTATTTCTTGGATGGATATTCGGGTTATTTTCAGATCCATATAACCCCAGAAGACCAAGATAAAACTACTTTCACTTGTCCATTTGGCACATTTGCATACAGAAGGATGCCTTTTGGTCCGTGCAATGCAATGCTCCGTGCACCTTTCAAAGGTGTATGGTAAGTATATTTTCTGACCTTTTAGAAAATTGCATGGATGTATTCATGGATGACTTTACTGTCTATGGCTCTTCCTTTGATGCATGTTTGGATAGTTTGACTCAGGTTTTGCATAAATGTATTAAGGCTAACCTTGTTCTGAATTTTGAGAAATGTCATCTCATGGTAGAGTAAGGCATAGTTTTAGGGCATATAATATCTAGCAAGGGTATTGAGGTAGATCATGCAAAAATAGATGTCATTTCATGCCTATCTTACCCCACATGCGTGCGGGAGGTTCGTTCTTTCCTTGGTCATGCAGGTTTCTATAGGTGATTCATAAAAGATTTCAGCAAAATTGCTCTTCCACTATCCAACTTGCTACAAAAAGAAGTGGAGTTCCATTTTGACCAGAAATGCAAGGATGCCTTCAATCACTTGAAGCAAGCATTGACCAGTACACCTATCATCCAGCCACCAGATTGGACACTCCCATTTGAGCTCATGTGTTATGCCTCTAATTATGCTTTGAGAGCTGTTCTTGCACAAAGGGTCGGCAAAATATCTCATGTCATTTCCTATACTTCAATAACTTTAGATCCCGCACAAGTCAACTAACCACCACTGAAAAGGAACTTTTAGCAATTGTTTTTGCTTTAGACAAATTGCGATCATATTTGCTTGGTTCTAGAGTGGTTGTGTTTTCAGATCATACAGCTCTGAAGTTTCTCCTGAAGAAACTTGATGCAAAGCCTAGGTTGATTAGGTGGATTTTGCTCCTCCAAGAGTTCGATATTGAAATCCGTGATAAAAGTGGAGCAGAGAATTTAGTGGCTGATCACCTAAGCCGAATTGAAAGAGAGGCAGATACTTTTCCTATCCATGATGTCTTCCCTGATGAGCAGCTTTTCAAGCTGCAAGGTAACACTCCTTGGTTTGCTGATTTGATAAATTTCTTAGTTGCTGGTGTTTTCCCTGCACATTTTATTAGGGCTCAGATTGATAAATTGAAGAGTGAGTCAAAATATTATGTGTGGGACGACCCTTATCTGTGGAAATTTTGTAGTGACCAAATCATTAGGAGATGCGTGCCTGATAATGAATTCTATTCTATTCTTAGCTTTTGTCATACACTTGCATGTGGCGGTCATTTTGGTCCCTAAAGGACTGCTAGGAAAGTTTTGGAATCTGGATTATATTGGCCCACTCTATTTCATGATGCATATGTGTTTTGTAAATCTTGTGATCAATGCCAAAGGACAGGAAACACTTCTCGAAGGAATGAGATGCCCCAGAAATCCTTATTGTTCTGTGAGATTTTTGATGTATGGGGTATTGATTTTATGGGACCCTTTCCTGTTTCTTTTGGTTTTGTTTACATTTTGCTAGCTGTTGATTATGTATCCAAGTGGGTGGAGGCGAAAGCTACTCGGACTGATGATTCCAAAGTTGTTATGGATTTTGTTAGATCACGATTTTCTCGCAGTTTGGAGTTCAAGGCTATCATCGGTGATCATGGTTCACATTTTTGTAATCGAAGCATGGAAGCTTTGATGAAAAAGTATGGGGTCTTGCACAGAGTTTCTACACCTTACCATCCCCAAACTAATGGGCAAGCCGAGATTTCCAACAGGGAGATCAAGTAGATACTCCAGAAGACAGTTCAACCTAACAGAAAGTACTGGAGCAAGAGGTTTAAGGATGCTTTATGGGCTTACCGGACTGCTTATAAGACACCAATCGGGATGTCTCCGTATTAGATTATTTTTGGAAAAGCCTGCCACCTGCCAGTGGAAATTGAGCATCATGCATTCTGGGCAGTGAAAAGGTGCAACTTGGACCCAGATCAAGCAGGTATGGAGAGGAAGTCTGCAGCGACAATTAGAGGAGATTCTCTTGGAGGCTTATAAAAGTTCCAAACTTTATAAGGAGAAGACCAAAGCCTTCCATGATAAGTTGATTCTGAGGAAAACATTTGAGATTGGTCAAAAAGTTCTCCTCTATAACTCCCGCCTCCAACTCATGCCTGGCAAATTAAGGTTTAGATGGGATGGACCATTTATTGTTACTAAGGTTTTTCCTTCTGGTGCTGTTCAGATTAAAAGTAAGGTCACTGCCAAAGCTTTCATCGTAAATGAACACCGCCTTAAACAGTATCATGAACTTCCAGAGAATGCAGAAGTGGAGGTGATGAACCTTCTCCATCCGCATTATGAATAAAAAAGAAAAAAAATAAAAAGAAAAAAAAAGAAAAAAAAAAGAAAAAAAGAAAAAAAACAGCTGTGTGCCCGACAATGAGGTAGGTAGTGCCATTAAATTTTATCACTCGGAAGCATGTGGAGGTCATTTTTTCTTCAGCGACAACAACTGCGAAAATCTTGCAGTATGGATTTTATTGGCCTACTTTATTCAAGGTCTGTTACACCTTTTACAAAAGCTGCGAAAATTGGTCAAAAAAGTTCTGCTTTGAGATTATCATCTGCACCTACTCCTTGGAAAATTGAGATCTAGGTGGCGCGGTTCTTTTGTTGTCAAACATGTGTATCCTCTGGGGCCGTAGATATTGAGGATCCTAGGAATGGTAATGCGCTTAAAGTTAATGGACAAAGACTCAACCATTCCTGGAAAACCAAGTTCTTGAGTTCTTTGTGTTGCCGGTTAAGTGGCGGATACGGTACTCCGTGACTCTCAAATCGATTTATTTTTTAGTTTCCCAAAATAATTGAACCCTTCTTCTCCTTCAAAATGAATGTCATTCTTTCAAACCTGAGCAAACATTTTCCTTCTCTTCCTCAAAATGCTCTGAGAAAAATCTACAAAGTTCGATGTGAAAGATTGAGACTGTTAATGCACAAAGGTATACCAGAAGATGTACGCTGGGTAATTGAAGCAAAGGTCCGATTAGCAGGTGAGTCCTCAATTTCATTTGACTCATATATGCCCGGTCTTGGAAGAAGTTCATATTCTAAAAGGAGAAGAGCAAAAAGGTTACAAGTCTGTCACAAATGTGGATGATAGAACTGTAACAAGCGATGTCGTACTTTGGGGATGCTTTCCGCAAATAGAGAAGATAAAATTTTCTTCATTAAGAATGGACTGAGTAAGGAGTCATTAGATGATATCTTATTGACTCTTGAGACGCATTCTTGTGGATTGGTGCATCGTGAAATTCTTAAATTGTGGAATCTCTTCAAGGATGAAGAAAAACGCTACAGTCTTGGGAATTTGACTCTAAAAGACCCTGTTTGTCAATTTATAAGAAAATTGGATGGGAAGCTTATCCTCGACTCATAGACGACGTTTAAGCTGTTATTGGACGTTAAACCAGAGGCAGATGTGAGCTATATCCACAAACAATCTGTACATATCATCCTCTTCTTCTTCTTCATGTCATCTTTAAAAAAAACAAAAAAAAAAACAAAAACAAAAAAAAAACAAAAAAAAATATTATGTGTTTCTTAATTTCCACCTTTTCTGACAACAGCCAACCTACCCTTATAGGTGCAATTATTCCCTTTTCCATTCTTTTTCTTATTTAAACACTCCATTTTCTCCATTTTTCTTCAACTCAGAAACACTCAAAGAGAGGAAGAGTATAGAATGGGGCCTTCTATTCGTAACCTAAAAAATGTCTGTGTTTTTTGTGAGTCGAGTTATGGGAAGGGATTAGAGTTTGTAAACGCAGCTAGCACTCTTGGTCGATCACTTGCTGCGAGGAATATTTATCTTGTTTATGGGGGAGGTTGTCGTGGGTTAATGGGGGCTGTATCACTTTCTGCTTTTATAGGAGGCAATCAGGTTTTAGGTGTTATTCCTAAACCTTTAGCTAAAAATAACATCACTGGAAAGACAGTTAGAGAAGAAATTCAGGTAACATCCATGCATGGACGAATGAAAACAATGGTTGACAATTCTGATGCATTTCTTGTCTTACCAGGTGGTTTTGGTACTTTGGAAGAAATTTTTCAAATTGTCTCTTGGGCGAACCGAACATCCACCATAAACCCATTGGTTTGTTGAATGTTAATAATTTCTTTGATCTTTTGTTATCTTTTCTTGACAAAGTTATGGAATAGAAATTTATCACTCCTTCGGCAAGACAACTTCTTATCTCTGCCTCCACTATTGATGAGCTCATTGATAAATTAGAAGCTTTTGAGTATGTACCTGATAAGGTATTAGCTCAAATAGATTGGTCAACAGGAAGCAGCGAAGAAAGTAACAAGAAAAGAAAGCCAAATCTGAAACTTTCTCTTTAATGGGTTTGATTTTATTGTACTTTGTTTTTGTTTAAATTTGTGTCAACTTTCTCCAACAGGTAATATCTTCTATCCTTTACTCATCTATATTTTAACATTGAGGACAATGTTGTGATCTAGTTGGGGGGGAAGGATAGTTGACCCAAAAAAAAAAATTGTTATTTTGTTTGGAAAGCATGATATAATTGTCATGGACTTATTAAACCAATTAGTGATGGCAGAGTAAGGAGTAATTTTACTCTTGAGACGCATCTTAATTGGTGGCAGAGTAAGGAGCCATTTTTTTTAGGTAGTAATTAATTAGTATTAAATTGTGGAAGTACTAAAGTTTTATTATTTGATTTCTTTTCAGGATCTGATGCGGCACTGACAGTGTGCTTCTTTTTTGCTTGGCGTTGATTCACTTCTTTTCAGGTTGTGTTGCTCTTTTCTATATCTCTCTTTCACATTGAGGGCAATGTTATATTAAGTGTGGGGGAGAGATTTTAGCATTTTTTTTTGTAAAAAAAAATCAAAAAAAAAAGAAAAGGTTCATTGCATGATTGAATAACTTTTCTCCCTTCTTGAACTGATATGCTTGGTGATGGATGATTGAATTGATGAATTGAGTTTGATGGATGCATACCTTGTGAGATTTTGAGCCTAATGGATGGATTCAACATTTATGTCATTCTCTTCTTTCTTGTGTGATTTTCACTCATGTTAATGACTACTCTAGAACTTGCTTTGATTCTTTTTGAGGCTACATTTCACTTGCATGCATGAACATGATTGAGGCCCTTTTTCTTAATTAGCTAGTTTAACCGAATAGCCAACCATGTTTTCAATATGATATCAAGCACTCTTTTGACTTCTTGAAAATTCTCTTATTTCTGCCAACCTTGTATATTTTCTTTTACTTAACCCCTTTGAGCTTATTTGACCATTCCTTGTTTCTAGCTCATTATGTGCCTTAAATGAAAAATCGTGTTCTTACTTTATCTTAGGGAATAAAAGAACATTAGCTTGGTTAATGGATGAGTTTTTGAACAAGTGTGGGGGTGTGTGTACAAAATAGTTGTTGAAAAAGGAAAGAGTGCCTAAAAAAAAAAAGAGAAAAAATATATGTATATAGTTATGTTCATATATATATAAAAAAATAAAAAAAAGAAAAGGATTGGGAAATGAATATCTAAAGGGATATACATTAGAGTTGGGATGAACTTTTATGTTTGTTATTTGAACTCAGCTCTCATTTGCTTTTATTCCCTTTGGTATTTATCTTCTCATATCCATTTTATCCTCTTCTGTTACCTTGACCTCACTACAACCTTGAATAAAGTCCTCATGATTTATGTGTGCATGTGTTTTGAGTAGTGGAGAAGTAGAAGATAAGCAAGCTTATGATAGTGCAATTTTCATGGGTTGAATTGAGTGAAATACCTACCTTTTAAACACTTGAGAGATTGAGAGGAAATCTTGTGAAGATCTATCATTCTCGATTCATGTTGAAGATACCTTGCTTGTTGGTTTGAGATGTGGAGAATTGTTAACTCATGAATGTTTTGATCCCTTGAACCTTTGGTTGTTCTTCTTGATTGTAAAATTTTGAACTCTTGAATGTCGTTGGAATTTAAATTTTTATTAATCTCTTATGTCCTTGTTTTGGTCTTGAGTTTTGCCCAGGAGTGCAAAAAGCTAAGTGTGGGAGAATTTGATAATCACATATTTTATTCATTAAGAAACCCTTATGTTTAGTCATTTACACTCTCCATATTCTTAATTGATTGAGTTTGGTATGATTTTGTGAGTTTGAACTCAAATTGGTCCTAATTAAATATTTTTAGCATTATTGAGATTTGACACTGTTTCTGTATTTTGGCCATAACTTGAGTTCCTGATATCTGATAATCATGAATTTTACCTTGTAGGAAATTTAAGAGGAAGCTCTACAACTTTGATGAAGAGCTCGAAGTCTTAAACAGATGTCTAAGGGACCTAAGTTTACATGGAAGTCAGAATACGGGTTCTGTCACTAGAATCCGAATGGTGTGCACTCATAAAATCATATCTCAAGCTGTAATAATGGAGATGGGCTGAAATTTGGATAGTTGATATTTAAGATCTAAATAAACAACTTTTATGAAGAACACTTTTTGAAAAAATAAAGTCTAATGGGTCAGTTTGAGCTTGCAAGTCGGAACAGAGGTGCTGAAGTTGGGTTTGAGCAACCTGCGGTATTTGGGTCATATCTTAGGTTGTAGGAAGCCAAATTGGATGATCCAGATATGCATGTTATAGCCAAGATAAAGATCTACAACTTTCACGAAGAGTACTTTTCATGGATCCGAAGTATAGTTAGTCGTTTTTGGCTTCCAAGTCAAATAAGAAATTTTCGTACTCAACCATCCACTCCACCAACCCACTCAACCACTCCACTCCACCAACCCACTCATCCACCCACTCCCCTTTGTCCTTTTGTTACCCTAGACTTCTATAAAAGGCACCATTGGTTATCATGAATAACATGTTGTATTCTCCTTCATTTCTCTCATAGTTTCTTCTTGTTTCTTCATAGTTTCTCATAGCTTTTGTATATTTTGATGCTCCCCTTCATGGTAATGGAGGGCTAAGCTACTTTCGGTCAATTTAGAACTCTTGAAGAGATTGTGGTTTGGATTCTTGAGACCTTGGTTATGTATTGTATTTGATTTGTAATTGAATTCCTCTTTTCTTCTTCTCTTTTTCTTCTTCTTGATCTTGAATGCATGAATGGTGATTCTATTTATGTTGATCTGATTTGATCTTGGTTTAAGATTAAGATTTGTGATGAAATTAGAACTGATTGATCTAAACTAATCACATAAATGAAGATTGAGATTTGTGATGAAACTTAGAACTGATTGATCTAAATTAATCACAGAATTGAAAAGGTTAGGTTACTGATTTGTGCCTAAGTTAATTGAATTCGGTACTTGAAATTAACATAGACCTTCATGAATGGTGTGATTGCAGATTTGTGTTTATCACTTGTTAATTGAATTCTAGATGATCGTCTAGTATGAATTATGGATTTGATGCAAAGATCTCGGTTAGATCCAAATTAACAATTTAATTGCGCTTCAAGTGTTCTATAAAGGGTCTATGATTGAATCCACCCAATCTTGGATAGGTTTCTAAATTGACTGCTCTTTAATTGTTATTTCTTCCTTTAATTTTGTTAAGTGTGATCTTAAACTGTCAAACCCCCCTTTGCTAACTTTCACTTGATTTGATTAAATTGCATCTATAATCCTCGTGGAGATGATCCGGTGTTGTCACTGTGCTACAAGCTTAGGTAATAACTTCAGTTATAATTTTGACTGAGTTCGGCGCTCATCACGGTACGTTCCGTTAAATCAAAATTTTGCAGTGCGCCCTATTATCCATCAGACAATAAATATTGGCCTTATGAACTATAACAATTGTCCATTGAATAATAGCTTGCAATAGAAATCCTAATCACTTTATCATCTTATCATCTTATCTAAATGAAATCAACTTTATGTCTAATCATATCTATTTTTTGGAAATCCAACATGTGTAACCCTAATCTTTTGGAGGCAAATTTCCCTCCTCTCTCCCATGTAGCTACTCGGCCATGAGGCCCTCGGGAGCCAAAAATTAGCTTTTCATTTTATCATTTCCATTTTAAATTTCAAATCTCAAAAGTTACCATCATTTCTACTATCACTTTCTCTCTTCTCCTCTTATTTTCTTCTTTTTACTTTTCTCTTCTCCTTTTCCTCTCCAAACCGCCGGCCACACACCCACCACCACCACCTCTTCATTTTTGTTTGTTCCAACTAATCACATTTCTTAAATCCTCTCATCATCCTAAGGTTTTTTTCCTTGCTGATCATCTTCAAAAACTCAACTTTTCCTCTCCATTTTCTCTTCTCTTCCATGGCCAAAACCACCATTGTTGGCCATCCAAGCTTTTTCATTCAACCAATCTCATTTCCTACCATTTCTCATCACCTAGAACATTTTTCCTTTTGTGACCACCACCAAAATCCACCATTTTCATTTTCCTCCATCAAGCTCTAAAGTTGGAGACTTTGAGGTAAACGTTCATGGCTTTCTCATCTTTCCATCTCATTTTCGTGATCCATGATCACTTTAGTGATCATGGATACCTTTTTCAAGCTTTGATTTCTGATTCTTATGAGTTTGATGTCCTTAGGGTTTTCTTGAGGGTGGAGGCCGAATTTTGCAAGGAGCTTCAAGGGAGTTTCTTTGCTTGTTTTCTCTTAGGTAAGAGGGATATATTCCACTTCAACCACCCATGGAGGTGGAAGACGAATTTGTGTGTTGAAAGTGGAGGATCCATGTGTGGATTTCTCCTCTTGATTGCTTGATTTTTTATGATTTATAATTATGTGCTTGTATGAAGTTGTTACTTGATGTTGTTATATTATGTTTGCATGAATAAATTGTGATATTTTGTGTGCTTGAAATTATGCATGAAAAATAAGGAATCTTTGCTTCACTGGAAGGAAGCTCACGGCCTTGTGGCCTTAAATAATAAATCAAGAACCAAACCTTGTATTAAAATGGAACTTGGTCAATTAATTGAAGAGTTGAGGAAATTTTTGGGTCTAGAGACTGTGGTTGAGTGTCTCGGCTATGAGGAGGCAAATTAGGAAAACTTGTGATTAGAATTGTAATGAATTGGAACTTAGAAGTTTCAGTGGAAAATGGATTGATTGAGGAATTAAAATAATGGATTAAGAAGATGAATATTGGATTCCATGAACTTAGGGCTCACGACCATTTAGGGTAACCAAGAGGAAATTTTGTATTAAAAAGGAACTTTGAAATAATTAAGTGATTGGACATTTCATTAAGGATTCATAAAATGGAAGGAACCAAGAATGAGATTTTGTCATAAAACTTAGAATAATTTTTAATTAAAGGAAGGACAAGAGTGTGTGAGACTTGGAGAACCTTAGAATAATTTTCTAAGTGAGTATGCATAAATTTAAAGCAGGGAACTTAACAAATCAAAAGAATTCCTCTCGAGGAGGATTTTATAAGAAATGCTAAATTGAAGTGAAACTTAGATAATTGGATAATTAGAAATTAATTAGGGATTCATAAGATGGAAAGAGAAAGGAAATGACATTTTACCATAAAACTATGAGTAGATCTTGATCTCTAAAGAAAAATAAGACTTTGAGAATCATCAGACATTGAATTGAATAAGCTTTATTAAGAATAAAGACAAGGATTAATTGAATTAGAAAAACAAGGATTAAGAGTGTAAGGGAACATTTGAGAAACATAAAATACTTATTTTAGATGAATTTTATTAAGGACAAAGAAAAGAACAATGATGAAACTTTATGAGATAATGATATGTTCAAAATTGATTATAAATGACAACTTTGTTATCAGGCCATGAGTGGGACCCAAATTTGTTAATGGCTGTCTAGGCATATGGTTATGAAATACACTATGGAAATCCTCTGTGATAGCATGCATTTGGCATTGTGCTTTTGGAACCGAAATACCCGATTCAAAAACATTAGATAGATGATTTAGTCAGATGTGGTTCACCTTTATAACCAGAAACATCAGATAGACGAGCAAGTCAGATAGGACTGGTTATCAGAGGAAACCCAGATAATAGTGGTATTATATAGTCGTATGGACGGTTATATAATATCACTGATGAAAATGGTATTGAACATTGTATGGACGATTGCTTTAATACCATTGGGAATGGTACAACGGAGGGTTGATTCCGTTGAATATGCATTTGTGCATTATATAATTATGACATTTTATGCCTAGGAGTGAACGAGAACCTACAGGATAGTGTGGCCTTGAATAGACCTATGGGGACGTCAGGGCGCGGTGATTCACTAGTGATTATGCTATCACATTGTATGCCCCTGGCCATGAGCACTGTTGCAATGCACTGGCAGCCTGTCAATCTACTATTACTTTTCGTGGCCTGACACAGACTGTCTATTGAGGGGGGACAGATCTTCTGGAACGTTCATATCTGAAATTTGAGCCTAGCTCCATTGAGTAGGAAATGATTACATTGTACATGAGGGTGGTCAGCATACACATTGTGTATATGCATGGTCAGTTCACATATTGTCATGGCATGGTCTATATATATATTGTGGTGGCATAATTATGATTTATATATCTAGGGTGGATATCTGTTGTTATAGTGTTGTTAATATTATTGTGGGATATGCTTCTCATGATATCTATAAAAATTGATAACTTGAATATATCTGCAATGTCTATATGTATGGAATGACTTCATCATTCGTATTATTTTCCTTCCCTGCCATGTTGGTAATGATGTAGGATATCTCACCTCCTGCTTGCACTATTTTTGTTCTATGTGATTTTTGGTTAAAGACAGTAAAAGGGGACGAGGTCAAATCTTTTAGATTTTACGTAGTTTGATCTCTTACATTCGGCAATGGCAACAACAAGGGGTTCTATCGGTTTTGTTAGGATTGTGTTCACCGGGGGTGTCAATGCTTGGCGGGTCGACTGGGCCGGCGAGCGTATACGGTATGTTGGGGATTTGATCTCACCACATCAGTGCATCTGGAGTTTGCCTTACCCATTCAGGAGCTACGGGGTGATCTGCTTCACACCCCTAGAGAGGACGAGGATTCTATGGCATCAGTTGCTAGAGCACCTGCTCGTGAGACCACACTCTGCCCTATCTTAATGTCTTCCGATGAATCGTGGGAGGATCCCGAGGTGGATCCGATGGAGTGCCCAACTCCTGAGACGTGGGCATCGTTATGGGTAGTTTATGTTTATTTTGCATTACCTGTATAAAGGTTCTTTTATATATAACAGCATTTTGAAGTACAACTTGGTGTATTTTGAGCGGTATGAGCAATGCGCCACATCATGTATGTTTTCAGGTAATTATCCAGTCTTATGTGCTGTAATTTGAGTATATCTTGTTGAATTATATTTTTTTAAATGACAACATGTGTATCTATTCATTCGTGGCTCGTATTTTTTTATGCACAATGATTAAATTTTGGAAAAATTATTATTTGAGTTATAGCACGCCAAAAATTTAGTGACCGTAGTATAATGACGATTGTACCATAGTTAGTAAATCGAGGGGTGTTACATTAGGTGGTACCAAAGCAGTTCATCCTGTTGAGCTGGGGTATGGACTGACTATGCTTAGATATGTTAGAAGTTTCTTTGTATGTTGTGCACTTCCTTGTCTCTTGATTAAGATGTTTGGGAAAGGAAGACATGGCTTGCCATTGGTTGAATGTTGGTAGCTACTGTTGCATAGTTACATGATATTGAGTATTGGCCCACTCAATGTGAAATGTTCTGTGTGGATGGGAAACTATGACTTCACCTAAGCGTATTAAGGGAATAGGAGTTCTTTTAGTAGGAGGCTCAGTTGGTATGGCCGAACTTGTTTAGGATTTGTTTGCATTTACACCCTTGTTGTGTTACCTCTAGAATTGTTTAAGCCAATGGGTTAGAAAAAGGGTAGTTGAATAGGACTTGCAAGGTTTGTGGACTAAGGCGTCCAAGAGGTGTTGGAGAACCGATTTTCTTGGGAGAAGAATATTTGGCATAAGTCTGGTTCGAGGAGCTGCTTGGGAGTTAAAGACTTATAGGAGATCGCGCCATGGAAGGCAAAATGAAGGAGCTCAAGTTAGAGTCTTTCAGGTTTGGTGGTTAGGTTTGTCTTGCTGTGTTGTGTGACTCTTTGTGTTTAGTTTCTGAAAGGAGACAATAATGTTTGAATTGATTGCTTTTAATTTTTCCTTATGTTTCGATTTGTTTGTCCTTGAAGAGAGGCAATGGCTCGGGGTAGACATAAGTGTGTGAATGCAGGGAATGGCAATGATGATACGACTGCGGTAGCAGAAGTAATGCAAAGAATAGCTGATGTAATAACACACCAGGACCAGAGGGCCGCACAACAGCAGGAATTGGAAGTCGAGATTTAGAATTTGTTGGAAGAAAGTCAATTTTGAGGAAACTCTGGACGACCTAAGTTCCCGAGGAGGAATAATAGAAAGGTTAATCAGTTTAAGCACAAACTGTATTCACGACGACCGAGGGAGCAACGGCAGCAACTAATGCATGCAGGAAGTGTGAGTGCTAATAAATCCAATCTGACCGTGGTATCTTTACCAAAATGTAAGAAATGTGGAAAGAACCACTCAATGAGGGAGTGTAAGATCAAGTGGGTAATCTGTTTTAAGTACGGAAAAGGCCACTTAACAAGGGACTGTACGATCGAGGGAGTCATTTTTTTCAGATGCGAAAAGCCAGGACATGTATCTAGAGACTGTACTCAATCAAAGACGAAGCCTTCCATTGGTGAGGTATGTGCTTCAAGACCTCAAGCAGGAGGAAGAGTTTATACCCTGAGTAGGGTAGAAGCATCCCAATCTGAAGACCAAACCAAGGGAGATCGTGTCTCCGAGGGTGATCCTTTGACTATGTTGTACAACTCAGGAGGTAACCCATTCCTTTATGACACATGAATGTATAAGTCTCTTAGGCTCGTTTGTATCTTCATCATCTTTTGACTAAGTTATTTCTACTTCTACTACTAAGAACCTATTGTTGATAGCTAAGCTATTTAAATTATCCTATGACTTGTTAAAGACGAAATCTTTCCTGTTGATCTGATTTGTTTACTTCTTTCACAAATTAGATGTAATATTGAAAATGGATTGGTTATTTTCCAACCCTATCTTGTGAAATTATACTAATCAAACTTTAGTATTTCCTGAGATAGAGAATTCTGGATTTGAATTCATAAAGCTCATTCCTAAATTTTATTAGACCATATTGAATATTTCATCGGATTGGTCCGACGGTATACCAAATAGCTTTATTATTATTCTTTCTAACCTCCCTAATTGTCGTTCCATGCAACGAACACTTTGGCAGCATTCACCGATTACGCGAATAGGATCTTTCTTTCTTATTAAGACAAATTTGTCGTTATCCTTGTTGACGACATTCTGATCTATTCTTGAAGTCAAGAGGAACCTACTGAACATTTCAATGTGATTCTTCAAATCCTAAAGAAGAAGAAAAAGTTGTGCATGAAGCTGTGCAAGTGCAAATTTTGAGTGAAGGAATGTTAAACTTTAGGGCATGTGATTTCAAAGGAAAGATATTGTTGTGGATCTGTCGAAAGCTGAAGCAGTTCTTCAATGGGAAAGACCGACGACCGTAATGGAGATTCGTAGCTCCGTGGGATTAACCAGTATTACTGACGATTCATCAAAGGATTTTCCAAGATAGCAGGACCTCTTACTCAACCTACGAGGAAGAATCAAGCTTTTCTCTGGACCAAGGCATGTGAAGAAAATTTTTAAGAATGGAAGAGACACTCGACTGTTTCGCTAGAGTTGATTTTGCTAAATTCCAACCAGCCTTTTAAGATGACTCGCGATGTTTCACGTTGGAATTTAGAACGTATGCTCATGCGGGATGGAAGGAGTAGTAGCGTATGATTCAAGACAACTGAAAGCACATGAGAAGAGTTACTCTACACAAAACTCGGAGTTAGCCTTTGTAATTACGTTAAAGATTTGAAAACATTCTACAAGGAACAATATCCACATGTATTCTAAGATAGACTAAATTTCGAGAACGAAATTTTTTTTTAAAGGAGAGTTTTGTAACGCCCCGAAAAATTCTTATTTCTTGATAAACACTCATTTTATAATATTTATAATTTTTGTGAATTTTTATAAATTTTTTCGAAAATGTTGAATATTTTAATATATTCTTCGTTTTGCATGCACACTGAGTAGAATCAGTGAATTTTCTAAATTTTTCCGGGACTATTGATTATTTTAATATATTTCTTATTTTACGTGTGCACTGAGCTGAGCCAGGAAAATAAAATATTTTCTCTGAGGCTGGTAAACCTTGAACTGTGGAAACGTCTATGGGGGATCTTACTAAACCCGAGGCTGGGCACAGTTTACGACGTTTATGTTTTTGAAGATTTTATCTGATAAATAAAATCTTGGTTCGTTTCGTTAAATCAAAATTTTGCAATGCGCCCTATTATCCATCGGATAATAAATACTGGCCTTGTGAACTGTAACAATTATCCATTGGATAATAGCTTATAGTAGAAATCCTAATCACTTTATCATCTTATCATCTTATCTAAATGAAATCCACTTTATGTCTAATCATATCTACTTTTTGGAAATCCAACATGTGTAACCCTAATCTTTTGGAGGCAAATTTTCCTCCTCTCTCCCATGTAGCTACACAACCATGAGGCCTTTGGTAGTGATGAGCGATGTCGTACTCGCCTTAAAATAGACTAGGATTTAAATGGAATATAGCATAGTGCATAACCTAGGTCATCTCCCAAGGATCAATTTGGATTTCTCAAGTATATTAGAAGTTATCAATAAGTAGGGGTTTTGTTCATCAAGTAACAGAGTGCAAATTTAACAGTAATTAGGAATAAATTCAAAATTGGAAACATCAATCCAAGGTCTTCAATTCAAGTGGCAAAGTAAATCATAGTTCAAAGAGAGTAAAATTCTTTATGCAATTACCTCTGTTAATTCGAATTCAACTAGATAATCACCTAGAATTTGATCAACTAAAACAAAATCACAATCGCAATTCTTGATTAAGATTGAATTAAACACAATTTTGAATTAACATAGATTACCAATTGATGATCTATTCTCCATTAAATTCAGATTAATCAATCCAAATCTATTTTCAATATGCAAAAATATAATCATAAATCAATTGAATAAGGAGAAGAGGAGAGAATACAATCAGAAATCACAATTAAACAAAAGAACTCAAAACTCTAACCACAATTATTGAATTCCTTGGATTGATTAGATCTTTAGCCTTCCATGGCCATCACCATTGAAAAGATATAGAACCTTCAGAGAAGAGAGAAAACGAAAATAGAGAAAACGAAAAGAGAGAAAAGGTTTCTTGATTCAAATCGTAAAACTCAAAAATTAGGATTCAAAAAGAGGTTTCTTTTCGTATTCTGCCTTAATCTATTTGTAACTAAAAATTATTTTGTAATTCTTAATCTACCCCTAGCCCAAACTGTAGCCCTCTGAATAAGCTTTTCAGAAACATATAATTTGCCTTATTTGGGTTTAAATTGAGAGAGTTAAGCCCAAATCAGTGAGGGAAGGTCTAAGCTTTATGACAGCAACAACATCCTAACTTTGAGGCTCAATTTTGCCCTGAATCTAGCTGAATTAGAAAAACTACATTAGACACAAAATTGTGTATCTTCGTCTCAGCTTTTAGGAGACACCAAGAAAATCCAAATGTGATATTTGTAGCCCAAGATATGGCCTGTACAAGATAGAAAGGTTAAAATGAGATAAATTCCGTAAATTAATGAAGCTTTTACAACTAAGCCCAATGAGGCCCAATCATCTAAAACTCACCCACAAACATAATATTGGATACAATTATCATCAATTTGGCCAAATATAAAGTAATAATGAATGCCTCAAAATTGATTGATCAAATTCCCCCACACTTAAACTTTTGCACTCCCGGGCAAAATACAAAAGACCAAAACTAGAGAATAAAGAAAAGCAAATGCAAGAATGCAAGAAAAGTAAAAACTCTAAAACTAAAAACTCTAAAAGACTCAAATTCCAATGACATTTAAGAACGCAAAAGCTTACAAGCAAGAGGAGCAATAGAAGATTTAAGAGAACAAAACACCCATGAATTAAAATTTCTTCACATCTCAAACCAACAAGCAAGGTAGCTTCAACTTGAAAAACGTGAATCAAGAATGAAAGATCCTCACAAGATACACTCTCAATCCCTCAAGTGTTTACAAGGTAAGTATTTCACTCAATTCATCTCATGAACAACTGCACTACCATAAGCTTGCTTATCTTCTACTTCTCCACTACTCAAAAAATATGCACACAAAAATCAAGAGGACTTTATTCAAGGTTGTAATGGGGTCAAGGTAAGGGAAGGAAATAATATGAATATGACAAGGTTACCAAAGAGAATGAAAGAGCATTGTGAAGGAACTCAAATGACAAGTAACAAACATGAAATTTTATCCCCCAACTCCAAATAATGCACATTCTCCTTTACAAATCTCCTTCTCTTCTTTTTCTTTCTCAACCTTTCTTGAATTTATTCTTTTTCTTTTCTTTTTTTTCTCTTTTCTTTTCTTTCTTTTTCTTAATTCTATTTTTTTTTCATTTTTTTAAATTTCAACAAACATCTTGCACATTGCACATCAAAGTACACAACCCCCACACTTGAACATCAAAAGAGCTCCTCCAATGAAAATGAACCAATGCTCTCCTATTTCCTAAGGTAAAGGTAAAAACATGGTTTTTCACATAAGGCACAAAATGAGCTAAAACAAAGAATAGGCAAGTAGGCTCAAGGGGGTTAAACAAGGGAAAGTGATGCAAGGTTAGCTATTTGGCCAAAGTAGTTAATCAAGAAAGAATGCCTCAATCATGTTCATGTATACAAGTGAAAAATGTAGCCTCAAAAAGAATTTAAACAAGTTCTAGAGTGATCAAATGACATAAGTGAAAATCACACAAGAAAGAAGAGAATGGTGCAAATGTTAAATCCACCAATAGGCTCAAAATCTCACAAGGTATGCATCTATCAAACTTGATCCACCAATTCAAACATTCACCACCAAGCAAATTAAATTCAAGAAGAAAGAAAATTTATTCAATCATGTTATGAACCTTGAATTCCAATTGTCTCAAACTTTTCAACTTTACAAGCCTCAAAACATCATTAGAAAGCCACTCAAAACACACTTGTGTGCCCCTTTTTTTTTAACAGAAAATAGAATTAAAAGAAGAAAACAAAAATAAAAACAACAAAATAACACAAAATACAAAAATAGAAAATAGAAACAGAAAACAAAAATGAAAACAAAAAAAAAACAAAAAAATAGAAGAAAAAATAGTAAAACAGAAACGAAACAATGTAGAATTTGTATGATAGCGAGAAATAGAAAATAGCAAAAATAGCAAAAAAAGAAACAAGAGAACAAATAGAAATAGAAAACAAAAATGAAAACAAAAAAAAAATAGAAAACAAAGAAAACAAAAAAATAGAAAAATAGAAAAACAGAAACAAGAAAACAAAAACAGTAAAATTCCCTCCCCCACACTTAAATCACACATTGTCCTCAATGGCAACACAAATCAAAAGACAAGTAGACAAGTGAAATAAAAGAGCAAGGGGAAGAGAACACCCTCATCAAGGTGGAAAGATTTGCACTTGGGGAAAGGTGGGCTTGTCCAAGGAGAGCTCCTCCACAAGTGCGGAGTGTGCAGGGCTCTCAAGAAAGGGCTTAAGACGGTGCCCATTAACCTTGAAACTCTTGTTGGCAGCTTCATTTGAAACCTCCACTGCACCATAAGGAAAAATGTTAGTGACAACAAAAGGACCATCCCACCTAGAACGGAGCTTACCGGGCATGAGTTTAAGGTGAGAGTTGAACAAAAGTACTTTTTGGCCAATGGAGAACTCCTTTCAGGAAATCATCTTGTCATGGAAATGCTTAGTCTTTTCCTTATAGATCTTGGAATTCTCATAAGCCTCCAAACGAAGTTCCTCAAGTTATTACAATTGAAGCTTCCTCTCTGAACTCGCTTGGTCAAAAGCTAAGTTGCAACTCTTCACTGCCCAATATGCAACTCTTCTCCAAAATATGCTTTATCTCTCGGTTAGAAACCTCGGCCTGCCCGTTAGTTTGGGGATGATATGCTGTAGACACTCTATGCACGGCCTCATACTTCTGAAACAAGGCCTCCATAGTTCGGTTACAAAAATGAGTCCCTTGGTCACTAATGATAGCGCGAGTCACTCTAAACCTGCAAGATATGTTAGACCTGACAAAATCCACAACAACTCGAGCATCATTAGTCCTGGTGGCCTTGGCTTCCACCCATTTAGAAACATAATCAACCACAAGTACAATATAAGCAAAACCAAAAGAAACAGGGAAAGGGCCCATAAAATCGATACCCCAAACATCAAAGACCTCGCAGAAAAGAATGAGCTGCTGGGGCATCTCCTGCCTGCGAGTAATGGCCACTCCTGCTCTCTGACACTGCTCACAAGTAGTGAAAACCTGATGCGCATCTCTAAAGATGGTAGGCCAGTAGAATCCAGAATCAAGCACCTTCCTAGCTGTCTGCTATAGTCCAAAGTGTCCTCCGACTGGAGAGGCATGGCAAAAATGAAGAACTGACTGGATCTCATGGTCAGGTATGCATCTGCGAATCACCTGGTCACTACAAAATTTTCACAAATATGGATCATCCCAAACCTAATATTTAGCATCACTCTTAAGCTTAGCTCTCTGTGATCTAGATGCATAAGGGGGGAAAACATATGCAACCAAGTAATTAACTAAATCAGCAAACTAAGGGGAAAGTGAGGTGTCATGCAGTTGCATAAGCTGCTCATCTGGAAAATCATCTCTGATAGGAGAAGGGTCAACAGCTCTTTCGATCCTGCTCAAATGATCTGCCACCAAATTCTCTGCTCCACTCCTATCTCTAATCTCCACATCAAACTCTTGGAGAAGCAGTATCCATCTAATCAATCGAGGCTTCGAATCTGCCTTCTTCAACAAGAACTTTAAGGCTACATGATTAGTAAAAATAACCACTTTAGAGCCAAGCAAATATGATCTAAACTTATCAAGTGCAAATACAATAGCAAGCAACTCTTTCTCAGTGGTGGTATAGTTAGCCTGGGTAGCATCTAAAGTCCTGGAAGTGTAGGAGATGACATGAGGTAGCCTGCCAACCCTTTGGGCAAGGACAGCTCCCACTGCATAGTTAGATGCATCACACATGAGTTCAAAAGGGAGTGTCCACTTGAGTGGCTAAATGATGGGAGTGGTGGTCAGAGCTATTTTGAGGCAATCATAAGCCTCTCTACACCTTTCATCAAAATCAAAGACAACATCCTTTAGTAATAAGTTGGACATTGGAAGGGCCTTTTTACTGAAATCTTTAATGAACCGCCTGTAGAAACTTCTATGGCCAAGAAAAGAATGAACCTCTCACACGCAAGAGGGGTAAGGCAACTGGGAAATAACATCAATTTTAGCAGGATCTACCTCTATACCCTTCCGGGAGATCACATGGCCTAAGACTATGCCCTGTTCTACCATAAAATGACACTTCTCATAATTAAGAACAAGGTTAGTCTCAATGCAGTGATGCAAAACTCTATCCAGACTATCCAAACAGGCGTCAAAGGAGGAACCATAAATAGTAAAATCATCCATAAACACCTCAATGCAATCCTCTAAAAAGTCTGAAAAGATACTTACCATGCATCACTGGAAAGTTCCAGGGGCATTGCATAGGCCGAAAGGCATCCTCCTATAGGCAAAAGTGCCAAAGGGGCAGGTGAATGTGGTCTTCTCCTAGTCCTCTGGTGCTATGTGGATCTCGAAATAACCTGAAAAGCCATCAAGAAAAAAGTAGTAAGATTTTCTAGCCAAGCGCTCAAGCATCTGATCAATAAAGGGCAAAGGAAAATGATCTTTTCTGGTCGCTTGGTTGTGCCACCTGTAATCAATACAAACTCTCCAGCTACTCTGCACTCTAGTAGGAATCAGCTCATTGCAATCATTTTTCACTACTGTGATTCTTGACTTCTTTGGAACCACTTGAACTAGACTTACCTAAGCACTATATGATATAGGATAGATGATGTCAACTTGCAGAAGCTTGGTTACCTCCTTCTTTACCACATCCAGGATCAAAGGGTTAAGTCGCCTCTGTGGTTGTCTCACTGGCTTAGCACCATCCTCAAGAAGTATCCTGTGTATGCACATGGAAGGACTAATGCCAGGAATATCAACCAAGGTCTATCCGATAGCTCTCTTATGCTTCTTCAGGATTTGCAACAACCTTTCCTCCTGCTCAGCATGGAGGTTAGTAGAAATGATCATTGGCAGCTTCTTATCATCCTCTAAGTATGCATACTTAACGTGCTGTGGAAGTTGCTTAAGCTCCAATATAGGTGGCTGAACTACAAATGGAAGTATCCTGGTGGTAGGAACTGTGTCTACAACCTGTAACCCTACACAATCGAAACTACTGCATTCTGACTCCATGGAATTCGCAGCTACACCACCATCAAACTGGTCAGAACCTGTAAAATCTGCATCAAAATATGCATCAAAATCATCATGTAAACAGGATGCAATCTCAGTACAAAACATTGCACATTTTAGACTAAATACAAGTAGAACAAGTGTAAATATCATCAAAATCTGGGAAATCAACAGCAAGGAACTCAGACAGGTTATCATCAACTATATCAACTAGCAAATCTATATGGAAAATAGAATGCTCCTCCATGGGGTGATTCATGGCATCCAAAATGTTAAATCTGACCACACTATCTCCAAACTCCAAGGAAAGAGTGCCTGCATGGACATCAATCTTGGTTCTGGTAGTTTTGAGGAAAAGTCTGCCAAGAATGATGGGAGGCTTGCTGGATTCAGATTCTCCATTCATATCCAAAATGTAGAAGTCTGCTGGAAAGATCAAATCATTAACTCTAACAAGGACATCTTTAATGTGTCCAGCAGGGTATGCATTACTCCTGTTTACCAACTGAATGATAACTCCTGTATTCTGTAAGGGTCCAAGGGAAAGAGAGTTAAACACAGACATAGGCATAACATTAATTGAAGCACCTACGTGCAGACACATTCCTCCCCATACTGATTTTCTCATTTCCCTTTAACCTCCTTCTGTGAGTGCACAAGTCCTTAAAAAACTTGCCATATCTTGGAATTTGTTTGATTACTTCAATGAGAGGAATGTTCACCTCAACCTTCCTAAAAGTCTCCAAGATCTCCCTATCAGTGTCAGTCTCAAAAGTCTTCTTAAGCTGCACAACCCTCTGAGGGAATGGTAGTGGGATGGATTGCTCCTGCTCATCAGTAACTACACTAGGATCTGTCTTCTCACTCTCAGAATCTGTTTTCTTTATTTTGCTGCTACATGGAATTTCTAGTATGGCTTGCTGCTCCTTACTCTCCTTATCTAATCCATGTTGCAACCGACAATCTGGTGCATCAACAGTCTTACCAGATCTGAGAGTGATGGCACTCACATTTCTTGGATTCACCACAGTTTGTGCAGGCAACTTGTCAGAATCTTGTGTCTGTAATTGGTTCATTGAACTAGCAAGCTGTCCAATCTGGTTCTCCAAATTCTGAATGGTAGCTTCTGTTCTCTGCTGGAACTGCAAGTTGTTCACTGCCATTTGCTTCATCAATTCCTCCAAGGTTGGCTCAGATTTAGGAGGTGCTGTAGTAGGCTGCTGCATATTCTGCTGCTGCATAAAAGGTGGCTGATACGGCCTACTGGATCCTGCAGTGGACTGGAAAGGGAGCTGCTGCTGCTGCTGCCTAAATTGAGTAGGGGCAGATAATGAAGAGTTATTCCCCCACCTCAGATTGGGATGATTTCTCCAGCCTGAGTTATATTTGTTAGAGGACAGATCATAACTCGGTTGCTGCTGCTGCTGCTGAGGCCTGCTGTTATAGATTTTTGCTGCATAGGTCTGTGGGGTACCATCAATGTCACCCTCTTGTAGAGTAGGACAAGCATCTGTGGGATGATTAGCAGAAGTGCAGATGCCACAAACTCTGGCAGGAACTACTGCAGCAGGCTGCTGGTGCTGATTCACAGCCAGTTGTCGCACCAAGGGTGCAGGATCATCAATTTTGTTTTCCAATTTCTTGTGATCTGTAGAATAGGCAGCTTCAATTTCGTGGACACCTCTAGTCAACACCACTGAGTTACTTCTAGTGCCAAATTGTTGGGAATTAGTGGCCATATTCTCAATTAGATTCCTTGTAGCCATAGGAGTCTTGTCTACCAATGCCCCTCCACTAGCAGCATGAACCATACTCCTATCCATAGGAAGCAGACCTTCATAAAAATACTAGATGAGTAACTGGTCACTGATCTGATGGTGAGGACAACTTGCACACATCTTCTTAAACCTCTCCCAGTATTCATATAATGTCTCTGTGTCAAATTGCCTAATGCCACATATTTCTTTTCTGATGGAGGCAGCTTTTGATGCAAGACAGAATTTCTCCAAAAACAGCCTCTTAAGATCATTCCAGCAAGTGATAGAACTTGTATGCAAATAGTACAGCTAGTCCTTAGCAGCATCCTGTAAGGAGAAAGGAAATGCTCGAAGTTTAATGTGATCTTCTGGAATGCCTTGAGGCTTCATGGTCGAACACACAATGTGAAACTCCTTAAGATGCTTATAAGGGTCCTCACCTGCATGACCACTGAACTTAGGCAAAAAATGAATCAATCCAGATTTAAGTTCAAAAGGAGCATCAACATCGGATACTGAATGCATAAAAACTGATATGTAACATCAAAAAGTGCGAAGCTCTTTCAAGGTTCTTTCATCCATAATATCAGTGTTCTCAGTAGAATCAATGACAGAATGCACAGAATCAGAAAATTCAGATGTAGAATCACTATTATGATGACTATGTGTAGAAAATTCAGATGCAGAATCACTATTATGATGACTACTTCCTATATGCTCATCAAGTGCAGAATCAATCTTATGAGACCTATGCAAGGAATGAAAAGTCCTATCTATCTCAGGATTAAAAGGATGTAATATACCAGGGTTAGACTTAGTCATGTAACATGGAAAACTCAAAAATACAAAATCAGGCAAAATTGACTATCAAACAACAAAAATGCACCAAAATAAATCTAATTGACAATTTTTAAAAATTATAGGACCACCATACACTAAAAACTACTCAAAGAAGGAACTTAAAAATGTAATAAAAAATCTTCAAAAATTAAAAAAGTGGTCTAAACAATGGCATTTGGCTTAAAAATGAGTGACCTTAGTTTACACTAAGCCTTTCTTAAAATGCCTTTTTCCTTCAAGGGAACAAGTCTCAGCTCAATCTAAATTTAGGCCCTTTTCTAGAAATTACAAAGCTGCCCAAAAACCTTACCAAATGATGGAAATTGGCTAAAATCTGAGTACCTGATCCCAAAAAGGATCACTTTGCTCCAAATGATGTTTTACCCTTGGAGACCAAATTTCAGCTCAATCAGAGTTGGCCAGATTGCACTTTGTTCTCTCCTTCACCAGAAATTAGGAAAAGAGTACTAGCAGTATATAAAACAGTGGTAGGAAGTTAGGAACATGCCTAAAATGAATACATACACTCACAATAAGGTCTTGCAATGCAATTGGCAATAAGATCAACAAAAGGATGGTCAACAGCAGCAAAAGTCAATGGAACAGTAATTATGCAGCAGAATTGCAAGTATGTGAGTAATTGTGTTAATTGCAGCAGAATGAGCAGTGTGGTATGCTAAGTAATGCAATACGAGTATGAGGCAATCATACAATGCACAATAATAGAATGCAGTAGATTATGCAGCAGAATCCAATGGAACGTGTTACTTGTGTAGCAGAAATACCAATTGTGTTGTGTGATGCAATGCACAATAACAGGAATGATGGAATGCAGCAAAATCCAATGTAACAAAGGCACGAAATTTGCGTACAGAATGAAGCTAAGCCAATGGAACAGTGACTAGTGCAGCAAAGTGCAAGGTAGCAGCAGGTAGGACAAGGAAACAAAATGTGAATTATGCAAGAAATTCACACAAATCCAATGCAATAGTAATCCAATGTAATAGTGCAGCAAAATGCAAAAACGACAAAATAAACACAATGCACAATGGATAATGCACCAAAAATGCAACTACATGAATGTAACAGAATTTGTTTTGACGAAATAGAATGCAAATACAAAAATAATGTACGAAACAGAATGCAAAAATAGAATGTGGAAACAGGAACAAAATACAACTACAACTTAAACTTAATATAATCAATTAAAAATGAAAAGATCCCCGGCAACGGCGCCAAATTTTGATGAGCGATGTCGTACTCGCCTTAAAATAGACAGGATTTAAATGGAATATAGCATAGTGCATAATGTAACACCCCAATTTTTGGGTAAAAGACCGATGTATCCTTATTTTACTGTTTCTTATTTTTTTGTATGAAATACAGACATATAATACTGTCTGTTATTTTATTTGACCGTTTTGAGTGTTTTGCTTCGTGATGGGGAAAAATAGAAAAATGACCATTTCATCCCGAATGTACTGTTTTTAGTTTTTCTACATGATACAGTGTTTGATATTACTGTCTGATTTTTATTTGGACTTTTTGTGAGATTTGCTCCAGGGACAGAAAATAATAATTTTTCTGGTCGGAAAAATATTATTTTAATTAATTAGAGTTGGGGGATCTTACTAAACCCAATTCTGATTGATATATATATTAGTTTCGTAATTTTTAGAATTTAACTGTGCGATAAAATAATTTTTAGTATTATTTTATTACTCAGTATAAATTTTGACAGTGGACCCGATACTGTGTGTGTACGGAACCCACGTATAAATAAAGTAACCAATAGAAACAAGAAACTTGGACCAATAGAAATAAGACACCTAGAAGTCAAACTAATAAAGAGAAGTCAACAAAAGTGGCTTGACCATTTTGGACCATTAGATTGAATCTTGGTGGATAAGCTTGAATGATGACCATAGATTTGATGAATGGCTAGGATTGAATCTTGATGGATAAGCTTTGAAGATGACCATGGATTTGATCAATGGATAGGATTTAAAGATGAATCAATGGCTAGGATTAAGTCAAAAGTTGTAGGTTTGACTTTAGGATTAGTAATTAATTAAGCTTAGTTTGACTAGATTAATTACTTAATTTGCAAACTAATTAAACTAATTTAGTTATTAAATAATTATAATATAAATACTAATTAAATATGCTAATATTGTTTAGAGATTATAAATTATGTAATTATTTGTTTAATTAACTAGTTATGTAATTAGATAAACAATTAAGTAGACTAGTTTAATTCTTAATTAATTATAATCTAAAATATTAATTGGGAATCCTAAAATTAATTAAAGGTTATGATATATGTTAGTATATGTTAGATATATTAGTCATAGGATTAAAATGTTAATTAGGATTTAATTAGGATATTTGACCAAATAAATTTTCCTAATTGACTAACATGTAATTAAAACAAATTAAATACTTAAAATGGACTTGGAGGATACGGTTGGGCAGCAGCCTTTAGGGGCTTATTGGACAAGTTTTACAAGCTTCTTAAGCACTACAATAAAGACCTCATCTCAACCATTGAAGGAATGGAGGGTTAGGATAGTTTGCATGTGATTAAATCACTTAAACTCACCCAAATTTTCCACACGGCAAGCGAGAATAACATGGCAGCAGCAAGGAGCAGCTGAAATGAGTGGATAAGGATGCAATAAAGTCCTTATTTTATCACCACAATTATTCACGAAGGTTAGCTAGACTTTTCACTCAAAATGAGATAAGTTTCAAGTGAATTTGCTCACTTTTCACGTGTTAAAATACAGGTGGGCAGCAACTGATTTATGACTTTTTCTTCACTTTTATTTCCCAAAAATATAAGCCATTACCTCCCAAAATATACACGGTTAGCACCTCCCAAAAACCCATTCATTCTTCACTTTCCTACTTACCTAATATAAGCTTATTTTCTCTCAAAGTTCCAAGGAAACTCACGCATCCTCCTCTCCCATTTTCTTTCTTTCCATTCGGTCTTCACTTCCAAACCACACCATCCAATCTTTAATCCTTCATCTCTTGGTTTTATTTTAATTCAAGTTGTGCTTTAACTATTTCTTCTCCTATTTTCTTCTCTTTTATTCGGTCAATATCTCAACCCACATACTCACTCCCTTATAATTTTTATCAACACCATTACCTAAAGCCTAACACCATTCTAAGCAATTTTTATTCTCAAGGTTTTGCTAAAAAACCACTCTAGCTAGTCCAAACTCAAGCTTTTTGCTTACTTCCCTAAAGGTGAGTTTTGATTTCTTTGGTTTAAATCTTGATTTTTAATATTTCTAACCATGATTGTTCCATGGTTTTTCCATATTAAACCTTGTATGAGTTTTTACTAATTGTTTTAAATTATTAGGATTTTGTTTGGAGGCTACCCGAAATTTCAAGGAGAAGGAGGAGACTAACCGGTTATTTTGCTTCAAGAGGTAAGAGGGAGATTACCCTCATCAACCATGTGTTGGTGGTGAGGAATGTTTTTGTTCAGTGTATGAAGAATCCATGAGGATTCGGTTTGTGTAATTGTGGTGGTTTGAATTGTTGTGGCTTGTGTTAATTATTTGATTATTTAAGTATTTTTTGGTTGGTGATTTATTTATTTTTATATGCATGATTATAGCTTTAGAATATTTTGCATGCCTATAGTGTTGAAATATGTGGCATATGTATTGTATGTGTTATTATAATGTTAGAAATGCATGAGCATTCCAAAGAATGTAAAACCCTAGGTTCGGTCATACCATTGAATGGAAGGAATTAAGGTGATTTACAATGTTTTTAATGAATATCAAGTGAATTCAAGTGAATTAGAACAAATAAATGAATTTTTGGAATTTTATTTATACTATGAGATTTCGCCAACATGCCAAAAAGTGAGAAAAATTGGATTCTAAATAATCTAAGGTAAGTAAGCATGTTAAAGGGAATTTTATCAAAATGTTTTGATTATTAAAAATGAAATGGTCGAATTGAATTTTAGAAACTAATTTAAGTATTGTTAGTATTTATAAAGATTATACATTAATTTGAAATATTTTACAGTAGCTTGAAAAATATTTTAAATGGTTTTAAATTGCTTAATAATTTTGTTTATTAGTCAAAAACTGTTTATTTGAGGAAAACGGAAAAGAAAATGATTTAAAAAGCTTATGCGATTGAGAAAATGATATAAAATTATTACGCGATTGAGGAAACAGCAAATTATATTTACGCGATTGGAAATGTGATATATATTGTGAAAATGACAAGATTTTGAAAATAAAATAAAATTTCTACGCGATTGACAAAAACAAACAAATTTTACTATTGGGCCAATGTGGTGAACCCAATATATGAGAAGTTATGTTGCGCCCAAGTGGGTGCGTATTGTGATTTGGTTTTATGAAAAGATAGTCGCCAAGTGGAAGCGTACTGTATTTTGAGATTTATGCCATTGAGGGCATTTATGTAATTATTTTCGCTATTGAGGGCATTTATGTAATTATTTTCGCTATTGAGGGCGTTTTTGACATTATTTGAAATCTGAGGGCGTTTTTGTGATTATTTAAAGTTTGATGGCATTTTTGTATATAATGGAAGTTTAGTGGCGTTTTTGTAAATGATGGAGATTTGATGGTATTTTTGTAAATAATCAGAAATTGATGACACTTATATAAATAATTGAAATCTGAGGATATTTTGGTAATTATTGCTTTGTTCATGCACTGAGTTGTGCCAATTTACGAATTGGTGATTTGATTGACGAGATGAATAACATCGTGTTGTCGATGTGATAGGCATAGTGTGTTCAGTTCCTGATATGGACTTGGAGTTCATAGTGTGCATTATTCCATATGTGGACAGGAGGTAGCTCCTTCTGGGCCGTGGTACATGATAACACACTTATGTTCTCGACGAGCACTATCCTTAATCAAGTTTTGAGAGGACTATTGGACTGCCTGTAGTATACAATTATTTGACTGTGTGTCTGGGTTGTATGCTATGCCATTGTTTTTATTATGATTATTTTTCGTGGGCTATAGACACAAAGTTTTGACAGTGCAATCACAACGGTCAGCTATAGACACAAAGTTTTGACAGTGCAATAGCTGGTCGGGGTAGCCAAAGCTATAGACACAAAGTTTTGACAAGGTCAATAATATTTGGATTGGTTTGAGCAAGACTAATAGAAGTCTCAACTCATTCTCTCTGATATCGTTGTGTGTGTTGTAGCTCCATGGAGTAGGATTGTGTCACATTGCATATGTTTATATGTGGTACATTATTATCTTTTATCTGTGATCGTTTACCTATGATCTTTTATTTGGGATATTATATGTTGATATCGCATTTAATCTTTATTCTATATTATTATGATTTATTGTTATGGCATTTTATATAGTGTGAATTGTTATATCTATCCTGGTAATGTTATTGTGGTTTATTTAATTACGATATATGCTTATTAGAATTAATTGTAAATTGATAATATGACTAAATTTGTGATATCTGTGTGTATGGAATGACCTTGTCATTCGTATCATTCTTTGCTACAGATCTTGGTAAAGGTGAAAGGGGATCTCACCTCTTTATTGTATTGTTTTGTTTGGTTTGTATTGTTTAAATTCGTGTAGTAGGCGAAGCGTATTTTGAGGCTTATTGGAGACAATATTCTGAAGACGGTGACGGCATCAAGGAGTGATCTTTCGTTTTCATAGGATGCAATTGGTGAAGAAGCAGGACATGTTAGGTTGGGTTTTTCTCGTTAGTGTTATTACCGTGCTATTAGTAGTAACTTTCTTTGGGTTTACTACTGTTCCTCTGAGTCTGTAATTTTCATGTTTTAATTTATTGTTGATTATTTTGTGATGTATATGGCATATGTATATTAATCAGTTCAATCTAATTTCATTGTTACTCTTAATTTTTGGTAAGTTTATATTTCTGCGAAAAAGAAATTTTAAAATTTGTATTTTGAAACTCAAGCTTTTATAAAATAATTATAATTGGTTTAAGTTTTTATTTTAAAATGTGACGCCCTAGGGAGGGTGTTACATTAGTTGGTATCAGAGCACGGTTAGAGTCTTTTTGGGGTTTGTGGTTAGGTCTGTCTTGTTTTTGTTGTGTAACTCTCTGTGTTTGGACTCCGAGAGGAGACAACGTTGTTTGAGATGGTTACTTTGGTTTCCATTGTATTATGATTCATCTGTCTTTGAAGAAAGGCGATGATTTGTAGTAAACGTACACGTGAGGAAGCAGGATGTGTTTCGACATCTCAAGTGGAATGGAACAACGATTCATCAAGTGGAGCAAAAGTGTTTTAGACTGAGGATCTAAATAAAGAAGTGTGTATCATAAAAAGGTGATTTTTTAACTATACTGTATAATTCCGAAGGTAACCTATTTCTTTATGGCATATAATTGTGTGGGTCAATTAGAGTTATTTGTGTTTTCATTATCTTTTGACCTGGTTGTTTCTATTTCTGGTTCTAAAACATGTGGTTGAGTACTTGAGTTGCTTAAACCATCCTAAGTCTGTTAAATAATTGAATCTTTTCTGTGGATTTAATTGGTATTTTTCTAACCACTCATGCTATGTTAGACCAGTTGGTCAAATTGTTCAAGTTAAAAAGTTTACTTCTAAATTCAACGGACCATATCAATTTCTTTATTGGATAGGTTCGGTGGTATGGATGATTCTATCATCTCTTGTTTCTATGTCTTTATGATATCTTTCATATGACGCATTTGCGAAATGTACTTTAGTTTAACCCATTCTTTTATGACTAATTGACTATTTGGGTTAATTAGAATTACTGGTATCTTTGTTACCTTTTAACTTATCTATTTCTACTTTTGTTATCAAATCCGTTATTACTATCTAGTTCCTTAAATAATCTTTTCGGTTAATCTAAATTGTCTACCTCTTTCATAAGATAGATGTGATCTTATATATGGATTGGTTATTTTAATCATATCCTGTAAATTGTTTCAGTAGAATTTTAGTGTCTCAGAAAACTCATTCTTAAAATCGGGTAATGTCAAATTCTTTGTTGGACATGTCTGGTAACAATTCAGATAGTTTCTCTACCTTTTCTTTCTAAATCTTTATAATATCTTTTCGTATATTGAAATTGCAAAAGAAAGGATATTCTTAGTCAAAATCATGTCATAGTATCAGTTACAGTATTGTTGAAAAAGAGAACTGGTATTGTGAGACACTTCCTGTTAAAAGCAAAGGCAAGAGAGTGAAGCTGTACAAAGGCATGGAAATTTCAAGTAATACTGATCAGAGTGGCGTAGCGGAAGCGTGGTGGATAGTATCTTTCATTTTTTTCTCTAGACAGAATTGTCATTATCTTTATTAACGACATTCTGATCTATTCTTGAAATTATGAGGAACCATACTAAAATAGTTCTCCATGTTTTACGCGACGCAAGGAGTTTTCGTTGGTCGAGGTAATCTGGAATGACGGAGGTGACGTAAACGGTGATGCAAGAGTAGTATCCTAGACTATTCTGAAATCGCCTTCTACGAATTTCGGGGGCGAAATTCTTTTTAGGAGGGGAGAGTTGTAACACCCCAATTTTTGGGTAAAAGACCGATGTATCCTTATTTTACTGTTTCTTATTTTTCTGTATGAAATACAGACATATAATACTGTCTGTTATTTTATTTGACCGTTTTGAGTGTTTTGCTTCGTGATGGGGAAAAATAGAAAAATGACCATTTCATCCCGAATGTACTGTTTTTAGTTTTTCTACATGATACAGTGTTTGATATTACTGTCTGTGATTTTATTTGGACTTTTTGTGAGATTTGCTCCGGACGGAAAATAATAATTTTTCTCGGTCGAAAAATATTATTTTAATTAATTAGAGTTGGGGATCTTACTAAACCCAATTGATTGATATATATATTAGTTTCGTAATTTTTAGAATTTAATCGTGCGATAAAATAATTTTTAGTATTATTTTATTACTCAAGATAAATTTTGACAAAGTGGACCAACATCTTGTGTGTGTGTACGGAACCCACGTATAAATAAAGTAACCAATAGAAACAAGAAACTTGGACCAATAGAAATAAGACACCTAGAAGTCAAACTAATAAAGAGAAGTCAACAAAAGTGGATTGAATTTGGTGACCATTTTGGACCATTAGATTGAATCTTGGTGGATAAGCTTGAATGATGACCATAGATTTGATGAATGGCTAGGATTGAATCTTGATGGATAAGCTTTGAAGATGACCATGGATTTGATCAATGGATAGGATTTAAAGATGAATCAATGGCTAGGATTAAGTCAAAAGTTGTAGGTTTGACTTTAGGATTAGTAATTAATTAAGCTTAGTTTGACTAGATTAATTACTTAATTTGCAAACTAATTAAACTAATTTAGTTATTAAATAATTATAATATAAATACTAATTAAATATGCTAATATTGTTTAGAGATTATAAATTATGTAATTATTTGTTTAATTAACTAGTTATGTAATTAGATAAACAATTAAGTAGACTAGTTTAATTCTTAATTAATTATAATCTAAAATATTAATTGGGAATCCTAAAATTAATTAAAGGTTATGATATATGTTAGTATATGTTAGATATATTAGTCATAGGATTAAAATGTTAATTAGGATTTAATTAGGATATTTGACCAAATAAATTTTCCTAATTGACTAACATGTAATTAAAACAAATTAAATACTTAAAATGGACTTGGAGGATACGGTTGGGCAGCAGCCTTTAGGGGCTTATTGGACAAGTTTTACAAGCTTCTTAAGCACTACAATAAAGACCTCATCTCAACCATTGAAGGAATGGAGGGTTAGGATAGTTTGCATGTGATTAAATCACTTAAACTCACCCAAATTTTCCACACGGCAAGAAGTAACATGGCAAAGCAAGAAGGAGCAGCTGAAATGAGTGGATAAGGATGCAATAAAGTCCTTATTTTATCACCACAATTATTCACGAAGGTTAGCTAGACTTTTCACTCAAAATGAGATAAGTTTCAAGTGAATTTGCTCACTTTTCACGTGTTAAAATACAGGTGGGCAAAGCAAATGATTTATGACTTTTTTCTTCACTTTTATTTCCCAAAAATATAAGCCATTACCTCCCAAAATATACACGGTTAGCGACCTCCCAAAAACCCATTCATTCTTCACTTTCCTACTTACCTAATATAAGCTTATTTTCTCTCAAAGTTCCAAGGAAACTCACGCATCCTCCTCTCCCATTTTCTTTCTTTCCATTCGGTCTTCACTTCCAAACCACACCATCCAATCTTTAATCCTTCATCTCTTGGTTTTATTTTAATTCAAGTTGTGCTTTAACTATTTCTTCTCCTATTTTCTTCTCTTTTATTCGGTCAATATCTCAACCCACATACTCACTCCCTTATAATTTTTATCAACACCATTACCTAAAGCCTAACACCATTCTAAGCAATTTTTATTCTCAAGGTTTTGCTAAAAAACCACTCTAGCTAGTCCAAACTCAAGCTTTTTGCTTACTTCCCTAAAGGTGAGTTTTGATTTCTTTGGTTTAAATCTTGATTTTTAATATTTCTAACCATGATTGTTCCATGGTTTTTCCATATTAAACCTTGTATGAGTTTTTACTAATTGTTTTAAATTATTAGGATTTTGTTTGGAGGCTACCCGAAATTTCAAGGAGAAGGAGGAGACTAACCGGTTATTTTGCTTCAAGAGGTAAGAGGGAGATTACCCTCATCAACCATGTGTTGGTGGTGAGGAATGTTTTTGTCTGTATGAAGAATCCATGAGGATTCGGTTTGTGTAATTGTGGTGGTTTGAATTGTTGTGGCTTGTGTTAATTATTTGATTATTTAAGTATTTTTTGGTTGGTGATTTATTTATTTTTATATGCATGATTATAGCTTTAGAATATTTTGCATGCCTATAGTGTTGAAATATGTGGCATATGTATTGTATGTGTTATTATAATGTTAGAAATGCATGAGCATTCCAAAGAATGTAAAACCCTAGGTTCGGTCATACCATTGAATGGAAGGAATTAAGGTGATTTACAATGTTTTTAATGAATATCAAGTGAATTCAAGTGAATTAGAACAAAGAAATGAATTTTTGGAATTTTATTTATACTATGAGATTTCGGCCAACATGCCAAAAAGTGAGAAAAATTGGATTCTAAATAATCTAAGGTAAGTAAGCATGTTAAAGGGAATTTTATCAAAATGTTTTGATTATTAAAAATGAAATGGTCGAATTGAATTTTAGAAACTAATTTAAGTATTGTTAGTATTTATAAAGATTATACATTAATTTGAAATATTTTACAGTAGCTTGAAAAATATTTTAAATGGTTTTAAATTGCTTAATAATTTTGTTTATTAGTCAAAAACTGTTTATTTGAGGAAAACGGAAAAGAAAATGATTTAAAAAGCTTATGCGATTGAGAAAATGATATAAAATTATTACGCGATTGAGGAAACAAAGACAAATTATATTTACGCGATTGGAAATGTGATATATATTGTGAAAATGACAAGATTTTGAAAATAAAATAAAATTTCTACGCGATTGACAAAAACAGCAAATTTTACTATTGGGCCAATGTGGTGAACCCAGATATATGAGAAGTTATGTTGCGCCAAGTGGGTGCGTATTGTGATTTGGTTTTATGAAAAAGATAGTGCGCCAAGTGGAAGCGTACTGTATTTTGAGATTTATGCCATTGAGGGCATTTATGTAATTATTTTCGCTATTGAGGGCATTTATGTAATTATTTTCGCTATTGAGGGCGTTTTTGACATTATTTGAAATCTGAGGGCGTTTTTGTGATTATTTAAAGTTTGATGGCATTTTTGTATATAATGGAAGTTTAGTGGCATTTTTGTAAATGATGGAGATTTGATGGTATTTTTGTAAATAATTGGAAATTGATGACACTTATATAAATAATTGAAATCTGAGGATATTTTGGTAATTATTGCTTTGTTCATGCACTGAGTTGTGCCAATTTACGAATTGGTGATTTGATTGACGAGATGAATAACATCGTGTTGTCGATGTGATAGGCATAGTGTGTTCAGGTTCCTGATATGGACTTGGAGTTCATAGTGTGCATTATTCCATATGTGGACGGGAGGTAGCTCATACAGGTCGTGGTACATGATAACACACTTATGTTCTCGACGAGCACTATCCTTAATCAAGTTTTGAGAGGACTATTGACCGCCTGTAGTATACAATTATTTGACCGTGTGTCCGGGTTGTATGCTATGCCATTGTTTTTATTATGATTATTTTTCGTGGGCTATAGACACAAAGTTTTGACAAGTCAATAGCAATCACAACGGTCACTATATAGACACAAAGTTTTGACAATGCAATAGTTGGTCGGGGTAGCCAAAGCTATAGACACAAAGTTTTGACAAGGTAATAGCCGGATTGGTCAAGGCAAGATACTAATAGAAGTCTCAACTCATTCTCTCTGATATCGTTGTGTGTGTTGTAGCTCCATGGAGTAGGATTGTGTCACATTGCATATGTTTATATGTGGTACATTATTATCTTTTATCTGTGATCGTTTACCTATGATCTTTTATTTGGGATATTATATGTTGATATCGCATTTAATCTTTATTCTATATTATTATGATTTATTGTTATGGCATTTTATATAGTGTGAATTGTTATATCTATCCTGGTAATGTTATTGTGGTTTATTTAATTACGATATATGCTTATTAGAATTAATTGTAAATTGATAATATGACTAAATTTGTGATATCTGTGTGTATGGAATGACCTTGTCATTCGTATCATTCTTTGCTACAGATCTTGGTAAAGGTGAAAGGGGATCTCACCTCTTTATTGTATTGTTTTGTTTGGTTTGTATTGTTTAAATTCGTGTAGTAGGCGAAGCGTATTTTGAGGCTTATTGGAGACAATATTCTGAAGACGGTGACGGCATCAAGGAGTGATCTTTCAGACTTCAATAGGATGCAATTGGTGAAGAAGCGGACATGTTAGGTTGGGTTTTTCTCGTTAGTGTTATTACCGTGCTATTAGTAGTAACTTTCTTTGGGTTTACTACTGTTTCTCTGAGTCTGTAATTTTCATGTTTTAATTTATTGTTGATTATTTTGTGATGTATATGGCATATGTATATTAATCAGTTCAATCTAATTTCATTGTTACTCTTAATTTTTGGTAAGTTTATATTTCTGCGAAAAAGAAATTTTAAAATTTGTATTTTGAAACTCAAGCTTTTATAAAATAATTATAATTGGTTTAAGTTTTTATTTTAAAATGTGACGCCCTAGGGAGGGTGTTACATTAGTTGGTATCAGAGCACGGTTAGAGTCTTTTTGGGGTTTGTGGTTAGGTCTGTCTTGTTTTTGTTGTGTAACTCTCTCGTGTTTGGACTCGAGAGGAGACAACGTTGTTTGAGATGGTTACTTTGGTTTCCATTGTATTATGATTCATCTGTCTTTGAAGAAAGGCGATGATTTGTAGTAAACGTACACGTGAGGAAGCAGGATGTGTTTCGACATCTCAAGTGGAATGGAACAACGATTCATCAAGTGGAGCAAAAGTGTTTTAGACTGAGGATCTAAATAAAGAAGTGTGTATCATAAAAAGGTGATTTTTAACTATACTGTATAATTCGAAGGTAACCTATTTCTTTATGGCATATAATTGTGTGGGTCAATTAGAGTTATTTGTGTTTTCATTATCTTTTGACCTGGTTGTTTCTATTTCTGGTTCTAAAACATGTGGTTGAGTACTTGAGTTGCTTAAACCATCCTAAGTCTGTTAAATAATTGAATCTTTTCTGTGGATTTAATTGGTATTTTTCTAACCACTCATGCTATGTTAGACCAGTTGGTCAAATTGTTCAAGTTAAAAAGTTTACTTCTAAATTCAACGGACCATATCAATTTCTTTATTGGATAGGTTCGGTGGTATGGATGATTCTATCATCTCTTGTTTCTATGTCTTTATGATATCTTTCATATGACGCATTTGCGAAATGTACTTTAGTTTAACCCATTCTTTTATGACTAATTGACTATTTGGGTTAATTAGAATTACTGGTATCTTTGTTACCTTTTAACTTATCTATTTCTACTTTTGTTATCAAATCCGTTATTACTATCTAGTTCCTTAAATAATCTTTTCGGTTAATCTAAATTGTCTACCTCTTTCATAAGATAGATGTGATCTTATATATGGATTGGTTATTTTAATCATATCCTGTAAATTGTTTCAGTAGAATTTTAGTGTCTCAGAAAACTCATTCTTAAAATCGGGTAATGTCAAATTCTTTGTTGGACATGTCTGGTAACAATTCAGATAGTTTCTCTACCTTTTCTTTCTAAATCTTTATAATATCTTTTCGTATATTGAAATTGCAAAAGAAAGGATATTCTTAGTCAAAATCATGTCATAGTATCAGTTACAGTATTGTTGAAAAAGAGAACTGGTATTGTGAGACACTTCCTGTTAAAAGCAAAGGCAAGAGAGTGAAGCTGTACAAAGGCATGGAAATTTCAAGTAATACTGATCAGAGTGGCGTAGCGGAAGCGTGGTGGATAGTATCTTTCATTTTTTTCTCTAGACAGAATTGTCATTATCTTTATTAACGACATTCTGATCTATTCTTGAAATTATGAGGAACCATACTAAAATAGTTCTCCATGTTTTACGCGACGCAAGGAGTTTTCGTTGGTCGAGGTAATCTGGAATGACGGAGGTGACGTAAACGGTGATGCAAGAGTAGTATCCTAGACTATTCTCGAATCGCTACGAATTTCGGGGCGAAATTCTTTTAGGAGGGAGAGTTGTAACACCCCAATTTTTGGGTAAAAGACCGATGTATCCTTATTTTCTTGTTTCTTATTTTTTTGTATGAAATACGTGATATATATACTTGTCTGTTATTTTATTTGACCGTTTTGAGTGTTTTGCTTCGTGATGGGGAAAAATAGAAAAATGACCATTTCATCCCGAATGTCTTGTTTTTAGTTTTTCTACATGATACTGATGTTTGATATTACTTGTCTGTGATTTTATTTGGACTTTTTGTGAGATTTGCTCGGGACGGAAAATAATAATTTTTCGGTCGAAAAATATTATTTTAATTAATTAGAGTTGGGGATCTTACTAAACCCAATTGATTGATATATATATTAGTTTCGTAATTTTAGAATTTAAGCGTGCGATAAAATAATTTTTAGTATTATTTTATTACTCAAGATAAATTTTGACAAATGGACCCGATCTTGTGTGTGTATTTTAACCCACGTATAAATAAAGTAACCAATAGAAACAAGAAACTTGGACCAATAGAAATAAGACACCTAGAAGTCAAACTAATAAAGAGAAGTCAACAAAAGTGGCTTGACCATTTTGGACCATTAGATTGAATCTTGGTGGATAAGCTTGAATGATGACCATAGATTTGATGAATGGCTAGGATTGAATCTTGATGGATAAAGCTTTGAAGATGACCATGGATTTGATCAATGGATAGGATTTAAAGATGAATCAATGGCTAGGATTAAGTCAAAAGTTGTAGGTTTGACTTTAGGATTAGTAATTAATTAAGCTTAGTTTGACTAGATTAATTACTTAATTTGCAAACTAATTAAACTAATTTAGTTATTAAATAATTATAATATAAATACTAATTAAATATGCTAATATTGTTTAGAGATTATAAATTATGTAATTATTTGTTTAATTAACTAGTTATGTAATTAGATAAACAATTAAGTAGACTAGTTTAATTCTTAATTAATTATAATCTAAAATATTAATTGGGAATCCTAAAATTAATTAAAGGTTATGATATATGTTAGTATATGTTAGATATATTAGTCATAGGATTAAAATGTTAATTAGGATTTAATTAGGATATTTGACCAAATAAATTTTCCTAATTGACTAACATGTAATTAAAACAAATTAAATACTTAAAATGGACTTGGAGGATACTTGTTGGGCAGCAGCCTTTAGGGGCTTATTGGACAAGTTTTACAAGCTTCTTAAGCACTACAATAAAGACCTCATCTCAACCATTGAAGGAATGGAGGGTTAGGATAGTTTGCATGTGATTAAATCACTTAAACTCACCCAAATTTTCCACACGGCAAACGATAACATGGCAGCAGCAAGGAGCAGCTGAAATGAGTGGATAAGGATGCAATAAAGTCCTTATTTTATCACCACAATTATTCACGAAGGTTAGCTAGACTTTTCACTCAAAATGAGATAAGTTTCAAGTGAATTTGCTCACTTTTCACGTGTTAAAATACAGCTGGGCAGCAGCTGATTTATGACTTTTTTCTTCACTTTTATTTCCCAAAAATATAAGCCATTACCTCCCAAAATATACACGGTTAGCAGCCTCCCAAAAACCCATTCATTCTTCACTTTCCTACTTACCTAATATAAGCTTATTTTCTCTCAAAGTTCCAAGGAAACTCACGCATCCTCCTCTCCCATTTTCTTTCTTTCCATTCGGTCTTCACTTCCAAACCACACCATCCAATCTTTAATCCTTCATCTCTTGGTTTTATTTTAATTCAAGTTGTGCTTTAACTATTTCTTCTCCTATTTTCTTCTCTTTTATTCGGTCAATATCTCAACCCACATACTCACTCCCTTATAATTTTTATCAACACCATTACCTAAAGCCTAACACCATTCTAAGCAATTTTTATTCTCAAGGTTTTGCTAAAAAACCACTCTAGCTAGTCCAAACTCAAGCTTTTTGCTTACTTCCCTAAAGGTGAGTTTTGATTTCTTTGGTTTAAATCTTGATTTTTAATATTTCTAACCATGATTGTTCCATGGTTTTTCCATATTAAACCTTGTATGAGTTTTTACTAATTGTTTTAAATTATTAGGATTTTGTTTGGAGGCTACCCGAAATTTCAAGGAGAAGGAGGAGACTAACCGGTTATTTTGCTTCAAGAGGTAAGAGGGAGATTACCCTCATCAACCATGTGTTGGTGGTGAGGAATGTTTTTGTCTGTGTATGAAGAATCCATGAGGATTCGGTTTGTGTAATTGTGGTGGTTTGAATTGTTGTGGCTTGTGTTAATTATTTGATTATTTAAGTATTTTTTGGTTGGTGATTTATTTATTTTTATATGCATGATTATAGCTTTAGAATATTTTGCATGCCTATAGTGTTGAAATATGTGGCATATGTATTGTATGTGTTATTATAATGTTAGAAATGCATGAGCATTCCAAAGAATGTAAAACCCTAGGTTCGGTCATACCATTGAATGGAAGGAATTAAGGTGATTTACAATGTTTTTAATGAATATCAAGTGAATTCAAGTGAATTAGAACAAAGAAATGAATTTTTGGAATTTTATTTATACTATGAGATTTCGGCCAACATGCCAAAAAGTGAGAAAAATTGGATTCTAAATAATCTAAGGTAAGTAAGCATGTTAAAGGGAATTTTATCAAAATGTTTTGATTATTAAAAATGAAATGGTCGAATTGAATTTTAGAAACTAATTTAAGTATTGTTAGTATTTATAAAGATTATACATTAATTTGAAATATTTTACAAGCTTGAAAAATATTTTAAATGGTTTTAAATTGCTTAATAATTTTGTTTATTAGTCAAAAACTGTTTATTTGAGGAAAACGGAAAAGAAAATGATTTAAAAAGCTTATGCGATTGAGAAAATGATATAAAATTATTACGCGATTGAGGAAACAGCAAATTATATTTACGTGATTGGAAATGTGATATATATTGTGAAAATGACAAGATTTTGAAAATAAAATAAAATTTCTACGCGATTGACAAAAACAAAAATTTTACTATTGGGCCAATGTGGTGAACCCAGATATATGAGAAGTTATGTTGCGCCAGTGGGTGCGTATTGTGATTTGGTTTTATGAAAAAGATAGTGCGCCAAGTGGAAGCGTACTGTATTTTGAGATTTATGCCATTGAGGGCATTTATGTAATTATTTTCGCTATTGAGGGCATTTATGTAATTATTTTCGCTATTGAGGGCGTTTTTGACATTATTTGAAATCTGAGGGCGTTTTTGTGATTATTTAAAGTTTGATGGCATTTTTGTATATAATGGAAGTTTAGTGGCGTTTTTGTAAATGATGGAGATTTGATGGTATTTTTGTAAATAATTGGAAATTGATGACACTTATATAAATAATTGAAATCTGAGGATATTTTGGTAATTATTGCTTTGTTCATGCACTGAGTTGTGCCAATTTACTGAATTGGTGATTTGATTGACGAGATGAATAACATCGTGTTGTCGATATGATAGGCATAGTGTGTTCGGTTCACGATATGGACTTGGAGTTCATAGTGTGCATTATTCCATATGTGGACGGAGGTAGCTCATTCAGGGGCCGTGGTACATGATAACACACTTATGTTCTCGACGAGCACTATCCTTAATCAAGTTTTGAGAGGACTATTGACTGCTGTAGTATACAATTATTTGACTTATTGTGTGCAGGGTTGTATGCTATGCCATTGTTTTTATTATGATTATTTTTCGTGGGCTATAGACACAAAGTTTTGACAAAGATTAGCAATCATAACTAGCAGATCGACTATAGACACAAAGTTTTGACAAGGCAATAGTTTGGTCGGGGTAGCCAAAGCTATAGACACAAAGTTTTGACAAGGTCAATATTTGGATTGGTGAAGCAAGATACTAATAGAAGTCTCAACTCATTCTCTCTGATATCGTTGTGTGTGTTGTAGCTCCATGGAGTAGGATTGTGTCACATTGCATATGTTTATATGTGGTACATTATTATCTTTTATCTGTGATCGTTTACCTATGATCTTTTATTTGGGATATTATATGTTGATATCGCATTTAATCTTTATTCTATATTATTATGATTTATTGTTATGGCATTTTATATAGTGTGAATTGTTATATCTATCCTGGTAATGTTATTGTGGTTTATTTAATTACGATATATGCTTATTAGAATTAATTGTAAATTGATAATATGACTAAATTTGTGATATCTGTGTGTATGGAATGACCTTGTCATTCGTATCATTCTTTGCTACCGTACTGGTAAAGGTGAAAGGGGATCTCACCTCTTTATTGTATTGTTTTGTTTGGTTTGTATTGTTTAAATTCGTGTAGTAGGCGAAGCGTATTTTGAGGCTTATTGGAGACAATATTCTGAAGACGGTGACGGCATCAAGGAGTGATCTTTCAGACTTCAATAGGATGCAGTTGGTGAAGAAGCAGGACATGTTAGGTTGGGTTTTTCTCGTTAGTGTTATTACCGTGCTATTAGTAGTAACTTTCTTTGGGTTTACTACTGTTCCTCTGAGTCTGTAATTTTCATGTTTTAATTTATTGTTGATTATTTTGTGATGTATATGGCATATGTATATTAATCAGTTCAATCTAATTTCATTGTTACTCTTAATTTTTGGTAAGTTTATATTTCTGCGAAAAAGAAATTTTAAAATTTGTATTTTGAAACTCAAGCTTTTATAAAATAATTATAATTGGTTTAAGTTTTTATTTTAAAATGTGACGCCCTAGGGAGGGTGTTACACATAACCTAGGTCATCTCCCAAGGATCAATTCGGATTTCTCAAGTATATTAGAAGTTGTCAATAAGTAGGGGTTTTGTTCATCAAGTAACAGAGTGCAAATTCAACAGTAATTAGGAATAAATTTGAAACTGGAAACACCAATCCAAGGTCTTTAATTCAAGTGGCAAAGTAAATCATAGTTTAAAGAGAGTAAAATTCTTTATGCAATTACCTCTGTTAATTCGAATTCAACTAGATAATCACCTAGAATTTGATCAACTAAAACAGAATCACAATCGCAATTCTTGATTAAGATTGAATTAAACACAATTTTGAATTAACTTAGATTACCAATCGATGATCTATTCTTCATTAAATTCAGATTAATCAATCCAAATCTATCTTCAATATGCGAAAATATAATCATAAATCAATTGAATAAGGAGAAGAGGAGAGAACACAATCAGAAATCACAATTAAACAAAAGAGCTCAAAACTCTAATCACAGTCATTGAATTCCTTGGATTGATTGGATCTTTAGCCTTCCATGGCCATCACCATTGAAAAGATACAGAACCTTCAGAGAAGAGAGAAAATGAAAATAGAGAAAACAAAAAGAGAGAAAAGGTTTCTTGATTCAAATCGTAAAACTCAAAAATTAGGATTCAAAAAGAGGTTTCTTTTCGTATTCTGCCTTAACCTATTTGTAACTAAAAATTATTCTATAATTCCTAATCTACCCCTAGACCAAACTATAGCCCTCTGAATAAGCTTTTCAGAGACATATAATTTGCTTTATTTGGGTTTAAATTGAGAGAGTTAAGCCCAAATCAGTGAGGGAATGTCCAAGCTTTATGACAGCAACAACATCCTAATTTTGAGGCTCAATTTCACCTTGAATCCAGCTGAATTAGAAAAACTGCATTAGACATAAAATTATGTATCTTTGTCTCAACTTTCAGGGGACACTAAGATCATCCAAATGTGACATTTGTAGCCCAAGATATGGCCTGTACAAGACAGAAAGGTCAAAATGAGATAAATTCTAAAAATTAATGAAGCTTTTACAACTAAGCCCAATGAGGCCCAATCATCTAAAACTCACCCACAAACATAATATTGGATACAATTATCATCAATTTGGCTAAATATAAAACAATAACGAATGCCTCAAAATTGATTGATCAGGTAGCCAAAAAATGGCTTTTCATTTTATCATTTTCATTTCTAATTTCAAATCTCAAAAGTTACCATCATTTCTGCTATCACTTTCTCTCGCTACCATTTTTCTTCTCTCTTCTCCTCTCATTTTCTTCTCTTCACTTTTATCTTCTCCTTTTCCTCTCCAAACCGCCGGCCATACACCCACCACCACCACCTCTCCATTTTTGTTTGCTCTAACTAATCACATTTCTTAAATCTTCTTATCATCCTAAGGCTTTTCTCCTTGGTGACCATCTTCAAAAACTCAACTTTTCCTCTCCATTTTCTCTCCTCTTCCACGGCCAAAACCACCATTATTGGCCATCCAAGCTTTTTCATTCAACCAATCTCACTTCCTACCATTTCTCATCACGTATAACATTTTCCCTTTTGTGACCACCACCAAAATCCACCATTTTTCATTTTCCTTCATCAAGCTCTAAAGTTGGAGACTTTGAGGTAAAAGTTCATGGCTTTCTCATCTTTCCATCTCATTTTCGTGATGCCTTTTTCAAGCTTTGATTTTTGATTCTTGTGAGTTTGATGTCTTTAGGGTTTTCTTGAGGGTGGAGGCCAAATTTTACAAGGAGCTTCAAGGGAGTTTCTTTGCTTGTTTTCTCTTAGGTAAGAGAGAGATATTCCACTTCAACCACCCATGGTGGTGGAGGACGAATTTGTGTGTTGAAATTGGAAGATCTATGTGTGGATTTCTCCTCTTGATTGCTTGATTCTTGATGATTTGTAATTATGTGCTTGTATGAAGTTTTTACTTGATGTTGTTATATTATGTTTGCATGGATAAATTGTGATATTTTGTGTGGTTGAAATCATGTGTGAAAAATAAGGAATCTTTGCTTAAGTGGAAGGAAGCTTATGGCCTTGTGGCCTTAAATAATGAATCAAGAACCAAACCTTGTGTTAAAATGGAACTTAATCAATTAATTGAAGACTTGAGCAAATTCTTGGGTCTAGAGACCATGGTTGAGTGTGTTAGCCATGAGGAAGCAAATTAGGAAAACTTGTGATTAGAATTGTGATGAATTGGAACTTAGAAGTTTAAGTAGAAAATGGATTGATTGAGGAATTAAAATAATAGATTAAGAAGATGAATATTGGATTCCATGAACTTAGGGCTCACGACCATTTAGGGTAACCAAGAGGAAATTTTGTATTAAAAAGGAACTTTGAAATAATTAAGTTATTAGACATTTCATTAAGGATTCATAAAATGAAAGGAACCAAGAATGAGATTTTTTCCTAAAACTTAGAATAATTTTTAATTAAAGGAAGGACAAGAATGTGTGAGACATGGAGAACCCTAGAATAATTTTCTAAGTGAGTATGCATAAATTTAAAGCAGGAAAATTAACAAATCAAAAGAATTCCTCTAGGGGAGGATTTTTTAAGAAATGCTAAATTAAAGTGAAACTTAGATAATTGGATAATTAGAAATTAATTAGGGATTCATAAGATGGAAAGAGAAAGGAGATGACATTTTACCATAAAACTATGAGTAGATCTTGACCTCTAAAGAAAAATAAGACTTTGAGAATCATAAGACATTGAAGTGAATAAGCTTTATTAAGAATAAAGAGAAGGATTAATTGAATTAGAAAAACAAGGATTAGAAGTGTAAGGGAAGATTTGAGAAACATAAAATACTTATTTTAGATGAATTTTGTTAAGGACAAAGAAAAGAACAATGATGAAACTTTATGAGATAATGATATGTCCAAAATTGATTATGAATGACAACTTTGTTATCAGGCCATGAGTGGGACCCAAATCTGTCGATGACTGTCTTGGCTTATGGTTATGAAATGCACCATTGAAATCCTCTGTGATAGCATGTATTTTGCATTGTGCTTTTGGAACCGAAATACCAGACCTAGAAACATCAGATAGACGATTTAGTCAGATGTGGTTCACCTTTATAACCAGAAACATCAGATAGACGAGCGAGTCAGATAGTACTGGTTATCAGAGGAAACCTAGATAACAGTGGTATTATATAGTCGTATGGACGGTTATATAATATCACTAATGAAAATGGTATTGAACAATTGTATGGACGATTGCTTTAATACCATTGGGAATGGTACAATGGAGGGTTGATCCCGTTGAATATGCATTTGTGCATTATACAATTATGGCATTTTATGCCTAGGAGTGAACGAGAACTTACAGGATAGTGGGGTCTTGAATAGACATATGGGGACGTCAGGGCGCGATGATTCACTGGTGTTTATGCTATCACATTGTATACCCCGTGAACACTATTGCAACGCACTGGCAGCCTAACAATCCACTATTACTTTTCGTGTCCCGGCACAGACTATCTATTTAGGGGAGACAGATCTTTTGAGACATTCTTCTCTAAAATTTGAGTCTAGCTCCATGGAGTAGGAAATGAGTACATTGTACATGAGGGTGGTCAGCATACACATTGTGCATATGCATGGTCAGTTCACATATTGTCATGACATGGTTTATATGCATATTGTGGTGGCATAATTATGATTTATATATCTATGATGGATATTTGTTGTTATAGTGCTGTTAATATTTATATTATTGTGGGATATGCTTCTGATGATATCTATGAAAATTAATAACTTGAATATATTTGCAATGTCTATTGCTTGCACTATTTTTGTTCTATGTGATTTTTGGTTAAAGACGGTAAAAGGGGACGAGGTCGAATCTTCTAGATTTTACTTAGTTTAATCTCTTACGTTCGGCGATGGCAACGAGAAGGGGTTCTATCAGTTTCGTCTGGATTGTGTTCTCCGGGGGTGTCAATGCTTGGCGAGTCGACTGGGCCGACGAGCGTATACGGCATGTTGGGGATTTGATCTTGACCGTGAGGAGGACCTACGACAGAGATCCTATACTGACTCTCACCACATCAGTGCATTTGGAGTTTGCCTTACCCATTCGAGAGCTATGGGGTAATTCGCTCCGCACCTCTAGAGAGGATGAGGATTCTATGGCATCAGTTGCTAGAGCACCTACCCGTGAAACCGCACTTTGCCTTATCCTAGTGTCTTCAGATGAACTGGGGGAGGATCCCGAGGTGGATTCGATGGAGTGCCTAACTCCTTAGACGTGGGCGTCGTTATGGGTAGTTTTTGTTTTTTTTTTTTTGCATTACCAGTATAAAGGTTCTTTTATATATAACTGCATTTTGAAGTACAACTTGGTGTATTTTGAGTAGTATGAGCAATGTGCCACGCCATGTGTGTTTTAAGGTAATTATCTAGTCTTATGTGCTGTAATTTGAGTATATCTTGTTGAATTATATTTTTTTAAACGACAGCATGTGTATCTATTCATTCGTGGCTCATATTTTTTTTATGCACAATGATTAAATTTTGGAAAAAATTGTTATTTGAGTTATAGCACGCTAAAAATTTAGTGACCGTGGTATAATGATGATTGTGCCATAGTTACTAAATCAAGGGGTGTTACATTAGGTGGTATCAGAGCAGTTCATCCTGTTGAGTTGGGGTATGGACTGACTATGCTTAGACATGTTAGAGGTTTTTTTGTATGGTGTGCACTTCCTTGTCTCTTGATTGAGATGTTTGGGAAAGGAAGGCATGGCTTGCCATAGGTTGAATGTTGGTAGCTACTGTTGCATAGTTACATGATATTGAGTATTGGCCCACTCAATGTGTAATGTTCTGCGTGAACGGGAAACTATGACCTCACCTAGGCGTATTAAGGGAATAGGAGTTCTTTTAGTAGGAAGCTCACCTGGTATGGCTGAACTTGTTTATGATTTGTTTGCATTTACATCCTTGTTGGGTTACCTCTAGAATTGTTTGAGCCAATGGGTTACAAAAAGGGTAGTTAAATAGGACTTGCAAGGTTTGTGGACTGAGGTGTCCAAGAGATGTTGGAGAACCAATTTTCTTGGGAGAAGAATATTTGGCATAAGTCTGGTTCAAGGAGCTGCTCGGGAGTTAAAGACTTACAAGAGATTATGTCATAGAAGGCAGAATGAAGGAGGTCAAGTTAGAGTCTTTTGGGTTTGGTGGTTAGGTTTGTCTTGCTGTGTTGTGTGACTCTTTGTGTTTGGTTTCCGAAAGGAGGCAATAATGTTTGAATTGATTGCTTTTGATTTTTCCTTATGTTTCGATTTATTTGTCCTTAAAGAGAGGCAATGGCTCGGGGTAGATGTAAGTGTGTGAATGCGGGGAGTGACGTTGATGGTACGACTGTGGAAGCTGAAGTAATGCAGAGAATAGCTGATGTAACAACATACTAGGATCAGAGGGCCACACAACAGCAGGAATTAGAAGTCGAGGTTCAAAATTTGTTGGAAGAAAGTCAATTTTGGGGAAACTCTAGACTGCCTAAGTTCTTGAGGAGGAATAATAGAAAGGTCAATCAGTTTAAGCGAGTGGTAATAAATCCAATCCGACCGTGGTATCTTTACCAAAATGTAAGAAGTGTGGAAAGAACCACTCAATGAGGGAGTATAAGATCAAGCGGGTAATCAATTTCAAGTGCGGAAAAGGCCACTTAACAAGGGACTGTACGATCAAGGGAGTCATTTTTTTCAGATACTGAAAGCTAGGACATGTATCTAGAGACTGTACTCAATCAAAGATGAAGCCTTCCGTTAGTGAGGTACGTGCTTTAAGACCTCAAGCAGGAGGAAGAGTTTAAACCTTGAGTGGGGCAGAAGCATCCTAATCTAAAGACCAAACCAAGGGAGATCATGTCTCCAGGGGTGATCCTTTGACTATGTTGGACAACTTAGGGGGTAACACATTCCTTTATGACACATGAATGTATAAGTCCATTAGGGTTGTTTGTATCTTCATCATATTTTGACTAAGTTATTTCTACTTCTGCTACTAAGAACCTATTGTTGATAGCCAAGTTATTTAAATTATCCTACGACCTATTAAAGATGAAATCTTTCCTATTGATCTAATTTGTTTACTTATTTCACAAATTAGATGTAATATTGAAAATGGATTGATTATTTTCCAACCCTATCTTGTTAAATTATTCTAATCAAACTTTAATGTTTCCTGAGATAGAGATTTCTGGATTTGAATCCATGAAGCTCATTCTTAAATTTTATTGGACCATATCGAATCTTTCATCGGATAGTGAAATCTTTCCTAGTTCCAACAGTGTTCTCTCCGGTTAGTGAAATCCCATCAACTACATAGTCTTCAACAACAATAAGGAATCCATCCTCAAAGTCATAACTATAATAGGAAGGAAACTACCATCCTTACCTTAACATAGATTATCCTCAAATGTGAGGCTCACACCCTTCAACAAACACTTATGTATAATATATATACAACAATGTCTAATTACCTCCTATAATTATCATTACAAATTAATTTGATTCATCACATTCACACTTCATTAAATACTGCTATTAGAGTCTCATTACTCATTACGAAGTATAAAAGAAGGAACTACACAAATTAGGCACTTCATTTCAACCAAAACAAAGTCTTCTTAAAAACTAGACTGGGCGCTCAGGCGCTCACTGTTGAGCGCTTAGGTGGCAGAGAGCCTCCCCTGTTCTTCCCAGCGATGGGCTCTTAGGCGCTTAAGCCTAGCACTCAAGCGCTCCTCTTGCGCTTTGGCGTTCAACCAAGGGTGCTTAGGCGCTCAACCAAGGGTGCTTAGGCATTGGTTGCGTAGCATAAATGTGCTTTTTGTTTGCCCTACTGGTGCCTAGGTGCCAGACACCCAGTGCTTGGGCACTGATTGGGCAGAACAAAATCTGCAGAATTCTGCAGATGAGGTTTACTGTTCCATTGAGGAACAATAGTGCTCCAAACACTCCAACTTCAATTCCACATGATTTCTTATATCGAATAAGATCAATTAACACATTACAACTTTTATACCACTTTGATTTCACTCAATCATGCAATTTGTGAATCATTCATCAACCTAAAACCTAAAACCTAAACCCCTAATTCTTGACCTAAAAGGGAACAAGGGTGTTCAAGTGATGAAAAATTCATCCTTATGCTTCCAAAAATCCATTTTTCACACAACTAAGCCATCCTCAAGTTCCTCATCAAGATTCAAGTCAAAAACAAGAAAATCATACTTCAAAACCCATTTCCCACATCAAGCCCCTCATGAACCAATTGAAGAAGATGAAAGCAAGAAGCCAAAACAAGTTTCCCCTACCTTAAAGGCCAGAAATGAAGTCAGTGAATAACTCTTCTCCACCACTAAATTATTCCTCCTCTTTGGTTGTTGATCCTCCTCCTTTGGCTTCCTTGCTCACTTTCCCTTTTTGCTTCCTTACTAGAAACTATGAGAAAGGTGAGAAATAAGAGAAAAAACTCTTATTTTGAGTCTTTAAGTCAAGGAAGCAGCACATGGGAATTGTGTGATATCTTGGTCACTTAAGTGACCATGCTAAAACTCACGATCTGCTAAGAGCACTTAGATTTCACTAAATCAAGTTTCCTAGCTTCCAACAAATTTAAATTAAATCCTATCATTCATAAAAAATCTTGTTTCATCATTTCCATATTTTTCCATATCTATTGGTAGTTAATCCGGCATTAAAACACACACCTAGTATGCTTAAAAATATCAAACCAACTCCAATTAACCTCAAATTTTTACTACACCATCTTCCACACATTTGTGACTTAGAAACAAATTCTCCACATTTATTTCTACTAACTAAGAAGTTTGAACCAATTTTGGAGCTAATAACAACTATATTTCATGCATTGTGTTACAGCAAAGTGACTAAACGTACTTAGAAGATCACAAAACTTAACATGCATGACAAACAAGTATTAGGCTACCTCCGTAATAATATACAAGTCTATCATGTTTTCGTGGCTATTACATAAAAAGTGACCTCTTTATCGATTAGTGGCAGAGAGGAATTTGGCCTAGGCGACTAATCGGTCAGAAAGTGACTGCTTAATTAGTCAGCAACAGAAAACTAGTGGGTTCTCTATTGTCATTGAGCAATTAGTTAGTGGGTTTTCGGTGATTAGTTGGCCAATTAGAGAAACTCACCAATTCCTTATTTTAAGGAAACAAAGTCCTCTGCTTAATGAGATTACATATTTATGCTATATAGTGTGAAATCATCCACTCTTAGGAGTATCTTATGATGTTAACACACACCTAGTATATCTATTGTAACACCCGTGAAAACATGATAGACTTTTATATGGTTACGGAGGTATCCTAATACTTGTTTGTCATGCCTGTTAAGTTTTGTGGTCATTTGAGCAAGTTTAGTCACTTTGCTATAACACTATGTGTGAAATATAGTTGTTATTAGCCCTGGAATTGGCTTAAATTGTTTAGTTAATGGAAATAAATGTGGAGAATTTGTTTCTAGGTCACAAAAGTGTGGAAGGAGTTGTGGTTAAAGTTTGAGGTTATGTTGACCTTTTTTATGTACCGCAAGTGTACGGGTCATGCAAGTAATAAAATGATGAGTTAAGTTCGTTCCCTCGAGGATTAGGAATAATATCTTAGCTAACTATTAACTATTAGTTTAAGAAATTCTATTCAAGGACATACAAATTTGGAGAGAGTGTGTGACTTGTTTAAAAGACTAAAATGCTTTAATGAGAGATTGAGATTCAAGGATTTGAGGATAGGGACTCCTTTTTCACTAACTATTCCACTTGATAATATGCAACCAATGTGAGTGTTATGCATAAATGAATTTGTTGGCACAAGAAACTCCACTAGTTAAAAGCCTATGTCTAGGTCAATTAAGCTTATGTAATTTGCCTCGTTCACTATGTGTCCATGAAAACCAAAGCAAATTTCATTCATTAAGATTGATTCTTAACAATTGCCATGCATGACCAAAGGGTATATCTCTATCCCATTAGCTAATTAAATCACTCATCCACTAGAATGAAATTAAACATGCATCAACCATATTCATGATCTAAAACCTAAATCCCTATGTCTAGTTTAATAGATTAAACCAAAACACAATAAATGTTGGCCACACATTCATGAGCATTAAGAGAAATATGGATGAACAAAACACATTATCATAAACAAATCACAAGGTTACAAAATCATCAAGTTTATATAGAAAGATCTAAAGGAATCCCAAAAATGAACTTAGCTAGCCATGGGTCACGAAAATGCCAAAGCCATTTCCATGCCCATGCCCTAGAATGAGAGAGAGTAAAGAAAGAAGAGGGGAAACTCTATGATGTTGGTGCTTAGATGAATGATCCTCCTTCAAGAAGGGTGGCTTCCACTTCTAGTCCCTTTACAGCTCTCCAAAAACTGTCAGCAAATGATGTAACACCCCAATTTTTGGGTAAAAGATCGATGTATCCTTATTTTACTGTTTCTCATTTTTCTGTATGAAATACAGACATATAATACTGTCTGTTATTTTATTTGACTGTTTTGAGTGTTTTGCTTCGTGATGGGGAAAAATGGAAAAATGACCATTTCATCCCGAATGTACTGTTTTTGGTTTTTCTACATGATACAGTGTTTGATATTACTGTCTGTGATTTTATTTGGACTTTTTGTGAGATTTGCTTCGGGACAGGAAAATAATAATTTTTCTGGTCAGAAAAATATTATTTTAATTAATTAGAGTTGGGGGATCTTACTAAACCCAATTCTGATTGATATATAAATTAGTTTCGTAATTTTTAGAATTTAACTGTGCGATAAAATAATTTTTAATATTATTTTATTACTCAGTATAAATTTTGACAGTGGACCCGATACGGTGTGTGTGGGACCCACGTGTAAATAAAGTAACCAATGGATAGATTAGAAACTTGGACCAATAGAAATAAGACACCTAGAAGTCAAACTAATAAAGAGAAGTCAACAAAAGTGGCTTAACCATTTTGGACCATTAGATTTAATCTTGGTGGATAAGCTTGAATAATGACCATAGATTTGATAAAAGACTAGGATTGAATCTTGGTGGATAAGCTTGAATGATGACCATAGATTTGATGAATGGCTAGGATTGAATCTTGATGGATAAGCTTTGAAGATGACCATGGATTTGATCAATGGATAGGATTTAAAGATGAATCAATGGCTAGGATTAAGTCAAAAGTTATAGGTTTGACTTTAGGATTAGTAATTAATTAAGCTTAGTTTGACTAGATTAATTACTTAATTTGCAAACTAATTAAACTAGTTTAGTTATAAAATAATTATAATCTAAATATTAATTAGATGTGCTAATAATATTGTTTAGAGATTATAAATTATGTAATTATTTGTTTAATTAACTAGTTATGTAATTAGAATAAACAATTAAGTAAACTAGTTTAATTCTTAACTAAGTATAATCTAAAATATTAATTGAAAGTTCTAAAATTAATTAAAGGTTATGATATATGTTAGTATATGTTAGATATATTAGTCATAGGATTAAAATGCTAATTAGGATTTAATTAGGATATTTGACCAAATAAATTTTCCTAATTGACTAACATGTAATTAAAACAAATTAAATACTTAAAATGGACTTGGAGGATACGGTTGGGCAGCAGCCTTTAGGGGCTTATTGGACAAGTTTTACAAGCTTCTTAAGCACTACAATAAAGACCTCATCTCAACCATTGAAGGAATGGAGGGTTAGGATAGTTTGCATGTGATTAAATCACTTAAACTCACCCAAATTTTCCACACGGCAAGAAGAAGAACATGGCAGCAGCAAGGAGCAGCTGAAATGAGTGGATAAGGATGCAATAAAGTCCTTATTTTATCACCACAATTATTCACGAAGGTTAGCTAGACTTTTCACTCAAAATGAGATAAGTTTCAAGTGAATTTGCTCACTTTTCACGTGTTAAAATACAGCTGGGCAGCAGCTGATTTATGACTTTTTTCTTCACTTTTATTTCCTAAAATATAAGCCATTACCTCCCAAAATATACACGGTTAGCAGCCTCCCAAAAACCCATTCATTCTTCACTTTCCTACTTACCTAATATAAGTTTATTTTCTCTCAAAGTTCCAAGGAAACTCACGCATTCTCCTCTCCCATTTTCTTTCTTTCCATTCGGTCTTCACTTCCAAACCACACCATCCAATCTTTAATCCTTCATCTCTTGATTTTATTTTAATTCAAGTTGTGCTTTAACTATTTCTTCTCTATTTTCTTCTCTTTTATTCGGTCAATATCTCAACCCACATACTCACTCCCTTATAATTTTTATCAACACCATTACCTAAAGCCTAACACCATTCTAAGCAATTTTTATTCTCAAGGTTTTGCTAAAAAACCACTCTAGCTAGTCCAAACTCAAGCTTTTTGCTTACTTCCCTAAAGGTGAGTTTTGATTTCTTTGGTTTAAATCTTGATTTTTAATATTTCTAACCATGATTGTTCCATGGTTTTTCCATATTAAACCTTGTATGAGTTTTTACTAATTGTTTTAAATTGTTAGGATTTTGTTTGGAGGCTACCCGAAATTTCAAGGAGAAGGAGGAGACTAACCGGTTATTTTGCTTCAAGAGGTAAGAGGGAGATTACCCTCATCAACCATGTGTTGGTGGTGAGGAATGTTTTTGTCTCAGTATGAAGAATCCATGAGGATTCGGTTTGTGTAATTGTGGTGGTTTGAATTGTTGTGGCTTGTGTTAATTATTTGATTATTTAAGTGTTTTTCGGTTGGCGATTTATTTATTTTTATATGCATGATTATAGCTTTAGAATATTTTGCATGCCTATAGTGTTGAAATAAGTGGCATATGTATTGTATGTGTTATTATAATGTTAGAAATGCATGAGTATTCCAAAGAATGCAAAACCCTAGGTTCGGTCATACCATTGAATGGAAGGAATTAAGGTGATTTACAATGTTTTTAATGAATATTAAGTGAATTCAAGTGAATTAGAACAAAGAAATGAATTTTTGGAATTTTATTTATACTATGAGATTTCACCAACATGCCAAAAAGTGAGAAAAATTGGATTCTAAATAATCTAAGGTAAGTAAGCATGTTAAAGGAAATTTTATCAAAATGTTTTGATTATTAAAAATGAAATGGTCGAATTGAATTTTTGAAACTAATTTAAGTATTGTTAGTATTTACAAAGATTATACATTAATTTGAAACATTTTACAGTAGCTTGAAAAATATTTTAAATGGTTTTAAATTGCTTAATAATTTTGTTTATTAGTCAAAAACTGTTTATTTGAGGAAAACGGAAAAGAAAATGATTTAAAAAGCTTATGCGATTGAGAAAATGATATAAAATTATTACGCGATTGAGGAAACAGCAAATTATATTTATGCGATTGGAAATGTGATATATATTGTGAAAACGACAAGATTTTGAAAATAAAATAAAATTTCTACGCGATTGACAAAAACAGCAAATTTTACTATTAGGCCAATGTGGTGAACCCAGATATATGAGAAGTTATGTTGCGCCAAGTGGGTGCGTATTGTGATTTGGTTTTATGAAAAAGATAGTGCGCCAAGTGGGAGCGTACTGTATTTTGAGATTTATGCCATTGAGGGCATTTACATAATTATTTTCACTATTGAGGGCGTTTTTGATATTATTTGAAATCTGAGGGTGTTTTTGTAATTATTTAAAGTTTGATGGCATTTTTGTAAATAATGAAAAGTTTGATGGCATTTTTGTATATAATGGAAGTTTAGTGGCGTTTTTGTAAATAATGGAGATTTGATGGTATTTTTGTAAATAATTGGAAATTGATGGCACATATATATAAATAATTGAAACCCGAGGATATTTTGGTAATTACGCATTTGTTCATGCATTGAGTCGTGCCAAATTGGTGATTTGATTGACAAGATGAATAACATCGTGTTGTCGATGTGATAGGCATAGTGTGTTCAGTTCCTGATATGGACTTGGAGTTCATAATGTGCACTATTCCATATGTGGACGGAGGTAGCTCCTTCGGGGGTCTTGGTGCGTGATAACACACTTATGATCTCGACGAACACTATCCTTAATCAAGTTTTGAGAGGACTATCGATCGCTTTTGTAGTATACAATTAATTGACCGTGTGTCTGGGTTGTATGCTATGCCATTATGTTTATTTTTCGTGGGCTATAGACACAAAGTTTTGACAAGTAATAGCAAGCAATCACAACTGGTCACTATAGACACAAAGTTTTGACAAGATGCAATAGTGGTCGGGGTAGCCAAAGCTATAGACACAAAGTTTTGACAAAGTCAATATTTGGATTGGTCAAGGCGATACTAATAGAAGTCTCAACTCATTCTCTCTGATATCTGAGTATGTGTTGTAGCTCCATGGAGTAGGATTGTGTCACATTGTATATGTTTATATGTGGTACATTATTATCTTTTATCTGTGATCGTTTACCTATGATCTTTTATTTGGGATATTATATGTTGATATTGCATTTAATCTTTATTCTATATTATTATGATTTATTGTTATGGCATTTTATATAGTGTGAATTGTTATATCTATCCTGGTAATGTTATTGTGGTTTATTCGATTACAATATATGCTTATTAGAATTAATTGTAAATCGATAATATGACTAAATTCATGTATTGACTGTGTGTATGGAATGATCTAGTCATTCGTATCATTCTTTGCTACCGTACTGGTAAAGGTGAAAGGGGATCTCACCTCTTTATTGTATTGTTTTGTTTGGTTTGTATTGTTTAAATTCGTGTAATAGGCGAAGCGTATTTTGAGGCTTATTGGAGAAAATATTCTGAAGATGGTGACAGCGTCAAGAAGTAATCTTCCAGACTTCAATAGGATGCAGTTGGTGAAGAAGCAGGACATGTTAGGTTGGGTTTTCTCGTTAGTGTTATTACCGTGCTATTAGTAGTAACTTTCTTTGGGTTTACTACTGTTTCTCTGAGTCTGTAATTTTCATGTTTTAATTTATTGTTGATTATTTTGTGATGTATATGGCATATGTATGTTAATCAGTTCAATCTAATTTCATTGTTACTCTTAATTCTTGGTAAGTTTATATTTCTGCGAAAAAGAAATTTTAAAATTTGTATTTTGAAACTCAAGCTTTTATAAAATAATTATAATTGGTTTAAGTTTTTATTTTAAAATGTGACGCCCTAGGGAGGGTGTTACATTAGTTGGTATCAGAGCACGGTTAGAGTCTTTTTGGGGTTTGTGGTTAGGTCTATCTTGTTTTTGTTGTGTAACTCTCTCGTGTTTGGACTCGAGAGGAGACAACGTTGTTTGAGATGGTTACTTTGGTTTCCATTGTATTATGATTCATCTGTCTTTGAAGAAAGGCAATGATTTGTAGTAAACGTACACGTGAGGAAGCAGGATGTGTTTCGACATCTCAAGTGGAATGGAACAACGATTCATCAAGTGGAGCAAAAGTGTTTTAGACTGAGGATCTAAATAAAGAAGTGTGTATCATAAAAAGGTGATCTTTTAACTATACTGTATAATTCCGAAGGTAACCTATTTCTTTATGACATATAATTGTGTGGGTCAATTAGAGTTTTCTGTGTTTTCATTATCTTTTGACCTGGTTGTTTCTATTTCTGGTTCTAAAACATGTGGTTAAGTACTTGAGTTGCTTAAACCATCCTAAGTCTGTTAAATAATTAAATTTTTTTTTATTTAATTGGTATGCTTCTTTTTCAAAACAAACACAATCTAAAAATATGGATTGGGTATTTTTCTAACCATCCATGCTCTGTTAGACCAGTTGGTCAAATTGTTCAAGTTAAAAAGTTTACTTCTAAATTCAACGGACCATATCAATTTCTTTATTGGATAGGTTCGGTGGTATGGATGATTCTATCATCTCTTGTTTCTATGTCTTTATGATATCTTTCATATGACGCATTTGCGAAATGTACTTTGGTTTAACCCATTCTTTTATGACTAATTGACTATTTGGGTTAATTAGAATTACTGGTATCTTTGTTACCTTTTAACTTATCTATTTCTACTTTTGTTATCAAATCCGTTATTACTATCTAGTTCCTTAAACAATCTTTTCGGTTAATCTAAATTGTCTACCTCTTTCATAGGATAGATGTGATCTTATATATGGATTGGTTATTTTAATCATATCCTGTAAATTGTTTCAGTTAGAATTTTAGTGTCTCATAAAACTCATTCTTAAAATCGGGTAATGTCAAATTCTTTGTTGGACATGTCCGTAACAATTCAGATAGTTTCTCTACCTTTTCTTTCTAAATCTTTATAATATCTTTTCATATATTGAAATTGCAAAAGAAAGGATATTCGAGTTAAAATCGTGTCATAGTATCGATACAGTATTGTTAAAAAGAGAACTTGTATTGTGAGACACTTCTGTTAAAAGCAAAGGCAAGAGAGTGAAGCTGTACAAAGGCATGGAAATTTCAAGTGATACTGATCAGAGTGGCGTAGCGGAAGCGTGGTGGATAGTATCTTTCATTTTTTTTTTCTCTCTAGACAGAATTGTTATTATCTTTATTAACGACATTCTGATCTATTCTTGAAATTATAAGGAACCATACTAAAATAGTTCTCCATGTTTTACGCGACGCAAGGAGTTTTCGTTGGTCGAGGTAATCTGGAATGACGGAGGTGACGTAAACGGTGATGCAAGAGTAGTATCCTAGACTATTCTCAAAATCGCTACTAATTTCGGGGCGAAATTCTTTTAGGAGGGGAGAGTTGTAACACCCCAATTTTTGGGTAAAAGATCGATGTATCCTTATTTTACTGTTTCTCATTTTTATGTATGAAATACAGACATATAATACTGTCTGTTATTTTATTTGACCGTTTTGAGTGTTTTGCTTCGTGATGGGGAAAAATGGAAAAATGACCATTTCATCCCGAATGTCTTGTTTTTGGTTTTTCTACATGATACAAAGATGTTTGATATTACTTGTCTGTGATTTTATTTGGACTTTTTGTGAGATTTGCTTTGGGACGGAAAATAATAATTTTTTTGGTCGGAAAAATATTATTTTAATTAATTAGAGTTGGGGGATCTTACTAAACCCAATTCTAATTGATATATAAATTAGTTTCGTAATTTTTAGAATTTAACTGTGCGATAAAATAATTTTTAATATTATTTTATTACTCAGTATAAATTTTGACAGTGGACCCGATACGGTGTGTGTGGGACCCACGTGTAAATAAAGTAACCAATGAATAGATTAGAAACTTGGACCAATAGAAATAAGACACCTAGAAGTCAAACTAATAAAGAGAAGTCAACAAACGTGGCTTAACCATTTTGGACCATTAGATTTAATCTTGGTGGATAAGCTTGAATAATGACCATAGATTTGATAAAAGACTAGGATTGAATCTTGGTGGATAAGCTTGAATGATGACCATAGATTTGATGAATGGCTAGGATTGAATCTTGATGGATAAGCTTTGAAGATGACCATGGATTTGATCAATGGATAGGATTTAAAGATGAATCAATGGCTAGGATTAAGTCAAAAGTTGTAGGTTTGACTTTAGGATTAGTAATTAATTAAGCTTAGTTTGACTAGATTAATTACTTAATTTGCAAACTAATTAAACTAGTTTAGTTATAAAATAATTATAATCTAAATATTAATTAGATGTGCTAATATTGTTTAGAGATTATAAATTATGTAATTATTTGTTTAATTAACTAGTTATGTAATTAGAATAAACAATTAAGTAAACTAGTTTAATTCTTAACTAAGTATAATCTAAAATATTAATTGAAAGTTCTAAAATTAATTAAAGGTTATGATATATGTTAGTATATGTTAGATATATTAGTCATAGGATTAAAATGCTAATTAGGATTTAATTAGGATATTTGACCAAATAAATTTTCCTAATTGACTAACATGTAATTAAAACAAATTAAATACTTAAAATGGACTTGGAGGATACGGTTGGGCAGCAGCCTTTAGGGGCTTATTGGACAAGTTTTACAAGCTTCTTAAGCACTACAATAAAGACCTCATCTCAACCATTGAAGGAATGGAGGGTTAGGATAGTTTGCATGTGATTAAATCACTTAAACTCACCCAAATTTTCCACACGGCAAGCAGTAACATGGCAGCAGCAAGGAGCAGCTGAAATGAGTGGATAAGGATGCAATAAAGTCCTTATTTTATCACCACAATTATTCACGAAGGTTAGCTAGACTTTTCACTCAAAATGAGATAAGTTTCAAGTGAATTTGCTCACTTTTCACGTGTTAAAATACAGCTGGGCAGCAGTGATTTATGACTTTTTTCTTCACTTTTTATTTCCCAAAAATATAAGCCATTACCTCCCAAAATATACACGGTTAGCGACCTCCCAAAAACCCATTCATTCTTCACTTTCCTACTTACCTAATATAAGTTTATTTTCTCTCAAAGTTCCAAGGAAACTCACGCATCCTCCTCTCCCATTTTCTTTCTTTCCATTCGGTCTTCACTTCCAAACCACACCATCCAATCTTTAATCCTTCATCTCTTGATTTTATTTTAATTCAAGTTGTGCTTTAACTATTTCTTCTCCTATTTTCTTCTCTTTTATTCGGTCAATATCTCAACCCACATACTCACTCCCTTATAATTTTTATCAACACCATTACCTAAAGCCTAACACCATTCTAAGCAATTTTTATTCTCAAGGTTTTGCTAAAAAACCACTCTAGCTAGTCCAAACTCAAGCTTTTTGCTTACTTCCCTAAAGGTGAGTTTTGATTTCTTTGGTTTAAATCTTGATTTTTAATATTTCTAACCATGATTGTTCCATGGTTTTCCATATTAAACCTTGTATGAGTTTTTACTAATTGTTTTAAATTGTTAGGATTTTGTTTGGAGGCTACCCGAAATTTCAAGGAGAAGGAGGAGACTAACCTAGTTATTTTGCTTCAAGAGGTAAGAGGGAGATTACCCTCATCAACCATGTGTTGGTGGTGAGGAATGTTTTTGTCTGTGTATGAAGAATCCATGAGGATTCGGTTTGTGTAATTGTGGTGGTTTGAATTGTTGTGGCTTGTGTTAATTATTTGATTATTTAAGTGTTTTTCGGTTGGCGATTTATTTATTTTTATATGCATGATTATAGCTTTAGAATATTTTGCATGCCTATAGTGTTGAAATAAGTGGCATATGTATTGTATGTGTTATTATAATGTTAGAAATGCATGAGTATTCCAAAGAATGCAAAACCCTAGGTTCGGTCATACCATTGAATGGAAGGAATTAAGGTGATTTACAATGTTTTTAATGAATATTAAGTGAATTCAAGTGAATTAGAACAAAGAAATGAATTTTTGGAATTTTATTTATACTATGAGATTTCAGCCAACATGCCAAAAAGTGAGAAAAATTGGATTCTAAATAATCTAAGGTAAGTAAGCATGTTAAAGGAAATTTTATCAAAATGTTTTGATTATTAAAAATGAAATGGTCGAATTGAATTTTTGAAACTAATTTAAGTATTGTTAGTATTTACAAAGATTATACATTAATTTGAAACATTTTACAGTAGCTTGAAAAATATTTTAAATGGTTTTAAATTGCTTAATAATTTTGTTTATTAGTCAAAAACTGTTTATTTGAGGAAAACGGAAAAGAAAATGATTTAAAAAGCTTATGCGATTGAGAAAATGATATAAAATTATTACGCGATTGAGGAAACAGCAAATTATATTTACGCGATTGGAAATGTGATATATATTGTGAAAACGACAAGATTTTGAAAATAAAATAAAATTTCTACGCGATTGACAAAAACAGCAAATTTTTTATTAGGCCAATGTGGTGAACCCGATATATGAGAAGTTATGTTGCGCCAAGTGGGTGCGTATTGTGATTTGGTTTTATGAAAAAGATAGTGCGCCAAGTGGGAGCGTACTGTATTTTGAGATTTATGCCATTGAGGGCATTTACATAATTATTTTCACTATTGAGGGCGTTTTTGATATTATTTGAAATCTGAGGGTGTTTTTGTAATTATTTAAAGTTTGATGGCATTTTTGTAAATAATGAAAAGTTTGATGGCATTTTTGTATATAATGGAAGTTTAGTGGCGTTTTTGTAAATAATGGAGATTTGATGGTATTTTTGTAAATAATTGGAAATTGATGGCACATATATAAATAATTGAAACCTGAGGATATTTTGGTAATTACGCATTTGTTCATGCATTGAGTCGTGCCAAATTGGTGATTTGATTGACAAGATGAATAACATCGTGTTGTCGATGTGATAGGCATAGTGTGTTCAGTTCCTGATATGGACTTGGAGTTCATAATGTGCACTATTCCATATGTGGACAGGAGGTAGCTCCTTCTGGGTCTTGGTGCGTGATAACACACTTATGATCTCGACGAACACTATCCTTAATCAAGTTTTGAGAGGACTATCAGACTGCCTGTAGTATACAATTAATTGACTGTGTGTCTGGGTTGTATGCTATGCCATTATGTTTATTTTTCGTGGGCTATAGACACAAAGTTTTGACAGTGCAATAGCAATCACAACGGTCAGCTATAGACACAAAGTTTTGACAATGCAATAGTTGGTCGGGGTAGCCAAAGCTATAGACACAAAGTTTTGACAAGGCAATAAATTTGGATTGGTCAAGGCAAGACTAATAGAAGTCTCAACTCATTCTCTCTGATATCTGAGTATGTGTTGTAGCTCCATGGAGTAGGATTGTGTCACATTGTATATGTTTATATGTGGTACATTATTATCTTTTATCTGTGATCGTTTACCTATGATCTTTTATTTGGGATATTATATGTTGATATTGCATTTAATCTTTATTCTATATTATTATGATTTATTGTTATGGCATTTTATATAGTGTGAATTGTTATATCTATCCCGGTAATGTTATTGTGGTTTATTCGATTACAATATATGCTTATTAGAATTAATTGTAAATCGATAATATGACTAAATTCATGTATTGATCAGTGTGTATGGAATGATCTAGTCATTCGTATCATTCTTTGCTACAGATCTTGGTAAAGGTGAAAGGGGATCTCACCTCTTTATTGTATTGTTTTGTTTGGTTTGTATTGTTTAAATTCGTGTAATAGGCGAAGCGTATTTTGAGGCTTATTGGAGAAAATATTCTGAAGATGGTGACAGCGTCAAGAAGTAATCTTCCAGACTTCAATAGGATGCAGTTGGTGAAGAAGCAGGACATGTTAGGTTGGGTTTTCTCGTTAGTGTTATTACCGTGCTATTAGTAGTAACTTTCTTTGGGTTTACTATTGTTTCTCGAGTCTGTAATTTTCATGTTTTAATTTATTGTTGATTATTTTGTGATGTATATGGCATATGTATGTTAATCAGTTCAATCTAATTTCATTGTTACTCTTAATTCTTGGTAAGTTTATATTTCTGCGAAAAAGAAATTTTAAAATTTGTATTTTGAAACTCAAGCTTTTATAAAATAATTATAATTGGTTTAAGTTTTTATTTTAAAATGTGACGCCCTAGGGAGGGTGTTACAAATGAGCCCTAGCTTCATTTTTTTTCACGACCCAGAACTCTCTCTTTTTTTAATCTAATAGTGTCGTATTTATAGGTGCTGCAGACATCCACGCGCTGCGGCGTGCAATTATGCACGCCACGACGTGATAGCCTCTGTTTTCTCAGTACGCAGCAACCTGAGAGCAGCACGCCAAGGCGTGACCATATCCACGCCGCGGCGTGGGAAGCCGAGACGTCTCCTGGCCCTTCTCTTCCCATGCTGGCCCAAATGCTACTCCAATTCATCCATTTTTTAGCCTAGCCTACAATTTACAGTTCACTCGGTTAATCACAAGTGCAAAATCAACATAATCTAACAAAAGAATTGGAAATATGTTCACAAAATAAAGAGGAAGACATCAACAAACTTTTGCATGAAAATAAGGCTAGAGTCTCCCAATTATGCCTAAGAACAAGGACTGAGCAATTAATAAAGCACTGATATAGGGCACAAATAGCTGCATTTTATGGAGTTATCAGGTTAATCGAAGTTAGTTTAGCATTTTTAAGCATACTGGTTGTGTGTTTTAATACCGGATTGACTACCAGCAGATATGAAAAAATATAGACATGGTGAAACAAGATTTTTGATGAATCTTATGATTTATTTTAAACTTGTTGGAAGTTAGGAAACTGGATTCGGTGAATCTAAGTGTTTTTAGCAAATCAGGAGTTTTAATACCTTTTAGTGGCTATCATTTAAGTAGCAAAGTTAAGCTTTGCTACTCAATTTTCACGGCAGAGGAAGAAAACAGGAGAAAGAATAATGAAACGAGATAAAGGAAAGAAGAAGGAGAAAGAGGAAGAGAAGAAGAAGGAAACCAAGAGGCAATCAAGGATTGAAGAGCTTGGATCCATCTTTGGCCATCTGTAAGACCTTGAGGTAGGGGGAACCTTGTTTTTGCTTATCTTTCTATTTTTTTCATCTTGATCATGAGGTTTAGCTTGATGTGAGAAATAAGCTAAGTGTGATTTTGGTGTTTTGGCTTGAATCTTGTTGGAGAACTTGAGGATGACTTTTTTATGAGTTGTTGGATGTATGGTAATGGATTTTTAGCTCTTAAACACCTTTGGTTACCATTTGTGATGAAAATGAGGTTTTAGGGTTTAAGGGGTTAATTGATTCAATGATGTTTGTTTGAGTGGATTTAAAGTTGTCCAAGAGTTACAATGTGTAAATGGACCTTGTGTAAGGTTAGAAATCACTTAGAAGTGAGTTTTGAGTGATTGAAGGAGGGGTAGGTTCCAATGGAACAGCACTCACACCTGCATAATTCTACAGAATGCAGCTTGCATCGCAGTGTGAGGTGTGTGGCACCGTGGCGTGTGAGTAATGTCATTCCCAATAGTGGAACCCAAGTGTTGGGTGCCGAGGCATACCCGAGAATGGCGCCACGGAGTAAATGGGTAGAAGGTAGGGCACCGTGGCATGGCCATGTTGTGTCACAGTATAAGACCTTATTTTTCTCAAAAATTGTTGTGTGATACAATGGAGCCTTTTAATGGTGTATTTTCTTCTTTTATGCTTCTTGGTGAGTGCTGAGACTCTAATAGGAGTATTAAATGAAGTGTTTGTGAAATGAACTTGAAATATATATAAATCAATTGTCGAGCTAATTATGGGAAGTAATTAGTAATTGTTTTGCATGATAAGATTGTGGAACATATTAAGGTGAGTAGTATCCTCTCTATGTTTGTTGAGTAGTGAGGTGAGTAATTCCTGACTATGTTGCTGAGTATTTGAGGTGAGTAATTCCTCTATATGTTTGTTGGATAGCTGAGGTGATTAATATTCTCTCTACATGTTGATGCGTAGTGGAAGTGAGTCGTATCCTCACTACGCCTGATAATTCATGACATATTGTAGAATATCTGGGAGTAGTTGATGTGGGTAATATCCTCAATATGTCTGAGGACTATAACATTCTTAAAATTCATTCACTCTTGGTACTTGTATAGACATAAACATTAGACATAATTTAGCATAGCATGGAAATTGTATGGGCGGTTACCACCTTGACATGAACTTATGACATCGCAATTGTATTGGCGATTGCATTTATCTAAGATGGAGATGTTGCTATTGTTGTTACCGTCTCTAAGATAGAGACGGTGCTTTGGTATCTCTGAGATGGAAATGATGTTTTCATGAGTGTGGTGATTACTTGAAAACTGTTTGTGATATCTGAGTTTTTATACAAACTTAAAAAATGAGAATTTATTTCAAGAAGAGAAAGGACATGGTTTTGGAATTTATTTCAAGAAGAGAAAGGACATAGTTTTGGCTTTTGTCACCTTTCTAGCTTGTTATGAATGAGACTTGAGTTTTAGAATTGTATTTTCTCGAAATGGCTGGAATGATTGTGATAGCATGATTTAAGGATGTAACTACTGAGAATATATGATTCTCACCCCTTGTGTATGTTTCCATGATGATTGTAGGGAGTAAGACTTATGGAAAGTGAAGACAAGCAGGAGCTTGGAGTGCTTAGCTTAGAGTAGCTTTGTAGATTCTTTTAATGATGTATATATTGTATTAGTGATAAATAAAGATTTTTTGTATTATTTATTCATTCGAGGCTCATATTTTCTATATATATATATATATACATAATTGTTATATTTGAAAATGCTTAGATGTAGTAAGTAGCATTCTTAGATCTAATGACTATGGTATAACACTAGTTATACTATGGTTGTTAAATTTGGGATGTTACATCCATGATGGATGATAACATTGTGCATTCAATTTATTTGTGAAGTGACAATGTTATGTATCTAGTTCATCAAAGAATAATGATATTGTGCACTGAGTTCACTTGTGAAGCGATAACATTGTACACTAGATACATGCATAATGTAACATCCTAATATCGAAATCCTAGTATATCTGACATATACCTTGATAAGCAGTGTTAGTTATGCTACTTCTAACTTAAACGTTAATCTAACCCATAACATTTATGTAAATAAATCATTATGGAGAGCCTTGCGGAATAAACATTATATATATATATATATATATATATATATATATATATATATATATATATATATATATATATATATATCATTGTTAAGAATGACAAAAAAAGCAATGTATAACCTTTCCTTTCACAAACTTTAAGAAAATATACATGAAAATATAAACTTTGTCTACTAAATGTAAAAGAAACTATACTAGTCTTCATTCTTCTTCTGCTTGCCTTTGGAAAAGCTTCCACCTGGATTTATATGGCAACACACTGGGTGAGAATTCACAATTCTCAGTATAAGTGTACCAATACTAGTAGTTGTAATATTCATAAGAATAAACAACCTATAATCATCATAAACAAATCTATAACTAGCAATCAAACTACTACTCACTACTCAAGGAACAATCACATTCTCTCTGTATGTAATGTTCCTAAGCAAACATTATTTTGAACTAACTCATTTGTAAGATAAGATAATCGCCCATACAATTGTCTAGAAAATGCAATGTTTTATGTTATGATGTATTGTTATGCTTATGCAATGTCTTGTGATAGTGTAGATGTCATGTCATGAAACTTGACTATTCCCGGGAATTTGGTTCCTTGTATTTTACTAGGTAGGGAGGGAATCTGTTACGCCCTTAACCTACCAGGTAGGGAGAGAATATGTTACATCCGTAACCTATCTTGTAGTGAGTGGAATCTGTCCACAACACCATACTGGTAACCCTGACCTTATAGCACTCGCTACGAGAATCTAGGACTTGTCCTTGTTCTCCGATCAAGTGATTATGCACATCACATAAGGTTACAAATACTTGGGAATAACAAGTGTGTGAAAAATGTGGTGTGTGTGAAAAATGTGTTACTATGTTTAACTCTCACATAACCACTACGTAAACTCTATACTAAGTTTGTCCTTGCACTACTAACTCTACCTAAATTCTATGAGAGCACTTCATACACTATGGCACTCTACTATTGTCAAACAAACTTAGTATACTTTTTATCCTTACATTACTAGCTCTACCTCAACTCTATGAGAGCAATTCATGCACTATGACACTCTACTATTACTAAACAAACTTAGTATACTTTCAATCCTTGCATTACTAGTTCTAACTCAACTCTATGAGAGCACTTCATGCACTATGGCACTCTACTATTGCCAAATAAACTTGTATAGTTAGATCTAGTCTCGCACCTCTTCATCACTTCTCAAATGATATCTGATGTAACACTATGTTGCTCAAGGGACTAATCACTTACCTAAGGCAATCTATATCTAATGGATGCACACAATCTCCTTACTTTCCTTTGTATGCAAGATGATTTTTCGCTCTAAGAAATTCTCCTACTAGTGTCTCAACATTCTTAAAAAGGCATAAACAGGGGATCCTATCCATAAAATAGCAAACACACTCTTACTACACTTCCATAATTCAACTTTAACTATTAAAGGAGCTACTAGTGTTCCTAGGGCTAAAACCATCACAAAATACCTTATTTTTTTCTAAAAAGGCTAATTTTCAAAGAATACACCAAATGTACATTCTAACTGAAAAAAATTTAAAATTTTAAAGGCAAATAGCCTCATCTCATATCTTTCAAATGAAATGAACCTCAGTTCATTTGGCTAAGTGTGGCTAATGTTATGCAACAAAAAGCAAAAGCTGAAACAGGGCACTAACTATTTTACCTGAATCTGACCTTACTTTAAACTGAAACTAGGAATGAATGAAGAGTAAAAAAATTCTAAAATTTTTATCTCTTATATACTTACATGTTAGCTTCAAAATGTCACTAGTCTTATGTAATTACAACTTTGGAGCAGGAAGTTATGCAATCTAGTTTACTAAGTTCCAGATTGCTTGTTTCTTCATAATCTGTCTTGGATTCAAACTGAAAATGGTGTTACTTGGGTTCGCCTAAAAAATTGAAATTTTGACTACATGAATCCTTGTATCTTAGCTTTCAAATTCAATAATAAGTAGGCCATTTTGATGACTAGGACTCAAGTTATGCTACAAACACTACGAGTTATCAGGATTGGTTTTCTGCATAACTTGGTTCCTACCCGAGATTTTCTGCATAACTTGGTTTCTAACCGAGTTCTAACCCTTAAAATATGTTCCTAGATGTTATTCAACACCACTATCATATTGTAACCTCTAAATACACTCCTAACTCATCAATCTTGGATCGATAATCAAGTTAAACTTCCACAAATTACCCAATTTTCAACCATCAAAACCATGGAAAAACAAGACAATAAATATATCCTACATCACAACCATACTTCAACCAAACTAAAACCAAACCAATTTCACACTTGAAATCAAGAATCAAGCAAAATAATCTCAAATCAACACCAAAACCCATTTTTCACATCTTACAACTCAAGCAAGCATAAGGAAACTTGAGGGATAAAAATCTACCTTCATACATCAAATAAGCCAATAACTAACTAATTTCCATCTTAATAGCAAGAAACAAGTATAGGAATCACAAACTACCTCCCATACCCTTTTTCTCTCCATGCACAAACGAAGATAGTAGAAGAAAAGAAATACAAGATGAAGATGTGGAGTAAAGGTCCCCTACCTCACTTGTCTTTAAGCTTGGTCTTGCTTCCTTTTTTTTCTTTTCTTCCTTCCCTTCCACTTTTCTCTTCGTTTCCCTTTCTCTCTTCTCTCATTTCTATTTCTTTCTTTACTGCTGAAGACCCACGTGAGAGAGGAGAGAAAAGTGAGATGAAATCTCACTTTAAAGATAAGCACTAGGGGTAGTTTGATCCTTTTGCTAAAACTTTGTATCTGTTAAGAACACTTTGATTTTACTAAATCAAGTTTCCTAACTTCCTTAGGTATTAGAATAAATCCTAAGATTTAACTAATTACCAAAATCATCATTTCCATAAACTTTCATATTTGCACTAAGTCCATCCGATATTAAAACACTCACTCAATATGCTTAAAAATGCCAAACAAACTCAGTTTACCTTCAAACTTTAATAGCATCTTACTTAACTCATTTGTGACCTAAAAATAAATTATCAATATTTATCTCCCTTAACTTAACCTTTAAAATCATAATCTGAGTAATTTTAAGTCAATTTCCACTTTCTGTGTTATGGCAAATTGCCTAAACTAACTCAGTTTGTCACAAAACTTTACAAGCATGTCAAGCAAGTATTAGGCTACCTCTGTAACCCTATACAAGCATAACATGTTATTGAGGGTGTTACACATAATGAGATACATTTGCATTATATATTTGTCATATTCATGAAGTGTACCAGAAAGTGAATGGCTCTTTTAATTGATAAAGTTGAGTCAATAATTAATGATTATTGTGATTTTCTCCTTTACATTATTGAAGTTAAGCTTGTACTGAATTGTTGTGAGATGTGCTCAAGTTAATTGACTTTGGATATGAACCTTGAGTAGAAGTGATCCATGCTTGCTATTCCTTGAGTATTGTAACCTCATTATGGTGTGCACAATTATTTAGCTAGCGAATTGTAGGAGATGACCCGCGATAAGGAAGGTGATCCTACATTTTCAGTGTGGGATTTCTCATTCGTTTCCTTATCACAAATGTAAATTTGAGGAGATGAACCTCGATAGCAAAGGTGATCCTAAATTCCTAGTATGAGATGTCCTAATAGTTTCCTTATTCATAGGGTCAGGGTTACCGATAGTGTGAGGAGGTAACATTCCCTCCCTACCTAGAGATACAAGGAACTGGGTTCCTAGGAATATGCATAGAAAGTTGACATTAAATGAGCACTATTAATAGACTTACACTTGTGTGAGCTTTTTTATATCATCAAAAAGCTGATAGCGATATATAGATCATGGATTTAAATTATGAATGTTTACATAAAGAAAATATATTAATATTCGAGTGATAGTGAGTTGTGACTCATATCTAATTCATGTATTTGTGATTTCTATGATCTATTAATATTATGATAAATTGACATGAATGGTTGATTATGAGTTATTAAACCATAGTAATAATTGAATTTTCTACTTCAGGATGATAAAGGAATAGTTTTGGCTTTTGCCACCTTTCTATATGGTATTTAAGATACTGATTTGATTTCCATGAAGCAATTGGAGTTATTGTGGTGACATTGCATGTATTAAATCTACTGAAGATTTTTGAGTTCTCACCCCTTTGCTTTATTTCTATGATAATTCTAGTGCAAGATCCACCCAAGGAGAAGAGGTGAAAGTTAATGATGTAGGGTAGACTTATGAACTCTTTTGACCATTGCTTTGTATTATATAGTTTTACAATGGAATGTATAAGTTGTATTGTACATATGCCTTCGAAGCTTAGTTTGTATATACTTAAACACTGATGTACTAAGTTGTTGAACTTGTTATATCAAAGAGAAATAGACATTTTAGATGTATATTTATTCATGTACACATTACATTTGCCTTCAGAGGCTCTATATAATAATTTGTATAGTTGTTACTAAGGTAGTATGTTGCTTATATGTTAGAAGTGACGTGCCTAATCCTGCTTACTCATGTATATTCCAAATATATTATAGTATTAGTATTGGGGCGTTATATTATAATATCAGAGCAGTTCATCCTATTGAGTCGTGGTGCGGACTGACTATGCTTTTAACATGTTTAGATGTTCCTGTTATATATTATGCATTTTCTTATCTCGATGTAAGATATATGAATAGAATTGCATGATAGCTTTAGGTATGAATGTTAATAGTTACTGTCTGTTACACGATGTTGAGACTGATCAACTCAATATGTACTGTTTTGTATGTATAGGAAATTATGGCATCTCCTAGGCGTACTCGAGGAAGCAAAGAACCTGCCAATGAAAATACAATAGATATGACTGGAATATTTAGGGAGATGGCGACTACGATGAGGGAGCAGATTGTCGTCACCAATAAAGTACTAGAAAGGATAGGGGCAAATCCACCTCCACAGCCAGCCAATAATGCAGCAATAGTATGGAACCAAAACTTCCATGACCTTTCAAAGTTTAGGAAGGCAAACCCTTTGTCTTTTAGGGGAGAGTACAACCTGGTTAAGGCTAAGGGATGGCTAAAGAAGATGGAGAAAATCTTTACTATTATGGCTTGTACAGATGATCAAATAGTTATATTTGCCTCGTATATATTATTGGGAGAGGTAAAAAGTTGGTGGATTGATGCCAAGAGATTGCTAGAGGCATCTGGAACCCAAATCACCTGGGAGGTATTTAGGACTTCCTTTTCAGATAAATACTTTCCCAAGAACTTACAAAATGCAAAAGAGCTAGAGTTTTTGAAGATGGAACATTGAGGTATATTTGTACGCCAATATGTGGCCAAGTTTAAGGAGTTGTCCAAGTTCTCCTCTTACTTTAGATATAATCTAGATGAGGAGTGGAAATGGGTGAAGTTTGAAACGGGGTTAAAGGATGATATAAAAAGAGCCATAGGATATATGGAGATTAGAGATTTACTTACCCTGGTAAATAAGTGTAGGATTACAGAGGGTTATGATATTAAGCTTCCACAAAAGTGGATGATAGGTTTAAGAGGGGTGCTTTTCGGCCTAAGTCCTGACAAGATAAAGGAAAACAGGTTCAGGTGGAACCTTTGGGGCCTAAATCTACTAAATATGAGAAGTAACATATTAACAAGCCTTGTTGGTTGGGCCAGTAGTGTGTTATTCCTATGGCAAACTAGGGCACTATGCCTGGGATTGTTCTCATAGACAGGGAGTGACCCCCAACACTAGGCCTCAAACTAAAGAAAGAGTTTTCACTTAGAGTGGTAAGGAGGTGACTCAATCTCCTAATCTCATACAAGGTAAATGTATAGTTTAAGATAATCTCTTAATTGTATTATATGATTTAGGAGCATCTCACTCTTTTATTTCCTATGATTGTGTGAAAATGCTAGATTTACTTGTGTCTGACCTTCCCTGCAAAATCTTCTCTAACCACTAGTTAGACTTAACCATGGTTATAGAAGTTTAGTAACTCGTGCAGGAGTTATCTGCTAACTTTGGTAACCTTTTTGAGTTAGTTAGGTTATTTTGCTATAACACCAAGTGTGAAAAGCAGTTGTTAATAGCCCAAAAAGTAGTATAAACTGCTTAGATAAGGGAAATAAATATGGAGAATTTATTTCTCGGTCACAAATGTGTGGAATGTGATGTAGTTAAAGTTTGAGGATAAACTAAGTTAGTTTGGTATTTTTTAGTACAGTAAATGAGAGTTTAAATACCGGATTGACTTCTTTGATATATGAAAATTTATGAAAATGATGAAATTGAGATGAAACTAGGGTTGAGATGAATCCTAGGATTTTCTATAATGCTTATGGAGGTTAGGAAACTTTATTTTTGTAAAATTTAAGTATTCTTAACATATATAAAGTTCTAGCAAAATATCTCAATTTGCTTTATGACTCACAGTCCTTATCCTTTATTTACCTTTCTTGCCAATTTTCTTCATTTCAATCATTCTCTCATGTTCCAAGTAGAAGACACAACAACAAACAGAGAAAAAAAGATAGAAAGGGTAGGAAAATAAAGAGAAAGAAAAGGGAAAGGAAGAGGAACAAAAAAGAAACAAGAAGGCCAAAATCAAGGCTTGAGCATCAGTTACACCACTTGTGGTAGGGTAATTGTTTTCAACTTTTATCCCTTGCTATTTTTTCTTCATGCTTGTGAGTTGTAGGCTTGAGTTCAAAAATAGGTTTTTGTGAAATTTTCCATAGTTTGCGATGGGGAGCTTGATTAGAAGTTTGGAAATGGTATATAATGAGTTGAGACATGCATACTAGAATTTTAAAGCATGTAAACATCCATAGAACTCCACAATCTTGTGTTGAAGAAGAATGGGTTTTTTTATGGGAGTTTTAATATACATGTGCTTCATCATTATATGAGTGATTTGAGAATATATATGAAAGTTTAGTAGGCTTAGAGACCATGTATGCAGTTGAAAACCACTTAGTATCTGTGTTTGAGGGTCTAAGTGAGTTAGAAACTCAATGGAACAAAGTATGAAGACTTTGACGTTAGGCAATTAAGCGTCCAAAAGCTAGCAGCTTAGGCGCCTAAGACCAGAAAGTAGAAACATGATGGGTGCTCATATGTCGAAAGAGTGAGAGCCTAAGCGCATAAGACCAGAGGGCTCTAGTGTTGAGTGATTAAGCGCTCAAAAGCCAAGCACCTAAGTGCCCAGTGACAGATGAAATAAGGGAAGGTTGCTATCATGGAGCGCCTTAGCACTGTGAATTTGATGTGTGTGAAACAACATCATGTTTTGTTCTTGTTTTGCATGCATTCTTAAGCATTTTAGGCATTTTAGTTTCCCTTTTAGTTTGTTTTTTCCTTAGATCGGATAACTGCGGTGTTTTTGGTGTTCTTGTGCAAGATTAATATTGAATTGGCCTTGAATTGAATGGAATGCTTGCATGATTGAAGTTGGAGCTTAAGGGATAGCAAAAAAGTGCAAAAAGACCATTCTAGAGGGATTCACGGCCTGCCCGTGGATTAAACCACAGCCATAGATCGAGTAGCAACTTGAAGGAGGAAAAGACAAATTTCAGAGAGTTCCACGGCCTGGCCGTGGAACCATCCACGGTCGTGGAACTCAAATGACTCAGGATGGGCTTGTTGGCAGAATGATCCACGACCGTGGATCGCAGTGTGCAGTCGTTTTTAAGTCTTATTTTTTATTTCTTTTGGGGGCCTTTTAGCTAATTAAAACCCTAGGGTATAAATAGATGTTCTAAATACAATTTAGGGGTTCTAATTTGGTTTTGAGGAGGCACATTGGAGGCTCTGGATCTTCATCTTTCTCTTTTCTTCTTCCATTGTTAAGGGTTTGGATGTTCTTGAACATGTTTTCTGATTCTTTCTTCTCCATGACTGAGTAGTTCTCTTTGTTTCTAGGATTGGGCAATACCCTTTGATACGTTGATAATGATTAATTGACTTTGTTTTCCCTTTTATTAATCTTGAATGTTCTTTGATTCAATCCTTATTGCTCTTATTCATGTGAATTTGCTGACCACTTATTTACATCTCATAGGCATTTAAGGACGTACTGAGAGGTGAACCTAGGTGTTGGAACCATAAGAATTGAACTTAGGGTCTAAATCACGAGAGTAGTTTTAGCCTTTTGAGGATTCAATGAATTACCACAAAGCGTAATGGGTTCAATTTAAATTCAATTACCAAGAGAGTGTGAATTGGTTTAATTGGGCACGGATCTTGTATCTTGAGAAAGAACATTAACGAATTTAGGGCAATTCACCTTCAATTGAATTTCAGATTTAATAAAAAGGTTGTCAATTAGGATTTGTCTTGTATCATTATGGTACCCCAATCTTGGAAGCTTTCTTGAATCTGAATACCTTTCTTGATAAATTACTATTTTTGTTCTTAATTTTGTACTTTAATATTTATTTACTTAATTGCTTGGTTACTACATTCTTATCAATCAACAATTTTATCCCCTTTGTTTAATTGAATTGAATTAATTAATTAATTGGTATTCATAGACACAGTCCCTGTGAATTCGATCTTTTATTACTTGATGACGAAACCATACACTTATGGATTTCACGCAACAAGTTTTTGCCGCCGTTGCCGGGGACTGTGTTTTACTTGAATATTAATTTAATTTTTAATTTAATTATTTTAAACCTTTTTTTCTTTCTATCATATTCTTATGTGCTTGTTTTCTCTTTGACTCTCTGCAGGTTTCTCTTGTTTATGCAAAGTATTAGATGTTCCGGGACTCATTGAAGCAGATCCTGAAATTGAAAGAACTCTTCGTAGAAGGAGAAGATAACAAAGGCAAAGAGTAAGAGAAAGTCCTAAACCAACACGTGTCATGGGTGAAGCTGAGGATAATAGACCGCTAAAAGAGTATGCAGCCCCTAATGCTCGGGGTTTGCGATCTGGAATTACTAGGCCAGACATTGAAGCTAGGCACTTCACCATACCTCCTGTCTTACTTTCTATGATAAGGCAGAACCAGTTTGGAGGATTACCGTCGGAGGATCTTAATGATCATGTGGATATGTTCTTGGAGTTCTGTGAGACCCTCAAGATAGAAGGCGCCTCTGTTGATGCTATCCATCTCCGCCTATTTCCATTATCTTTGAGAGATCAAGCAAGAGCTTAGTTGAAGTTTGTTCCTGCTGAGACGATAACTACTTGGGACCAATTGGAGCAAGCCTTCTTGGATAAATTCTTTCCACCTTCCAAGACTGCTCATCTAAGGCCCCAAATCACAAGCTTTGTTCAGAAAGATAGCGAGTCATTATCAGAAGCTTAGGTTAGATATAAGGCTTTGCTGGAAGCCTGCCCACACCATGGGTTAGAAAAATGGTTGATCGTCCACACCTTCTACAATGGTTTAGAATATTCTTCGAAGGTGTCTCTTGACTCTGCAGCTGGTGGAGCTTTGATGAATAGAAGGCTCACATAAGCTTATGAGATACTTGAGAGTGTAGCTTCAAATCATCACCAATGGGCTAATGAAAGAGGCCATAACCCGAGAAAGCTCTCGGAAGGTAAGTTTGAGGTAGATGGTGTTGATTTAATCATGTCAAAATTTGATTCTTTGAATAAACGTTTTGACATGCTTGAGAAAGCTCATGTTAATGCCATAGGTGGTTCTAACAATTTTTGTGAGACTTGTGGAGCGTAGGGACACATTGGTGCTAAATGCCAAGTTAGAATTGGATCCTCACAAGGTGCACTGGTGGAGCAAGTGGAATCATGCCACAATTTCCATGACTTCAACCAAAAGGGGAGGAATGATCCGTATTCCCAAACTTATAACCCTGGTTGGAGGTCACATCCTAACTTCTTTTACCAGAGTAGTCAGTACCAAGTTGGGCAAGGTAATGTTAAACCCTCTTCTAGAATCCCACAGGTACAAAAATCTAGACTTGAGTCTATTCTTGAGAATTTTGTTGAGAGTTAGTCTAAGCAAAATGAGGAGTTTAGGCACCATAGGCAAGTTGTGACTGAGGCAATAAAAGAGTTGTCAGCTAAGGTTGACAATTTAGCTATTCATAATAAGATGTTGGAAACCCAGATTGCCCAATAAGCAAGCACTTCTCATAGGCAGCAAGGTAAGTTTCCTGGTCAACTTAAAGTTAACCCAGGCAATGAACATTGTAAAGCTGTGAGTTTGAGGAGCGGAAAGAGATTAGAGGATTCCTAGGGTAAGGGGGAGAGTGAAAAAGATAAGGGAATGGGGGATAAAAAGACTAAGACACAGCCCTTAGAAGCAGAGGAAACTATTGAAAAGGTGTCTAAGTATGTACCCCCTGAACCTTACCAACCCCCGGTTCCCTTCCCTCAAAGATTGGCTAAGGCGAAGTTAGATAAGCAGTTTGTGAAGTTCCTAGAGGTCCTTAAGAAATTGTACATTAATGTGTCCTTCACTGAGGCATTGAAACAAATGCCTACCTATGCTAAGTTTCTTAAGGATATCTTGTCTAATAAGAGGAAGCTCGAGGAATATGAGACAATACCTTTAACTGAGGAGTGTAGTGCTTTAATTCAAAATAAATTGCCTCCTAAGTTCAAAGATCCAAGTAGCTTCTCTATTCCCTGTTTGATTGGCAATATGAATTTTGATAAAGCTTTGTGTGATTTGGGGGCTAATGTTAGTCTTATGCCCCTTTCTGTGAGTAAGAAGTTGGAGGTGGGTGAACTAAAACCCACAACTATCTCCCTTCAATTGGCAGATCAGTCTGTCAAGTACCCCATAGGCATCTTGGAGGATGTTCCTATTAAGGTTGGTAAGTTTTATATGCCAGTGGATTTTGTTGTGGTTGACATGAAAGCTGATGCTAAAATGCCGATCATACTTGGGCGTCAATTCCTTGCCACTGGAAGGGCGATCATTGATTTCCACGAAGGGAAATTGACTTTGCGATTGAATGATAAGGAAGTAGTTTTTGATGTTTTTAAATCTGAAAATAATTCTAATTCCTTAAATTCATGTAATCGCATAGATGTTACTAATGTTGTGGATAATGTTGTGCTTTCAAGTGTGCAGGAATTAGTGGCTGATGCTATGCTAGAAAAGACTTTGCCCAAGGGTACTACAAAATTTGAGAAGTCCAAGCCCTACAATAAAGGACCTAAGAAGCAAAATGACAAGTGTGTCGAGAAGCATGAATTTAAACTCAGGAATAAAATCATTGTCAATAACTCGCTTCTACGTTTCTGTCCTAGTAAGTTATGGTCGAAATGGTCAGGACCATATGAGATTATTTGAGTTTTATCCTACAGTATGCTTGAGGTGAAGAAAGAAGGCCATAAGTCTTTCATGATAAATGGCCAGAGAGTGAAACACTTTAAAGGAGTGGGGATTGAGTACTACTCCGTTGACATCACCTGAGCACAAAAACCAGACCAAGTCGAGCTAATGACTTTAAACAAGCGCTTTTTGGGAGGCAACCCAAGTTTCTTTGTTTTTCTTTGTTTTTCTTCTTTTTCTTTTGATTTTATGTGTTGGATTGCTGGATTGATCTTTATTTCATGGATTTTGTCTAGGTTTGACCCTTATTGAAGCTAAATTTAGAAGGAGAGTAAAGTCAGAAAGTTTCACACCCAGTCCATGGAAAATTCCATAGCCATGGATTGAACACCAGAAGATTTCCCACCATCGCAGTGAGTTCTTTTCTTTTATCCCTTCTCTAGTTATAGATTTTTACATTGGGGACAATGTAAGTTCTAAGCTTGGGGGGAGTATTTTCATTTTCATATTAGATCATTAGTTTCATGCTTTTTCATGTCTTGTTTTGCATTGTATTTTCACACCATCATATCTCTTGACTTTTTGGTTGAACTTGTGCCCCTCTCTTGTTGGGATTTTTGAGATGGTATTGATTTGGAACCCAATTTGTTGATTCTTGTGGTAGGCAACAGGCATTGTTTTAATTGATAGTAGAGGTGATCTTTTGATAGTTGATAATTAGCATATGTTCTCTGAATTTATGTTTCTCATTGATTTTTTAACCTCTAAATGTGAGTTTTGAGCCTGTATGGGATATATGCACTATATGGCTTCTGCTCCCATTCTTTGTGTTGAGTGATATTCCTTATTGATCTTGTGCTCTAGAACTTGATTTGAAACCATTTTGAGGTGAAATTTTTGGTTGCATGCTTGAATGTGATTAAGGTATTTTAGGTATTTTTCTAGTCTTCTGAAATTGTTACACTCTCATCCACTAGTTGCCCATTTTGAGCCTATTGCATAATTGTTTTTCTTGATGCCTATGATGATACATTGTCGGTAATCATTTGGAATATTAAATGGAGGAAATTTGGGTTTGAAAGTTGTGTAAAGTTGTATTTTGGGAATCATATGTTTTTTATCCTTCTCTTTCTCAAATGAAAAAAAAAATCAAATAAAAGAAAATCATAAGATGAAAGCTTGAAAAAGAGAAGAGAAAGAGAGGAAAGAAAAGAAAAGAAAGGAAGAAAATACTTGGAAATATGGAGTTATGATCCTATTTGAAAAATGCCTTTGCTCTATTGATGTTCTATTGGATTTCTTGTGCTTATTGAAAATTTTTGTTAGCCCTTTGTGCATACCTTCCTTTCTCTACCTTACCTAGCATCATTCCCATGGCCCCATTATAACCCTTGAAAGACCTTTTGATTCTTGCATGCATGCTGATTATTAGTGGAAATTTGGTTTCTTATCAAGCATATGGAAGTGCATTTTCTTTGAAGGATTTTGAGCGTATGGTTTTCATCCTTAAATGCTTTGAGTGTGGTTAGTGGAGTGAACTTAATTCAATCAGTGAGGATACATGATTTCTGAGAACTTAGCCTCTAATTGGACTTGATTTTGATTACCTCTCAGATTCTTGGATTGCCTTAGCCTATTGCTTGGATAATTGTTTTCTCGGGTTCCTCATTCATTATTATCTTTCGATCCCACTTTTTTGTTTGGCCTTAGTTATTGCTTGAGGACAAGCAAAGTCTTAAGCTTAGGGGGATTTGATGTATATGAAATAACATCATGTTTTGTTCTTGTTTTGCATGCATTCTTAAGCATTTTAGGCATTTTAGTTTCCTTTTTGGTTTATTTTTTCCTTAGTTCAGATAACTGTAGTATTTTTGGTATTCTTGTGTAGGATTAATGTTGAATTGGCCTTAGATTGAATGGAATGCTTACATGATTGAAGTTGGAGTTTAATGGATAGCAAAAAGGTGACAAAAGACCATTCCAGAGGGATCCACGGGCGGGTCGTGGATCAAACCACGGCCATGGATCGAGCAGCAACTTGAAGGAGGAAAAGAGAGATTCCAGAGAGTTCCACGGCCTGGCCGTGGAACCATCCACGGCCGTGGAACTTAAATGACTCAGGATGGGCTTGTTGGCAGAATGATCTACGACCGTGGATCGTAGTGCACAGCAGTTTTTAAGTCTTATTTTTTATTTCTTTTGGGGGCCTTTTAGCTAATTAAAACCCTAGGGTATAAATAGATGTTCTGAATACAATTTAAAGGTTCTAATTTGGTTTTGAGGAGGCACATTGGAGGCTCTGGATCTTCATCTTTCTTCTTTCTTCTTCCATTGTTATGGGTTTGGATGTTCTTGAACATGTTTTCTGATTCTTTCTTCTCCATGACTGAGTAGTTCTCTTTCTTTCTAGGATTGGGCAATGCCCTTTAATACGTTGATAATGATTAATTGATTTTGTTTCCCTTTTTATTAATCTTGAATGTTCTTTGATTCAATTCTTATTGCTCTTATTGATGTGAATTTGCTGGCCACTTATTTGTATCTCATAGGCATTTAGGGACGTACTAAGAGGTGAACCTAGGTGTTGGAACCATAAGAATTAAACTTAAGGTCTAAATCACGAGAGTAGTTTTAGCCTTTTAAGGATTCAATGAATTACCACAAAGCGTAATGGGTTCAATTTAAATTTAATTACCACGAGAGTAGGAATTGGTTTAATTGGGCACAGATCTTGTATCTTGAGAAAGAACATTAACTAATTTAGGGTAATTCACCTTCAATTGAATTTCAAATTTAATAAAAGGGTTGTCAATTAGGATTTGTCTTGTATCATTATGGTACCCTAATCTTGGAAGCTTTCTTGAATCTGAATACTTTTCTTGATAAATTACTATTTTTGTTCTTAATTTTGTACTTTAATATTTATTTACTTAATTGCTTGGTTACTACATTCTTATTAATCAACAATTTTACCCCCTTTGTTTAATTTAATTGAATTAATTAATTAATTGGTATTCATAGACACAGTCCCTGTGGATTCGATCTTTTATTACTTGACGACGAAACCGTATACTTGTGGATTTCATGCAACAGAATGTGAGCGCCTAAGCACCCTTGCACAGAACTTCCTAGGATTTTTATTTTGAAGAATGGGAGTTCCTTACTTATTGAGATCCTTCTTATGTGTTTTCTTTTTAAAAGTGTGTTGAGACACTAGTTGTGGTATTTCATAGAGGAAATGAATACCTTGTATATATTGGAAAGTAGGAGACTTTGAGCATCTAATGGTTGTAATTTGCTATAGGTTGTTATCTAGAACCTTGAGCATCACGAGGTTGTGTTTGATATCACTTGTGATATGATGATAAGGTGTTTTAGATACTAGTTAAAGTGAGCTTAGTTCTTAATGAACTATGGATAGCATGAGCTTAGTTTCTTTTGATGAACTATGGAAGAATAATAGCTTGGTTCTTTAATGAGCCATGGTAATGAAATAAACTTGGTTCTTTAATGAGCCATAGTAATGAAATCAACTTGGTTTCCCTTTTGGACCATGGTAGTATATCAGCTTAGTTTCCTTATTGGACCATGGTAGTTTATCAGCTTGGTTCTTTATTGATCCATGAATGTTTACTTAGTTTGGCTCCTTTAGTTACTAAAGATGAGTCATGGAAGAGCTTTTAAAACATATCTTACTAGTTATCTATTAAGATTAAGTTTATAATGTTAGAAATGATTGGTTTTGGAATACTATTATTGAGAATTGTGAATTCTCTCCCCGTTGTGTTTTCATGTAAATCTAGATCAAGACCTTTTTAAGGGAAAGAAGAAGAAACAAATGGACTAGATAGCTAGTTTCTTTTGCCAAAGGCTGTATTATGTTTATATTTGCTTTGTGATGTATAAAGATGTTATATATTACAATTTGCCTTTTTGATAGCTAGTATTGTTTATCAGATAGAAGTAACTTGCTTAACTCTATTTGCTTGTGTATATTATGGATATACTATGACATTTAGAGTTAGGGTGTTACATTATGGTATCGGAGCAGTTCATCCTGTTGAGCCAGGATATGGACTGACTATGCTTAAGCATGTTTAGTAGTTTTGTTGTGTGTTGTGCATTTTCTTGTCTCTTATGTGAGGTGTTTGAATGGTATTGCATGACTTTCCTTTGGTATGATTATTCTTAGCTACTGTCATACTATTACATGATATTGAGCCTGATCAACTCAATATGTATTGTTCTGTGTGTACAAGAAACTATGGCACCTCCAAGGCGAAACAGGGAGAATAGGAACTCATCTAGTGAAGGCCCAAATATGGCTAAAGCCTTTATGGAAATTGCATAAGCTATGAGGGAGCACACTGCTATGAATGCTAGGATACTAGAGAGGATGGGAGGAATTCCACCTCAATAGTCTACACCACCACTAGTTCAGCCGATGCAGCCAGAATAAGAAGTACCCGTAGGGAGGAATCAAAATTTCCAAGGCCTCTTGGAGTTCATGAATTCTAACCCATCTTCCTTCAATGAGGAGTACAACCCAATCAGAGCTGAGGGTTGGCTGAAGAAGATGGAAAAGATCTTCACTATCATGGCTTGCTCGGATGAGCAGAGGGTGCTGTTTGCTTCCTACATGTTAGAGAGGGAGGCATAAGATTGGTGGATGGACGCTAAGAGATTCACTACAACAAAATTGACCTATGGTAACCCTTCAAAAGTATACTCTAAAGTGTTGCCTTTGATAAAGGCTACACTTTTTGGCCCTAAGGCAACACTTTTAGAGTGGTGGCCTATTTGAGCATGGCCTATTATCTAATGCTACGCTTTTTCAGCATCAAAAGCCATAATACTCAAAAGCATAGCCTTTGAAGGGTACAAAGGCAACACTTATGTCCTTCACCATATGGGTACGCTTATAAAGTGTTGCTCCTTTGACAATATTTAAAAAGTATTCCCTTATGTCAAACCCTATAGGTACACTTATAAAGTGTTCCCTTATGTCAAAACCTATGAGTACACTTGTAAAGCGTTTCCTTATGTCAAACCTTATGGGTACACTTGTAAAGCATTTCTTTATGCCCTTCTTGTTATTTTTTTTAACCTCCTAAAATATTACACTTTTAACAATTGTAAAAGTGCCATTTGTTACTCTTATGTTGCACACCTTCTAGTTAAATTTAGTAAAACATTAAAAATGCTTCATTTTTAAAATAATTTTAATGCCATTTATTTTTTATATTATTTTTATAAAATTTAAATTTCAGAATATATATACACTATTTATTTATATAGTATAAAATTTCAAGCAATAATATAAACTAATTTTAACATTTACAAGCAATAAATTTGTGTCAATCACATCACATCATTACAGAAATAAGTCAGCAAGTGATCTTTTGATAATTTGCTTCACATGAGACAGATACAAGAAATTAAGCAAACACAAAATGAACAAGAGATTCAGTAAACATAAATGAAATTCTTGCTCATGTGACCTTAAAACTCTAAAGAACAATTTTCATTTATTTGAGAATTATGCCACAACTCTCACATTACATATATGAGATGAAAATCATGGACACAATCAGTTGGAAAGGTCTATATACACAGGCTGCAACCAAATAGATCACAAGCTATCTGTCTAGAGAATACAATGATTGAAATGAACAAATAACAAATCCATTGCATCTACTTTTAAGTTTGGATGCTGCTACCCTTCATCTCAGAGAGACCAAAATAGGCCAATGACAGCAATCAAGTGCCCATAATTAATTCCATAGACTTCTTGTGTGCATGCAAAGGATTAAGTCTGTATATGCTACAGAACATGTACTTGCCTATTAAGCTATAAATGTAACACCCCAAAAATTATTTGTTTTATCATAAATAATCATTTCTCAATATTTATGATTTTAGGAATTTTTCAGGATTTTTTTGGAAATGATAAGTATTTTAATATATTCTTCATTTTACGTGCACACTGAGCAGAGTTAGTATAACGCTACAGAAATTGTTTATTTTGTGATGAATAGACATTTTCTAATATTTGTGATTTTTGATGATTTTTGTGAAATTTTCTAGAAATATTAAATATGTTAATATATTTCTCGTTTTACGTGTGTACTGAGTGGAGCTGGGAAAACGGAATGTTTTCCTTGAGACTGGTAAACTTTGGACTGTGGAAACATTGACGGGGGATCTTACTAAACCCGAGACCGAGTACAGTTTACGAGGTTTACGTTTTACGAGATTTTATCTGATAAATAGAACCACAGAATAATTAATTACATGATGAAATAATAAAATATTGTTTATGCTAACTCTAAAATTTTTGTCCACTGAGAAAAAGTTCTAGAAGATTATTTATATCTGGTTATTTTTATGATATCATTAAGTGACCATACACTTCACTTTATCGAGAAGCGCATGAAGCTTCTCAAGGAAGCTTCCTTCCCACCCATTTTTTTCTCTCTCTCCTCCCTCTCCTATTACTGCACGGTTGGGGCTTGGGAAAAACACATTTTCCCTCTCATTCCTCTTCATTTCCCCTCACTCACACAACTCACTCCCTCTTCTCCTCTTCTTACACACACAAATACTCCATTGTTGATTCTCAAGCTTCCTTGTTCAACCAATAGAGACCATTGCTTTCCCATCTCCATCCTCAAGCTTTCCTCTTTGTGGAACTCACCTTGTCTCCTCCATTTCCGTAGTTGGCAGCCCAGCTCAAAGCATGGAGCTTTAAGGTAAAAGCTCTCAACTTTCTTCTCATCTTCTCCTCATTTTCGTGTTCCATGGCCACCTTGGTGACCATGGCTACCATTTCCCCTCTCTTATCTTGATTTTTGTGGATTTGAACACCCAAGGCTTTGGTGGTGGTGAAGCACGAAATTTTTAAGCAAAAAGGAGCATCTTTTCCTTGTGCTTCTCTTAGGTAAGAGGAAGATCTATTCACTTCAACCAATTTTGGTAGTTAAGAACTTGTTGTTTGTGTTGGTAGGATGAAACCCATTTTGGGAAAACCCTTTGTTTGATTTGTGTTTGATTGAATTTTAAGTATTTGAATGGTATATTTTTATGTACATTGATGGATGTTGGGATGATTGAGGTTTGGAATGGTTTTCTGGTGAGTTTCTACGTCACAGAGGGATACACGGCCTTGGTCGTGTATAAATACACGGCCGTGTATCTCCCTGCGTGACTGAAATGTATCTCTGGTGCACTCCAGAGGAGTACATGGCCTAGGCCGTGTATGATCACACGACCGTGTACTCGGGGCCATGTATTTTTACACAGGCCGTGTAACAGGATCAGTTATGGATTTGAGGCTTTTCTAGCCCCTTGGAGGTTCAAGGTCCCCTTGGGCCCTTGATTAAGGGCTTTTAGATTAATGTAAGTGTAATAATCTTGAATAATTGGGTGGCTAGAAACTAATTAGGGATTCATAAAAAGAGGGAAAAACAAGGAACGGGAGTATGCTTTACAACTTATAAGAACTTTGAATAGAGATAGAACATGAGTGTGATAGAGGTTGCGAGCGACATAATGAAATTAGGAATTGACTTACTTGATAACTCTGAATAGGGCGTGAATGCCTAGAATCTTATTATTGACTTAGTATGGACCCTTGAACGTGATTGAATATTGATGATAAATGACATAACATATGATCTTAAACCTGAAATGCTATGCCTGTGAATTTGTAAATTTATATATGAGTATGCATTGAATCTGTGTGAATTGAGCATGATTGAGTCATGCATTGAAAAAGTCCGTTGGACAATTTGTTAAGGCCAAGTTGACTAGGAGTTGAGTCACACCTTTGTACGAGTGTGAGTAGACAAGTGTAGGTCATTTGTTGACCTTGGGGGCGTCGGGATACGGGTACCTCACAATGGACAGTTGGTAGCTCTTCTGTCTGTGGGGCAGACAGATGCAAACGCACCGACAATCCGGATTGAGACACTGTCCTATATCGAGATCTGTGTAGAATGTCTTGTACAATGCCACGATGCGCATATTGAAAAATTAAAAATTTTAGCACTGGATAGCCTCGGCAGCCGCGATACAGACATGTCTCCTGATCATTCTCTCCGACTATTTTGTGTCTAGCTCCATGGAGTAGGATTGTTGGTATCATATGCATGTGCATAGTGAGTCGTCATACTATTTATTAGTTGCTTATTCATATGGAAATTTAATATGTTGTTTCATTACTGCAATAGCTGCCTATATATGTTAAATTGCTTATTATCTGTTTTAATGCTATTTATCATTTCTGAAATGTTATGTGGGCGTCATGCACCGTTTGTTCTTTACTGCCTCAATTGGTAATGAATGTTGAATGTCTTACCTCTTTTCTTTTCTTATGTTTCTACTATTTCTGTATATCTATATATGTGATTCTCTGAAGACGGGGGTCAAGAAAAAGAAGAATCTAATTTCCTCGGCTTCTGGCCCAACTTTGACTAGCATCCTTTTGATTATGATGGCCCGACCTCATGAATTTTTAGGAAACGTGCATCTGACATTCTTTGGGAGTCCAGACTGTTGGCATGTGAACTTCAGCTCTGATCGCTGTGTCTACTTGGGAGACGTGTCATTGTCGCTTGCTTGGGAGCGTCATGAACCACCGATCTTCACTGGCTGCATCAGCCTGCATTTGGAGTTTTATCTACCCATCTAGGAGATGTGGGGTGACCGCTATTATACCCCACATGAGGACTCTTTTGATTCCACTGCTTGGGCTCCGGCCCGTAGCTCTGTGGCTCCTATGGAGGTTTCCTCAGATGAGGAAGACCCCAAGGAGGTTCCCGAGGAGGATCTCGAGGAGGATCCTGATACGATTCCTCCTCATCTGAGGGACTGATATTGTTGGTAGCTACTGATGGCTACTAGTGTTTTATTTTGGGGGCCTGATGTCTTAATATTTTGGTGGGCTGTATATTTCTGATATCGTGGGATGTATATGCATGATCATCTGGGCAGGTATAGTTTTGCTTTTTAGTAAAGCTTAGGCTCCTTTTTGATGAGCCTTGATGTAATTATTGAATCATAGTTTGTATCTAAATAGTATATAAATATATATATATATATATATATATATATGTAACTTATGCATGGATGTATGGTTTAGTCTTTATGTTTTCCGTCAAAGTTTATGTTTTCTCGCTTACGATTAGACAAAGATATATGTATGCACTTGATGAATCTTTTATAAATGTTAATACCTTTAAATACCGAATTGATGAGCGGTGTTATGAGCATAAATATATATATATATAAAAAATATATACAAAAAAAATATTCACCATTTTATTCATACAGTCAAAATCAAATAAGTTTAATGATGGAATGAACCGGGTCTTACTTAATTTATACTTATATTTTTCCGCATTGTATTTAATTGACAATGTGACGTCTCCTCCTAAAAAGGGGCGTTACAATAAACACTACATCAGTTGCTGATTTAAGTGTCATGTTAGTAACATCAGCTTGGTGTGGGAAAAAGAAATGACCAAAATTTAGATATAAATTATAATTTCAGAATCTATAAATATAGATTTTGATTATTTATATAACACTAAGACAATGTTACATATTATACTTCCTGAATGGTGTTCTTTGGATGAAAAAGCGAGCCCTAATAATAATGTAGCTGGGCAGGAGAATAAGGCCTTTCATGTAGTGGGACGTTTTATCCTATAAATGACATACCAAAGAAAACTTAAATATCATTGAAGGATTGAATCAAGATATATACCAAATCTAAATTTGGTGTTTCTACCAGTTGAGTACTAAGTGTGCTTGTAATGTGAAGGTTGTGGCTATTATTTCCAAAGTAAGAGAACTTGTCCCTAGGAGGTTGAAGTTTTGGTCCATTTTAACACACATCATCCAAGCAATGATCACACATAGGGGAACCTATAGTATAATTTAATTTGCTTAATGTAAGCTTTTATTAATCCAAAAATAAAGCTAAATGGAAGCATACATTTATTTCTTAAGGGTGAATTCTTACCACAAATATGCCAATTTGAGTTACAGAACCCAATACAACACCCAATGATATGTCCTACAATAACAATTTTATAGAATTAATTTCTTGACAACAACAGTTTTTCCATTTTTTAGAGTACCCTGTTAGATAGCACAATGATTGAAAATATTCAGTATGAAAGTGATTTTTCTCTATTGATGGATGTATAGCTTATAAACATTTCTTTTTTAGCTTTTGGAAATCTTAGTTGACAACTTAACAAAATAAATCACTCAGAATGAATTATTGTCTTATTTGTAACACCGGTGAAAATATGATAGACTTGTATATTGTTATGGAGGTAGCCTAATACCTATTTGTCATGTCTGTTAAGTTTTATGGCTATCTGAGCATGTTTTGTCACTTTGCTGTAACACTAGGTGTGAAATATAGTTGTTATTAGCCTTGGAATTGACTTAAACTGCTTAGTTAATGGAAATAAATGTGGTGAGTTTGTTTCTAAGTCACAAATGTGTGAAAGAATGTGTGGTCAAAATTTGACGTTAATCGGAGTTAGTTTGACATTTTTAAGCATGCTGGTTGTGTTTTTTAATGCCGGATTGACTACCAGTAGATATGAAAAAGTATGGAATTGGTGAAACAATATTTTTTTATGAATCTTAGGATTTATTTTAAACATGTTGAAGGTTAGGAAACTTGATTTAGTGAAATCTAAGTGTTCTTAGTAGATTAAGAGTTTTTGTACCTATCCAAAAGAAGCCAAATTTGACTTCTCTTGTTAAATATCACACGACTGAGGGTTAGGAAATAGAAAACAGAAGAAAAGAAAAGATAATGGAAACTGAAGGAGGAGAAAAAGAGAAAAGTGAAAGAAAGAAGACCAAAGAAGAGGATCTACCACCAAGGAAGAGGAATCAAGTGAATGTTGGCTTCATCTTCAAGACCTTGAGGTAGTGGGAAAAATCTATTTTGCACTACATTCTCCTTTTCTCCATCTTGTTCATGTGATGGCTTGGTGTGAGTAATAAGGTTTTAGTGTGAGTTTTGTGCGTTCTTGTCCTATTTCTTGTTGTTGAATTTAAATATGGCTTGATGTTGGCTAGTTGCATGCTTGGTAATGAATTTTTCATCACTTAAACACTTAGAACCTCATTTGAGTCAAGAAGGGGGTTTTAAGCTTTTAGGTGGATAATGGATTCATTATGTTGTTGGAAGTGATTTAAAAATGGTATAAGGATTGCAATGTGTTATTTAACCTTGGGAGGGGTTTGAAATCACTTAATATTGGAGTTTGAGTGATTGGAAGCCCACTATTCCCCAGTGGAACAGTGGCAGTTCTACAAAATTATATAGAAAATGTTTTTGGGCAACCAGTTCCTGAGCACTAGGAGTTGGGTGCTTGAGCACCCACTGCCCAGCAAGAACATGCATGTTACAGTGCAGCAAGTTCCTGAGCACCCTTTAGTGAGCACTTGAGCGCGTAGAATATGCCTGAGCACTAAGCTTGAGCATTTAAGTGCCCATCGTAGGGGAATGTAGGGGAGGCTTTCTGCCATCCCAACACTTGAGTGCCTAGTGCTGAGCACCTGAGAGCCCAGTCCAAAATCTGAGAGGATTGTTGTTTGATAAAAATGGAGTGCTTAACTTGTGTAGTTCCTTCTTTTATGCTTTTTAATGTGTGTTGAAACTCTAATAGGAGTATTTAACAAGGAGTTTGTGTGGTGAATGTAAATCATTTGGTATGTTGATTATTATAATACATAGCATCATTGTTGTTCATGCTTGAGATGATATGAATGTAATTCAATTAGTATGCTATCTATTGTGATAATTGACATCATTGTATTTCACACTTATGATTATGAATCTAAACCACTTGGCATGCTAGTTAGTATTAATTGACATCATTGTTTTTCATAATTATGTTGTTGAAGACCGTGTAGTTGATGAATTCACTACCTAGAGAGGATGGGTCCTCTATGTTGCTGAGGACCGTGTAGTTGATGGATTCACTACTCAGAGAGGATGGATTCCTCTATGTTATGGAAGATCATGTAGATGATGGATTCACTACCCAGAGAGAAAACTGCTAGAACTGGGTTCCAGTGCCTGTTTAAGGTTATGGATGTGATTCCCATTGCTTTGTTTAGGATTCACGTATATCACAACATTACCAGACTTTAGTTTTATAATTACTCATTACATACTTAGGTTATTGCATAGGCATGAATAGAAGGCATAATTTGGCAATGCATGGCAGTTGTATGGGCAGTTGCTAATCATAACATATTCATACATTGAAATTGTATGGGCAATTACGTATCTTTAAGATGGAGTTATTGTTTTTATATCTCTAAGATGGAGATGTTATTTTTGTATCTCTAAGATGGAGATGTTGGTCATGTGAATGTGGTGATTATTTGAAGACTATTTGTGATAAATGAGTTTTTATACAAACTTATAAAATGAGAATCTATTTTGGGAAGAGAAAGAACATGGTTTTGGCTTTTGTCACCTTTCTAGCTAACATAAGTATGAAACTTGGATTTAGAATTGTGTTTTCCCCCGAAATGACTAGAATGATTGTGGTGACATGGTTTATGGATTTAACTACTAAGAATTTGTGATTCTCACCATGTGTGTGTGTTTCCATGATGATTCTAGGGAGGAAGACTTATGGAAAGTGAAGACAAAGCAGGAGCCGAAAAACTTAGCGCAGTGCAGCATCGTAGTTTCTTTTGAAGTTATGTACATAATGTATTTGTGAAATATACTAATGTTGTGTAATAAATATATTATTTATTCATTATAAGGCTCATATTTTCTGTATATACATAACTGTTATATTTGAAAATGCTTAGTTGTTGTAAGTAGCATTCCTAGATCTAATCATTGTAGTATAATACAAATTACACTATGGTTATTAAATTTGAGATGTTACGTTATGGTATCAGAGCAGTTCACCTGTTGAGCCGGGGTATGGACTAACTATGCTTAGGCATGTTAGAAGTTTCTATGTGTATTGTGTATTTCTTTATCTCTTATTTGAGATGTTTCAAAAGAATTGCATGACTTGCCTTAGGTTGGAATGTTAGTAGCTACTGTTACACAGTTACATGATATTGAGGACTGATCCATTCAATATGTAATGTTCTGTGTGGACAGGAAACTATGACATCACCTAGGCAAACTAGGGGAATTTGGAATTCTTCTAGTGAGGATTCAATTAGTATTACTGAACTCGTTTAGGAATTGTTTGCATCTACATCCCTTTGGAGTGGTACCTCTAGAGTTAGTAGAGCCCATGGGTTAGATAAAGGGTTGTTAGATAAGACTTACAAGGATTATAGATAAGGAAGTCCAAGAGTTTTATGGAAAGCAGGTTTCTTAGGTGAAGAACATCTGGCTTAGGTTTGACTTGAGAAGACTCGCATGGGACAGGATTGTCTAGAGTTGAGAATGATGAGTTAGACATCACTAAGGGAGGTGTGAATCCTTCGAGTGTGATGTTTGACAAAGATCTTCGAACTTTAGTTGCGAGAGACTAAATGTTGAGGTGAGCAAATTTTGGAGACAAAATTCTAAAAAGGAGGGGAGAAATGTAACACCCGTGAAAAAATGATAGACTTGCATATTGTTATGGATGTAGCCTAATACCTTTTTGTCATGCCTATTAAGTTTTGTGGCCATCTGAACATGTTTAGTCACTTTGCTATAATACTATTTATGAAATATAGCTATTTTTAGTCCCAGAATTAGCTTAAACTACTTAGTTAATGGAAGTAAATGTGGTGAGTTTGTTTCTAGGTCGCAAATGTGTGGAGGAAGGTGTGGTCAAAATTTGAGGTTAATTAGAGTTAGTTTGACATTTTTAAGCATACTAGTTACATGTTTTAATGCTGGATTGACTACTACTAGATATGAAAAAGTATGAAAATGGTAAAACAAGATTTTTTATGATTCATAGGATTTATTTTAAACTTGTTAGAGGTTAGGAAACTTGATTTAGTGAAATCTAAGTGTTCTTAGCAGATCGGGAGTTTTTGTACCTATCCAAGAGAAGCCAAATTTGATTTCTCTTGTTAAATATTACACGGTTGAGGGTGACGAAACAAAAAATAGCAGAAAAAAAAAGAAGGGAAACCAAAGGAGGAGAAGAAAAGAAAAGGGAAAGAAAGAAAACCAAAGAGGAGGATCTACCACCAAGGAAAATGAATCAAGTGAATGTTGGCTTCGTCTTCGAGACCTTGTGGCATAGGGAAAAATCTATTATGCACTATCTTCTCCTTTTCTCCATGTTGTTCATGTGATGGCTTGGTGTGAGTAATGGGGTTTTAGTGTGAATTTTGTGTGTTCTTGGCTTATTTCTTGTTATTGAACTTGAATATGGCTTGATGTTGGTTAGTTGCATGCTTGGTGATGAATTTTTCATCGCTTAAACACTTAGAACCTCATTTGAGTCAAGAAGAGGGTTTTAGGATTTTAGGTGGACATTGGATTCATTGATGTTGTTGGAAGTGATTTAAAAATGGTATGAGGATTGCAATGTGTTATTTAACCTTGGGAGGGGTTGAAAATCACTTAATATTGGAGTTTGAGTGATTGGAAGCCCACTGTTCCTCAATGGAACATTAGTAGTTTTGTATGTAGAAAACATTTCTAGGCAACTAGTGCCTGAGCACTAGGAGTTAGGAGTTTGAGTGGCCACTTGAAGAGCGCCGAACTCAATCAAAATTGTAACCGAGTTATGCCTATGGCTTATAGCATAGAAAATAACATCGGATCGTCTCTTAAGGATTGAAAATGCAATTTGATCAAATTAAACCAAAATTTGGGGGGAGGATTTGAAAACTCAGAATATAAAAATAACAAAAATAAAGTGAGAGAAATTTAATTAAAAGAATAATCAATTCAGAAACCTATCCAAAATTAGATTGATTCTATCATAGATCTTTCAACAAACATTTGAAGTGTAATTGAATGGTTAATTTTGATTCAATTGAAATCTCTGCATTAAATCCAGAATTCATACTAGACAATCATCTAGAATTCAATTAATAATTGACACACGAATTCGCAATCGCATAATTCATGTTAGGATCTATGTTAATTTGATCTCCGAATTGAATTAACCTAAGCACAAATCACTAACTTAACCTCTTTAATTCTGTGATTAACTCAGATCAATCAGCCTAAATTCATCACAATTCTCAATCTTAAATCAAGATCTAATTAGATTAAACATAAATAGAATCATCGTTCATACATTCAAGATCAAGAAGAAGAGGAATCTAATTGACATTTAAATACGAAAACAAAGCAAGGATATCAAGAATTCAAACCACAATTCCTTCAAGAATCTCTGAATTGATTACAGAGGTTTAACCCTCCATGGCCATCACCACGAAGCAGCTTAAGGAAGAATAAGGGAGAAGAGAGAAAAATCTAGATCTAGAGAGAAGATGTGAGAAAGGTGTGGAGTAAAAACTGATTCTCAGATTTTTGTTTCTACAGTGCCTCATTACACTTCCCAAATGTAGCTGGGCTTTGTAGGAATGTAATGGCCTAAGTTTCATCTAAATTGGATTTGAATTGACTAAGATATGCTCACTTTAATGCCATATACTCCCCAAAACCTGAGTCTAAACTTCCAAGCCCAATTAGGTCCACTAGACATCCGATTGATGTAATGTCTCGAGACTGCCTGTAGGATCAATGAGTCTCCCCACAAACCAACACGGGTCTTTTCAGCGTGCTTTGTCCTCACTCACACGCATCCTAGGAAACTTCCCAAGAGGTCACCCATCCCACAAGTGCTCCAAGTCAAGCACGCTTAACTATGAAGTACTTATGTTCTTGGCTCCTGAAAAGAAGATGCATCTTGTTTATATGGGTGATGCTAATCAATTCCTTTAAATTATCCTCAACTATGCAATCCCATACCTGCACAGTCTCTGGATCCCTCTCATTCCGGTGTGTATTTAGTTCATTCATGTGTCCCTCCGCCTAGAAGCCTGCCAGGAGCCGCTCCTTGTCTGTGCTTCATCTTTTGCACTGGCGACCACTCCCCACCCTCGTCGGCCCCAGGTGTCACAATTGAGACTTCGAGCTCTTCATCAAAGTTGTAGAGCTTCCTCTCAATTTTCCTACAAGGTAAAATATATAATTTTCAGATATCTAGAACTCAAATTATGGCCGAAATACAGAAACAGTGTCAAAACTCAATAATGCTGGAAAAATTTAATTAGGCCCAAATTGAGCCTAAACTTTCAAAACATTACCAAGCATCACTTAATTAAGTACATGGAGAGTGTAAATGACTAAAAATGAGGGTTTATTAATGTATAAAATATGTGATTATCACCACTGCCCAGCAAGAACGTGCATGCTGCTGTGCAGCCAGCTCTTGTTCGCCTGAGCACCCATCACAGGGGAATGTAGGGGAGGCTTTTGATCATCCCAGCGCTTGAGCACCCAGTCCAAAATATGATAGGATTGTTGTTTAATAAAAATGGAGGGCCTAAATTGTGTAGTTCCTTCTTTTATGCTTCTTTATGAGTGTTGAAACTCTAATAGGAGTATTTAACAATGAGTTTGTGTAGTGAATGTAAATCAATTGGTACATTGATTATTATGATACATAGCATTATTGTTGTTCATGCTTGAGATGAGATGAGTGTAATTCAATTAATATGATATCTATAGTGATAATTGACATCATTGTATTTCACACTTATGTTTATGAATGTAAACCAATTGGCATGCTAGTTAGTATTAATTGACATAATTATTTTTCATAATTATGTTGTTGAAAATCATGTAGTTGATGGATTCACTACACAGAGAGGATGAATTCCTCTATGTTGCTGAAGACTGTGTAGTTGATGGATTCACTACCCGGAGAGGATGGATTCCTCTACATTATGGAAGACCGCGTAGTTGATGGATTCACTGCTCGGAGAGAAGACTGCTGGAACTAGGTTCTAGTATTTGTTCAAGGTTATGTATGTGATTTTCATTGCTTTGTTCAGGATTCACGCATATCATGACATTACCATGGCTTTTTTTTATAACTTTACTCATTACATACTTAGGTTATTGCATAGGCATGAACGTAAGGCATAATTTGGCATAACATGACAATTGTATGGGCGGTTGCTAATTATAACATATTCATGCATTCCAATTGTATGGGCAATTGCGTATCTCTAAGATGGAGGTGTTGTTTTCGTTTCTTTCAGATGGAGATGTTTTTATATCTTTGAGATGGAGGTGTTGGTTATGTGAATGTGGTGATTATTTGAAGACTGTTTATGATAAATGAGTTTTTATGCAAACTTATAAAATGGGAACTATTTCGGGAAGAGAAAGAACATGATTTTGGCTTTTGTCATCTTTCTAGCTAATATATGTATGAGACTTGGATTTAGAATTGTGTTTTTCCCTGAAATTGTTGGAATTATTGTGATGACATGGTTTATGGATTTAACTACTAAGAATTTATGATTCTCACCCCGTGTGTGTGCTTCCATGATGATTCCAGGGAGGAAGACTTATGGAAAGTGAAGACAAAACAGGAGCCAGAAGACTTAGCTTTGTGTAGCTTCGTAATTTCTTTTAAATTTATGTGCATAATGTATTTGTGAGAGATACTGATATTATGTAATAAATATATTATTTATTCATTACGAGGCTCATATTTTCTATATATACATAACTGTTATATTTGAAAATGCTTAGTTGTTGTAAGTAGCATTCTTAGATCTAATCACTATAGTATAATACAGATTATACTATGGTTATTAAATTTGAGATGTTACATTATTTTCTTTGAACAAGATATTGATTAAAATATTTAAAAACAACTTAAGTTTTAACTTGTATACATCACCAAAGCCTTCTTCTCCTAGTTTATTTTCATCACTGAAATTTTTTGCTGCAACTTTCAAATCGTCATACTTGTAGTTAATTGGACCTTTTCAACTCGGCTCTCCCAATTTGTCACTTGCTAAGGACCACATGAGTTTGAATCTCCTAATAAATAGGTAAGTGAAGTCAGGGATTCATATATTTATCATTTAAGGAAACAAGGAAGAAAGAAACAAAGAAAGAAATGATAATTTCAGAGTTATCAAATGCAAAGAAAAATGTTGAAGATAGAATAAGGCGCATACTTTTTTTTTTCCATATGAAAGGACTAAAAATGTAAAGTGGTGGTTTAACAAGTCTAGGTCACATGAAATAGAATAAGTGCCCTGCCCTGTAAATGGCGATTTCATGGATGGACTGATGAACACCAAGCATCTCATACTAAATTAAAACATCACATTGAAGACTTTGTAAATTTTTACTTGCCTCTAGGGGCCCTCTTGGATATTTTGGATTGTCTATGCTAGGAAAATAATGCAAGGAGGATCACAACAAGTTAAATGAATTTCTAGAGCACTGGAACTTGTTAAAAACATTTATAAGAAACATTAAATGAAAATTTAAGAAAAATTAAGTAAAATAAAGCTTTAAACCCTAAGTAACTAAGCTAACTAATTGGTTAGTAATTTCATTAGTTTGTGGAACTAGATTAGTAACTAAGTTAGGTTAGTTTGGTTAAAGTAACTAAGTGTCATCATGAACCAACCATGAACCAATAAAAACCTAGCCATTTGGTAAGCTTTCTATTGGTTAGAAACTTGGAGAAGTTACACTTGTTAGACTTGTCATTGGATGGTTGGAAAAAATAAAAGGAAAAGAATTGAAAGGAAAAAGAAAAAGAAGAACACTTGAAGATCCTAGAGGTTTTGGCCACGAAAGAAGTAGGAGGAAGAAGAGAAGAAAAATAAGAGAAAAAATAAGAAAATCCAAGAAACAAGAAGGATCAAGGGTTTCCAAGTTCATTTACCAAGTGACTAAGCCAAGAATCTCACCTTTTTCATCTTAGTTTCATCTAACTTGAGGTAGAGAGTCATACATTTTCTCTAAAATTTCTTGAGTTGTTCTTGTTTCTAAAAGTGTTTAAGTATGTTTTTCACCATGCCTTTGGATCAAGAAGTATTGTTTATGACTATTTTTTGTTAGTTTGGAACCCTAGGTTAGTAAGACTTAAATTGTACTCTTGAGACTTTGTTTGGATTTCTGTGAAAGATTATTGAAGAATAAGGTTGTTGGTGGAGAAAGAACCATAAGGGTGATGTCAATTTGGAAGAAAAATGATCAAGAAATAAATATTTAAGAACTAGGATTTTATTCAAATTAATTTGGGAATTTTGGTCTAAACTTTGATATAATGTGAAATTGATGCTGAGAAAGGTCTTTTGAAGCTAGAAGTAGTCTAGAAATGATGAGATTAAGAAGAAAATTTTCTTTGTCACAAAATGGGTATTTCGGGCAAGCATAGATGTTAGGGTTAGAATTACTTGATGAAGAATTTTATTGTATTTTATTGTTATAATTATAGAAATAAATAATATAAATTTTCATTGATGTTGAAATCTTGAGTAAATGATTGATTATGTTAAATGTCACAAATTATGAACTATGGATATAGTATTTGTGAAAGAATGATACTCATAGTTGTGACATTTTATTAATTGGCTTTGAGCCTAAAGATGTGACATTAATATTTAAGAAAAAAATAATGTATATCTTCTAGAACCCATTAAGGAGAGTCCATTGGCCTAAGGCATAATCGAACTGAATGAGAAGTCTTACATAGGTCACTTTTATTGGGTTCCTCGATTGGAATGACCACAGCTAGGGGACGCCCTATAAAGTTTGAGATTTCAATTATAATATGTTATGTTATTGGCCATGTGAGTAAGAAGAGAAAGTAAAATTTAATGGAATGTGAAATGATACTATTTAGTATGTATTTTATTGATATAAAGTAAAATTATGTAGTACTTTGTTTGAAATTTATTTTCTGCAGTGAATGTAGCTGGACATAGCATAATTCAAAATAAATGTTTTTGATAAACTGTATGATTTCTCTACTGAGAATTTTAAATTATCACCCCTTATCTATTGTGTTTAGAGGAACACGATGGTACGCATCACACTGCTGATTGATATTGATGCTCACTGTGTTTTTCACTCTCGCACTGAAGAAATTCGTATAGTGGTAAATGACATTAACATCTGCTACTTTATCATGCATGATTCAGACCACTGATAAACATGCATGATGTGACTGTATATAGATGTAAATAGTTGACTTCGCTACTTTTTTTGGGTGTGCTTTGTCTACTGATGCACTGACCAACATTGATGATTCAGACATTTTAGATGTTTTTTTTTTGTAGTTTTGAACCTGCTCAGGGTTTGTAAATATTTTAGACAGATGTGCTGGCACCATATATGTAAATATTAAATACAAATGCAGCTAGTGTGTTGTTAAATTTGCTGTTGTACTTTGTTAATTTTGTGTTCCATTTATGCATTTATCGTATTAATTATAAATAGTAAAAATATATAGTTGGGAATTACAACTTATGTAATTTAAATATTAAATAAACTCCACTACATATTTAACCGTTAAACATATGTAATTAAAACCTAAATAAATAATGAAGTAGTAATATTCTATTAGCGTTAAGTGAATATAAATATAAATGAAGTACGTATCAATTGTTTAGTATATTATTAAAATATAATTAAATTACTAGTAGAATATTACATTATGGTATCAGAGCAATGGTCTATGGTGTGTCTGTGTAAGTAAAATTGGTATGGTTTGGACCTAATTTAAAATGCATCTCCTAGGAAAAATTTATAGATGGTATGCATAGTACTATGTGCATATCGGTCTTAGTGTGATATGATTTATTCCTAGCCACAATGATAGTATTATTGAGATTGATCCCCTCAATAATTATCTGTCAATGTGTGCAGGGATAGAATGACACCACCTAGACGTACCAGAACTAGGAACACTTCTACAAAAGAAGTGAATGCCCCTAATGCTCCTATTGAAAAGGTGTGGAATACTTTAGAAGAAATAGCTAATTCTATTCGAGACCCAGCTACAATTTCAAATAATATTCTGTAGCACTTACAAAATAATCTCAATGGGAATAATAATATTGAGAATGTAACATCCTAATACTAATATCTCGATATAAATAACATTTAAAGAGATATACAACATTACAACGTCACTACATACATAATAACCTAATCATATATCCATAATGTCAATTACACAGCGGGGTGAGAATCAACAATTCTAAGTATGAGTAAACCAAAACTAGTCATATATAGCATAATAAACATAATCTTAACACATGCTAAATAAGATATGTTTAATGTCTCAACTAGGTTTAACTTAAATAAGTAGATAAACCAAGTTAATCATACATTCATTCATACTTATATACTTAGTTCATTTAAGACCTAAGCATATTCTACTAGGAACTTTGGCTTCTTATGTCTACCAATTGTAGAGAGGAAGAGCTGCAACCTCTTACTACATGTAACCCTAGCTCTTGGTCAGGAATAACTTGCCCCCTTAGGAACTTCTAATTCCTTTCCTTCTGGCCAATTTGATAATAAATATCAAGTAAGGTCACATTCATAGGCAAACACTACCAATCCATCCTAGTTCATTAGCATCTAATACACCACATCATCATTCATTACATCTTAAGTGATACAAACACCACAAAAAGTGGTCTAAGGTGCTAGATACTTACCCAAGGCAAACCATTTCTCTTGTATGCTCTAATGCTTAAACTTTCTCATACACGCAAGGTGATAATTTCCCCCTTGAAAATATCCTTATTTGTGTCTTAATACATATTAGAAAACATTCATAAATGATTCCAACTAATAGGAAACATTAATACATCAAAGTCTCATTTTTGAGAAATTCTAGAACTCATGCCTCGGTGCAGCCCCTCTCACGCTACGGCGCGCAGCTCTCTAGTTTTCACGCCACGACGTGGTGTATCTCACGCTGCGACACCCTGCTCTTGGGTGCTCATACTCTGCAACCAATGCCTCGACGTGGCCTCTTCACGCCATGGCTTAAATAGCAGAAACTGGATTTTGTAGGATTCTGCAGAATTGTGCACTATTCCATTAGTTCTTTTCTGGAGATTTCGCCATTTCAAAATAGTTTCTAGGTGATTCTAAGTCCCTAATCAATTCACTAACATATAGGAATTATCAATCACTAACTTAAACTACTAAATTTGGATTATGATCCAAAATCACACATACTTGATGTAAAACCTTATTTTTGTGCATCAAAGATTTAAATGAGATGTTCTAAATTTCTAACTCAAACTCATGTTATGAATAAGTCATAGACAACCATAGAAACACATTCAAGCAAGTAAAACACATCAACCACCTTTAAAACTCATTTTGACCTATTATGTACCAAAAGTGCATCAAAGGAGAAAGTGAAGAATAGAAGTTAAAAAAAACTCTAATCCCTTACCTTGACAGTTGAAAATGGAGATTCAAGCTTGGATGAACACGAGGGAGATATTGAGCCTAGCTAACTAAATATGTAATGTTGTATGTTTATAGGAAACTATGGCAGCACGAAAGTGACTGTGGGGGAGTAAGAACCGGAATCCTGAGAATGAAGGCACAGATATGGCCACAGCTTTTATGACAATGGCCAATGCTATGAAGCAGCAAACAAAGCAGGTAGCTGTTATTTCCAGTGCAATGATAGAGCAAGCAGCGATAACTACTAAAGTGTTAGAGAGGTTAGGACCTCAAGAACTAGTACCACCATCGGTACTACCACAAGCACATGAGGTACCAGTTGGGCGAAGTCAGAATTTTTTGGATATTTCAAAATTCAAAAGGATGAATACTTCGATGTTCAGAGGCGACTACGATCTGGTGAAAGTGGAAGAGTGGTTGACTGAGTTAGAAAATATTTATGAAGTCATGGTTTGCTCGGACGAACAAAGAGTATCCTTTGCTTCCTTTATATTAGGAGGGGAAGTGGAGCAGTGGTGACGAAGTGCTAGGAGACTGCTAGAAATAGCAGGGACTTTGATCACATGGGAAGTGTTCAAGGTTACCTTTTTGGAGAAATACTTTCCAAGAAGTTTGCAGGATGATAAAGAAATGAAGTTTCTTAGTCTCCAACAAGGGGACCTGACAATTGGGCAATATGGGGCAAAATTTCATGAGTTGTCCAAGTTTTTTTCTTAGTTTAGACTAAATCTGAATGAGAGCTAGAAGTGTGTCAGGTTTGAATCTAGACTAAGGGGAAATGTAAAAAGGGCAGTGAGACCTTTAGATATCATGGATTTTCCATCCTTGGTGAACAAGTGCAGAATTGTGGAGTCTGATAATCTCTAACTTCAAGCAGAGCAAAGTTTGTAAAACCTTCAGAAGAAGAAGGTGGATGGGGGATATGGAAAAGATAGTTCTAAATCCAGTCACCCACAAGAGAAAGACATGTATGTTGAGAGGAATGATCGACAAGAGAAGTGTGCCAAGTGTGGTAGGCACCACAAGGACAAAGTCTATATAGTTGGGTAGATAAAATGTTTTCAGTGTGGCAAGTTGGGACACTATGCCAAGAATTATCCTCAGAAGAAAGAAGCTAGGACAAATGGTAGACCTACCACTCAGGGGAGAGTCTACATTTTGCAAGGTGAGGAGACAACACAGTCTCCTGGTTCAGGAAAAGGTGAGTACATGGTTGTATCTGTGTTTTCTTAAAATTTGGTTGTATCTACATTTGCATGTCAGTTGTTCAAACTTCTTACATTAGGTAAACCAAATTTTAGAGATAAAACTCTAAAAAAGAGGGGAGAATGTAACACCCTAGATAATCATGATAGACTTGTAAATGGTTACGGAGGTAGCCTAATACTAGTTTGTCATGCCTGTAAATTTTTGTGACCGTCTGTGCACGTTTAGTTACTTTGTTGTAGCACTTTGTATGGAATATAGCTATTTTTAGCCCAGTTTTGACTTAAACTGCTTAGTTAATTGAAATAAGTGTAGAGAACTTGTTTCTAGGTCATAAATGTATAGAAGTAGATGTGGTTAAAGTTTGAAGTTAATCAGAGTTAGTTTGACATTTTTAAACATACTGATTGTGTGTTTTAGTGCTGAGTTGGCCCCAACTGATATGAAAAGTTATGGATATGGTGAAACAAGATTTTTAATGAATCTTAAGATTTATTTTAAGCTTGTTAGAAGTTAAGAATCTTGGTTTAGTGAAATCCAAGCATTCTTAGCAGATCGAGATTTATCTGTGTAGTCACTTAAGTGACTAAATGGTTGCACGGCTAGGCTAGTTTCTACCTTAGCCTTTATAGGTCACAAAAGTGAGATATTTTCTCATTTCTCAAATCCTTCTCATAGCTGCAATAGGAAGGCACCAAGGGAGAACTAACAAATGAGCTATATGAGGTCTATCTTCAAGCAAAAAGGAGGAAGAGTTTAATGATGGAGAGGAGCTGCTTTCAGACTTCATTTCTGGCCATTGAGGTAGGGGAAAACTTTGTTTGGATTGCTTGTTTTCATTTTCTTCATTTTGGTTCTTGAGGAGCTTGATGAGGAAATGGAGGTTTGAAGAGTGATTTTGTGATTCTTGAGTTGAATCTTGATGAGGATTGATTGGTTGAGTTAAGAACTATTTGTGGATATGTTACGATAAATTTTTCATCTTTTGGATGCCTTAATTCCCATTTAGGTTAAATTTGGGGGTTTAGGTTAAGTGTGAATTTTGATTCACAAAGTGGCATGATTGAGTGAAATTAAAGTGGTTTAATAGTTGTAGTGTGTTAATGGATCTTACCTGAGGTGAGAAACCAAGTGGATTTGAGATTTTAGGGTGTGGAGCACCTTTGTTCCTTAATGGAACAAGTACAGAATTCTGCATTTTCTGCATGGGCGTCTGAGCGCCCAGTGTCCAGCAGGCTTATGTGTGTTGCTGTGCAACGAGCACCTAAATGCCCGTGTGTGAGCGCCTGAGCGCGCGTTGAGTGCCTAAACGCTATTGTGTTAGCGCCTGAGTACCCTTAGTTGGGAAGAACAGAATAGAGCCTTTATTTAGGGAAAATGAAGGGGCTCACTTGTGTGATGCATTCTTTTATGCTCTTTAATGAGTAATGAGACTCTTTTAGGAGTAATGGATGAAGTAAGTTTTGAAATGCATATATATCAATTGTGGAGCTAATTATGGGAGGTAATTAGTAATTGTATTGCATGAGATATTTGTGAAACATATTGAGGTGAGTAATATCCTCTTTATGTTAATTGAACTATAATGAGGTGGGTAATATCCTCTCCATGTGTTTGTCGAGTAGCGAGGTGAGTAATATCCTCTCTACCATTTGTGAAGCATATTGAGGTGCATAATATCTTCTCTATGTTGTTGAATAAGGAGGTGAGTAATATCCTCTTTAAATTGATTGACTAGTGAGGTAAGTAATTCCTCTTTATGTTGAGGTATGTAATTCCTCATCATGATTGTTGGATAGTGGAGGTGATTAATATCCTTTCTATCAATTGTTGAACAGTAAGGTGAGTAATATCCTCTCTTTGAATTGATGGGTAGTGTAGGCGAGTCATATCCTCACTATGCCTGATAATTCATGACATACCATAATATATCCTAGAGTAGTAGAGGTGAGTAATATCCTCAATACGTTTGAGGGCTCATGACATTTTTAAATTGCATTCACTTTTAGGACTTGCATAGGCATACTCATTAGACATAATTAGGCATAATATTGCAATTGTATGGGTAATTGCCTACTTCTGTGATCGAAGTGTTAACTTTATGGTTGAGTAATCTATACGGTTGTATAAAATGCTGGTTTTGGAATACTTCTTCTGAGATATGTGATTTCTCACCCCGATTGTATTGTCATGTAAATCCAGGTGCAAGTTCTTCGAAAGGAAAGAAGAAGATGTATGAAGATTAGTATAGTTATAGGCTTGATGTTTTGCAAAGCTTGTATATTATGCTAGATATTATTGTTTAAAAGTTTATGTATTACAATGTATCCTTGGAGGCAATGATGTATATATATAAATCTTTTGTTATTGAGGCTTTCCATAATTATTTGTATAAATGTTATGGGTTTGGTTGTTGCTTGTTAGAAGTACATGGCCAATATTAGTTATTTTTCTATATGACGATATATCTGGATAGAAAACATTGGGATGTTACAAATAGCACCTTATAGAATGTCCCCAATAGAGGAACTCCTGGCCAAGAAATTTATTAGACCTAGTGTGTCATCCTGGGGAGCCCCTGTACTCTTTGTAAAGAAAAAAGATGAAAGTTTAAGATTGTGTGTGGATTATAGACAATTAAATAAAGTGACCATTAAAACTAAAAACTCACTTCCAAGAATTGATGATTTTTTGGATCAAATTAGGAGAGCATCAATATTTTTTACGATAGATTTAAGATCAAGATACCATCAAATTAGGATTAAGCCAGAGGACATTCCTAAAATTGCTTTTAGAACTATATATGGACACTATGAATATCTAGTCATGCCTTTTGGATTGACCAATGCCCTAGTAGTATTTATAGATTACATGAATCACATTTTTTGACCTTATTTGGATCAATTTGTGTTTGTTTTCATAGATGATATTCTCATCTATTCGAAGACAGAAGAAGAGCATGAACAACATCTTAAATAGGTCCTTGAAATCTTAAAAAAAAATAATTGTTTGCTAAGTTAGAAAAATTGTGAATTCTGGCTTCAAGAAGTAAAATTTCTAGGACATGTAATATCACAAGGAGGAGTTTTAGTTAATCCTAGTAAAGTGAAAGCGGTGATGCAATGGGAGAGACTAACAACTATCATTGAAATCAGGAGTTTTCTAGGATTAGCCAGGTATTACAAAAGATTCATTAAGGGGTTTTCTCATTTGGTGTTACCTTTGACTAGATTAACTAGGAAGGAAAAGCCTTATGAGTGGACTAATGAGTGTGAAAATTATTTTTCAAGAATTAAAAATCAGGTTAAATACAACTCCTATATTAATTATTCCTGATCCTAAAGAAAAATTCACCATTTATAGTGATGCATTCAAGAAGGGTATTAGATGTGTTTTGATGCAAAATGAGAAAGTAGTGGCTTATGCTTCAAGACAATTGAGACCACATAAGGAAAACTACCTAAACCATGATTTAGAATTAGCAGCAATGGTTTTTCCTTTGAAAATATGGAGGCATTATCTATATGGAGTTAAATTTGAAGTATTTAGTGATCATAAGAGTTTGAAATATCTCTTTGATCAGAAGGAACTTAACATGAGGCAAAGAAGATTGGTAGAATTTCTGAAAGATTATGATTTTGAATTGAAAATCACCTAGGAAAAGCTAATGTGGTAACTGATGCAATTAGCAAAAAGTCATTACATGTATCCTATTTGATGATTCAAGAATTTGAGTTGTTCGAGAAATTTAGAGATTTAAATATCTCAATATCCTTGAAACCTAAAATTTTGTTCATGAATCACACAGAAATTATCAATGAAATTAAATTAAAGGTTAGGCAAAAACAAAACACTGATCAATTTTTGCAAATGATCAAAGATCAGGTTGCTCAAGGTAAACAAAAATAATTTCAAGTAACCAGTGATGGGATTGTGATGTATGGAAACAGACTATGTATTCTAGATGATAAAGAATTGAAAAATCAAATACTGGAGGAAGCCCATTGTAGTAAATATACCATTCATCTAGGGACCACCAAAATGTACCAAGATCTTAAGAAAATTTTTTGGTGGCCAAAGATGAAAGAGGAAACTACAAAATTTGTACCTAAGTGTTTAACATGTTAAAAAGTTAAGATAGAACACTAAAGACCAACTAGTCTGCTTCAACCATTAGAGATCCCTGAATGGAAATGGGCTAGTGTAGTAATGGATTTTATGATAGGATTGCTATGAACTTCTTCAAGGCATGATGTTATTTGGATCATTGTAGATAGATTGACCAAAACAACCCACTTTGTAGAAAACAAAGCTACTTATTCATTAGATAGATTGGCTCAAATGCACATTAATGAGATTGTTAGATTACATGGTATTCCTTTAAGTATCATATCTGACTAGGAACCTAGGTTTACCTCTAAATTTTGGGGAACACTACAGCAGGTATTAGGCACTAAACTTTGTTTTAGTATAGCCTAGCATCCCCAAACTAATGGACAAACTGAAAGGACCATTCAAACATTAGAGGATATACTAAGAGCTTGTGTCCTGGAATAGATAAAGAATTGAGATCAATATTTGCCATTGATAGAGTTTGCATATAATAACAGTCACCATTCAGCATTAGGATGGCACCTTATGAAACTCTATATGGCAGAAAATATAGATCACCACTTGCTGGTATGAAGTTGGAGAGAGAAATTTATTAGGACCAGACATAGTATAATAAACTTCAGAGAAAATAAAACTCATCAGGGATAGACTGCTTATTGCATAAAGTAGACAAAAAAGTTATACTAATCAAAGAAGAAGACCCTTGGAATTCAAGAAGGATAACATGTAGTTTTGAAAATTTCTCCTATAACTGGAATAGGCAGAGCACTTAAATCCAATAAACTGAGTCCTCGATTCCTTGGTCCATTTCAAATTCTTAAGAAAGTAGGGTTAGTAACTTACCAAATAGCTCTTCCACCCAGTCTATCAAATCTTCATGATGTTTTCCATGTATCTTAGCTTAGAAAATATTGTCTAGATCCTTCTCACATCCTATCCAGTGAACCAGTACAATTAAGAAAAGACTTGACCTATCCCATCAAACCTGTTCAGATTTTGGACACTTCTGATAAATAGTTAAGAGGAAAAATAATTCCTTTGGTCATGGTATTATGGAAAGGATTAACACCAAAAGAAGCAACTCGGGAAAAAATAGAGGAAATGCAACAGAGGTATCTAGAGTTATTCTCACCAGGTAAATTTGGAGGACAAAATTTTTTAAAAGGAGGGGAGAAATGTAATATCCTTTCAAAATTAAATATGACAATGTTTATTTTGTATTCTGTATTCATAGGACATACACGTAATTTATTAAATTATTATTAGGAACATACATGGAATTAAATTTTTTGCGTACAAGGGATGTACACGAAATTAAAGATTTTTGTGTACAAATTGAATTATTTATTTACAATAAATCCGAAAGAGTGACAAAAGAATTTCTAGAGCACTGGAACTTGTTAAAAACATTTATAAGAAACATTAAATGAAAATTTAAGAAAAATTAAGTAAAATAAAGCTTTAAACCCTAAGTAACTAAGGTAACTAATTGGTTAGTAATTTAGTTAGTTTGTGGAACTAGATTAGTAACTAAGTTAGGTTAGTTTGGTTAGAGTAACTAAGTGTCATCATGAACCAACCATGAACCAATGAAAATGTCGCCATTTTTGGTAAGCTTTTTATTGGTTAGAAACTTGGAGAAGTTACACTTGTTAGACTTGTCATTGGATGGTTGAAAAAATATAAAAGGAAAAAATGAAAGTAAAAAGAAAAGGATGAACACATGAAGATCCTAGAGGTTTTGGCCAAGGAAGAAGGAGGGAGAAGAGAAAAAAAATAAGAGAGAAAAGAAGAAAAGTGAAGAAACAATAAGGATCAAGGGTTTCCAAGTTCATTCACCAAGTGATTAAGCCAAGAATCTCACCTTTTTCATCTTAGTTTCATCTAACTTGAGGTAAGGAGTCATACCTTTTCTCTAAAATTTCTTAAGTTGTTCTTGTTTCTAAAGTGTTTAAGTATGTTTTTCATCATGCCTTTGGATCAAGAAGTCTTGTTTATGAATATTTTTGTTAGTTTGGAACCCTAGGTTAGGAAAACATAAATTATGCTCTTGAGACTTTGTTTGGGTTTCTATGAAAGATTATTAAAGAATAAGGTAGTTGGTAGAGAAAGAACCATAAGGGTGATGTTAATTTCGAAGAAAAATGATCAAGAAATAAAGATTTAAGAACTAGGGTTTTATTCAAATTAATTTGGGAAATTTGGTCTAACTTTTGGTTTAATGTGAAATTGATCCTAAAAATGGTCTTTTGAGGCTATAAGTAGTCTAGAAATGATGAGAACAAGAAGAAAAATTTCTTTGTCACAAAATGGGTATTTCGACCAAGCATAGATGCTAGGGTTAGAATTGCTTGATGATGAATTGTATTGTATTTTATTGTTATAATTATAGAAATAAATTATGTAAATTTTTATTGATGTTGAAATCTTGAGTAAATGATTGATTATGTTAATGTCACAAATTATGAACTATGGATATAGTTTTTGTGAAAGAATGATATTCAAAGTTGTGACATTTTATTAATTGGCTTTGAGCCTAAAGATGTGACATTAATATTCAAGAGAAAAGAATGTATGTCTTCTAGGACCCATTAAGAAGAGTTCATGGGGGCTAAGGCACAATGGAACTGAATGGGAAGTCATACATGAGTCACTTTTATTATGTTCCTCGATTAGAATGACCACAGCTAGGGGACGCCCTAGAAAGTTTGAGATCTCAACTATAATATGTTATGTTATTGGCCATGTGAGAAAGAAGAGAAAGTAAAATTTAATGGAATGTGAAATGATACTATTTAGTATGTATTTTATTGATATAAAGTAAAATTACGTAGCACTCTGTTTAAAATTTATTTTTTGCAATGAATGCAGCTAGACATAGCATAGTTCAAAATAAATACTTTTGATAAATTGTATGATTTCTCTATTGAGAATTTTAAATTCTCACCCCTTATCTATTATGTTCAGAGAAACAAGATGGTATGCATCATGTTGGTAATTGATATTGATGCTAACTACGTTTTTCACCCTAATGCTAAAGAAATTCGTATAGTGATAAATGGCATTAACATTCACTACTTTATCATGTATGATTTAGACTACTGACAAGCATGCATGATGTGATTGTATATAGATGTAAATAGTTGACTTGACTGCTTTTTTGCGTGTGCTTTGTTTACTGATGTACTGACCAACATTGATGATTCAAACATTTTACATGTTTTATTTTTGTTGTTTTGAACCTGCTTAGGGTTTGTAAATATTTTAGACAGATGTACCAGCACACTATATGTAAATATTAAATACAAATATAGCTTGTTTGTTGTTAAATTTTCTGTTGTACTTTGTTTATTTTGTGTTCCATTTATGCTTTTATCGTATGAATTAGAAATAGTAAAAATAAATATTTGGGAATTATAATTTATTTAATTTAAATATTAAATAAACTCCACTACGTATTTAACCGCTGCATGTATTTAATTAAAACCTAAATAAATAATGAAGTACGTAATATTCTATCAACGTTAAGTAAATATAAATATAAATGAGGTATGTATCAATTAGTTAGTATATTATTAAAATATAATTAAATTACTGGTAGAATGTTACAAAATCCACAACCATAAATAAACAAAAGATAATCATGAAGATGATAATGGTTTAAGGAAGATTATACAGGGTCATAATTAGGGTGAGAGGGGGGTTGAGATTAAACTTAGATCATGGCCACTTTCATAGAAAGTCAGAAAGGAGTTGATCAAAATGAGAAGGAAAGATAAGGAAATTGAGATGCCAACTACTTTGGGTTACAATAGAGATTTTTCTTCTTCCAAGCTGTCTTCTCCAACTCGAACTATAGCTTCCATTGTAGATGAAAGAAGTGATCATCAACCTGGTCAACAAACTTACACATTAATCTTCAATGATCCACCTCAAACTTCACACCACCATCATCATCTTTGTCCACCTCCTCCTTTTGCACCCACCAACTTCCTGATCCGTCAGACAGATCTACTACAGATCCAGATCTAAGCTCATCTCCTATTGCCATAACAAGCACGCCAAGAAAAGCACCACCACCACACCATCACAGATAACTGCAACTACAACCTCAACCCCATTGATCAGAACCCTAAAATTTCAACAACACTGAACAGTGACTGTAGGGAGATTTGTACTTGGTTTCATGATGCAAACTACAAAGCACTATCCATTGCAGTCATAGGATAATAAAGACAACTAAGAAAAAGTAATAAGTTATAAGTAGAGAAATTAAGAATAAAAATCAAGATGGAAAAAAAGAGGATGCTTAAATTCAACCAATCTGTTGGAGTCATTTTATCAAACAGGTTATATACACAATTAATAAGCATGTTTCACATAAGTAGAAACCCCACATAAATTTCAATAGAAACCCCACCATTATCAGTAGAAACCCCAACATAGAAACCTTAGCCTACTTACATTTGTGATTGGGATGCTGTAGCGGCAGACACCGCTATAGAGGACGTCGACGGAGAGTAGCTGATAGCGGCGACCATGCGATGATGAATCGGTGCCATAAGGACAACGTGAGTGAGACTAAGATAGGTTCGATTGTGACGAATGAGACAACGAACTACGGGCTGAGCGCAGATCGTATAGTGTGAGGTAGAGGCAATGAGCGTTGAGCCACTGAGAAGGAGAGGAAGAGTCCAATGAGTGAGCGGCTGAGCTTTAAGAGGGAGAGGGAGAATGAGTTGCAAAGGCAGCGGTGGTGCACACTCAGACAAAGAGTGAAAACTAAAATGAATCATTGGAAAAAAATTGGCATGTGTGCGTTATGGAAATAACTTAGAGAAATAATTTAGAGCACTTTTTGAAAATGTTGATTTTGATAGTTAAATGAGTAATGCTTATTAAGTGTAGTATTTAACCAGAACAAATGTACCCAAATATAGTATGAAATGGCAATGCTTAAAAGGCATACCCTTTACATATTAAAGGTACACTTTTCAAGTGTTACCAAAAACTCATTGCCAAAACCTCTCAGAAAAAACTGTCCTTATAAAAGCATTCCCTATTAAGACTTAAGGGTATACTTTTTAAGCGAAGCTTAAAAAAATGTTGCCATAAGCCAATTTTGTTGTAGTGATTGTTTGATGCTTCGGGGACTCATATTACATGGGAGATATTTAAGAATTATTTTCTAAAAAAGTATTTTCCTCAGAATCTGTGAAATGCAGAAGAAATAGAGTTCCTAAGGTTAAAGCAGGGTAATATGTCGATTGGTCAGTATGTGGCCAAGTTCAATGAGTTGTCGAAGTTCTCATCCTATATCAAATTTAACCCAAATAAGAGTTGAAAATATGTTAAGTTTGAAGAAGGATTGAGGGAGGACATTCAGAAGGTGATCTGACTTTTTGAGATATGAGACTTCCCGACCTTGATAGACAAATGTAGAATTGTAGAGGATCATGAAGGTAAGTCTCAAGAGGAGCAAAAGATCACAAGACTTCTAAAAGAGGAAATGGGTGGATGATGGGTTTGAGGAAAATGTTTCTACACCCAGCTATCCACAAGATAAAGATGAAGATGATGAAGACGATGAAGATGAGAAAGTTTAGATGAAAATTGTGGAGCCTAAATGCTCTAAGTGTGTAAGGCTACATGGAGACAAACCTTGTGTAGTGTTTTCTGTGTGGTCAACTGGGACATTTTCCTACGTGTCCACAGAGACAAGGAGTTATACCTAACTCTAGACCTCAAGCTCTAGAAAGGGTGTACACTCTAAGCAGAACTGAGGAAGCTCAATCTTCTGACCTTTTACTAGGTATCCTTTTGTGTGTACCAATAGATGGAAACTCATTGGAGTACTTATAAAAGATTGGTACAAGTTAAGTTAGTAGATGGTTTTTAGATACAATAAGTAATTCATATGAAATGAAAACCTCTAAATTTTTTTAGAGTTTGGAAATAATAAGTTAGATACCACCAAGTAAGGTGAAATTCCTTCGAGCGTGATATCTTATAGAGACCTTGAAACTTTTAGTAGCGAGAGACTAAATTTTTTGGACAAAATTTTTAAAAAAGAGGGGAGAAATATAACATCCTCTCTAACCAGTTAGACTTAATCATGGTTATAGAAGTTTAGTAACTTGTGCCGGAGTTATCTGTGAACTTTGGTAATCATTTCAAGTTAGTTGAGTTATTTTGCTATAACACTGAGTGTGGAAAGTAGCTGTTAATAGCCCAGAAAGTAGTATAAACTGCTTAGACGAGGGAAATAAATATGAAGAATATATTTCTAGGTCACAAATGTGTGGAGTGTGATGTAGTTAAAGTTTGAGGATAAATTAAGTTAGTTTGGTATTTTTGAGTACACTAAGTGAGTGTTTTAATACTGGATTGACTTGTCTAATATATGAAAATTTATGGAAATGATGAAACAAGGGTTAAGATGAATCGTAGGATTTTCTATGATGCTTATGGAGGTTAGGAAACTTGATTTTTGTAAAATCTAAGTGTTCTTAACACATATAAAGTTCCAGCAACATATCTCATTTTGCTTTATGACTCACGATTTCTATCCTTTATTTGACTTTCTTGCTAATTTTCTCTCATTTCACTCATTCTCTCACGTTCCAAGCAGAAGACACTATAGCAAACAGAGAAATAAGAAAGAAAGCAAAAGAACATAAGGAGAAAGAAGAGGGAAAGGAAGAGGAACCAAAGAGGAACAAGAAGGCCAAGATCAAGGTTTGAGCATCAGTTACACCACTTGAGGTAGGGGTGATTGTTTTCAACTTCTATCCATTGTTATTTTCTCTTCATGTTTGTGAGTTGCATGCTTGAGTTTAAAAATGGGTTTTTGGGAAGTTTTCCATAGTTTGAGATGGGGAACTTGATTAGAAGTTTGGAAATGGTATATAATAAGTTGAGACAAGCATACTAATGTTATACAACATGTAAGCGTCTATAGAACTCCATTATCTTATGTTAAAGAAGAATGGGTTTTGGATAAGAGTTTTAACATACATTTGCTTGATCATTATGTGGGTGATTTGAGAATATGTGTGAGAGTTTAGTAGGTTTAGAGAACATGTATAGGGTTAAAAAAAACTTAGTATCTATATTTGAGGGTATAAGTGGAGTTAGAAACTCAATGGAATAGAGTATAGAGACTCTAACGTTGGGCGATTAAGCACCCAAAAGCTAGCCGCTTAAGCGCCCAAGCCCAGAAAGCAGAAACGTGATGGGCGCTCAAGCGCTTAAAGAGTGAGCTCCTAAGCATGCAAGACCAGAGGGATCTGGTGCTGAGCGATTAAGCGCTTATAAGTTAGGTGCCTAAGTGCCTAGTAACAGATGAAATAGGGGAGGGTTGCTGTCATGGAGGGCCTAAGTGTTGAGAATGTGAGCGCCTAAGCGCCCTGGCACAGAACTTCCTAGGCTTTTTATGTCGAAGAATGGGAGTTTCTTACTTGTTGAGATCCTTCATATATGTTTTTTTTTAAATGTGTTGACACACTAATAAGGGTATTTCATAAAGGAAATAACCACCTTGCATATATAGGAAAGTAGGAGACTTTTAGCATCCAATGGTTGTGGTTTGCTATAGGTTGTTGTCTAGAACCTTGAGCAACATGAGGTTGTGTTTGATATCACTTGTGATATGATGATAAGGTGTGCTAGATACTAGTTAAGTGAGCTTAGTTCTTGATGAACTATGGATAACATGAGCTTAGTTTCTTTTGATGAACTATGGAAGAATAATAGCTTAGTTCTTTAATGAGTCATGGTAATGAAATGAGCTTGGTTCTTTAATGAGCCATGGTGATGAAATCATCTTGGTTTTGGTTTCCTTATTGGACCATGGTAGTTTATCAGCTTAGTTTCTTTATTGGACCATGTAGTTTATTAGCTTGGTTCTTTATTGATCCATGAATGTTTACTTAGCTTGGCTCCTTTAATTACTAAAGATGAGTCATGGAAGAGCTTTTAAAACATATCTTACTAGTTATCTGTTAAGATTGTATTTATAATATTTTAAATGATTGGTTTTGGAATACTAATATTGAGAATTGTGAATTTTTACCCCATTTTGTTTCCATGTAGTCAAGACCCTTTTATGGGAAAGAAGAAGAAACAAATGGACTAGATAACTAGTTTCTTTTGGCAAAGCCTGTATTATGTTTATATTTACTTTGTAATGTATAAAAATGATATGTATTATAATTTGCACTTTTGAGGCTAATATTGTATAATTATTTATCCTTGTTCCATTAAGGCTCTCAATAATGATATGTATGTTTTTATGGATTATGATTATTGTTTATTAGATAGAAGTAACTTGCTTAACTCTGTTTGCTTGTGTATAATATGGATATACTATGACATTTAGAGTTTGGGTGTTACATTCCTTATGTTTTATCTGTGTCTACACAAACAGGAAAGCTAGTAACAATTTCCCATGTTTGTTTGGATTGTTATGTACAAGTAGAAGATAGGACTTTCATTGTGAATCTTATCTATTTGCCTCTGGTTGACATTGATATCATCCTAGGTATGGATTGGTTGTTTGCAAACCATGTTATTTTGAATTGTTCAAATAAGGCTTTGATGTTTATGTCTTACATCTTTTCTATGGCTATTTTTCCCCAGTCTACGTTTTTGAATGCTAATCAAGTTATCAACTATTTAGTAGAAGGGGCTTAGGGATATATTCTCCTTTTCTCCTTAAATTTTGAAGTTGAACAGAACTTAGAGAATATACCTGTGGTGAGGGAGTACCCAGAAGTATTTCATAGTGAAATAATTGAGTTGCCACCTAAGAGGGAAACAAAGTTCACAATAGATTTGGTACCAAGAATGAGAACCATATCTATAGCACTTTATAGGATGTCACCCTTAGAGTTGGCAGGACTTAAGAAACAAATAGAGGAATTGTTAGATAAACAATTCATCAGACCTAGTGTATCACCTTGGGGAGCACCGGTGCTCCTAGTAAAGAAGGATGGTAGCATGAGGCTATGTGTAGATTATCGACGATTAAACAAAGTAACCATCAAGAATAAGTACCCTTTACCTAGAATAGAAGATCTGATAGATCAATTGAGAGGAGCCTCGATTTTCTCAAATATTTATCTAAGGTTTGGATACCATCAAATCAGGGTTAGGGTAAGGATATCCCTAAAACTGCTTTTAGGACTAGGTATGGACATTATAAATACCTTGTGATATCCTTTGCTTTAACCAATGCACCCATAGTGTTCATGGATTACATGAACAGAATCTCTAGACCATAACTTGATAAATTTGTGTTGTCTTTATACATGATATTCTTACCTATTCAAAGACAAACAAAGATCATGAACAACACATTAGAATGGTTTTACAAATCCTCAAGGAGAAACAACTATTTACTAAAATGTAACCTAAGGAGGGGTATTAGTGGACCCTAGCAATGTAGAAGTAGTGGTGCAATGGGAAAGACCTACCACTATAACAAAGATTAGAAGTTTCATAGGATCGACTGGGTATTACAGAAGGTCTATAAAAGGATTTTCTCAAATAGCTCTACCTTTGACTAGGCTAACTAGGAAAGGTAACTCTTTTGAGTGGACACAAGAATATGAAGATAGTTTCCAAGAGTTGAAACAAAGATTGACCACAACACCTATGTTAATAATTCTAAACCCTCAAGAGAATTTTGAAGTATATTGTGATGCTTCAAAGAAGATGGATGAAATTTTTGAAAGATTATGACTTTGAATTGAAATATCATTTGGGTAAGGCCAAAGTGGTGGTTGATGCACTTAATAGGAAATTCCTACATGTGGCTCAAATGATGGTCCAAGAGATAGAGCTTTTGGAGAGTTTTAGGAACTTGAGTCTAGCAGTGACTCTGTCACAACATAGTCTCTGTATGAACCAATTAGATATAGTTAGTCACTTGAAGACTCAAATTAGAGAAGCTCAAGAAAGAGATGAGGCTTTCAATGAAATAAGTGAGCAAATCTTGTTGGGAAAACAAAAAGAGTTTAGTAAAATAGATGATGGAAACATTATGTTTAGAAATAGGATTTGTATTCCAAAAGAATTTGAAATCAAAGAAAGGATTTTGGAAGAGGCCCATAGAGTAAATACACCATCCATCTTAGTGCAACAATGATGTATCAAGATCTTAAGAAATTGTTTTGGTGGTCTAAAATGAAATAGACATAGTTGAATATGTGTCTAAGTGTTTGGTTTGTCAAAAAGTTAAGATAGAGTACTAAAACCTTCTGGACCCTTATAACCATTAGAAATCCATGAATGGAAATGGGAAATTATGTCAATGGTTTCTGTGATGGGATTACCTAGAACCTAGTCAGGTTATGATGCAATATGGGTTATAATGGATAGATTAACAAAATTTGCCCACTTCTTGCTAATAAAAGCTAACTATTCTCTAGATAAATTAGCTTAGTTGTTTCTACAAGAGATTATTAGATTGCATGGAATCCCCTCAAGCATAGTATATGATAGAGACTTTGGATTCACTTCTAGATTTTGGGGAGCTTTGCAAAAGGCCTTTGGGACTAAGTTGAGCTTTAGCACAACTTATCATCCATAGACTGACAGACAAACTGAGAGAATTATCTAAACCCTAGAGGATATGCTTAAGGCATGTGTGCTTGAACAAGAGGGTAATAAGGATAAATTTCTACCATTAGTGGAGTTTACCTACAACAACAGTTATCACACCAATATAGGAATGGCACCCTATGAGGCTTTGTATGGTAGAAAATGTAAATCACCTCTATGTTGGTATGAGGTAGGAGAAAGAACCATCCTAGGTCCCGAGTTAGTACAACAAACCACAAAACAGATAAAGATAATTAAGGATAGGTTGGTTACTACTCAAAGTAGGCAACAGAGCCATGCGAATAAAAGGAAAAACCTCTAGAATTTGAGGAAGGAGAACATATATTTCTAAGAGTCACTCCTATTACAAGGGCTGGTAGAGCTTTAAAAACTCGAAAGCTAAACCCTCAGTTTCTTGGTCCTTATCAAATCCTGAAAAGAATTAGACCCATTGCCTATCAAATAGCCCTTCCACCTAATTTGTCCAACCTTTATAATGTTTCCCATGTTTCAAAACTCAGAAAATGCAATCCAGATTCTTCAAACATTTTGGAAAATGAATCAGTGCAATTAAGAGATGACTTAACATATGTGATTAAACCTGCAAGGATCGTGGATAGAGGAGTTAAAGAGCTCAGAGAAAAGTAGATTCCTTTGGTAAAGGTGATATGGGATGGGATTGTTTTAGAGGAGGCCACTTGGGAGCTGGAGTCCAACATGATGCAAAAATATCTAGAGCTTTTTACACAAGGTAAGTAATTTTGGGGACAAAATTTTTAAAAAGGATGGGAGAAGTGTAACATATGTTAATTCTAATGATCCAACACTTGTGTAAGTTACCAGTTAATTCTAATGACCTTCTGAGTTAGTTTGGGCATAATGCTATAACACTAAATGTGAAAAATAACTTATATTAGCTCAAAACTTAACATAAGCTACTTATATAATAGAAATAAATATGAAAAAATTATTTCTAGGTCACAAATACTTAGAATGAGTTGTGGTAAATTTCACAGAATTAACTAATTAGTTTGGTATTTTTAACCACACAGGAAGTGTTAGTCATGGCAACCATCACCTAAGAGGGGGGTGAATTGGGTGATTACAAATTTTTAAAACACTTTTGAGAAATTATACATTTTGATATTTTCAATCAACACATGTAGCGGAATAAGTTTAACAAAGGTATAACTATTAGAGATTTCTCAAATACCACTTGAGTTATAGAATAAATCAAGCAAATAAGCCAAATATCAAATTCAACTCAAGTATATATAATTAAGGCACAAATGTAAAGAAGATAGAGTTGAGAGAAGCAAACACAATATTTATCCTAATTCAGCCACCAACCACTTGTGGCCTACGTCCAGTCCCCAAGTAAATCACCCGAGATTTTCCACTACATTCCAAGCTTGAATTAGGTGCTTGTAACCTTTACAAATTGGAGTACTCAACATCACCTTGGGATACCTCACCCTTTGTGCTTGAGCCTCAAATAGGGATACCTCACCCTTTACAACTTTTGAGGGATACCTCACCCTCTTTACAACCAAGGGATACCTCACCCTTTTATCTAGAGGGATACTTCACCTTCTTTACAGATTAAACAAAGTGTAGATAAAATGAAACTCTCTCAAGAGTGGATAATACAAATTGAAGTTCTATGGATATAAAGGATGCACATACTTATAGCTCAAAAACAGAGGATTAGAGAAAGAGATAGTGAAACATGAATTTGGTGTTCAAGGATGATATTCAGATTGTTCTCCAAGTTTCTTTGATGCCCAAACACTTTTATTTATAACCCAAAGCTTTTTAGAGCCGTTAGTGGTGGTTAGGAGCATTAAATGCTTAAAATAGAGCCGTTAAGCATATGTTCTGGTTGTCCAAATAATCGGTTAGGACGTTTCTCCTAATCGGTTAGGAGTCAAAAATTGACTCCAAATTCATCTCTTAACCGATTACAAGGAGTTTCTAATCGGTTAGGGGCTTTAAGCTTTGACTTCTGACATTTAGAATAACTGATTAGAGGATATTTCTAATCGATTAGGAGCTTTTATAACTTGCCCAGTAACCGATTAGTGGGAGGCTCTAACTGGTTAGGAGCTTTTAAAAAAAGTGAAACACGCTCCTAACTTTTACAATAATCGGTTAGGGGATATGCCTAATCGGTTAGGAGCTTTTAGAACATGAAAAATGCTCCTGACATGGTGAGTAATCGGTTATAGAAAATCCATAATTGGTTATTGCACTCTGATTTTGAAAACTGACTTAAATGGTCATAACTTCTTTGTTTCTTATCCGTTTAAAGCAAATGACTACTCATTGGAAAGATCTTTGAATCTATTTTCATATGAAATAATTTCAGAACAAAACTCAAAGTATTTTCAAAGTTATGATCAAAAGAGTAACCAAAGGTCAATTTTACAAAACACAAACTTGACTATTTTTCATAGATTTGACTTACCACCAAGACTAACTTTTCAAAACATGCTTGTTGAGCATTTTAGAATGTTAGAAATACTTTTAAAGATGTTAAAACATATTTGTGCTTAGTGTGATTCCCATTTACCTTTACATAAGATCTAAGTCTTATAAGCTATTTTTGAAGAACTTGGACTTGATCTTGCCATCATCAATTATAGTCCTTAGGCTTCTTGATGTAATCTAAGCTTCCAAAAGTTTCTTCTCTTCAAATCTTGTAAATGCTTGGAACATCTTTTCATTTTCATTCTTCTTGAGTTGAGCATAGTTATGATCTTTTGCTTTCTTGTTGTAATGCTCACTCTTGGTACTTGGACTATCCTACAAAGTATTACTCACTTAAACAAACATAGTTAGTCCAAATTCATAATTTCATATCTTTATATGCATGATTCATAAATGTATAACTCTAGTTAGTCTAACATGCATATAAGACTTTCATAGACACATCCAAATAAGATATTTATCAATTACTAATGGATATATCTATAAAGGATGCAACAAAGAACACTTTACAAATTTTTATTTAAATAGAGTTAAATCCAATATTAATTCATTATAACTCATATAAAATATTATTGGATATATTGTATAAAGAATGCTACACATATCTCATTGCATGATTATTAAGTGAAATATAATTAGATAAAGTACATAATCATGTATGATACAATATATCTCATTAAGCACATTTATGTAATATGATCAATACTCTTTTGTAATGCATTTGTCATCTATTAAGCACATCTATGAAGCATAAGCATTGTTCTTTTTATCTTGTATTTGTCATCATCAAAACTTACCATATTACACCATTGTGGCAAAGACAATTCTACAATCTCCCCATTTTTTGTGATGACAAATCACCAGACAAAAATATGTTGAGCAATATAGAAGAATAGATATTCATGTAAGCATATCAAACAATAAGCATAAGAACATATTCTTCTTTCCAATTTTCACTCCCTCTATTTGACATCAACAAAAAGGCTTAGGAAGGAAAGATAATATTTTCTATCCCCCTATAGATAAATCACATGTTTCAAAAAGAGTATGATCATCAAAGTCCAAAAACTTCTTCAAGTTATTTAAAACATAATTATCTCTCCCTATTTGATTCAAGAATAGAGAGATGAAATAAGTATGCTTTCAAGATATAAAAGATTATTCATGTAATGCTTGTCATATTTTGGTACATCAACATTTAGCATATGATAGCAATAAGCTTAAGAATTTATGTCAAACATATAATATATTACATACCACATGATAAATAAGTACCACTTAATGAGAGTTACAAAATATCTATATAAGGTCATGAAATTAATGTTTTCAAATGAAAGATCATACAACTTGCCACATATCAAGCATTTCTCAATGAAAGAATCAAAATATATAAAGTTTAAGAATGTTTATCTTCTTTCATTGATAGAGGGAAAGAGAATAAGAGATGATCTTCATTGACATGTTGATAGTATTAATAATAAAACACTTCATGTCAAACAAGGAAGTAAGCCAAGAGATATAAACAACAATTTAAGAGCAAGGTTCCCCCTTAAAATATATATATTATCAAAATATAATAATTTAACATAGTCATGCATATATTTATAGTCAACAAGGACATGGAAGAAAGATATATAAGATAAAAAAAAGATAAACAATTATTACAAATCAACAAATAATTATAAGGAGTTATAAGAAAAGAAGATAAGCTCCCCCTTATTGAAGCACAAGATAGATAAAGAGAAATATGTATGCCAAGATCATGTAAGCACATTACCATGAAGGAAAGCAAGGCAGAAATGTACATATTCTTAATCCATCAATCAAAAACCATTTTAAAACTTCTCCCCCTTTCAAAAAGAATTTTACAAGAACACATTACATTTTCAAAAGAATTTTAGAAGGGTTGAGAGGTTTTATATTAAAACCACATATTTCTTGAGAGTGATCAAACCCAAGTAAAAAGAACATATGAAAGTACATCTCCTCTCTTTGTTGTTAAACAAGAGCTTTGTGTAACACCCTCCTTTGGGAATTACATTTTAGACTAACGATTTTAAAACTAAACCCAAGTCATAAAAGATTTAATATTATAATATACAGGTTTCAAAATTTATTTTCACGGATAATATAAACTTAATAGAATATAGAGAACATAAGACATAAAGAACTGAATAATACACTATACATATATATACATAGTTTTCTGAGAACATGAATACATAAGACTTACATACCAAAAAGCATAGATACAACTATCATAACAAACCTAAACTGACCCAAGTTCAAAACACTTGGAGGGAAAGGTCCTCCACTGGATCGTCCTCATGATCCTCCTCTGAATCCTCAATAGACAAATTCCCCAACCGGGGTATGTCTCGACGGACGAGAGTCCGAGCAGAAGATACCTCGAAATCCTCCCTAGGAGTGTAATAAAGATCACCTCATAAATCCCTTACAGGCATATAAAACTCTGGATAAACAGTAGCATTAAAAGAAAAAGTAGTAACCCCATAGCGGGTCCTTCTTAAAGATAGAGTAACATCTCTATGATACTCAATACGCTCAGTATCCATGTGGACGCACCATGAATTGGTGCCTCCATGGAACTGCACCCTAATGAAACCTAGAAGATCCTGCCTCACCACCATCATAGTCTTTATAAAACATAAACATAAAACAGAATAGACAGAACAATATCATAAAGAGGTGAGATCTCCTACATCATATACTAGTATGGCAACAAAGAAATAGTAATAACAATAAAGCCATACAGTACAAAATTAACAATTACAGTTATGATAATAATCAACAGATAATTCAATGAACATACATCACAACAACATATCTACTGACTATGCAAAAGTACAATGAATCGACCCCTACTCCATGGAGCTAAAACCAAACATCATAGAGGATGATCGGGAGATATGTCCATATATCGTCAGCCTCAATTCAAGTGCTTCAACGTTATCAATGTACACATCATGGCTTATACAAGACATTCTACACTAGATCGGGAATAGGAATAGTATCTCATCAAGATCGTCAGTGCATTTGCATTAGTAATCACGGCACGGTTGAGCTATTAACTGGCTACTTGTGGGATTTCCGTGCCCCGACACCCCCAAGATCAGTTATTGACCTTCATTACGTAATTCGCACCCGCACGAAGGTGTAATTCAATCTCCTAGGCATATAGCCTTAACAAACAAGGTCACTATGACTTTCACAATGCATGATCGAGTGACTTCATGAATCAATAATTAATAACTACGTGACTTCCACGTAAAATCAAGCCACCATTAGGCTAAACTGTCATTTGACATCTCTGGGTCCAATACATCGGCCCGATAGTAATCTGTTATTTTTCTCAAATGCAAAGTATTTTTACTGTATCATCACAAACGCGTAACACTTCTTGTTACGTTTCTAAATCACATAACATTTTTATGTCATTTTTCAATCGCATAAAAAATTTAAAATATTTTCTTAATTGCGTAACTCAAAAATCAATGTTTTTAAATCGCGTAAAGTTTTATCAATACTTTTCAATCACATAAAATGTTCTAAGCTTACTTTTTGAGACTTTCCATGTTTAATATAAAATTTGAACCTTAATTCCAATATTTTCTTACCAAATCTCCTCTAAGTGATATTTTCTAACGTTTTTCGCAAAAAAACTATATTATTTTAATTAAATCAAGACATTTAAAAAAAAAATTTTCCATTACTTTAACTAAAAACTCTCTTAAATAAAATACTTTAAATTTCAAATCATCCTTTAAAACTTATTTCTATTATCATGGTCGAAAATTAATTCTTTTCAAACAATAAAATTTTGTTCATCTTCTTTTTAACTTGTAAATCCTTAAATCATATTCTTATCACCTAATCATCTAGGTTTTCACTTCATAAAATATTTTTGCCTTGGATACCCCTTCATGGGCTAAATGGCCGTGAGCCATACATGGTCTTTGGGACCAAAAATCTTGTCATTCACACATGATTCAAAGCATGTAAAATATATCAATCATCAATTCCTACCATAGCAATTTCATGCATACCATCAAAAACATATAATCACTATAGCCAAACAAGCATAAACCATTAAATTCACACAATCAAGTGAATAAATCCTCACATGATTTTTTCACTAATAGCCACAAATTCCATTTCCCACCACTAAGTTGGTTGATGAGACTAATGTAACACCCTCTTTAGGGCATTACATTTCAAGCCAACTCTTTTTAATTCTTTACCCAAGTTATAAAATATTTAATATTATAAGATACGAGTTATAATTTTTTTTTTTTTGCGGATAACATAAACTTATCGAATTTTAGAAACACAAGACATAAAAACTAAAAGATATACATCTCATGTACATAACATAGATTAGTAACAACTTAAATACATAAAGTTTACGTACACCAAATATTATGTATAGCAACCATATAAAGACTGAACCTAACCCAAGTCCAAAAACTTGAAGAGTAGGGTCCTGAACCCGATCTTCTCCCAGATCCTCTTCGGGATCCCTAACGGACAAATTTCCCAGTTAGGGCTTGTCACTACAGATGGAAGTCTGAGCGGTCGACTACTCGGAATCTTCACTAGGTGTATCATGAAGATCACTCCATAAATCTCTAATGGGCATAGAGAACTCCAAATGCATAGCAGCATTCACAGAAAATGTAGCAACCCCATGTCAGGTCCTACTCTAAAGCAAAGTAACCTCTCCAACATACTGAATGTGCCCTGTGCCCCAATAGACGTGCCAAGCTTCGTTGCCCCCATGAAACTGTAAACTAACGAAATTCTGAATATTCTACCTCGTCACCATCACAGTCTTCTCAAAACATAAACATAGAACAAAATAAACAAAACAATACAATAAAGAGGTGAGATCCCCTAATCATCTAAGTAACATTTTCTAACATTCTTTCCAAAACTTTCATTATGAAAAACCTTTTCCATTTACCTTACTAAAAATCATCTTAAGTAAAATACTTCAAATTTCTCTTTACTTCTCAATTCTATTTTCCACATCATGGCCAAAAATCATTCTTTTGATTAATGATAAAACTTATTCATTTCCATTTCTATTTTATAATACCTTAATCAAATTTCTTACCACTAATCCTCTAGGTTAACATTTAATAAAACATTTTGCATTTTATTTCCCCTTTGGAGGGCTTGGAGGCCGTGAGCCTTTATGGCCATTGGAGCCAAAATTAACTTTCCTTTCTAACATTATTATAGCATACAACATACTTTAACATCAAAATCTTACTATAACAAGTTCATGCATAATATCAAAGCAATAAAATCACATAAGCAAAATAAATACAAACCACACAATTACACAAATATGGCAAATAAATCCTCACATGGATTCATCATCTTCATACAAATTTCATGTCCCTCACCACCATAAGTGATTGATGAGGTTAATCTCCCTCTTACCTTAGATGTAGCCTCCTTGCTCCTAGTAAGATCCTTTGTATCAACTTCCTCCACCAAGTAGCTCTTAGAATTAAAGTAAACATAAATATATTAACATCCAAGGCTAGAGTAAGACAACCATAGATCAAATATGATCTTAGAATTTTAAGAATCAAATAAAGAATCAAGTTTCAAGAACTTTACCTTAGAACCCTAGAACTTAAACTAAAAAATCAAGCTTGAAAATGGTTGAACTAAGGCTTGATCACAACATCAAAGTTGCTTAGGATGATATTTAGAATCAAGTGGTAAGGTTGGTTTGAATTATGAAAGGTTGAAAAGTGGAAAACACAAATATTATTATAAGTGAATTCTATTAGAGGTAAGAAATCATCCCAACTCTCAGTCTGTTCTAAAACACAAGCTCTTAGTAGATCTTCCAACGATTGAATTGTTCTCTCTGATTGGCCATCTGTTTACAAATGATAAGCAGAACTTAAACAAAGTTTTGTCCCCATTGCTTCTTGCAAACACTGCCAAAATCTTGACGTAAATCTTAGGTCTCAATTAGAAATAATACTAGAGGGTACACCATGAAGTCTAACAATTTCACCAATATACACCTGGGTCAATCTCTCTATTGAATACCTTATGTTAATGGGTAAGAAGTGTGCTGACTTCGTAAGCCGATCAACGATCATCTATATGGAATCAAAACCCTTTCGAGTCTTTGGCAGTCCAACAACAAAGTCCATTGCAATGCCATCCCATTTCCATTCGGGAATAGTCAGAGGTTGTAACATTCTTGAAGGTTTTTGATGTTCAACTTTAGCTTTCTAATAAACTAGACAAGATGCTACATACTTGGCTACATCCCTCTTCATTCCTTACCACCAATATAACTGCTTCAAATCCTAATACATCTTGGTTGCTCCTGGATGCATGCTCAATTTACTTTTGTGGGCTTCGTTGAGAATCAATCTCCTAAACTCTGGATCACTTGGTATACAAATTCAATCTCTGAACTTTGGAATTCTATTCGGTCCTTCCTCAAATTCTGACACAGTGCCTTACTTTACTAGCTCCTTTTCATCCTATAAATATTGATCACTCCCTTGTTTATTTTGAATTTCATCCATGAATCCATTCGAAATAGTAATCATATTCAAGCAAAGTCTTCCTGGTGTTGATTCTATAGACAACTGCATATCCCTGAATTATTCTATCAATTCTCTTTCCTTGATCATCATAGCAGAGACACTAAGTATCTTTCTACTCAAAGCATCTGCTACGACATTCGCCTTTCTGGGATGATACTGAAGTTAGAAATCACAATCTTTCAAAAATTATAACTACCTCCTTTGCCTCATATTCAGCTCCTTCTGGTCAAATAGGTACTTCAGACTCTTATGATTGCTAAAAATGTTGAATGTTACTCCATACAGAAAATGCCTCCAAATCTTCAATGCAAACACAACAACAGCTAACTCCAAATCATGAGTAGGGTAGTTCTTCTCATGCATTTTCAATTGCCTCGAAGCATATGCTACTACCTTTTTGTTCTGCATAAGCACACAACCTAAACCCTAATGTGAAGCATCAAAATATACCTCAAAAGGTTCATTGGGATCAGGTAAAATCAATACTAGAGAAGTAGTCAATCGTCTTTTCAATTCTTGAAAACTCTCTTCACATGCATCAGTCTATGCAAAAGTTTGATTCTTTCATGTGAGCTGGGTAAGAGGTCCTACTATCTTGGAAAATCCCTCGATGAATCTTCAATAATAACCGGCTAATCCCACAAAACTACGGATCTCCATTACGGTCTTCCATCTCTCCCATTGAAGAACTGTTTCAACTTTCAACGGATCCACCGCAATTCCTTCCTTTGAAATTACGTGCCCCAAAAATTGAACTTCCTTCAACCAAAACTAGCATTTTGATAGCTTAGCGTACAATTGCTTCTCTTTTAGAATTTGGAGAACCACACTGAGATGTTCAACATGTTCCTCCTAACTTTGAGAATATATCAGAATGTTGTCAATAAAAACAACGACAAATCTATCTAGATAAGGATGAAAGATCCTATTCATGTAATCCATGAATATTGCAATAGTGTTCGTCACTCCAAATGGTATAACTAGATATTCATAATGCCCATAACGCGTTCGAAACACCATCTTGGGAACATCCTCAACTTTTACGCGAATCTGGTGATAACCTGAACGTAAATCGATCTTAGAGAAATGGCGGCTCCCTTCAGTTGATCCATCAAATCGTCTATCCTCAGAAGTGAATATTTATTCTTGATCGTAATCTTGTTCAACTGGCGATAGTCCACACATAAGCGAGAAGTTCCATCCTTCTTCTTAACTAGCAGTACTGGAGCTCCCCATGGTGATACACTAGGTCTCACAAACTATTTTCCCAACAGTTCTTCCAACTACTTCTTTAGTTCATCTAATTCTGACGGCGACATCTGGTATGGTGCCATGGATATAGGACCAAATCCTGGTATAAGCTCGATAGAAAATTCGATCTCTCGTTCCGATGGTAGTCTGAGTATATCATCAAAAAAAACTTCAGAAAACTCATTGACTACAGGAATAGTATTCACATTCATCTCACCCTTGACCTCCAAGGAAAATAGTAACATGTATCCTTGAGCTCCTTCCCTCAAAGAAGCTTTAACTTGGTTGGCTGTCAAAAATCTAGAAATCTCAGTTTCAGGGAACACTAAAGTTTTATTAGAATAATTTAACAAGATATGGTTAGAAGATAACCAATCCATTCCTAAAATAACATTTATTTGTGAAAGAGGTAAATAAATTAAATCAACAAAAAAGTTTTGATCTCTAATAGTTATAGGACAATTTAAACAAACTTGAGTAGAAATAAAAGGTTTAGTGGTGGGAGTAGCAATAATAAAGTCAAATGGTAATGAAGATGTAACACCCTAACTTTCGGGTTAATTATAATATCGTCCTGAAATGCACTGTTTTGTAATTTCTGTGAGTAGTAAAATGAATTTGACTGTTTCGTGAGTGTATTTGACTATTGAGTGTGATTTGCTCCGAGTCAAGAAAATAATAATTTTTTGGCTGAAAAAATCTTATTTTAATTAATTAGAGTTGGGGGATCTTACTAAACCCAATTCTGATTGATATATATATTAATCTCGTAATTTTTAGGATTTAACTGTGTAATAAAATAATTTTATATTATTATAATATTATTTTATATTACAAGACTCCTCTTGTCTCAAAAACAGTAGAAATCTGCTTCAAAATGACCACGGATCCTTAAAAGTCTGTGGGACCTGCGTTTAGGAAAAATAGCCAACGATTCTGACTGGACAAAATTCTAGCCAATGAGAGCAAGTCAACGAAAGTGGCTTGACTTTTTGAACTAGTAGGAATAGGTCAACAAAAGGAGCATGGACTTTAATATGGACCACTGGATGAAGACTTAGTTAGGAAGCCTTTGATTTTAACCGTTGATCAAACCAATGGTGAGATTAGAATTCAAATTTTATGACTAATCAATATCCATCTTAGATTACATCTAGGGCTAGGAATTAAAGTTGAAATCAATGGTTAAGATTAAGTCAAACATAGTGGCTTGAATTTGATTAGTAGTTAATTAAACCTAATTTGGTTAATCTAATTACCTAATTAGCAAACTAAGTGAACTAGCTTAGTTCTTAATTAGTTATAATCTAAATACTAATTAAATATCCTAATATTGTTTAAAGGTTATAATATATGTTAAAATATATTCAACTAATTAGTTATATGATTAGAATGTTGATTAAGTGTTGATAGGATATTTAACCTAACTAATTACCTAATTAATTAGCATGTAATTAGGAGTAAATTGAAAACAATTAAGTCACTAAAATCCTAAGGAGCTACATGGTTTTGGGCAGCAACCTTGGGAGGCTTGGTGGCTAAGTTCTACATGGTTCTAAAACCCTCCAAAGTGATCTAAGCCATGTGCACCTTAATGTGAACACACTTGGATATTTACCTAGCAAAATTAAACACTCAACCTCACCTAAAAATCACCTCACGGCAGCAGCCCCTTATTTTCACTCTTCAATTTCATTTTTTAAACTTATCACAATTAAGCTATCCATTTTCTCTCAAAACCCCAAAAACCCAAGCAAACTTTCTCTCCCATTTTCTTGCTAGAATTCGGCCAAGCACCAAACCCACACCACCAATCTTCTATAATTTTTCCTCTTAGCTTTTCTTGAACCCAAATCATATTCTAAACACTTTTCCTTCACAAGGTTTTGTCAAAAACCTACTCTATCTAGTCTGAAATCCAACCTTTTGTTTACTTTCCTAAGGGTAAGTCTTGATTCTATAGTTCAAAGTTTAAGTTTTAATTTTTCTAACCATGATTGATCCATGGTTTTTCAATCTTAATACTTGTATGTGTTTTTACTAATTGTTTAAGAATTTTAGGAATTTGTTTGGGAGTCACGCAAAATTTCAAAGAAAGGAGGAAACTAACCGATTAATTGTCTTCAAGAGGTAAGAGGGAGATTTAATCTCATCAACCCTAAGTGGTGATGGGAAAATGGATTTGATTGTGTATGGAGAATCCATAAGGATTCAGTTTGTGTGATTGTTTATGGTTTTTATTATTTTTGTGATTATTTAAATACTTTCCTAATTGTGATTGATTTAATTGCCATGCATGTTTATAGTATTTATTATTGATTTTAATTGCTATGCATGTTTATAGCTTTAAAATATATTGTATGTATATTGTATGTGATTATATAATTGCATGTGTTTATAATTGTATAATTATTAAAGTAGGATGTGAATAACATGTAACAATTTGCATGAGTGTTCCAAAGAACACAGAATGAGGATCACGGCCTTACACCAAACAGAGAACCAAAATGTTCTCAACCATTTTCCAAATCATTGATTTTAAGAAGTTAGGTAAAATAATCAAGTTAAGAATGATTTTGATTTAATTATGGCCAACATGCCATTTAGTGTATAATTGAGTGCCATTTTATTTTCTAAGATAGGTTAGGTAATGGATTTACAAAATGAACTGATTCCAATGAATCTTTGAGAAAACAAAAGGAATAAATTCAGTCCTAGAAGTCTAACTTAGCAGAACTTAGTTTAAGTAAGAAATAAAGCAAACGCTTGAAAACTACTAACGTAAAGCTCATTTTATGAATTTTGAAGCGCGTTAGCAAGTTTCAAAGCATAATAATTGTGTAAAAATAAAATGAACTATATTTAGTGCAAAACGTCAAAAATACCTTATACTGATTTTATAGGTAAAATGCTACTGAAATTTACTAAAATCAGAAGATTAAAATGAAATGATTCCATACTATATTTAGAACAGAAGGAAAATACTCTACGTATTTTAAATGTAGTAAATATAGTCTATACATTTTTAAAATAATGATTTTAAGCTATTCGGTTAAGAAAATGAATTAAAAATCTTACGCGATTGAGAAAATAATTTAAAAACATTATGCGATGTTTAAAAACGTTAAAATATGTTTACACGATCTAAAAACGTTTGTGAAAACAATGAGATTGTGAAAACGCGATAACATTCCTACGCGATTGAACGATACAATGAGTTTTGCTGTCGGGCCAAAGTGGTGGACCCGGACATGTTGTGATGTAGTACTGTCAGGTGGGATGTACTATACTTTGGTATTTTGTAACTAAGGGTATTTTCGTATTTATGGTAAAATATGGATATTAAGGGTATTTTTGTAATTTTAGATCATGCTTAGAGTGTTGTGTCAATTTGGTTGATAATTGGCGATTAATTGATGAGGTGAATTACACCGTGTTTTGGTGTGATAGGCGTAGTATGGTTCATTTATTGAACTTGGAGGCATTAGTGTGCGGAGAATCCCATATGTGGACAGTGGTAGCACCTCTGGGCCGTGGTAACGGGCAACACACTAATGATCTTGACGTGCACTATTCTTAATCGAGATCTTGAGGAGACTATTATGTACTATGCCTGTAGTGCACGGTGTATTGACTGTGTACTACTACACGATGTTTGGACTGTGGACTATAGACACGATGTTTGACAGTGCAATAGTTTGGTTAGGCAGCCATAAAGTATTATTAGTTTCTATTCGGATCATTCTCTCAGATATTCATGTGTAGCTCCATGGAGTAGGAACGAGTCAGTGTGTGTTCATGCATTATCTGCATTTTACTGCTTACCATAATCTGTGATAAAATGTATGATTTATTGCTTTGATATATTATGCATGATATGATGTATTAATTTGCTATACTGTATGTGATGTATTAATTTGCTATACTGTGTATGATATAATGGTATGTGTTATTTTAATATGTATTGTATTGTCCTGTGTTGTATTGTCGTTTTCTTTATTGCCATGCGGGTAATGATGTAGATTATCTCACCTATTTATTGTATTGTTCTGTCTGTTTCTATTTTATGTTTTTATCATTGAAGACTACAATAGCGGCAAGGCGAGGCCAATTAGATTTCTTTAGACTACAATTTCTCGAAGGCGCTGAGGCCTGGTATGTCCATTGGGACACAGGACACAGAGAGTACAGTGGTGACATTACTTTATCTGTAAGTAGGACTTGACATGGGTTCGTTACTAAACGTTATACGGTTGCTTTCATAGAGATTATTTTACCTATTAGGGAGTTGTGGGATGAGTTTCACTATACTCTTAGAGAGAACTTCGATATACTTTTGGGTCGAATTTCTATCGGTCAAGACATTCCCAACTAGGGAAATTGTCTTATGACAAGGGCTTATGTCTTAGGCATTATGTCTTAGTATCATACTGACTTTTTAAAGCTTTATTAAATATTTGTAGTTGTAAGTTAATTGTATACTTTAGACAAAATCATATGTATATTACGGTGTGATGATGTTTTATCTTATTTCATATTCCGTGTTATTTTATTTAATGTTATAAATATAAAAAGGAAAAATTTTACCACTAATATTATTTATGTACCGAACGTTTTATAACTTGGGTAAGAATTTTATTTTATATTATTTTATTACATCATAAATGTGACATCCCCACAGGGGTGCTACATTAGTTGGTATCAGAGCCCAAGTGAGAGTTATTTGGGTTTGTGGGTAGGTTTGTCTTGTTTGTGCTGTGTGAATCTCTGATATTAAACGCAGAGATATGTTTCAATTTCTGAAAGGAAACGATTTTGTACGAAATCGCTACGTTTAGTTCGTTCTGTGTTGATTTTGTTTATCTTAAAAGAAAGATAATGGAATGTTATGAACATGAGCATGTGGACGCGAAACGTGATGAAGATCGTATAACCGCAGTTCGAACTGTGATGCGAAAGATGATTGAAGTAGCAGTACAGCAGAGATAGATGATCGCTCAGCAGTAGGAACTGATAATCGAACTTCATAGCTTATTAGGATTGGAGCAGCCATCGGATGCGAGGAGCTGTAACTTAGAACTTTCGATAATCCAAAATAGAAAGAAGCATAAGGGCAGTCGTTTTCAATGAAAGTCGTATGTACAACCACCGGGGAAGCAATAACGAACAAAGAAAGGAAGTACTAGTGACAATGATTTTGGTCAGACTGTGGCATCACCAATGAAGTGCTTGAAGTATGGAAAGCCTACTTATTCATAGAGTGTGATAAGCTGAAGATGGAAACTTCCGTTAGTAATACACGCATTTCAAAATCTCAAAAAGAAGAAAGAGTCGGTGCAAAGAGTGTAATAAGAACATTCAAAATACAAAAACTTAAGAAGCAAGAAAGTTGTGCCATAGAAGGTAATCTTAAAAACTGTGTTGTATAATTCGTAAGGCAACCCGTTCTTTTGTGATTTGTGATTGTGCAAATCCTTTGGAGTTATCTGTGTTTTACTTCTTTTCATAATGTTACTTCAACTTCTAAACTTGCTATTACTACTTGAGTCTGTTTAAAACTATTCTTTTATTATTAGAGTTTGAAATTTTTCTATTGATTTGGTTTGTCTATTTCTTTCTCAAATAGACTGAGTAAATCAATTTGATTTATCTGTGTCTTTGTTATAATATGATCTGAGTATTTATGCTCTTTTTGATTAAAACTTATTGCTTATACTCAAATTTTCTAATTCTACCCTATATCTATTGAATATCAAATCTTTTTTGTTGATTTGATTTGTTTATTTAAAATCGCATCTATTTGAAGAGTCTAACTTTTTAAATGGATTGGTTATTTTCCAACCATATCCTACTAGATTATTGCAAAGCAATTTTAGTGTTTCCTTGACCTGAGATTTTTGGATTTTAATTCAGATAGTTCATTTTATTGGATCATGTTCATTTCGAAATCTATTTAGACCATCTCCAAATCTTGTTGGACTAATTTAGTAACCTATTGAACAGTCTTATTATTTTTCCTTATAACCTTTATAGTGTCTTTCATGTATTTCAATTAAGAAGGATTATTCTTGATCCAACTTATATCATAGTATCAAATACAGTACAATTAGAAGAAAACTTGATCTATGAGACAGTTTCTGTTAAGATTAAAAGTAGGCAAGTAGAACAACTTATCTTGATGAAGAAAATCTGGAATGATGTGACGACAGGGGAACTAGAAGATCAAATGAAGGAAATCGCTGTTTGCTCCAAGATCGATTTGTGTGCTGGTTATTATCAGATTCGCGTAAAGGTAGAGAATGTCCCAAGACAGTTTTTTAGTTGCGTTGCAAGCACTATGAATATTCAGTACTACTATGAATATTCAGTACTACCATTCGGGGTAGGGAATGTTTTGACAATGTTCACGAATTGTATAAATAGGATCTTTCTTTCTCATCTAGGTAAATTTGTCATTATTGGCAATATTTTGACCTATTCTCGAAATCCAAAGGAACATGCTAAAGATTTCAATACAGTTCTTCAATTTCTAAAGAAGAAGAAGGAGTTATGTGCGAAACCAGTCAAATACAAATTTTGTTAGAAGGAGTTCAACTTGTGGATTTAGATTGAGTGTTAAAATTAAATGGAAAGATGGTGACGTATACTTCAAGGCGGTGGAACGTGCATGAGAAGAATTATTCCATTTATGTTTTAGGATACGCGATAGTCGTTTTGTAAGGAAAATCTGAAGACATTTTCTTTCCTATAAAATTCACAATAATTTCAAGGACTTGAAGTACTTGTTCAATCAAGAAGGGCTTGGATATCAGGAAGAGACGAATAGTTAGAATTTTCAAAGGACTTGTTGAGATGAATTTCTACCATTGATAGAGTTCATATACAATGATAGTTTCGTTCGAGCATAGGAATGACACCCTGTGAGGCATTATATGGGGACGCTGTAGAACGCCATTGCGTTGGTATCATACTAGAGAAGGTAATATTATAGGACCCAAATTTGTGCAACAGACAACTGAGAAAGTGAAGATGATCCAAGACAAGATGAGGAAACTCATTCCGAAGATTATCGAGCCATATCAAATACTTCGTCGGGTAGGTTCGATAGCTTATCAGATTTCACTACCACCATTCTCATCAAATCTTTATAATGTATTTCATGTATCACAACTACAAAATATATTTCTGATCCGATTCACGTCATCGAATCAGACACCGTACAACTGAAGGGGAATTTAACCTATGAGACGTTTCCAGTCAAGATTGAAGATCGAAGGGCAAAGCAACTTCGAGAAAAGCAGATCGCATTAGTTAAAGTAGTTTGGAACGAGGTAAGTGGCGGAGCCGCATGGGAGCTAGAAAATAAGATGAGGGAGCAATACCCTAAACTGTTCAGAGTTACGATGAATTTCGGGGACGAAATTCTTATTAGTAGGGGAGAGTTGTAACACCCCAACTTTCGGGTTAATAATAATATCATCCTGAAATGCATTGTTTTGTAATTTCTGTGAGTAGTAAAATGAATTTGACTATTTCGTGAGTATATTTGACTATTGTGTGTGATTTGCTCCGAGTCAAGAAAATAATAATTTTTTGGCCGAAAAAATCTTATTTTAATTAATTAGAGTTGGGGGATCTTACTAAACCCAATTCTGATTGATATATATATTAATCTCGTAATTTTTAGGATTTAACTATGCAATAAAATAATTTTATATTATTATAATATTATTTTATATTACAGTACCTACTGCCTCAAAAATAGTAGAAATCTGCTTCAAAATGACCACGGATCCTTAAAAGTCTGTGGGACCCGTGTTTAGGAAAAACAGTCAACGATTCTGACTGGACAAAATTCTAGCCAATGAGAGCAAGTCAACGAAAGTGGCTTGACTTTTTGAACCAATAGGAATAGGTCAACAAAAGGAGTATGGACTTTAATATGGACCGCTGGATGAAGACTTAGTTAGGAACCCTTTGATTTTAACCGTTGATCAAACTAATGGTGAGATTAGAATTCAAATTTTATGACTAATCAATATCCATCTTAGATTACATCTAGGGCTAGGAAATAAAGTTGAAATCAATGGTTAAGATTAAGTTAAACATAGTGGTTTGAATTTGATTAGTAGTTAATTAAACCTAATTTGGTTAATCTAATTACCTAATTAGCAAACTAATTGAACTAGCTTAGTTCTTAATTAGTTATAATCTAAATACTAATTAAATATCCTAATATTGTTTAAAGGTTATAATATATGTTAAAATATATTCAACTAATTAGTTATATGATTAGAATGTTGATTAAGTGTTGATAGGATATTTAACCTAACTAATTACCTAATTAATTAGCATGTAATTAGGAGTAAATTGAAAACAATTAAGTCACTAAAATCCTAAGGAGCTACAAGGTTTTGGGCAGCAACCTTGGGAGGCTTGGTGGCTAAGTTCTACATGGTTCTTGAACCCTCCAAAGTGACCTAAGCCATGTGCACCTTAATGTGAACACACTTGGATATTTACCTAGAAAAATTAAACACTCAACCTCACCCAAAAATCACCTCATGGCAGCAGCCCCTTATTTTCACTCTTCAATTTCATTTTTTACACTTATCACAATTAAGCTATCCATTTTCTCTCAAAACCCCAAAAACCCAAGCAAACTTTCTCTCCCATTTTCTTGCTAGAATTCGGCCAAGCACCAAACCCACACCACCAATCTTCTATAATTTTTCCTCTTAGCTTTTCTTCAACCCAAATCATATTCTAAACACTTTTCCTTCACAAGGTTTTGTCAAAAACCTACTCTATCTAGTCCAAAATCCAACCTTTTGTTTACTTTCCTAAGGGTACGTCTTGATTCTATGGTTCAAAGTTTAATTTTTAATTTTCCTAACTATGATTGTTCCATGGTTTTTCAATCTTAATACTTGTATGTGTTTTTACTAATTGTTTAAGAATTTTAGGATTTTGTTTGGGAGTCACGCAAAATTTCAAAGAAAGGAGGAAACTAACCGATTAATTGTCTTCAAGAGGTAAGAGGGAGATTTAATCTCATCAACCCTAAGTGGTGATGGGAAAATGGATTTGATTGTGTATGGAGAATCCATAAGGATTCGGTTTGTGTGATTGTTTATGGTTTTTATTATTTTTGTGATTGTTTAAATGCTTTCCTAATTGTGATTGATTTGATTACCATGCATGTTTATAGTATTTATTATTGATTTTAATTGCTATGCATGTTTATAGCTTTAAAATATATTGTATGTGATTATATAATTGCATATGTTTATAATTGTATAATTATTAAAGTAGGATGTGAATAACATGTAACAATTTGCATGAGTGTTCCAAAGAACACAGAATGGGGCTCACGACCTTACATCAAACAGAGAACCAAAATGTTCTCAACCATTTTCTAAATCATTGATTTTAAGAAGTTAGGTAAAATAATCAAGTTAAGAATGATTTTGATTTAATTATGGCCAACATGCCATTTAGTGTATAATTGAGTGCCATTTTATTTTCAATTTTAGCCAACATGCCATTTTATTTTCTAAGATAGGTTAGGTAATGGATTTACAAAATGAACTGATTCCAATGAATCTTTGAGAAAACAAAAGGAATAAATTCAGTCCTAGAATTCTAACCTAGCAGAACTTAGTTTAAGTAAGAAATAAAGCAAACGCTTGAAAACTACTAACGTAAAGCTCATTTTATGAATTTTGAAGCGCGTTAGCAAGTTTCAAAGCATAATTATTGGGTAAAAATAAAATGAACTATATTTAGTGGAAAATGTCAAAAATACCCTATACTGATTTTATAGGCAAAATGCTACCGAAATTTACTAAAATCAGATGATTAAAATGAAATGATTCCATACTATATTTAGAACACAAGGAAAATACTCTATGTATTTTAAATGTACTAAATATAGTCTATACATATTTAAAATAATGATTTTAAGCTATTCGGTTAAGAAAATGAATTAAAAATCTTACGCGATTGAGAAAATAATTTAAAAACATTACGCGATGTTTAAAAATGTCAAAATATGTTTACACGATTTAAAAACATTTGTGAAAATAATGAGATTGTGACAACGCGATAAAATTCCTACGCGATTGAATGATACAGTGAGTTTTGCTGTTGGGCCAAAGTGGTGGACCCGGACATGTTGTGATGTAGTACTGTCAGGTGGGACGTACTATACTTTGGTATTTTGTAAATAAGGGTATTTTCGTATTTATGGTAAAATATGGATATTAAGGGTATTTTTGTAATTTTAGATCATGCTTAGAGTGTTGTGTCAATTTGGTTGATAATTGGCGATTAATTGATGAGGCGAATTACACCGTGTTTTGGTGTGATAGGCGTAGTGTGGTTCATTTATTGAACTTGGAGGCATTAGTGTGCGGAGAATCCTATATGTGGACAGTGGTAGCACCTCTGGGCCGTGGTAACGGGCAACACACTAATGATCTTGACATGCACTATTCTTAATCGATATCTTGAGGAGACTATTATGTACTATGCCTGTAGTGCACGGTGTATTGACTGTGTACTACTACACGATGTTTGGACTGTGGACTATAGACACGATGTTTGACAGTGCAATAGTTTGGTTGGGCAGCCATAAAGTATTATTAGTTTCTATTTGGATCATTCTCTCAGATATTCGTGTGTAGCTCCATGGAGTAGGAACGAGTCAGTGTGTGTTCATGCATTATCTGTATTTTACTGCTTATCATAATCTGTGATAAAATGTATGATTTATTGATTTGATATATTATGCATGATATAATGTATTAATTTGCTATACTGTGTATGATATAATGGTATGTATTATTTTAATATGTATTGTATTGTTCTGTGTTGTATTATCGTTTTCTTTATTGCCATGCGGGTAATGATGTAGATTATCTCACCTCTTTATTGTATTGTTCTGTCTGTTTCTATTTTATGTTTTTATCACCGAAGACTACAATGGCGGCAAGGCGAGGCCAATTAGGTTTCTTTAGACTACAATTTCTCGAAGGCGCTGAGGCTTGGTATGTCCACTGGGACACAGGACACAGAGAGTATAGTGGTGACATTACTTTATCAGTAAGTAGGACTCGACATGGGTTCGTTACTACACGTTATACGGTTGCTTTCGTAGAGATTATTTTACCTATTAGGGAGTTGTGGGATGAGTTTCACTATACTCCTAGAGAGAACTTCGATATACTCCTAGAGAGAACTTCGATATACTTTTGGGTCGAATTTTTATCGGTCAAGATATTCCCAACTAGGGAAATTGTCTTATGACAAGGGCTCATGTCTTAGGCATTATGTCTTAGTATCATACTGACTTTTTAAAGCTTTATTAAATATTTGTAGTTGTAAGTTAATTGTATACTTTAGACAAAATCATATGTATATTACGGTGTGATGATGTTTTATCTCATTTCGTATTTCGTGTTATTTTATTTAATGTTATAAATATAAAAAGGAAAAATTTTACCACTAATATTATTTATGTACCAAACGTTTTATAACTTGGGTAATAATTTTATTTTATTTTATTTTATTACATAATAAATGTGACATCCCCACAAGGGTGCTACAGAAGACATGGACAACCCTTATTGATTCACACAGTCATAGGTAATAAAAGAATGGGTCGCCCTCGAGTCATACAGTACAGTTAAAGGCTTACCTCCTATAGCACAATCTCCCTCGAATAGATCTTCGGATTAGGAGGCTTCTGCTCCACTCATGGTATAGACTCTTCCTCCTACTTGAGGCCTTGACGCACGTACATTACTAACGGAAGGCTCTGTCTTTGGTTAAGTACAATCTCTAGAAATGTGTCTGGGCTTCCCGCATCTGAAACATATAATTCCCTTGATCTCACACTCCATTATCACATGATTTTTTCCACACTTCATACATTTTAGTGAAGATGTCACGATTTGATTGAATCTACTGCCACTAATACCTCCTCCATATATTTACTGTTGCTGTTAATTCCCCGGTGGCCGTGAATATGGTTTCCATTAGAATCAGTTGACATTACTATTACTCCCCCTTTGGAACTGAGATGATCCAAAGTTACGGGGTCTCGTATCCTGAGACTGGTCCAACTCTTCGATTCAGAGGCACTTGTCCAACAAAGCTAGGAATTGCTTTATCCCCAGAGGTAGTACTGCTCGCTTCAGATCATGCCCCAAACCTTCTTTAAATTTTTGGACTTCCATTCCTCATCGAGCTGGAGTTGAAAGTATTGTTAGAATTTTGATAGGCTTTCAAACCTAGCAGCATATTCACTGATGGTCATTCCCCTTTGTTGCATCGATACTTTCGGTTGTCTGTTCCTGCATCACATTGGCCATCGCTATCATGACCTCGGCTATGTTCGGGCTTCATTGAGTGAGTTCCTTGTCTCATTTGTTCTCCTTGGTGGTGCCATAGTTTTTTGTGCACACAGAACAATACATATTGAGTTGGTAAGTCCTCAATATCATGTAACTATGTAACAGTAGTTAATAACAATCCAACCTAAGGCAAGTCATGCAATTCTATCCAGACATCTCAATCAAGAGAAAAAGAAATGCATAACACATAAAGGAAGTCCCAAACATGCCTAAGCATAGTCAGTCCATACCCCGACTCAACAAGATGAACTGCTCTAATACTATAATGTAACATCCCAAATTTAATGACAACAATATAATTTGTATTATACCACAGTAATTAGATCTAGGCATGTTGCTAACTACTAAAACATTTCTAATATAACATAACAACATTATATAGGGAAATATGAGCCACGAACGAAGGATATTATACATAACATTGATATTTCTTATAAATGAAAACTATGTACAAAACTAGCAAAATAGGCCTCTCAAGGCACAAAATATACAAGTTCTATCTATATAAAGCATATAAACTAAACTAGTCTTCATACATCTTCTGCTTTCCCTTGTTAAGAGCTTGTACCTGGATTTACATGACAATACAATCGGGGTGAGAAATCACAATTCTCAATAGAAGTATTCCAAAACTAACAAATTTATACATTCATAAAGACTACATAATTGTCCATACAATTGCAATGCATGAATATGTTATGATTAGCAATCGCCCATACAATTACCATGCTATGCCAAGTTATGCCTTATATGCATGCTTATGCAATAGCCTAAATATGTAATGAATAATGTTATGATACCATTTACGAAAATCTCATTCCGTGGTAATGTCATGATATACATGAATCTCAAACAAAGCAATAGAACCCGATTCTATAAACCTTGAACAAGCACTAGAACCCAGTTCCAGTAGTCTTCTCTTTGGGTAGTGAATCTATCACTATACGGTCTTTAACAACGTAGAGGAATCCATCCCCTCTGGGTAGTGAATCCATCAACTACACAGTCGTCTCAACATAGAGGAATCCATCCCCTCCGGGTAGTGAATCCATCAACTACATGGTCTTCTTCAACATCTCATGCAAAACAAAAACTAATTACCTACACTAGTTAGCACCACAAACCAATTTGGTTCATCACATCCACACTTTATTAAATACTCCTATTAGAGTCTCATCACTCCTTAAGAAGCATAAAAGAAGGAACTATACCATTAGAAAGCTCTATGGAATCAAACAACAATTTTTGCCCAAGTTTGAAGTCACGCCTTGGCGCAGCTGTTCCACGCCGCAGTGTGCAGCTCTCTACCCACTCACGCCCTGGCGTGGCTCTCAGTCATGCCGCGTCATGCTGCTCTTAAGTTCACTAACTAAAACTCATGCCCCAGCATGACATCACTCCTGCCGCAGTGCATGTGGCTTTTTGTAGAATTTTGTAGAAAAACAAGGCTCGGTACTGTTCTATTGGAACAAAACCCTCCTCCAATCATTTAAAACTCAATTCTAAGTGATTTCAAATAGCTCACGAGGTCCCTAAACACATTTCAAATTTCAAAACCATTTTTAATTTACTCCATATGAATCAATGCATGATTCATCACCTTGAAAACCTAAAACCCCTCTCTTAACTCAACTGAGGTTATGAGTGTTTAAGGGATGAAAAATGCATCACCAAGCATGCAATAAACCAGAAACAAGCCATCCTCAAGCTTTCCAACAAGATTCAAGCCTAAAACACCAAAATCACCCTAAGCATCCATTCCTCACATCAAGAACTCTCAAGAACCAAATGAAGAACATGGAGAAAAAGAGTGAAACACAAAGTCCCCTTGCCTCTAATGGCCAGAAATGAAGTCACTAAGCAGCTCCTCTCCACCACTTCCTCCTCCTCTTTAGTTGATGCTCCTCCTCTTTTGGTATTCTTTCTTTTCTTTTCCTTTGCCTTTGCCTGCAGCAACTGAGAGAAGAGATGAGAATAAGATGAAAAATATCTCATTTTGAAGCTTAAAAGGGCAAGGGTAAAATAGCAACAATCGTGAGTGACTTGGTCACTTAAGTGACTAACTGATAAATCCCGATCTGTTAAGAACACTTAGATTTCTCCAAACTAAGTTTCCAAACTTCTAACAAGTTTAAAATAAATTCTAAGATTCATGAAAAATCTTATTTCGCCATTTCCATAATTTTCTAGATCTGCTAGTAGTCAATCCAGTATTAAAACACACACATAGTATGCTAAAAAATGTTAAACTAACTCCAATTAACCTCAAATGTTAACCACACCATCTTCCACACATTTATGACCTAGAGACAATTCCTTAACATTTATTTTGATTACCTGAGCAATTTAAGCTAATTTCAGGAAAATAACAACTATATTTCACACATAGTACTACAACAAAGTGACTAAACGTGCTCAGAAAGCCACAAAATTCAATAGGCATGTTAAGCAAGTATTAGCTACTTTTGTAACCATTTATAAGTCTAACATGTTTCCAAGGGTGTTGCATTTCTCCCCTCCTTTTTAAAATTTTATCCCCAAAAATTGGTTTACCTTAAGTAAGAAGTCCTAAACAACTCATATACAACTCAGGAAAAACTGACACTCAAGGAAACAAAATTACTCAACAAGTACAACCTTGTACTCACCTTTTCCAGAACCTAGTGATTGTGTTGTCTCCTTACCTTCTAACCAGTAGACTCTTCTCGGCCTAACCTCTGACTTTGCCTCATTCTTCTGGGGATAATTTGTTACATAGTGGCCTATCTTACCACAAATATAACATGTTATTTAGTCCACTACACAAGCTTTGTCTCCATGGTGTCTACTACACTTAGCACATAGTTGCTCACGATCAACCATCTGAACTTGTTTCCATTTGTCTTGCTAATCTCTATACTATAGAGCACTCCTCTCAGCCCTATCCTCTGTACTCTTCTGTTTGTAGTAGTCGTGTGATCGATGCTCTTGTTGTGACCTCAAACTTGTTACTAAGTGGCCTCAATACTCAAGAGGGGGTGAATTGAGTATATAAAAGATTTTTACAAACCCCTTGTAAAACACTTTATTACCAATTTTCATTGAAGCTATTTGATTGTTAGAGATGAATGGATAGATGAGATGAACACAAAGGTAGATAATGAATACGTTTGAGAGGCACATCTTATAGGGTTTGCATGCCGCTATACCATGGCTTCCATCTCGGATCACCCATGGTAAATTCTCTTCCCCGAACTTTCTTCTTCTCCATCATCTCCTCCCTCATCTCAGCCTCACCTTCCTCCTTCTCCTCTAGTGCATCCTGTTTCTTCTTCTCCTCTTCTATCTTCTCCCCCACCACCACAAAAGAAAACCTTGGCATAAGCCTTAAACAATGCTTGTGACATCCCCCTTAGCCAATTACCTGAGCCCTGCTTGAAAAGGGATGAGATGTCAGTCTCCATTCCGAAAGAGGAATATTTGGCTGGATTGGAAGCATCCAAAAATAATTTACATGGCCAAATTATCCTCTCTAAGAGTGATGCGCCAATTAGGATCAATGACTTGAGGGTTAAGTGTTCGAAATTGTGGCAGCCCCTTGCTCAATGGGAAGTGATCCCTATTGGTAAAGGTTTCTTTGAATTTGTGTTCTCATCGATTGAGGATATGTGAAAGGTTTTATCAGTGGGATCATGGAATTTAAATCTAGGAACTTTAAGATTATTTTCTTAGACTAGAGATTTCAATCCGGATCTTGTTAAGCAGACAAATGTTCTGTACTGGATTCGAATCATTGGTTTGCCTCAAGAATATTGGAGACCTAAGATCTTATTTACTATTGCAAGAAGCGTTGGCATTCCCCTTTCATTAGATGATGCCACAATCAACAAATCCCTAGGACATTATGCAAGAATTCTGGTTAATTTGGATCTTGCAGGACAAATCCGTAATCAGGTTCTTGTGGAAAGGAAAGGATTTGCTTTCTTTGTTAACCTTGAATATGAATGACTTCCTAGTTTTTGTTCTTTATGCAAAATGATTGGACACTCATCTAAGAATTGCAGGAGAAAAGAGAATGATCAAGAAGAGAATAGGGGTAATTTGGTGCTCACAAGGAATCAGGCCACAGTTAGGAAAGCTTTTGCTCCTAAATCAAATCTAGGGGTGAACAACTTGGATCATAATGATGATGCACAACAAAAGCCAGCTGAGGTTTCTCAAGGAAAAGTAATTGCTGGATTAGACTTTAATAAAACTATTCAAGAATCTCTAACTATGAATCTTGGAGATAAAGTTTTATGTTTTGATGGAGGGTATGGTGACCAACAACCTTTAGGGGCTGTGAAGGGTCAATTCTTGTCGAATTCTGTTCCTCATGTTTTGAAGGAATTGGGCAATATGGTTCAGGTAATTAGTCAAGATAATGAAGACTCAAATTCCATTGAAACTATTTCTGATGAGTCTGTTGGTTTTTGGGCTAATGTATCTCCTGCTTCAAATAACATTTTAGTGGAAAATATAGACAATGTGATTATGAGAGACTCAACCAGGTCTGCTTTTGTTGTTGATTTAGTCTCGGACACACCAGTGAATTGTGCAGGAGTTAAGAATCATAATTTGTAGGATCAGGATATACAGACCCCTACTTCTCAAGTGGTAGCAGATAAATGAGTTTTTCCCTATGCTATTGTGCAGGATTTAAGGCTTATGACTAAATTCTGGGATGATGGTACTGAGGATAATGATCATATCCATGACCTAAATAAGCATAGAAAATATTATGTTCCAAATGATGGTTTTTTGGTGGTTCAATCTAAGTCACAAAAGAAGAAAGAAAAATAAAAAGCTAAAAAGCTACTAAAGCCCGTTGTACCCGATCTAGGGCTGCTTACCATAATCTTGTTTGATAAAGTGTCTCTACTGGAATGCTAGAGGTATTGCCAACCCTCCTACAAGGGCAATTTAAAAAAATTTATGCTTGTCCCAAAAACCAGATTTTGTCTTCATTTCTGAACCTTGGATGTTATTTAGTAGATTTTCTACAACATTTTAGGGAAAACTGAACCTTAAAATATTTGCTATGAATGATAGGAATGACTTGAATCCTAGCATTTGGTGTGCATGTGCTATTCTCTTAGATCCTACCATCATCTCTTGTTCTGATCAACATGTTTCCTTTTCTTTAGTTTTGGATAATGAGGTGGTCTATATGTCTGCTATTTATGCTTCTACAAGTTACATTGGTAGAAGAGTTCTCTGGCAGGATGTCACAAATTTGATGCAGACTTATAAGCATCCCTGGTGCTTTTTTAGTGACTACAATGTAGTCATAGGTGCTCATGAGTATAGAGGGAAAGGATCTCTTTTACAATCTGCTAGTAAGGAATTTAAATGCTGGACAGACAGTAATCAATTAATCTATTTAATGACAAGAGATGCTCAGTATACTTGGTCAAATGGTAGAAGAGGCAGTGCTCTTACTGAAAAAAGGCTTGATCGAGCCATTTACAATGAGGCTTGGATCAACTACTGGCCTTTTGTCTCTTGTTGTACTTTGATAAGGAGTAGGCCTGATCATTTTCCTTTATTGTTGGATCTAAAGAAGGAAAACATTATGCATGCATCCTCCTTTAAGTTTATGAAAATTTGGTCAAGCCACCTGGACTTTCTCAAGCTGGTTCAGTCTGTTTGGAATGATAATATTTCTGGCTGCCCCATGTTTGTTTTATCTCAGAAACTCAAAAATTTGAAAGCTAGGCTAAAGGATTGGAACAAAAATATTTTTGGGGATGTTAATCTCAAGGTCACATCCACTCAATAGAATTTGGATAGCATTCAGTTAATAATTGATGCAAATGGAACCTCTGATTCATTGCTTGATCAGGAAAGCAGTGCTCAAATTGAGCTGGAGCAAGCATTGCATTTGCAGGAGGAGTTTTGGTTAGAAAAGTCAAGACTCAACTGGCACACTCTTGGTGATAGGAATACTAACTTCTTTTATAGAATGACCAGGATCAGGAATGTCACCAAGCAAATCAGTATCATGAAGAAAGATGATATAATTCTGAATAATTTAACTGATATTGAGAGTCATATAGTTAGCTATTATGAGACTTTGTTCAGTTCTAAAAACATTTGTCCTGACAATGGATTAATTAAAGAGGTAATATCTCCTATGGTTTTTACTGTTGATAATTCAATGTTGATCAGTATTCCAACAGTTGAAGAGATCAAGCAAGCTATTTTCTCTATGAATTCGGATGGAACTCCAGGCCCTGATGGCTTTGGTGCCTATTTCTTTCGAAATATTAGGATATAGTGGCTGAGAATGTCTGCAATGCTGTGCTACAATTTTTTACCCAAGATTGGTTGCTTCCTAACATAAGTGCCAACATGGTGGTGTTGATTCCTAAAGTTAATGATGCAGAGAGAGTGGAGCAGTATAGACCTATTGCTTTAGCCAACTTCAAATTTAAAATCATCTCTAAAGTCATGGCAGATAGATTAGCAAGAATTGCTCCACAAATCATTTCAAATAATCAAAGGGGCTTCATACATGGAAGAAAGATTACTGATTGCATATGTCTAACATCAGAAGCTATTAACTTGCTGGACAAAAAAGTCTTTGGAGGTAATGTTGCTCTAAAAATTGACATTAGGAAGGCTTTTGATTCTTTGGATTGGAACTTCCTCATTAAAGTTCTTCATGCTTTTGGATTTGATAGTAAGTTCTGTAAATAGGTGGATATCATCTTGAAATCAGCCAAGTTGTCCATATCAGTCAATGGTAAGGTTATAGGGTACTTTTCTTACAAAAAATGAGTTAGACAAGGGGATCCTTTGTCCCCTCTCCTTTTTTGCTTAGCAGAAGAAGTGTTGAGTAGAAGTTTGTCCAAAATGGTTCTTGACGGAAAGCTTAGCTTGATGGCTGGTCCTAGAGGTACTCATGTCCCCTCTCATGTTCTTTTTGCAGATGATGTTATGATATTCTGCAAAGGAACAAAGCAAAATCTGCTTAATCTAATGGATTTGTTCAAAAGGTATAGTGAGGTCTCTGGTTAGGTTATCAATCCATCCAAATCCACCTTCTATCCAGGTTTGATCTTAGCTAGAAGACAGGCTATGCTTGTTGATATTCTTGGCTTTTCCATTAGAAAGCTTCTTTTTACTTATTTGGGTATTCCAATCTTTAAAGGTAAGCCTAGAATCTCTTATTTGTAACCAATTGCTGATAGGATCAAATCCAAATTGACAGCTTAGAAAGCATCCTTATTGTCCATCATTGGAAGAGTCCAGCTTGTGAAATCTGTGACTCATGGAATACTTCAGCATAACTTCATGATTTATGTGTGGCCTATTAGACTTGTTAACACTGTTGAAAATTGGATTCGCAGTTTCATTTGGTCAGGTGATATAAACAAAAAGAAAATTGTTACAGTATCTTGGAACAAAGTCTGTCTACCATTTGCTGAGGGAGGATTGGGATTGAGAGTCATTAAGGATTTTAATGATGCAGTTTCTTTAAAACTATGTTGGGAGCTAATCACTTCTGATATGCAATGGGCTAGTCTTCTTAAGGCTAGAGTTTTCAGAAGCAATTCATCTGTTGTCACATACCATATTAATTCATCCATTTGGGCAGTGCTTAGAAACAGACTTCCTATTATGATGCAGCATCTGTGTTGGCAGCTAGGCAATGGCCAAAACATAAAATTCTAGACAGATACATGGACTTCTCAGCCATTAGTGAATCTTTTAAACTTTCCAATTGAGCTTCATTCTTAATTAAATGCTAAAGTGAAAGATTTCATCTGCAATGGTTTATGGCGCATCCCTGATATCTTATGGCAGAAAATTCCTGATCTTGGTTCAGAATTAGGGAAGGTAACAATTCTAGCTTTAAGCTGTGATGATTGTATGATTTGGAGTCCAACTAAATCAAGGGAGCTATCTTTCAAGGATGCTTACTCCTTTCATAAACCAGCCGGACAGGTTCTTAATTGGTGCAAGCTGGTTTGGAATTCTTTCATTCCTCCTTCAAAGTCTTTCTTAATTTGGAGAATTATGCAGAATAAACTTCCAACAGATGAGAACTTATGGTGCAGGGGCTATGTAGTGGTTTCTATGTGTTGTTTCTGTGAAAAGAATGGGGAATCTACTCGGCATATATTCTGTGATTGTAGTTTTGTCAAGGAATTATAAAGCTGGCTTGGTTCAATTCTCAATATTAATATTGACTCATCTTCAATGGACAACATTCTATCAATTTGTGAAAGATCCTGGTCATCTCAAATGAGAGATGTAGCATTAGCAGGTTTGGTGAATGTCATTTGGGCTGTTTGGATTTGTAGGAATAAATTGAGGTTTGAGTACAAAAGAGTCTCTATAAGGTCAGCCATGAACATGATTATTGCAAATGTTAGAATGTTTGGTAATTTAAGTTGTGGCTCTTCCTCAAACAATGACTATAATATTCTGCATTTTTTCAAAATCAATCAAAAGTTTTCAAAAGCTCCATCTATTAAAGTTGTGCTGTGGCATCCTCCAGCTTATGGTTAGGTCAAATGCAACACCGATGGGGCTGCTAGAGGCACTCCTTGTATTGCAGGTTATGGTGGTGTCTTTAGAACTTCAAGGCTGATTTCTTGGGCTGCTTTGGAGTCAACCTTGGTAATAATAGTGCTCTTTTTGCTGAGCTTAATGGTGTTATGTATGCAATTGAGTTAGCTCATATGAAAGAATAGCATAAGCTTTAGACTGAATGTGACTCTCAGTTAGTAATTCAAGCTTTCAAATATTTTAGTATTGTTCCTTGGAAGATTAGGAATAGATGGAAAAATTGTATTACCTTAGCCTCTAGGATGAATTTTATTTTTTCACATATTTTTCATAAAGGTAATAATTGTGCAAATAAAATTGCCTCACATAGTTGCACTTTGCAAAGTTTTATTGGTGGGATTCTTTTCCTAGTTTAATTAGTGAAGACTTCTATCGTGATAGGGTTGGTCTTCCTAATTATAGGTTCAAATAATTTTTGGCTTGGGTCTTGGTCTATGTCCCCCCATTGCCCTTTTATACTCATTCTTTTAATCTTTTAATAAATTTTGGTGTGCTGCAAATGATAGGTGGCTTCTGGGGTGCCAACTTAGTTGGGATGTCAGTTGTCATTGTGATGCCTTTACATGCCTTTTTTGATTAAAAAAAAAGATGAAATGAACACTTTCACTTACAAATACAACAACTAAGCAAGATAGTATTCAAGCAAACTCAATAAAATAGTGCACAATATTCTCTAACAACCACAAATATAACAAATATAACCATGTCTAATTACTTCACATAATTGGCATTACAAAACATTTTGATTCATCACGTTCTCATTTCATCAAATACCCTTATTAGAGTCTCATCACCCAAAAAGAAGCCTAAAAGAAGGGACTACACAAATTAAGCATTTTATTTCAACTAAAACAAAGTCCTCTCAGATTCTAGACTGGACGCTCAGGCGCTCAACACTGGGTGCTCAAGTGCTAGGATGACAAAGAGCCTCCCTTGCGATGGGTGCTCAAGCGCTCGTCGCGTGCTTAGGCACTCAACCAGGGGCGCTTAGGCGCTGTCTGCATAGCAGCACACACAAACTCACTGGGTAATGGGTGCTCAAGTGCCTAACTCCCAGCGCTCAAGCACTGGTTGCCCAGTAGCAAATCTGCAAAATTTTGCAAATTGGGTCACTGTTCCATTGGGAACAAACCTTCTTCGAATCACACAAACCTTAAATCCAAGTGATTTTCGACACCTCATTAGGCCCAAAAACACATTGTAACTCTTATACAATTTTCAAATCACTCCAAATTGGATCGATGAATCCATCATCCACCAAAAAACCTAAAACCCCCTTCTTGACGCAAATGAGGTTCTAAGTGTTTAAGTGATGAGAAATTTATCACCAAGCATGCCACAAATCAAAAACAAGTCATCCTCAAGTTCTACAACATGATTCAAGCCAAGAACACCAAAAATCCCACTAAAACCCCATTACTCCCACTAAGTCATAACATGAACAATATGGAGAAAAGGAGAAGAAAGTGCAAAAGCAGTTTTTCGCCTACCTCTAATGGCCAGAAATGAAATCACATAGCAGCTCTTTTCCACCACTTCCTTCTTCCTCCTCTTTGGTTATGATTGTCCTCCTTTTGCTCCTTTGTCAATTTTTCCCTTGTGCTCTCCTATTGCAGACGTGAGAGAGAGGTGAGAAATGAGAAAATATCTCATTTTGAGGACTTATAAGAGTCAAGGCAAAACAAAGTGAACTGTGTGGTGACTTGGTCACTTAAGTGACTACACTGATATTTTCAATTTGTTACGCACATTTAGATTTTCCTAAATCAAGTTTCCTAGCTACCTACAAATTTAAAATAAATTCTAACATTCATCAAAAATCTTGTTTCACCACTTCCAGATTTTTCCATATTAGGGACTAGTCAATAAATCAAAACACACACTCAGTATGCTTAAAAAATACCAAACTAACTTCGATTAACCTCAAATTTTAACTACACCATCTTCCACACATTTGTGACCTAGAAACAAATCCTTCACATTTATTTCCATTAACTAAGTAGTTTATGCTAATTTTGGGGTTAATAATAGCTATATTTCACACATAGTGCTACAACAAAGTGACTAAACATACTTAGAAAGCCACAAAATTCAACAAGAATGTTAAGCAAGTATTAGGCTTTCTCTATAACCATTTACAAGTCTAACCAGTTTCCAAGGGTGTTACAGGATTACTAAAGGCTAAGATATGCATCATTGGTTACTTGTTGTCAATATGAGTATTTTTTGTATAATTTTAACTTATACATTTGATTAAACTATAATATATCACTTACTCTTACCACCCATATCATTTCTGAACTTGGATGTCATGCATTGGTATATTAAGAATTTAATTACCCTCTGTAAATACCATGTTGCTTAACTTACTTTAAAACTAACATTGAATGAAAACATGTATAATGTTCTCAAGACCAGCCTCACTCCATCCAGAATTTCAAACTTGTATTAAATTTTTTCTAATATGTTGTATCCAGTATATACAATTATGGTAGTGATTTTTGTTAAACAAATAGTACTCCCAAATAATAGTCCTATCTCAAACTAGAAACAACCAAAACTCAGAACCGGGGCATTTCCTATAAAGTCATCATATAGTACCCCATTCTAACTTGAGATGCCAAGCCAACTAAATCATTCAAACATGAATTTGAATAGCCAACTCAATAACAAGACACTTTTATCTCAGATCATTAACTAAGAAATAACAGGATCAAACAAGCAAACCAACTATCAATCTCATTCATGCATATATCACAAACCAGCACACACAATATAGTTCTTTAAGTTCAATTTTCCTTTCTTGACCCTAAGCCATCATTGTCCTACATATATATCAAACTTTAAAATTAATAACCAAATAATGTCACTAGGTCAAGCTATTAAACCAGCAAAACAAAAGCAGGGGATTTCAAATCTGACTTAACATCAAGTCACACTTAAGATTTCAAATTTAAAACCTAAAATAGATTTCATCACAACTTAGCACTTATGGAAAACCAATATATCAAGATCACGTCACAATTTAAGAGTCTAAGGCTGTAATCAGCAAGAGTCTACTAAATTCAATTACATCATCATAAAAATTATCATTTATTCTCCTTCTTTTAGTCTCAGCCCCCTGAAACTGTGAGTACTACTAGAGTTCCATCCTAATTACAACATTAAAGTCATGAACAACAAGATAAAGAGAGTGAGAATTACTATCCTCTCCCTTCTACTAAGTACATCCAAGGCTTAACACTCAAAATATGCATAATTACTCTAGAAGATAACATTATTGGAATTAGAGTTTTTACCAATTTACAAAATCAAATATGACAGCAAGCATTATATAAGTCTGCAGCAAAAGATTCTCATTTATACCATCAATACATAAGTATAATCATTCATAACAAAAGAATTAACCATTCCATAACAGAAAACACGATCATATTCTTTAGAGGGGTATATACAGTCACTATAAAAACATAAGAGATTTCCATCTAAAGCTCATTTTATCAAAATTAATAATATCTGGGTAAAAGAAAATATATAGAAACAAAATCAAAGACAGCCCACATTATAAGGCGCATACAAGATTTCATCCACCAACATAACTAGTGATGTTCACAATCTTAATAAGTAACTATGACTCAACATGTAACACCCCGATTTTTCTTTCTTTGTTTGTTATATGTGTTTTTCTAATTTTTTTGATTTTTGTGAATTATTTGATTTATTTTGATTATTTTAATATTATTTTGGACTGTATATGTGTTTGAGGCAGGTCCAGAAAAATAAAAAAAATTTTGAACCAGAAAGTTTTGGACTGTTAATGCGAGGTCAGGAGAACTTACTAAACCCGAAACCGGAAATAGTTTTTGAAAATTTTCTTTATTTGAGTTTTTGTTACATTCTATTATCCATTGGATAAAGCTATTATCTATTAGGTAATGTTATTATCTATTGGATAATAAATAACAGTATCTTTTGTCCATTGGTTAATAACCAATCAGTAAATATCTTAGAGGAAGCCTAGTCATAAGCCTAGAATCTTCTTTTTTTGTGACTCACCTAGGTGACTCACTTAAGTGACTCACTACATGACAGCTTGATGACTCCATTGTGACACAATTTGTGACTCACCCTATGACTCACTATGATGACTCATTATGATGCACCAATGGATGTCAAGCTTGGAGGAGAAGTCTTGATCTCCACCCTTGATGAAGCTCACGGCCAAGCACCTTAGATTCACTTCCAATCTTCTAAAATTCAAACCAACCTTATATCTTGAACCTATACACAATTCTAAGACACTTTGGTGTTGTGATCAAGAGCTAGTTCAACCATCTTCAAGCTTATTTTTCAAGCTTAAGTTCTAGAGTTCTAAGGTGAAGTTCTTGATTTTTCAATTCTTGTTTCATTTTTAAAGTTCAAAGACCATACTTTGATCTATGGTTATCTTAATCAAGCCTTAGATGTTAATATGTTTGTGTTACTTTAATTTTAAGATCAATTTGGTGGTGAAAGTTGACACAAAGAGAGTCTTACAAGGAGCTAGGAGGCTACATCTAAGGTAAGAGAGAGACTAACCTCATCAACCAATTATGGTGGTGAGGGACACGAAATTTATATGAAGGTGATGAATCCATGTGTGGATTTATTCACCATATTTGTGTAATTATGTGATTTATCTTTATTTGTTCTATGTGTTTTTTATTGCTTTGATATTTGCATGAACTTGATATAGTAGGTTTATGATGCTTAAAGTTAGGTTGTATGCTATAAATTGTGATTGAGAGGAAATGAATTTTTGGTTCCAAAGACCAAGAGGCTCACGGCCTTTATGCCCACAAATGGGTAAACCTATGCAAAAAAATGGTTTATTAAATGCTAACCTAGGTAATTAATGATAAGAAATCTAATTAAGAAATTACAAAATAAAAATGAAAATGAATGAATATTTATCATTAAATAAAATGGTGAATTTTGGCCAATATAGTGGAAATAAGATTGAGAAGTAATTTGGAGATTTGAAGTATTTTATTTAAGATGATTTTTGATAAGTTAAATGGAGAAGATTTTATTTAGAATTAGAATAATGAAAGTTTTGGAAAGAATGTTAGAAAATATTACTTAGATGATTTGGGGACTAAATTAGAATTAAAGGATTTACAAGTAAAAAAAGAAGATGAACACAATTTTATAATTTAAGGAGTAATGACTTTTGGCTATATCAATGGATATAATTTTTAAGGATGATATGGGATTTAAAATATTTTATTTAAGAAAGTTTTTATTTAGAGTAATGAACAAAGAGTGATTTCCGGCCTTAAGTATGGAAATAAAGTTAGAATGATGCTTTGAAAATAAAGTATTTTATTTAATAAGAAGGATTTATGAGATATCTTGATTTAATTTAAATAATATAAGTTTTTGTGAAAAACATTTGGAAATATTAATTAAATGAGGTTTAGAGAGAAAATGTTGGAATTAATGTCCAATTTTTATAAACTATGAGAAAAAGTTTTAAATTGAGTTTAGAATATTGAGAAAATGTTTTACGCGATTGAAAATATATAGAAAAACTCTTACGCGATTTAAAAATGGTGATTTTTAGCTATGCGATTAAGCAAACATTTTAAAATCTTTACACGATTAAGAAAACATTGGGAAAATGTTACACGATTTGAAAACGTAACAAAAGTGTTATGCGATTGTGAAAATGCGATAAAAATGCTACGCAATTGGTTGTAGCAGGTAAAGGCTTGTGATATGCATTGAGTCATTAATCATGCATTATTTGTCAGACGATGTCTGTTAAGGCTATTGTTTCCTAGGAAATTGAATTACACCTTAGTGTGCGTGCGAATTGCGTGGTGAAGGTCTATAATGGATCTTGGGGGCATTGGGGTGCGGTAATTCCATAGGTGGCCAGTTGAATAGCACTACTGTGGCATGGTTTCTGATGCAAACACACCGACGATCTCGACGGGACACTACTCCTATTCTCGATCTGGCGTAGAATGTCTTATATAATGCTATAACGTGTACTTTGAGAAATTATAGAACTTGGTCTAAGGCGGCCGATATACAGACATATCTTCTGGATCATTCTCTCTAAAATTTTGTTTTGCTCCATGGAGTAGGAAATGGGTGCATTGTGCATTAGAATGATCAGTATACACATTGTGCATGTGCATAGTAAGTATACATATTGTTGTGGCATAGTCAGTATACTTATTTTTGTGGTATGATCAGTATTCATATATTGTGATATATATATATTGTTAAATTATCTGTTAGTTGATAACATGATTATACTTGTTGTTCTGTGATATTGTTGTATATAAATGGCATTATTGTCATTATTGTTTCTTTGCTGCCATGATGGTATTGATGTAGGGGATCTTACCTCATTATATTATTGTTCTATCTATTTCTGTTTTATGCTTATATCTATGAAGACTGCGATGGTGGCAAGGAGGGATCTACTAGGTTTTGTTAGAATACAGTTTCTTGAAGGCGCTGATGATTGGCGTGTCCATTGGGACACAGAGCATGTAGAGTATTGTGGTGACATTACTCTATCCGTAAGTAGGACCTGCCATGGGGTCACTATTTTTTTTTTTGCTGCTGTATATGTACAGTTTGTTATATCTATCAGGGAGTTGTGGAATGATCTTCACTATACTTCTAGGGAGGACTCCGAGATATCTTCTGCTCGGATTCTATCCGTCGAGACATTCCCGGCTAGGGAATTTATCTTCTGAGGAGGACTTTTCTCTTTAGGTGTTGTGAATTTAGGTCAGTCTAAGTTAGTTATGTTAGATGTTTATGCTTTTTTGGTATGTAAGTATGATGTACTTATGGTTGTAGTAAACTTTTTTTATATGTAAAGTATATTATTCAGTTCTTATGTCTTGTGTTTCTATAATTCGGTAAGTTTATGTTATCCGCAAAAAAGAAATTTTGAAACCCGTATTAAAATAATATCGAATATTTTATAGCTTGGGTAAAGAATTAAAAAGAGTTGATCTGAAATGTAATGCCCTTCGGAGGGTGTTACATAACACAAAACAGCTAACGTATAAATTTCAGTCATAACTAAACAACCTTCATGCACATAAATTCTAATTCAAATTTAGCAAGTATACATGGTACTAAGCAATTAGAATTTACCATTCACAATCACTTCTCTAAAGGTTCCCCAAAATTTTAGCATTTCCCTGTTGGCAAGGATACGCTTGGCAGATTTTATTAACTTATGATACACAGAACCATACATATTGAGCTGATCAGTCTCAATATCATGTAAATAGTGTGACAATAACCTATAACAATCACACCTAAAGCAGTTATGCATATCTAAACTAACTATACGTCTCTCCATCAGAGACAAGAAAACTATAATGCATAACATAAAACGGGAACTTATAATATGCTATAAGTATAGCCAATCCATAATCTAGGTTCAACATGATGAACTGCTCTGATATCAAAATGTAACAACCTAAAACTACAACTATGTATATCGTCCATATACTCAAGTAAGTAGCATTAGGATCGTCACTTCAAAACATAAAACGTTATTATAAAACTTGTATAATAACTAACAACACATAGATATATATAGAGCCTTTGTTAAAAAAAAGGTATTTTACACAATTGGAAACTTGCTCTTTACTACGAATTTAGAACATATGTTTGAGATATACAAAAGTACAAAAACAAGCCACAAGGGCATAAGTACAAAACTATTAAGCTAAGTACATCATTATTATATACAAAATAACTATGCTAAATCTTCAATATCTTCCTTTGCTTTTGCACTGAGCATTCGATAGATTTACCATGGAAATAAGAAAATGGGGTGAGAATTTGAAATTCTCAGTAGTAATTTTAAAGCATAACATCATAATAAATCCAGCTGCTTCGGGGAAAAATCAAAGATTACATATTTATGTGGAAAGGTGGCAAAAGTCAAAAACTATTTTTCCTTCCCGAAAATTCATTTAATTATAAACAAAGTTTATTCAAGACAGTATAAACCAATGTAATAAAATATTTACTCATAACCTGCCTAGTTTCTAACTGTCATAAGAACTATCATTCATTGTACTAGGAGTAATAACATACTTTCACGATAGTCGTCAACCTTAGTCCTCATTAATTTTTTTTAAAGTAAGACAATTGCCCATACAATCATCATTTTGTGCAATGAAATATGCTGTATGATTATGCCTAAGGAATGCCATAATGTATGCTTGTGCAATGTTGGTAAAAGCATTTTATTTTAGGAAAACTCATGATATTTGTATATTCTCAAGAAATCCTTTTGTTCCTTGTATTTCCTCTGGGTAAAATGAGGTACTAGGAAACCCTTTTATTCTTTGACCTCCTTTAATATCATAACCCTGCCACTAGGAGCCCCCTTTGCTTAAGCCAAATACATTGAAATAGCAAATATCAAGTTTGAAAACCAAAACATGCAAAGTCATTTAAAAATCATTCATTAACTTTCCATGTAAAGCATCTTGGGTTTCTCACGTTTAAGACTATACCTTGAGGAACTGTACTTTGAGTAACCATGGGGTTACTTATCTTCACCTTGGATAACAAGGAAGCAAGTCCTGTTATTAACTAATTTTAAGTACACAAATTAGTCACAACAAATCATACTTGATAGTTTAAGACTTATCTTTGAATTAAATGTAGTTTCCATTGAGTTAGGAGTTATAATTTTCTCAAAACAGGGCTGGATAATCGATTAGCATTTAATCCTAATTGGTTTCACTAAGGAAAAGGCTGCATTTTCTATCTTATAATCGATTACCGTCATGGGATAATCAGTTATGACTAGCAACCACAAAGTAAGGTTGTCTGGAACATCAAATAACCAATTATCAAGCAATGATAACCGATTATTTTCTACTTTTAAACCAGAAAATTGAACGTGTGATAGCCAAATTCCATGGCTTTAATGTTTTTCATTGATATCCAATTGATTTTCCTTTCAAACCAATAAATCATATGTTTGATGGCCAACTTTCACAGTTCTCATTTTTCTCATCAAATTGTTATAAAGAAAAACTATCAAAACTCATTTATAAAGACTTCTCAAATAACTCCAACTCATCAACCACATACATATATCATTTACATAGTTCTTAAGCTTCAAAGTTCACAAAAGAATCCATTTTAAAACATGAACACCTCACGGTAATGACCTGAAAGAAGTAAAAGATTTAGCCAAATAGAAAAGCCATGCAAGTCCCCCTACCTCTTCTCCGAGAGCAATGGTGGAAGCTTCCCTCCTCATCTTCCACGCTACTCTTTCTCTAACTCGTACGTCTTTCTCTCTTCCTCTTTGCCCTTTTCTTCTCTTTCTATCTTATCATTGTTTTCTTTCTTTACTTCATGTAACCAAGAGAAAAACAAGAAGGAAATGTAAAAGTATATATACGTGGCTGTGGTGTAATGTTGTAAAGAGTGGGGGATAAGAACAAAGAATTGTGAGAAATTTATCTCTTAGGAATATTTTAATCTTTCACTAATGAATTTTTTTAACATCCATAAGTGTTGTAGAAAATTCTAGGATCTCATTAAGTTCCTATATATTTCACTTAATTACTATTAGACACTATTACTTTTTCTCAGGTTAATATAACCTTAAGGAAGTAACTAATACGTATATGATTTAACCCGTATTTGCTTATAGGTACCTGCCCTATGTAATACTCTTAATGTCATGTTAGACTTGTGTGTGTGTACAAAAGGTAGCATATGACTTGCTTAATATGCATGTTTAATTTTGTGACAATCGAGTTAATTTAGGTACTTTGTTGCAACTCAGAGTGTGAAAAGTAGCTTAAAATGACTCAGATAATAGTATAAATTGCTTAGATGGGGGAAATAAATATGGATAATTTATTTCTACATCACAAATGTATGAAACAAGATGCAGTTGATGTTTCAAGGAAAACTAAGTTTGTTTGGCATTTTTAGGCATATTGGTTGTCTATTTATAACCAGATTGACTAATAGTAGATATGAAAATATCTAATAATGATAAAGCAACAATTTTAATGAATCTTAGTATTTATTTAGCAGATCAGCATTTATCAGTTATGGCCTAAAGGCCTTATAAGTCTTTTTTTTTCTCCCTTATAAGCCTTACTCACTGCTATTTTTGCTTCAAAATGTAGAAACAAAAAACGTGAAAGAGGAAGAGGAAAGAAAGGAGAAGGAAGGGGAGGAGAAAAAGACAAAAGCCAATGGCAAAGCCAAGGTTTGAGATTAACCAAGTTTGAAGCTTTAATCCAGTTGCCAAGGCAGGGGATTAGAGCTTTTTTCATCTCTTTGCTTCATTTTCACCATAGATGCACATTTGGTGCATAATAGGTCAAATTGAATTCTAGAGGAGTTTGATGTATTTGTCTTACATGAATGTGTTTCTATGGTTGTTTATGACTTGTTCATAGTATAAGTTGAAGTTAGAAACTTAGAACATCTCATTGGAACCCTTGATTCACAAAATGAAGTCTTAGGTCAAGTATGTAGGATTTTGATTCATAATCCAAATTAAGAGGTTTAAGTTAGTGATTGATGATTCCTATGTGTTAATGAACTGATTAGGGACTTAGAATCACTTAGAAACTAATTTGGAATGCCCAAAATCCATGAAAAGAACAAATGGAATAGTCCCACGGTTCTACAAAATTCTGAAGAACCAAGTTTTTGCTAAGTGCGCCGCGGCATGAGGAGGCCACGGCATAGTGTGAGGCTATTTTGCATAATGTGTTGTGGCGTGGAGAAGGTTACACCGAGACATGAGGTGCATCAGCATAGAACTCAATAGTTGGGCGCTGCGGCGTGAGTCGCTTGAACTTCAAAAATGTCATTTTTGATGTTTTCAAGTTCTTGGCTAGTTAGAATCATTAATGTATGTTTCCTAAGGTGTGTTAAGATACAAATAAGGATATTTTCAAGAAAGGAATTATTACCTAGCATAGATGAGAAAATTTAAACATTTTAGCATTCAAGAGTTATGGTTTGCTTTAGGTAAGTATTTAGTACCTTAGGCCACTTTTGTAACACCCTCCTTAGGGTGTCACACTTCGTGTTACTCAATTACCAAATTACCCCTTTCTTGGAAAATCGTGCTTTGTGATGTAAATACTAGTTATAAAATTTATTGATGATAGTAAGATCAACTTAGCAGAAAATAAAAACATTTCAATATTATCATAAATTATTTACATCGTATATACACAAGTTATAGTATTATCATTTTTAATATTTACAAACTAGACTCTCAAAATATTTAAACTTTAATTTAAACTAACCTACTGCTCAAGTATTACTACACAACAGAACCCTCAGACAAGTTCTTCTCAGACTCCTCAGAAGATAGAAGTCTGACTTGATGCGAAGTCTTACGGACAGGTGTCCGCGCAGATGACACTATACTAATCGCACTCGGAGTATGATAGTATACTCCCCAATACTGTCTAGTTGACAATGGGAACTCTAGGTATTAATATTCACACTAATGTCCAAGATGTAGTCTACTCAATCTCATGTACACAAGACGACGAGACTCCTCCATCACTTCAAAACTCAGCGTCCTCCATCAGAAGTTACTCTTCCTCAACTTCTTGCTCAAGTTCTCGCTCATCGTCTTTAAAATTATAAATACAATATAGAATAGACATAGAAAGAGGTGAGATCACCTACGCCAATACTAGTATGGTAGCAATGAAGATAAACACATACAAATTCTCATACAGCTATCATACATAATTACAATTATGCCATCACATCATTCATCATTATATCACATATAATAACCAACAATTATAATCATGCCATTTCCAATATTCAAATATTCAATATTTCAATTATCATAAATCATAATTATGATAATGCCCTTAATAACCATGCATATGCACCTAGACTCAATTTCCCACTCCATGGAGCTACAACTCAGATCGAAAAAAGTGATTGTAAAGATCTGTCTGCACTAACATGCCTCGGACCACGTGCTCAATTTTTTGCACATCTAGCATATGCACCAGTCTTTATCAAATCTTGATTATGGATAGTGTCTCGGTCCGGATCATTGGTGTGTTGCATCGGTCTAACTTACAGTACAGAAGCTTTATTAACTATCCATTGTAGGCAACCCGCAACCCGATGCCCCCAAGGTCAACAAGTGACCTACACTACAAATATCACACCCACTCAGGAGGTGTATTCTTTCCTAGGCAATCAGTCTTATTCAGTCCATCAGACTTTTTCCAATGCATGTACTATGCACCTTTCACAATTTCAATTCATTATATCATATTCTCAATTCAATTTCTTTACCTCATATTTTCAATTCAATTTCTTTATCTCATATTCGGGGTCCTCATATAGGCCCAACAGTGTCATTACTGCAATTTCATCACGAAATCATATTTTTGTATTTTCTCAATCGCGCAACAATTCTGTCGCATTTTCAAATTGCGTATCAATTCTTCAACGTTTCTCAAATCATGTAAACTATTTTTCACAGGTTTTAAATCAAAATACTTTTCTCACTAAATACCAAAATTTGACTTTATTTTCTATATTTGCATAATAACCCCTCAAAACATAATATTTACATTTTAGTCCTCACTTAAATAATATTTTCACAACAAACCCTCAAAAATTTATATTTATGAAATCGTCCATCATAAAATTCATATTTACAAAATAACCCCTCCAAAACATAATATTTACATTTTAGTCCCTCAAAAATTATTATTTACAACATGGCCCTCTTAAAACGAAAATTTCTATTTTTGCCTCTCTAAAAATCATAATTACAATATTGCCCCTCTAAAAATCATAATTAAAGTATGGCCCCAAAATTACAATATTACCCCTCTAAAAATCAGTAATTGTATTGTTTCCCAAAAATTGTTATTTCTTTTCTTTACTTCATATAAAAAAATCATTTTACTTTGCTATACTCAAATTTATTCTAAATTCATTTAGATCTCTAAATTCTCATTTTAATCCATCAATTTAATTATATCTGATTATTTTCCCACAACCTTCAAACTTGTTCAAATTCATTTCTTTTTTATTTAAATCCTTCATTTTCAATTGAATCTCTCATTTTTAGAACTTTGGTCGTCAAATCCCTATTATGGCCGTGAGCCTCGATGCTCTTTGGAGCATTCATACAATCGGTTCATCATATTATTCACATCTTACTTTTCTCATATATTTACATGCATTCAAATCTCATACAGATAAACATATATCAAAGCAGTAATCATATATCACAAATGCAATCACAAAAACAAAATTATAAACCACTTAAACACAATCAAAGACATAAAACAATCGGTGAAGAATCCTTATGGATTTTTCTACCGTACAAAACCATCCCCACACCACCAAAACTTGGTTGGTGAGGTTAAATCTCTCTCTTACCTCTTGAAGACAAACTTTTCAAGCTCTCCTCCTTCTCCTTGTTTTCGTACAAGTCACAAACAATTCCTAATAATTCTAAAACAATTAGTAAAATCACAAACAAAGCTCAATAATAACAAACCATGGAACAAACATGGCTTAGAAAATCATAAACATGAATTTAAACCATAGAAATCAAAGTTTACCTCCAAGGAAGTAAGATAGAAATGGGATTTTAAAGCACTTAAAGTGGGATTTTGGGAAAACTTTCTAAATGGAAAGTGTTTAGAATGTTGATTAGCTTTGGGAAATGGTGAGAGTGAAAATTATAGGTGATGGATGGTGTTTGTAGGGTGCTTGGACGAACTAATGAAGAGAAAAAGAAGAAAAATGATGCTCAGGTTCATGGGATTTTTGAGAGAAAAAGATGAATGCTTTTTGATGTGAGAGAAAATGTAATTTGTGAGAGTGAAATTATGAGGCGGCTGCCGTGGGATAAGCATAGGAAAAATTAGGATTTACTGGAAGTAAAATATCCTATTCTGAGTGCACCTGGACTAGCACATGGCTTACGTCATTCACTTGACTTTCAAGGCTTTTGGATTGTTCAAGAATCATGTAGAACCCCCTCCAAGCTGCTGCATGGCCGTGAGTTTCAAGGGCAATTTTTGATGAAAAATAACATGACAGAATGATGTAAGATGGGAAAACATTATTTCCCAAGAATGGCTAAAAGTCAAGTTCTGTCGGATGAAAATTCTGTCGAATGATGATTCTGTCGAATGAACTTAGAAAGTCAACAGAAATCCTAATTCGACGGATGGTTGTTAACGATGGAGAAATCTTCCAATTGTCGAACCGACAAAAGTACTATATGGTCAAAAATTCTAATTCGACGAATTTTGACATTAGAGAAGTTTCTCTACTAAATGGTCAAAAATTCGTACTCGACGGGCATTGGCATCCTAACTCGACGAACATTGACATTCTAACTCAACGAATATTGCCATCCTCACTCGACGGATATTGACATTCTCCTAAATGATCAGAGGATCAAATTCGATAAATAAATATTTGTCCAACAATGAGCAGTCTTCAACATAGAGCAGTGTTCGACAACGAATAGTAGTACTATTCATCATTAGTCAGGTCGATTACATAGCAGTCATCTTCATTTTGATTTGCAGAATCGTCCGACAAGATTGAGGGAGAAGGAGAACCAGATTGTTTTTATTGACTGATTCTCTGCTAATAGCAACGTCCATCTCTTTGTCGAGTCTGAGGACGTCTTCCATGTTTTTGAATAGATGATCTTTGTCAGAATAAATGGTCTTGGTTGGAAGAAATAGCAATAACAGCCAAAATCTTTGATTTCTGATTTAAGAACTGAGAATCAGCTTCATCCAGTCTTGAGGTACTTTGGGTTCTGTCAAATTACCGGTTGATGTTGTCGGGAGATGTTCTGGAGGTGTCAAATTCAGCTCACTATTTAGCTTATGCTTGCATGTAATCTCAGAAATTAATCCGACAGAATCAAAATGTTAGGAAAATGTCTTCAAAAGTGTTTGGACCTTGCCCAAATTCTGTTGGTGTTAAGATCTTCAAAAATCTTAGATTGTCAAATGAGTTACGTGAGATTGGTCTTTTGGATCCCTGTAAGGCCTGAGAGAGACCGAGTCAGTATCGACGAGAATACATTCATCAAATTGTAGTTTGTTTGTCGAAATAGGCTTGAAATGAAAATCGTTAGGAAAAATCTTGAGGAACTTTGGTCAGGTTGGGATTCCAGAATTTTGGTCGGTTGGGATTCCAAGCCAAAAGCTTTTTTTTGGAATATAATGAGGTTTGGAATAAATGTGTCAAGTTTGGGTGATTATATCCAGTTTTTGGTCGGTTGATTATAATGACAAATTATAGTCGGGTCAAATAATTCATAGCAATAGCAGCTATGAATAAAGCAGTAGATATTTATCAATAGAATTATTTTACAAATAAATTCTAAAAATTAAGAGATTCTTTTCTGTGTTACTCATATTCGGGTTAAGTAAGATCCCCCGTCTCTAAATAAATCAGATAAGAATTTCTCCGGCCCGAAAATTATTATTTTCTTGACCAGGAGCAAATCACACAAAACAATCAAAAACAGTATCGAAATAATCAAATTATTTTTATATTGCACAGAAAACACAAAATAGTGTAATTCTGTCAGTTTTGTAACATAGTCTAAAATTTGGAGTGCTATAACTTTTGCGGTAATATATATCACTTAAGAGTAATGAATGATGATGTGATGTTTAGATACATGTATGATGGGAAGGATTGATAGTATTGATCTTTGTGAGTATCCTTTGATGTTGTGCACCATCATTAAGGTCAAGGGAGATAAGTGGGAAGTCTAAAAGGTTCTTTTGAACAAGGATTCAACCAAAACTTCTCGATAATGTCAGGATATGTGTAATGTGAAGATGACCTTTCCTTTTACTTACCATAAGATAATACACTAAACCAGTATTCCTAAGTTTAACATGTTGGTTCTAAGTTGGACTAAGCATGTATGTATGATTGTATGACTAATTTTGTCTCTTTAGTTGCTAACGTATAACCTTGTAATTGTTTTAAACACATCTTTTTAGTATGTGTTAAGATTATGTTTAGTATGTTATGCATAGCTGGTATTGGTTTACTCATAATGAGAAATATTATTTCTCACACCGCTGTGTTGTCATGTTATTCCAGGTGAAAGTTCTTCTATGAATAAGAAGAAAAAGGAAGCTAAAGATTAGATTATCTTTACAATTTATATTACAACTGTTGTATTTTATTAGTACTTCTTTTGTAATGTAAAGAACCATGTAATACTTTAAGCCTTTGCTAAGGTTAATGTTATATATTGTTATGTGCATTTTGCTATGAGTTTATGTTTTTTGCATTTCATATGGTTCTCTATAATGTTTCTAATGTACATTTTGGATAAATGTATCAAATTAGTACGTAAGTAGTGACGTTGTAATGCTAGGTATCTCCTTGTACACTATGCATATTGGGATATTAGTATTAGGAGGTTACATTATGGTATCAGAGTCTGGTTCATCTTGTTGAGTTGGGGTATAGACTAACTATGCTTAGGCATGTTTAGGAGTTCCTTTTTAGGAATTGTGCTTTTCTTGCCTCTTGTTTGAGATGTTGGTATAGAATTGCATGATTTGCCTGAGATTGGTTTGTTATTAGTTATTGTTGTATGATTACATGATATTGAGACTACAACTCAATATATGTTGTTTCTGTGTGTACAAGAAACTATGGCACCAAAGAAGTGAACTAGAGAAACAGGGAACTCGACCTCAGAAGGTCTAGTTATAGCTGAAGCATTTATGGAAATGGCCAATCGATGAGAGAACAGACGGCTATTACGGCAAGGATGCTTAAGGGGATAGAAGCAAATCCACCTCACCGGCCTCCACCACTTGAGCAGCCAGTATGGGAAGTTCAATTCAGAAGAAATCAGAACTTCCAGGACTTGATAGCTTTTCGTTAGATGAACCCTCCACTGTTAAAAGGTGAGTACAACCCCGCTAAGGCTGAGGAGTGGCTCAATAAGATCGAAAAGATCTTTGAAGTTATGGTTTGCTCAGTGGAGCAAAAAGTGTTCTTCGCCTCCTATATGTTAAAGGGAGAAGCAGAGCATTAGTGGAAAGGTACCAAGAGGGTATTGGAAGCCGCAGGAACCCAGATGTCGTGGGAAGTCTTTAAGACAGCCTTTCTAGAGAAGTTTTTCCCGTAAACTCTACGTAACATCCTAATACAGATATTTAGATATATCGTAGATATATAGAGATATATAAAGATAACCAGTACTAGAGATGTCACTTCTACATGCTACATACTAACATATATCCATAATCATAACTGAGAAATTATAGAAAGACTTGAGAGATTGCGAAAAAACTTAAACTCATACATATATATACAACATTAGCCACAGGAGGGCATATTGTAATACATATAAAACAAATGTAAAATGTATACATAAGTTCTGGCTAGAAAAGCATATAAAACTATACTAGTCTTCATGTTTCATCTTCATTCCCTTAACAGGGTCTGTACCTCTATACCTAGATTTACATCGAAGAACAACTGGGGTGAGAATTATAATTCACAGTAAAATCAATTCCAATACCAGCTAGCTATAACATTGTATAATAAATATAACAATTGTTATAATTACTAACATAGGAGTTTCCTCCCTAAGTCTCATAACTGCACAGTACCTAGTAGTGTGATCTAAAACTGATAGCCTACGTACCTTTACATATAAACAACTGCCCATGCAATTGTAAATATCAACAGCAACAAACAATGACCATGCAACTGTCCATAAATATAATGAGGATGATATACAATATGATTATGCCTAAGAAAGATCCTAAAGATATGCTTGTGTAATGTTTTGTTTTGAAATACATGCAGAGTTTTATGTTGAAAACAAAGAGTTCATTAGGACCTGGTTTAGTATATTATCCCATGGTAAATAGAGGGAAGGCTCATCCTCACATCACACGTATCCTGACATGTTGAGAAGTTCGGGATGAATCCTTGTTCAAAAAAACCTTGTCGACTCCCCATTTATCTCCCTTGGTCTTGGCACTATCGAGATATCAGGGTTATGTCCTTCCACAAAAAAGTCTATCAGACACTCATCTATTTCCCTTGGCCTCCATTAATGGGGATCAAAGGATACTCACTACGATTAATACTACTGGACCATTTTCATAAACATACATACAATCATTCTTACATACTTAGGTCATCAAAGATCTAGGCATATTTTACTAGGAAATTCTGACTTCTCATGTTTACCCTATTGTAGATAGAAAAATTAGAATTTCCACATTACATGCAACCCTAACACTTGGTTAGGAATACTTGTCCCCTTAGGAACTTCTTGACTCGCTTCCTTATTAGCTAAATGACCTCGCGTCATATAAGTCACATTAAAAGGTATACAATGCCAACTTATCCCAGATTACTTATTCATCATCATATCCCTAGTGAAGCTAAGTAACAATAAGTTATCATAGGTGATAGATATTTATCTATAGCCAACCCTTACTTTTGGTTGCGCTAAGATTATTACTTTTCACATACAAACTAGATTAACTAACTAGTGAGTAAAAAGCGTATGTTATGTTTATGTCTTATATAAACACCACCTTAACTTTCCTATGGACTCAACTCATCCTAGTGAAAGAGCCTATCTTAGCTAATGCCTCATTCAACCCTGCTTAAGGAAATAAATGAGCATTTCTAGAGAACTTTGCTTACTTAATGAATGTGAGAAGCTTACTAGTCTATATTCATCATTTTGTGTGACACAGAAGGTCCCATTTAACTAGAGACTTAGTACATAACATTCCCTCTTTGGAACTAAATACACAACCTTGTCCCCACTCAAGTGAATCTAACTCAAGAGTGGTTCTTACTTCCAAGTCCTTGCTGCTTAAGGTTCTAGGTACCTTCCCAAGGTAATCCATTACTCTTTGGAGATCCTAAGGCTCATACCTTCCTTATCCTTACTAGAGCGAATACTACAAGCCATCCTAGTATACTCGTCTCTAATGCACTATCTCATTACATCTTAAGTGATATCTAACGCAACACTAGGTCGCCTAAGGTGCTACATCCTTACCTAGGGCAATCCTTCAATTTTAGATACTCAAAGGCTTATACTTTCTCATGCTTGTTAGGTGATAATTTTTCTCTTGAAAATATCCCCATTTATGCCTTAACACGCTTTAGGAAACATATACTAATGATCTCATCTAGCCAAGAACTTGAAAACATCAAAAATGATAATTTTAAAGATTTTGGCCTCAGACACTGGCCATGTCTAATACACCCCCCCCTCTTGTCTTGCTCTGTTAGCATAGTTTCACGAATTAGAGGGACATAACCCCTCCCCCCCTCCTGTGCCTCTTAACTAGACATACTATAGTAAAATCTGTAGAAATGTGGTACTGTTCCATTGTCCAATCTTACTTCCAATCATCTAAAATTGGTTTCCTAGTGATTTCTAACACCCATCCATGCCCCTAAACTTGTTGTAACTCAATTACAACCTTTGAATTCTCTTAGGCAAATATCTAGGCCCAAAATCACACAACTCCAACCATTGTCTAATACTTAAACCTATGGATCCTAATGGTTGATCTTGAGCCATAAATGACTATCTTACACTTACTAAGCTTAAACTAACATAACCTAATCCTTGGAATCAAGAATCAAGCCAAGAACTCGGATTTGGCTCTCTAAACCCACTATTTCTACTCAAAATCCCAAACCTCATTCAAAGAGAAACGAAGAGGAGAATGATGAATAGAAACCCATTACCTCATGAAGAAGATGAAGATCTTAAAGCTTAATCCTTTTTTTCTTCCTCATTCTCCTTCTTCTTTTTCCTTTCTTCCCCTTTCTCTCTTCTCTTCCTTTATTTTCTTTCTTCTCTATTTTTCTTTCTTTCTTTGTAGCTTCTGTTGCTGCTAACCGAGAGAGAGAAATGAGAGAATGACCATCATATCCCTCAGGATATTTTGTTGGAACTTCCTTATCTGCTAAGAACTCCTGAATTATGCTACTTAAAGTTTTTCAGCTTCCAACAACTTTAGAATAAATCATAAGAGTCATCTAAATTGTTGTTCCATCATTTTCATGATTTTCCATATCTGTTGGTAGTCAATTTGGTATTAAATGTATAACTAGTATGCCAAAAAATATCAAATTAACTTCGATTGTCTTGAAACTTTAATTGCATCTTACTTAGCCCATTTATGACCTATAAACAAGTTATCCATTCTTGTTTCCCTCAACTTAGCCTTTGAAGCCATTATTTAAGTTATTTTAAGCTACTTTTCAACTTCTGTGTTGCAACTAAGTGCCTAAATGAACTCAGTTTGTCACAAAACTTCATTGGCATGTTAAATGAGTAATATGCTACTTTTTGCAACCATATACAAGGCTAACATGTTACTATGGGTATTACTAATAAACACAATTTTCATACATTAGTTGACCCTCATATTTAGTCTCTTGGATCTCTTATATGCTTAATTGATTGGTTTTGGTCACAATTTATAAGTTTGGGCTTAAATTGGCTTAATTAATTTTTGAAGCATTATTAACATTTTACATTATTTCTGTATTTCGGTCATATCTTGAGTTCTAGATATCTAATAATTATGAATTTTACCTTGTAGGAAATTAAGAGAGAGCTTTACAACTTTAATGAAGAGCTCTACAACTTCGGTGGCCAATAAAAGCTAAGAAGCCAAAAATTAACTTTAACCTTGGGAAAAATTAGTATTCTTAATTTTTAGGTCAGTTATTTTGTTATAAAGAGAGGATCTGAGATAGAGAAAAAACCATAGCCGTTTTACTTGATTCTTCTTCCTAGAGTTTTCTCCCTTCTCTTTAGATTTTCATCTTGTTCTCTTCTTTTTCTAAGTTCTTCCCTCCCATTCATGGAGGGGTAGAGCCTTTAATGAATCCAAGGGAATGACATTTTTGATGATTAATCTTGAGATTCTGTTTTAATTGTTATACATTTGATTATTAATCAAGTTTCTCTTCTTCTTCTTCTCTTTGTTTGATTCTGATTGAATGCTCAATTTGATTAAAATTTTTATATGTTAATTGCATAATTATCATATGCTAAGAGAGGATTCCAGAGATTAAACAAGGCATCAAAGGTGTTTGATGAATTGTTTAGCTTGGTTGGATCTTGGTTTTTAAGTTAATTTGGCTTTTGGATGGATGCTTAATTTGTCTAACCTTAATTAATTGAATTCTGGAAGCATTTCTAATAGAAGATCTGTAACACCTCGATTTTTAATTTTTCTTGTGAATTTTATAATATTTGTGAATTTTTAGAAATTTTTAATTTATTTTGATTATTTTAATATTATTTTGGACTATATGTGTATTTGAGGCGGACCCAGAAAAATAAATTTTTTTCCCAGACCAAAAAGTTTTAGACTGTTAATGTAGGGCCGGGGAACTTACTAAACTTGAAACCTAGAACACTTGACGAAAATTTTCTTTATCTGAGTTTTGGGTACATTCTATTATCCATTGGGTAATGCTTTTATCCATTGAGTAATATTATTATCTATTGGATAATAAATAGAAGTAGCTATTATCCATTGGGTAATAGCTTTTAGAAAATATCTAATGTGAGTCAAAGATGGTGGCTATGACACCTTTATGACCAACCAATTAGAAACAAGCTTAGAGGAGAAGCTTTAGATGCTCACCCTTTATTTAATCAATGGATGAGATGATTTGTAGTGAAATAAAATATCTCTCCTTCTCTCCTTGTATCTTACGGCCATAAGGGCTTTTGGAGAGAGAAAATATCACATTTTCAAAGCTATCATCTTTCATGCAAAAGCTAAACACCATTTTCTCTCATTTTCTCTTCCTCATCTCACGACCAAACTACCCCAAATCACCATCCAACCTCCCATAATTTAAACCAACCATATTACTTGATTCTAAACATCATTCTAAGCAACTTTGATGTTGTGATCAAGCCTTGATTCAACTATTTTCAAGCTTGATTTTTGAGTTCAAGTTCTAGGGTTCCAAGGTAAAGTTCTTGAAACTTGATTTCTTATTTGATTCTTGAAATTCTAAGACCATATTTGATCTATGGTTGTCCTTCTCTAGCCTTGGATCTTAATATATTTGTGTTTACTTTGATTTTAAGAGTTACTTGGTAGAGGAAGTTGATACAAAGGATCATACAATGAGCTTAGGAAGCTACATCTAAGGTAAGAGAACCTCATCAACCACTTATGGTGGTGAGGGACACGAAATTTTGGTGTGATTGTGTGGTTTGTAATAATTTGTCCTATGTGATTTATTACTTTGATATTATGTATGAACTTGTTAGAATAGAATTTTGATGCTTAAAGTATGTTGTATGTCATAAATTATGCTTGTGAAGAAAGTGAATTTTGGCTCTAATGGCCATAGAGGTTCACGGCCTCTAAGCCCTCCAAAAGGGAAATCCAATGCAAAATGTTTTATTAAATGTTCACCTAGAGGATTAGTGGTAATAAATTTAATTATGGAATTACAAAAAAAATGAAAATGAATATATTTTTATCACTAATTAAGATGCGATTTTCGGCCAATATAGTAAAATTAGGACAAAGAAGTAATTTGGAGACTTAAAATATTTTATTTATGATGATATAAATGAATTAAATGGAAAAGAGTTTTATTTAAAATTAAAATATGGTAGAATGTGAGAAAAATGTTAGAAATATTATTTAAAGGGGATTTAATAGGGAAAAAATGGCAATAAAGTCCAAATTTTATATTAAATGGGAAAAGTTTTAATTTGAGCTTAAAATATGGAGAAAATATTTTTCGCAATTACAAATACCCAAAAAACTCTTATGCGATTTAAAAATGATGATTTTTAACTACGCGATAGAGAAAATGTTTTAAAATCTCTACACGAATGAGAAAATGTTGAAAAACTGTTACGCGATTTGAAAACATAACTTAAGTTTTTTTGCGATTGTGAAAATGCGATAAAAATACTACGCGATTGAGAGCAACAGCAAGTTTTGCTGTCGAGCTGATATACTGGACTCGGAACTATTACTGTGTGTTTGTGACTAGTAGTGGCTCATAGTATGCATAAAGTCATTTGACATGCATTGTTTGACAAACTGTGTCTGTTAAGGCTATTGTTGCCTAGGAGTTGAATTACACCTAAGTGCGGGTGCGAATTGCGTAGTGTAGTTCACGTATTGAACTTGGAGGCGTAGGAGCACAGGTATTCCACAAGTGGATAATAGGTAGCTCCACTGGGTTGTGGTAACTGAGCAATGCTCTGACGATTTCGACAATGCACTATTCTATTCAAGATCTGGTGTAGAATGTCTTGTATAATGCCTGATGTGCACATTGAAAATTATAACACTTGGTCTGAGGCGGCTGATGTAGAAACATATCTTCTGGATCATTCTCTCCGAAATTGAGTTTAGCTCCATAGAGAAGGAAATTAGTTCATTGTGCATGTGCATAGTCAGTCATCATACTGTTGTGGTATATATGTGTTATGGTAATTATCTGCTATTTGATGCAATAATTATATGATGTCGTGACTATGTTTATTAATGTTGTATATGTATAGTGCTATTGCTATTATTGTCTCTATGCTTCCATGATGGTATTGATGTAGGGGATCCCACCTCTTTACTATGTTATTTTTTTTACTTGTATGTTTGATAAAGAGTGTGAAAAGGAAGAGGAGAAAGAAGGATCACCTCATTTCTGTCTGTGTTAGTTTGTTTGTTTGCTGTGATGGCGTCGAGGATTTTTCTAGGGTATGTGAAAGTGCTGTTTAGAGGAGGCACGAATGCCTGGCATTATGATGCTGATGAGGATCGCGTGGTGTATATTGGGGTGGTGTCTGTTACCCTTAGTAGGACTGTTCATGGGGTCCCTATATTTTCTTTTAGTGCTTTTGTGCTTCTACATTTTACTATGCCTGTGGAGTACACGTTGTGTTTCTCCTACGGAGGACTCAATAGTTTCATTTGCACGGACTCCAGTCCGTAGTCTTGTGACCCATACGGGGATGCTGTCATCTGAGGAATCTGAGGAAGACCCGAAGGAGGATCTGAAGGAGTACACGTTTGATTAGATATATGGCATTAGGTTAGTTTATGTTTAGGTAAGAGTATCTATATAATTATTTTGAGGATAAAAGCTGGATGTTTTTTAGTATCAAAACTTGGTCTGTATATGATGTAAATTATTTTAGTTTACTATATTTTGTATTTTATTTAATTTATTTGTCTTTAATTATCTGCGAAGAAAAATATTTGAAAAACGTACATACAATATTATTAGTAATTATAACTTAGTTATAATTTAGTAAATTGAATCTGTAAATGTGATGCCCTAAAGGGGGTGTTACATTAGTTGGTATCAGAGCCCAAGTTTGAGTCTTTTGGGTTTATGGTTAGGTCTGTCTTGTTTGTGTTGTGTGATTCTCTGTGTTTAGTTTTCGCAAGGAAACAATATTGTTTGAAATGATTTCAAATGATTTTATTTAACTTTGATTTGTATTATTTAGTTTAATTTCGAAGGAGAACAATGGCTCGTCGAAGAGGCACGAGTGTGGATACTGGACGAGATAATGAGAGCATGGCTGCGGCAGCTGAAGCGATGCAAAGGATGGTAGACGTGATCATGTAGCAGAATCAGAGAGCTGCTCAACAACATGAAGAAAATGCAGAAGCTCAGAGTCTATTGGAGTTTCGTCGTAACAACCCGCCACTATTTAAAGGGGAGTTTGATCCAGAGAAGGCAAATCTTTGGACCAAGGAGTTGGAAAAGATTTTCAGAGGAATGGGTTGCACAGATGAATGGAATGTAGCTTATGTTACCTTTGTGGTCATTGGAGATGTAGAAGACTAGTGGGCCAGAACACAATGACTACTAGAAGCAGAAGGAAGGGTGATTACATGGGGATTGTTCAAGAACAAATTTTTGGAAAAATATTTTCCAGCCAGTGTAAGGCATGCTAGGGAAATGGAATTCCTTGGTCTGTGACAAGGAGGAATGACGGTCGGAGTGTATGCTGCAAGGTTTGAGAGCCTGTCAAAGTTCTCGAGGTACTTCCAACTACAGCCTGACGAGGAGTGGAAGTGCAGAAAGTTTGAAGAAGGTCTAAGGCACGATTTGAAGCGTATAGTGCTGCCCCTAGGGATTGAACAATTCTCAGTTTTGCTTAACAAGTGTCTTCGAATAGAGGAGTTAGATCAGTCTCGTGACATCAGAAATCACAACTTTGGACCAACACGGTTCCAAAGAGGAGGCAACAATAACAACACTCGATTCCAGTGGAAGCCGTATGTGTAACACCTTGAAAACTGTTCATTTCATGATATATATTCATTTTATAATATTTTTGATTTTTATGAATTTTTTTAGAATTATTTGAATTATTTGATTATTTTAATATATTTCTCAATTTACGTGCACATTAAGTGGGGCTGGGAAAATGAAATATTTCCCCGAGGCTGGAAAATCTTGGGCTATGGAAACGGTGGCGGGGGATCTTACTAAACCCGAGGTCGGACAAAGTTTTTGAAGTTTTCATTTTTTGAGATTTTATCTGGAAGATAAAATTTGGGTACACTCTATTGTCCATTGGACAATGGATACCGGCTTTGTTAACTGCGACTATTATCTTTCAGATAATAGCTTGCAATAAAAATCTAGTAGATTATTTCTATCTAGTCACTTTTATGATATCATCTAATTGACATCGCTACATGACATCACGATTTGACTTTTTGGAAAAATGTGGGAAGCTTCTTGAAGAAGCTTTAGGAGAAACTTGCAAAGGAAGTTTGGCTCCTTTCTCCTATAGGGGCACAGTTTTGGAGGAGTGGAAAAAATGACAAGGTTGTCATCTTTTCACAAGCCATCACCTTTCACATTTTCACAAAAACTATCACTTTCTCTCTCCACTAAAAAGTTTTCTCTAACTTTCTCTCATTTCCTCTCTTTTTCCTCCTCTCCAACCACACGACCACACCTCTTCCTCCACCCTCCATGTTTGCTAAATTTCAAACAATCACATTGCTTGAAACTACATATTGTTTAAAGATATTTTCTTGTTGAAACTACCCCTAAAGCTCCCATCTCCATTTTCTCTTCTTCACTTCACGGCCACCACCCCAAATACCACCATCTCACTTTAAAAAAAAAATTTCTACCAACCACATTCCTTGATTCAACATCCTTTCCTAAGACCATTTGGATGAATATTTTGGCTTGTTCAAGTGATTTTACAATCTAAGATTTGAAAACTTCTAAGGTAAAGTTTTCCTCTTTCCTAAGTTTTCCTTATTTGTTTGTGAATGACTATCTATCAAATATTTTATTCCACCTCTTTCTCCCAAGGCTCATGACCAAGACTACTTTGAAGGATCAAAGAATTGATTTTTATACTATCACCTAGTTCATTCCTATTTTTCTACCAAGAATCAAGAAAACAAAGTATAAAACTCTCTTCTTTTCTCTTGGAGAGCCTCATGGCCACACCCTCAACCCACTCTCTTAATCTTCTTTAATTTTATCCATCCACATCTCTTGAATTAAAACCCCATACTAAGACATTTTGTTGTTGTGGGTTCTTTCAAAATCATCTTATTTCCAAACCCTAAATGTTGATGTTTGTGTGTTATTTTGTTTTAAGGATCTCCTTGGAAGGAGAAGCTTTTCAAGAGGACTCGCAAGGAGCTAGGGAGTTACACTTGAGGTAAGAGGGTGATTAACTTCATCAACCACTCATGGTGGTGAGGAATGAATGGTTGTGTTGGGAGTGGAGAGTCCACGTGAGGATTCATCCACTCGATTGTGTGACTTTTAAATTAATGTTTAGTTGACATTGTATGATTATAAGATGTGTGGTATGCAAGAGATGATTTTGATGGCTTAATGAATATATGTGATGATGTGATTTTGGTAGTAAGCATGGACTTAAGTAATTATGATGATTAAAGTATGTAGCATGCCATAATTATGCTGTAAAAGAAATGATTTTTGGTGTCCTTGATCTCTTGAGGCCCACGACCTTCTTCGCCTGCAAAGAGGTATCCATGAGAAAAATGTTTATTGATTAAGGACTTAGATGATTAGGAGACAAGGATAATGATTCATGAGGGTACAAGTTGAAAGAGGAAAGAAACATGTTTTTACTATTGAAAAGAATTGATTCTGGCCAAGATATTTGATAATTTGATGAAAGAGTGAATTTGGAGACTTAACATAGTTGATAATAGAATGGAAGAGTAATTAGGATGGAAAGGATTTCATTTAGAAGTTGAACAATGAAATTTTTAGAAAGAATACTAGAAGATATTGCTTAGATGATTAGGGAGACTAATTAGGATCAAAGGATCGATAAGTAAGGAAAAAAGATAACCACAATGTTACTACGAATAGTCTTGAGAATAGTTTGGAATAATAATAATGATTTGTTAGTGGGGATCTAGTTGGTTAAGATAATAATAATGATTTATGAGTGGTCAATCTACTTGGTTTGGAATAAGGATAATGATTTATTAGTGGTGAATCTAATTGGTTTGATGATAAAGAAATAAAGATTTAGAAGATAAGAATGGAAAAAGGTTTTATTAAATTAAAAGCAATATAAGTTTTGGAAAGATATTAGTAAATGATAATTTGAGGAATTTTGGCAATGAAAACTTGAGGTATTTAGGGTTTGGGGAAAGGAAAAGAATTTGTGAGCTCAAGGTGATAAATGATAATTTTCTGGATTATGCAATAAAGATATCTTGTGTTTGAAAGTAACAGTGAAGTTACCGTGAGACATGAATGATGCATCTTTGAATTTTGTAATAAATATATCTTGTGTTTGAAAGTAACAGTGAGGTTATTGTGAGACATGAATGATGCTTCTCTGAATTTTGTAATAAAGATATCTTGTGTTTGAAAGTAACAGTGAGGTTACTGTGGGACATGAATGATGATTTTTTGCATGATGTGACAAAGATATCTTATGACTGAAAGTAACAGTAAGGTTACTGCCGGGCTGACGTACTGGACCCGAGTGGATTATGGAACCGAAGTACTGGACCAGAATGGATCATTAGTATTATGTAATTGTATAAGCAATTATATAATATCATTGATACTAATGTTATTGGACAATTGTATGGCTGGTTGCTCTCTACCATTAGGGAATGGTACAACGGTGATTTGATTTCATCGTTCATGTATTGGACAATATACAGTATGTTTTTGTGCCTAGGAGTGAACGAGAACTTACAGGATAAGTGTGATCCATGATGGATCTCAGGGGGCGTCAGGGCGAGGTGTTCCACTTAGTGACCTGTTGTCACATTGTATACCCCTAGCCATGGACACTGTTGCAACGCATGATGAGGACCCGATAAGCACTATCCTTTTCGTGGTCTGACATAGACTGTCTTTTGAGGAGGGACAGGTCTTCTGGAACGTTCATCTCTGAATTGTTAGCTCCATGGAGTAGGAACTGCTTACATTGTGCATAAGGATGGTCAGCATACAGATCGTGCATATGCGTAGTCAGTGTACATCTTATTGTGGTATAGTCGGTGTTTACGTATTTCGATGTACCTTGCTGAATCATATTTTAGTTGATAACATGACTACACCTATTGATCTGTCTTATTCTTATACTGCTATGATTATGCTTGTTATTTCTTTATATCGTTGTATGTGAAAGGCATTATTGTCATTTATTGTGTTTCTTGCTTCCAAGATGGTATTGATGTAGGGGATCTCACCTCTTCTATTATATTATTCTATCTATTTCTATATTATACTTATGATATAAAAAGACCTTGATGATAGCAAGGCAAGATCTCCGAGGTTTCACGCAGCTGCAGTTCCACGGGGGCATCGGAGCGTGGAGTGTTCAGTGGGACACGGGACGCATTCGGTATGATGGAGATGTCACTTTGCTTTGGAGTAGGACTCGGCATGAGGCAGCTACTTTTACTATGGATGTAGTTGTTCACTTAGAATTTTACATGCCCCTTGGGGAGCTTTGGGATGATTGAGGAGCTTCCTCTAGGGAGGACTTTGTGGAGTCGACTGCTCGAACTCCCATCCGTAATGGCATGCCCCGACTGTGGGCTTTGTCTGCTGGGGATCTAGATGAAGATCAGGTGCAGGACCCTGTTCTTCAGGTGTTTGGATTTGGACAAGGCTCATTCTTCATTTAGTAATTATATGTATATATTTACTTCTTGGAATGCTTAAGTTTTATGCTTTTGGAGCATGATGTAATGTAATTATGGATGTAACAAACTTTGTTTTATGAAAAGTCAATTTTATGGTTCTTATGTTTTGTGTTTCTAAAATTTGGCCAGTTTATGTTATCTATGAATAGAAGCTTTTGAAACTCATATCTTATACTATTAACTTTTATAACTTGAGTAAAGGATTTTAAAAGGAGTCGGTTTTGAAAGTAATGTCTCCCGAAAGGGGGTGCTACAATATGCACGACCAGTGGGGAGTCAATTTCAATAGAAACCTTATGGAGGAAGTTTTGGCAACAACAAATTTGGTCAAACTGGGGCGTCTACATCGAAGTGCTTTAAGTGTAGGAAGGACTACTTGACAAAGGACTGTACGATCAAGGGCATCATTTGTTTCTGATGTGGAAAGCCATAACATATTTCAAATGATTGCGATTAGCCAAAGATGGAGCCCTCTGTTAGTAATGTTCGTGCTGCCAGGCCACAGGCAGGAGGGAGAGTGAACACAATGAGTGGAGAGGAAGCCTCAAAATTAGAGGATCTGATTACAGGAGAGTGTGCTATAGAAGGTAATTCTTTAACTGTACTGTATGATTCTGGAGCAACGCATCCTTTCATTGCATATGACTGTATGGATCGTTTAGGATTACCTGTGTCTTCATTGCCTTTTGATCTGATTGTTTCTACCCCTACTGCTAAGCCTGTCGTTACTACCCAAGTTTGTTTAAATTGCCTTGTTTGTGTTATGAATCAAATCTTTCTTGTTGATTTGATTTGTTTGCCTTTATCACAAATAAATATAATTCTAGGAATGGATTGGTTATCTTCTAACCATATCCTATTAGATTGTGCCAATAAGACTTTAGTTTTTCTTAAACCTAAGAATTCTAGATTTTTAACAGCGAACCAAGTCAAAGCTTGCTTAAGGGAAGGAGCTCAAGGATACATGCTGTTATCTTCCTTAGAGGTCAAGAGTGAGGAGGATGTGAATGCTATTCCGATAGCAAACGAGTTTCCTAAGGTTTTTCCTGATGATATTCCTAGACTACCACTGGAAAGAGAAATAGAGTTTTCTATTGATCTTGTGCCAGGAGCTGGTCCTCTTTCAATGGCACCATACCGAATGTTGCCATCGGAGTTAGTTGAACTCAAGAAGCAATTGGAGGAACTATTGGGAAAATAGTTTGTGAGCCCCAATGTGTCACCATGGGGAGCTCCAATGCTGTTGGTAAAGAAGAAGGATGGAATTTCTCGATTATGCGTAGATTATTATCAGTTGAATAAGATCACAATCAAGAATAAGTATCCACTTCTGAGGGTAGATGATTTGATGGATCAACTGAAGCGAGCTGCTATTTTCTCCAAGATCGATTTGCATTCTGGTTATCATCAGATTCACATGAAGTTTGAAGATGACAGCTTTTCAGATGTGTTATAGGCACTACGAGTATTTAGTAATGCCGTTTGGGGTAACGAATGCTCCTACAATATTCATGGATTATATGAATAGGATCTTTCATCCCTATTTAGATAGATTTGTCATTGTCTTTATTAACGACATTCTAATCTATTCTCAAAGTCCGGAGGAACATGCTGAACATCTCAGTGTGGTTCTTCAGATTTTAAAGGAGAAGAAGTTATATGCGAAGTTGTCCAACTGTGAATTCTTGTTAGAAGAAGTTCAGTTTTTGGGGCACGTAATCTCAAAAGAAGGGATTGTAGTGGATCCAGTAAAGGTGGAGACCGTTCTTTAGTGGGAAAGGTCGAAGACAGTGACAGAGATTCATAGTTTTGTTGAATTGGTCGGGTACTATTGAAGGTTTATTGAAGGATTTTCAAAATAGCAGGACCTCTCACCTAACTCACACCGAAGAATAAAGCATTTATGTGGACGGATGCATGTGAGAAAAGTTTCCAAGAGCTGAAGAGATGTTTGACTACTGCACCGGTGTTGATTCTGCCTGATCCTAACGAACCATTTGAAGTGTATTGTGATGCTTCACATTTGGGTTTAGGTTGTGTGTTAATGCAGAATAGAAATGTCATGGCGTATGCTTCAAGACAATTGAAAATGCATGAGAAGAATTATCCTACTCATGATTTGGAATTGGCGGCAGTTGTGATTGCGTTTTAAATTTGGAGACATTTTGTTTATGGAGCAACCTTCAATGTGTTCAGTGACCACAAAAGCCTGAACTATTTGTTCAATCAGAGGGAGTTGAATATGAGACAGAGACAATGGCTAGAATTTTTGAAAGACTACGATTTTCAACTCGGGTATCACCCAAGAAAGGCGAATGTCACAGCAGATGCCTTGAGTAGAAAAGTACTTAATGTATCTGCTATGATGATTAAAGAGAGTGAATTAATAGAGCAATTCAAGGATATGCAGTTGTTTGTGGATTTGACGCCGGGGAGGATTTGTTTGAATATGATTACCATTTCGAATAGTCTGATGAAAGAAATTCGAGAGAAATCGAAATATGATCAATATTTGTAGGATGAGAGGGAGTTAATAAAACAAGGTGTTGAGACAGCATTTAATGAAGGACTTGATGGAATTCTAAGATTTGGTGATAGGATTTGTGTACCTAGTGATCCAGAACTTAGAAGATTAATTCTTGATGAAGCCCATAGAGACAAATTGAGTATGCACCCTGGAGCAACCAAGATGTATCATGATCTGAAGCGATTGTATTAGTGGCAAGGGATGAAGAGAGATGTTGCTGAGTATGTTTCATCTTGTCTGATTTGTCAGAAAGCAAAGGTTGGACATCAAAGACCATCTGGAATATTGTAACCTTTGGCTATTCCCGAATGAAAATGGGATAGCATTACTATGGATTTTGTTGTGGGTCTGCCCAAAACTCGAAAGGGTTACGACTCTATATGGGTAGTTGTTGATCGGCTTACTAAGTCAGCGCATTTCTTGCCTATTAACATAAGATATTCAATGGAAAGGTTGACTCAAGTGTACATTGGCAAGATTGTTAGACTTCATGGCGTACCTTTTAGCATTATTTCTGATAGAGATTCGAGGTTTACGTCGAGGTTCTGGCAGAGTCTATAAGAAGTGATAGGGACTAAACTTCGTTTAAGTTCTGCATATCATCCGCAAACAGATGGCCAGTCAGAGAGAACTATTCAGTCACTAGAAGATCTATTACGGACTTATGTACTAGAACAGTCTGGAAGTTGGGATGAATTTTTGCCTCTGATAGAATTCACTTGCAACAATAGTTTCCATTCAAGCATAGGGATGACACCCTATGAGCCGTTGTATGGGCGACGATGTTGAACACCCTTATGTTGGTATCAAGATGGAGAAAGTCTTATGTTAGGACCGAAACTTGTGCAATAAACAACAGATAAGGTAAAGATGATTCAAGAAAAAATGAGGATAACTCAAAGTCGACAAAAGAGTTATGCTGATAAGAGAAGGAGACCACTTGAGTTTGAGGAAGGCGAACATGTATTTTTAAGATTCACGCCGACGACTGGGGTCGGACGGGTTATAAAATCGAAAAAACTCACTCCTAAATTTATCGGACCATATCAAATTCTTCATCAGATAGGTCCGGTAGCATATCTGATAGCCTTACCGCCTTTTCTTTCAAACCTCCATAATGTCTTTCATGTGTTACAGTTAAAAAAATATATTCCTGATCACACCCATGTTGTAGCTCTGAATACAGTACAACTGAAAGATAACTTGACCTACGAGACATTTTCTGTAAAGATCGAAGACAAAAGAGTAAAACAACTCAGAGGGAAAGAATTTGCCTTAGTGAAGGTGATCTGGAATGACTAAACGGGAGATGCTACGTGGGAGCTTGAAGCCAAGATGAAGGAGCAATATCCTTATTTGTTTTAATGTAAGAGAAATTTCGAGGATGAAATTTTTATTAGAGGGGGAGAGTTGTAACACCCTGATTTTTTGTTTTTCTTGATATTTATGAGTTTTATAATTTTTTTGAATTTTTGTGAATTTTTTGAAATTTTAATTTATTTTGATTATTTTAATATTATTTTGGACTGTATGTGTGTTTGAGGCGGACCTAGAAAAATAAAAAATTTTCCTAGACTAGAAAGTTTCAGACTATTAATGCGGGGCCGGGAAAACTTACTAAACCTAAAACTGGGAACAATTGACAAAAAAAATTTTTATCTGAGTTTTTGGTACATTCTATTATCCATTGGATAATGCTTTTATCCATTGTGTAACGTTATTACCCACTGGACAATAAATAGCAGTAGCTATTATCCATTAGGTAATAGCTTTTGAAAAATATCTAATGTGAGTCAAAGAAGGTGGCTATGACACCTTTATGACCAACCAATTAGAAACAAGCTTAGAGGAGAAGGTTTGGATACTCACCCTTGATTTAATCAATGGATGAGACGAGTTGTAGTGAAATAAAATATCTCTGCTTCACTCCTTGTATCTCACGGCCATAAGGGCTTTAGGAGAGAGAAAATATCACATTTTCAAATCTATCATCTTTCATGCAAAAGCTAAACACCATTTTCTCTCATTTTCTCTTCCTCATCTCACGAACAAACTACCCCAAATCACCATCTAGCCTCTTATAATTTTAACCAACCATATTACTTGATTCTAAACATCATTCTAAGCAACTTTGATGTTGTGATCAAGACTTGATTCAACCATTTTCAAGCTTGATTTTTGAGTTCAAGTTCTATGGTTCCAAGGTAAAGTTCTTGAAACTTGATTTCTTATTTGATTCTTGAAATTCTAAGACCATATTTGATCTATGGTTGTCCTACTCTAGACTTGGACGTTAATATATTTGTGTTTACTTTGATTTTAAGAGGTACTTGGTGGAGGAAGTTGATACAAAGGATCATACAAGGAGCTTAGGAAGCTATATCTAAGGTAAGAGGGAGATTAATACCATTAACCACTTATGGTGGTGAGGGACACAAAATTTTGGTGTGATTGTGTAGTTTGTAATAATTTGCCCTATGTGATTTACTGCTTTAATATTATGTATGAACTTGTTAGAATAGAATTTGGATGCTCAAAGTATGTTGTAAATGAACTTGTTAGTGGTAATAAATTTAATTATGGAATTACAAAATAAAAATAAAAATCAATATATTTTTATCACTAATTAAAATGTGATTTTCGGCCATTATAGCGAAATTGGGACTAAGAAGTAATTTGGAGACTTAAAATATTTTATTTATGATGATATAAATGAATTAAATGGAAAAGAGTTTTATTTAAAATTAAAATATGGTAGAATGTGAGAAAAATGTTAGAAATATTATTTAAAGGTGATTTAATAGGGAAATCATGGAAATAAAGTCCAATTTTTATATTAAATGAGAAAAATTTTAATTTGAGCTTAAAATATGGAGAAAATATTTTACGAGATTAAAAATACCCTGAAAAACTCTTACGCAATTTAAAAATGATGATTTTTAGCTACGCGAATGAGAAAATGTTTTAAAATCTCTACGTGATTGAGAAAACATTGAAAAATGATTACGCGATTTGAAAATGTAACAGAAGTTTTTCACGATTGTGAAAATGCGATAAAAACGCTACGCGATTGAGAGCAACAACAAGTTTTGCTATCGGGCTGATGTACTGGACCAGAAACTATTATTGTGTGTTTATGGCTGGTAGTGGCTCATAGTCTGCATAATGTCATTTGACATACATTGTTTGACAGACGGTGTCTGTTAAGGCTATTGTTTCTTGGGAGTTGAATTACACCTAAGTGCAGGTGTGAATTACGTAGTGTAGTTCATGCGTTGAACTTGGAGGCGTAGGAGCACAGGGGTTCCAAAAGTGGACAGTTGGTAGCTCTACTGGGCTGTGGTAACTGAGCAATGCTCTGACGATCTCGACAATGCACTATTCTATTCAAGATCTGGCATAGAATGTCTTGTATAATACCTGATATGCACATTGAAAATTATAGCACTTGGTCTAAGGCGGCCGATGTACAGACATATCTTCTGGATCATTCTCTCTGAAATTAAGTTTAGCTCCATGGAGTAGGAAATTGGTTCATTGTGCATGTGCATAGTTAGTCATCATACTGTTGTCGTATATATGTGTTGTGGTAATTATCTGCTATTTGATGCAATAATTATATGATGCCATGACTATGTTTATTAATGTTGTATATGAATAGTGTTATTGCTGTTATTGTCTCTATGCTGCCATGATGGTATTGATGTAGAGGATCTCACCTCTTTGCTATGTTATTCTGTTTACTTGTATGTTTGATAAATAGTGTGAAGAGGAAAAGGAGGAAGAACAATCGCCTCATTTATGTATGTGTTTATTTGTTTGTTTGTTGTGATGGCATGGAGGGGTTTTCTGGAGTATTGAAAGTGTTGTTTAGAGGAGGCATGAATGCCTGTCGTTATGATACTGATGAGGATCGCATGGTGTATATTGGGGGGTGTCTGTTACCCTTAGTAGGACTTTTCATGGGGTCCTATATTTTTCTTTTAGTGCTTTTGTGCATCTACGTTTTACTATGCCTATGGAGTTTCTATGGAGTACTCGTCGTGTTACTCCTACTGAGGACTCAGTAGTTTCATCTGCACAGACTCCAGTCCGTAGTCTTGTGACCCATCCGGGGATGCTGTCATCTGAGGAATCTGAGGAAGACGCAGAGGAGGATCTGGAGGAGTACCCGTCTGATTAGATATATGGCATTAGGTTAGTTTATGTTTGGCTAATAGTATCTGTATAATTATTTTGAGGATAAAAGCTGGATGTTTTTAAGTATTAAAACTTGGTTTGTATATGATGTAAATTATTTTGGTTTGGTATATTCTGTATTTTATTTAATTTGTTAGTTTTTAATTATCTGTGAAGAAAAATATTTGAAAAACGTACGTACAATATTATTTGTAATTATAACTTGGTTATAATTTGGTAAATTGAATCCGTAAATGTGATGCCCTAAAGGGGGTGTTACATTAGTTGGTATCAAAGCCCAAGTTTGAGTCTTTTGGATTTATGGTTAGGTCTATCTTATTTGTGTTGTGTGATTCTCTGTGTTTGATTTCTACAATGAAACAATATTGTTTGAAATGATTTCAAAAGATTTTAGTTGACTTTGATTTTGCATTGTTTAGTTTAATTTCGAAGGAGAACAATGGCTCGTGGAAGAGGCGCAAGTGTGGATACTAGACGAGATAATGAGAGCATGGTTGCGGTAGCTGAAGCGATGCAAAGGATGGCAGATGTGATCGTGCAACATAATCAGAGAGCTGCTCAACAACATGAAGAAAATGCAGAAGCTCAGAGTCTATCAGAGTTTCATTATAACAACCCGCCGCAGTTTAAAGGGGAGTTTGATCCGAAGAAGGTTAATCTTTGGATCAAGGAGCTGGAAAAGATTTTCAGAGGAATAAGTTACATAAATGAATGGAAGGTAACTTACGCTACCTTCAAGCTCGTTGGAGATGGAGAAGACTGGTGGGCCGGAACACAACAGCTACTAGAAGCAGAAGGAAGGGTGATTACTTGAGAATTGTTCAAGAACAAATTTCTGGAAAAATATTCTCTAGCCTATGTAAGGCATGCTAAGGAAATGGAATTCCTTGGTTTGCGACAAGGATGACTAACGGTCGGAGAGTATGCTGCAAGGTTCAAAAGCTTGTTCTCGAGGTACTTCTAACTATAGCCTGACGAGGAGTGAAAATGCAGAAAATTTGAAGAAGGTCTAAGGCACGATTTGAAGTATGCAGTGTTGCCCTTAGGGATTGAGCAATTCCCAGTTTTGCTTGACAAATGTCATCAAATAGAGAAGTTAAATCAGTCTCGTGACACCAGAAATTGCAACTTTGGACCAACACGGTTCCAAAGATGAGGCAACAATAACAACACTTGATTCTAGCAGAAGCCGTATGCACAGCCACCGGGGAGTCAATTTCAACAAAAACCTTATGGAGGAAGTAATAACAAATTTGGTCAGACTGGGGCGTCTACATCGAAGTGCTTCAAGTGTGGGAAGGACCACTTGACAAAGGACTGTACGATCAAGGGCATCATTTGTTTCCGATGTGGAAAGCCGGGACATATTTCAAAAGACAGCGATTAGCCAAAGATGGAGCCCTCTGTCAGTAATGTTCATGCTGCCAGGCCACAAGCTGGAGGGAGAGTGTACACAATGAGTGGAGAGGAAGCCTCAAAATTGGAGGATCTGATTACAGGAGAGTGTGCCATAGAAGGTAATTCTTTAACTGTATTGTATGACTCTGGAGCGACGTATTCTTTCATTACATATAACTATGTGGATCATTTAGGATTATCTGTGTCTTCATTGCCTTTTGATCTAATTGTCTCTACCCCTACTACTAAGCCTGTCATTACTACCCAAGTTTGTTTAAAATGCCCTGTTTGCGTTATGAATCAAATATTTCCTGTTGATTTGATTTGTTTGCCTTTATCACAAATAAACATAATTCTAGGAATGGATTAGTTATCTTCTAACCATATCCTATTAGATTGTGCCAATAAGACTTTGGTTTTTCTTAAACCTGAGAATTTTGGATTTTTAACGGCGAACCAAGTCGAAGCTTGCTTAAGGGAAGGAGCTCAAGGATACATGTTGTTATCTTCCTTAGTGGTCAAGAGTGAGGAGGATGTGAATGCTATTCCAATAGTAAATGAGTTTCCTGAGGTTTTTCCTGATGACATTCTTGGACTACCTCCGAAAAGAGAAATAGAGTTTTCTATTGATCTTGTGCCAGGAGCTAGTCCTATTTCAATGGCACCATATTGAATGTTGCTGACGAAGTTAGCTGAAATCATGAAGCAATTGGAGGAACTATTGGGAAAATAAATTGTGAGACCCAGTGTATCACCGTGGGGAGCTCCAGTGCTGTTGGTAAAGAAGAAGGATGGAACTTCTCAGTTATACATAGATTATCATCAGTTGAATAAGATCACAATCAATAATAAGTATCCACTTTCGAGGATAGACGATTTGATGGATCAACTGAAGGCAGCTGCTGTTTTCTCCAAGATCGATTTGTGTTCTGGTTATCATCGATTCGCGTGAAGGTTGAAGATGTTCCTAAGACAGCTTTTTGGACGTGTTGTGGGCACTACGAGTATATAGTAATGCCGTTTGGGGTAACGAATGCTCCTACAATATTCATGGATTACATGAATAGGATCTTTCATCCCTATTTAGACAGATTTGTCATTGTCTTTATTGACGACATTCTAATCTATTCTTAAAGTCTGGAGGAACATGCTGAACATCTCAGTGTGGCTCTTCAGATTTTGAAGGAGAAGAAGTTATACTCGAAGCTGTCCAAGTGTGAATTCTGGTTAGAAGAAGTTCAGTTTTTGGGGCACGTAATCTCAAAGGAAGGGATTGCGGTGGATCTAGCGAAGGTGGAGACCGTTCTTCAGTGGGAAAGGCCAAAGACAGTGACAAAGATTCATAGTTTTGTTAGATTAACCGGGTACTCTCGAAGGTTTATTGAAGGATTTTCAAAGATAGCAGCACCTCTCACCTAACTTACATGAAAGAATAAAGCTTTTACATGGACGGATGCATTTGAGGAAAGTTTCCAAGAGCTGAAGAGACGTTTGACTACTGCACCAATGTTGATTTTGCCTGATCCCAATGAACCATTTGAAGTGTATTGTGATGCTTCACATTTGGGTTTAGGTTGTGTGTTGATGCAGAATAGAAATGTCGTGGCGTATGCTTCAAGACAGTTGAAAGTGCATAAGCAAAAATTATCCTATTCATGATTTCAATTGGTGGCAGTTGTGTTTGCATTGAAAATCTGGAGACATTTTCTTTATGGAGTAACCTTCAATGTCTACAGTGACCACAAAAGCCTAAAGTATTTATTTGATCAGAAGGAGTTGAATATGAGACAAAGATGATGGCTAGAATTTTTGAAAGACTATGATTTTCAACTCCAGTATCACCTTGGAAAGGCGAATGTCGTAGCAGATGCCTTGAGTAGAAAAGTACTTAGTGTATCTGCTATGATGATTGAAGAGAGTGAATTAATAGAGCAATTCAGGGATATGTAGTTGTCTGTGGATTTGACGTTGGGGAGGATTTTTTTGAATATGATTACCTTTTCGAATAGTCTAATGGAAGAAATTCGAGAGAAACAAAAAGGTGATCAATATTTGCAGGATGAGAGGGAGTTAATAAAACAAGGTGTTGAGACAGCATTTAATGAAGGACTTGATGCAATTCTAAGATTTGGTGATAGAATTTGTGTACCTTGTGATCCAGAACTTAGAAAATTAATTCTTGATGAAGCCCATAAAAGCAAGTTGAGTATGCACCTTGGAACAACCAAGATGTATCATGTTCTGAAGCGATTGTATTAGTGGCAAGGGATGAAGAGAGATGTTGCTGAGTATGTGTCATCTTGTCTGATCTGTCAGAAAGCAAAGGTTGAGCATCAAAGACCATTTGGAATATTGTAACCTTTAGCTATTCCCGAATGGAAATAGGATAACATTGCTATGGATTTTGTTGTGGGTCTGCCCAAGACTCGATAGGGTTACGACTCTATATGGGTAGTTGTTGATTGGCTTACGAAGTTAGCGCATTTCTTGCCTTTTAACATAAGATATTCAATGAAAAGGTTGACTCAAGTGTACATTGGCGAGATTGTTAGACTTCATGGCATACCTTCTAGCATTATTTCTAATAGAGATCTGAGGTTTACGTCGAGGTTCTGGAAGAGTCTGCAAGAAGCGATGGGGACTAAACTTCATTTAAGTTCTGTATATCATCCGCAAACAGATGGCCAGTCAGAGAGAACTATTCAGTCACTGGAAGATCCGTTATGGGCTTGTGTACTAGAACAGTCTGGAAGTTGGGATGAATTCTTACCTCTGATAGAATTCACTTACAACAATAGTTTTCATTCGAGCATAAGGATGGCACCTTATGAGGCATTAGGTTAGTTTATGTTTAGGTAATAGTATTTATATAATTATTTTGAGGATAAAAGCTGGATGTTTTTAAGTATTAAAACTTGGTTTGTGTATGATGTAAATTATTTTGGTTTGGTATATTCTATATTTTATTTAATTTGTTAGTTTTTAATTATCTCGAAGAAATATATTTGAAAAACATATGTATAATATTATTAGTAATTATAACTTGGTTGTAATTTGGTAAATTGAATATGTAAATGTGATGCCCTAAACGAGACCTCTCTGTATTGGTTTGTGGGGCACTTGTGGGATGGGTGACCTCTTGGGAAGTTTCCTAGGATGTGTGTGAGTGAGGATAAAGCACATGGAAAAGACCTGTGTTGGTTTGTGGGGACACTCATCAATTCTGCAGGCAGTCTCGGGACATTACAAATGGTATTAAAGTGAGACCTCTCCTAGTACGGTGTGGTTCAGGGATGAACCACATGGAAGCTGGTGGGAATGTGACACCCGGGGCCGACGAGGGCAGGGAGTAGTCACCAGTGCAAAAAGATGAAGCACAGACAAGGAGCGGCTCTTGCCAGGCTTCTAGGAAGAGGGATACATGAATGAACTGAATACACTCCAGAATGAGAGGGATCCAGAGACTGTGCAGGTATGGGACTGCATAGTTGAGGATGACTTAAAGGAATTGATTAGCACCACCCATATCAACAAGATGCATCTTCTTTTCGGGAGCCAAGAACATAAGTACTCCATAGTTAAGCATGCTTGACTTGGAGCACTTATGGGATGAGTGACCTCCTAGGAAGTTTCCTAGGATGTGTGTGAGTGAGGACAAAGCACGCTGAAAAGACTCGTGTTAGTTTGTAGGGACACTCATCGATCCTATAGGCAGTCTTGGGACGTTACAAGATTCATGGATCATTGAGAGGCATGTTGATGTGATCTAAGACCAAATATTTGGTTGATAATTGAATGGATCTTTAGTGATCAAGGATAGATTAAGATCAAGGTTAGTTAGTTCTCTTGGATTGGTTACTTTCTAATTTTGATTTCTCTTCTTTAATTGCTTTCTGTTTCTGTTAATTGATCTTACAAACCCTTTTCCCCTTATTTACTAACCTCTTAATTTGATTTCGTGATCATAATTAGAGTGATCTATGGGCTCGACCAAGTATTACCTTATGCTACAAGTAATTTTGGTAAACTGGTTATAAATTGATTTAAATTTGGTAGCCTTAGTAGTTATCAATTACATTTCTCCCTTCCTTTTTAAAATTTTGTCCCCAAAATTGCTCACCTCATGTAACCAACTCCAGGTAACTCTCTTAACAAGGAATTCTTAGTACCATGTAATCTATTTTTAGCACCAGCTTCTCCCAACTGCACTTTCTATTAAAGGAAATCTGTTTATCTCTAAGATCTTGACCCCTCTATTTGTGGATGGTAAGTTGTACTAAAACATAACTTAGCTTTGAACTCCTCCTTGTAAGGCTTTCCAAAACCAGATGTGAATATAGTATCTATATCAGATACTACACTCACTAGAACTCCATGCACTCTAACTATCTCCTTCAAAAGTAGTTGAACTACCTTATCTAGAAAATAGCTACCTTCACTTGGTGAAAGTGGTAGATTACTTAATCTATCCACCATTACCTACAACTCAACATATTCTGCTATGTTCTTTAACATACTGTGTAACACCCTCCATAGGGCGTCACATTTTTAAATAAAACATAAAACCAAATTAAATCATTTTATAAAAGCTTTGAATTCTAAAAGTTAAATTTTAACATTTCTTTTTGCGGAAATATAAACTTACCAAAAATTATAAGTAAAACAGAAATTTAAATTAAATTGATTAATACACATGTCATATATGCCACAAAATATTCAACAACAATTTAAAACATAACATTTACAGACTCAGAGAAACAGTAGCAAACCCAATGAAGGTTACTACTAATAGCACGGTAACAACACTAACGAGAAAAAAATCCAACCTACATGTCCTGCTTCTTCACCAACTGCATCCTATTGAAGTCTGGAAGACTACTCCTTGACACCGTCACCGTCTTCAGAATATTGTCTCCCATAGGTTTAAGAATGTGCTCCGCCTACTATACGAATTTAACAATACAAACACAACACAAAGAATAAAGAAAGAGGTGAGATCCCTTTCACCAATACCAAGATTGGTAGCAAAGAAAGATACGAATGACAAAGTCATTCCATACACACAGATATCACAATTATAGTCATGTTATCAATTTACAATTAATTCTAATAAGCATATATTGTAATTAAATAAATAGCAATAACATTATCGGGATAGATATAACAATTCATACCATATAAAATGCCATAACAAAATCATAATAATATAAAATAAAGATTAAATACAATAACAACATATAATATCACAAGTAAAAGATCACAGATAAAAGATCACCAATAAACAAAAATAATGTACCACATATAGACATATGCAATATGACACGATCCTACTCCATGAAGCTATAACACACACATCAATATCAGAGAGAATGATCTGAAAGTTCTAATAGTACTGCCCAGCCAGCTATTGCACTGTCCACCCTTTGTGTCTATAGCTTGACTACCCCGACCAGCTATTGCACTGTCAGCACTTTGTGTCTATAGCTTGGCTATCCCGACCAGCTATTGCACTGTCAGCACTTTGTGTCTATAACTATCGTTGTGATTGCTATTACATTGTCAATACTTTGTGTCTATAGCCCACGAAAACACCATGGCGTAGTACACAAATCAAAACATCGTGTAACTACAGGCAGTAAAATAGACCTCTCAAACTTTAATTATTTACGAAAATACCCTCAAACTTCAAATATTTACAAAAATGCCCTCAAAATTCAAATATTTACAAAAATACCCTCAATGGTATAAAATATGCGTATTTACGCAAATGCCCTCATAGCATATAAAAATTTGCCCTCATGGCTTGCCCTCATGGCAAAAATATACGGTAAGTCCCACCGGACAAATACTGTTTCAAAACCTGTACGGGTTCACATTTTCCTGATATAATCAATCTTAATTAGGAAAAACAATAAACAATATTAGACATGCTTGCACATATAATCAATCTCAATTAAGAAAAACAATCTCAATTAGGAAAAACAATAAACAATATTAGACATGCTTGCACATATAATCAATCTCAATTAGGAAAAACAATCTCAATCAAGTGAATGAATCCTTATGGATTTCTTCACCACAACACAAACATTCCTCACCACCAACACATGGTTGATGAGGGTAATCTCCCTCTTACCTCTTGAAGAACCTCCAAGTTCCTTGTATGTCTCCTTCAATCAAATTTTCTCCACCAAGAGCTTCTTAAAAAAAATAAAGAAAACATACAATATTAATACCTAAGGCTCTAAACTAAAATAATCATGGATTAAAATCATGATTAGAACTTTGAAATGAAGAGAAACATAAAGATTAAAGAATCCTACCTTCAAGGCTTCAAACTTGAGCTTTGAAGAACAAGATAGAAAAAGGATGATTTAGGCTTAGGTTTTAACTTCAAAGTGTCTTGAAATGAAGTAAAGAAACAAGGAATAAGATAGTTTAGAATTATAGAAGAATGAATGGTAGAAACGGATGAAGAGGCCGTGAGGTTGGAGAAGAAAAAGAGAAAGAATTTGAGAGCTTTTGCTATTTGGAGAATTTTGGAGAAAGATGAAGAATTTGACTATGCATGGTCGTAAACCATTTTGAGAGAAAATGGAGTGAAGTCTTTGGGTGAGAGAAGGTGAATTTGTGAGGATAAAATGGAGAGGAGCTGCTGCTGTTTTCTGCCGTAGAAGTCCAAGGCCAAATGATTGGATTTACTTGAACAAAAGTCTAATAATTCAAGTGCACATGGCTTGGTCATGTAGGGGTCCACATAGAGGGTTCAAGAACCTTGGAGAAAGCTCTCCAAGATGCTGAAAACCGTGGCCAAATATATTTAAATAGGTAAATTGGCTTTTATTCAAATGCATGGCCGTAAATGCATTTGAGAGGAAAAAATGAATATAAAATGAAATAGCTAATTGTAGGATTTCACCAAGGGTGAATTGCTGTAGAAGCTAAATGGAAAGAAGCCACTTTGTTTGACTCTCCAAGACTTCATCCAAGCCTTAGAATTCACCAAGGGTCAAGATTAAAACTTGATCACCAAGCTTGTCTTCCATTGGCTAATCCAAGCCTTGTCACAAGCTCTTGAATGTTCCACCACTAATGATGCTTACGTCATTCTCTGAGTGCACCTGCTATTCCACATGGCTTACATCATCCACTTGACTTTCAAGGCTTTTGGATTGTTCAAGAATCATGTACAACCTCCTCCAAGCTGCTGCATGGCGGTGAGTTTCAAGGGTAATTTTCGACGAAAATCAACCTGACAGAATGATGTAAAATGGGAGAACGTTATTTTCCAAGAATGGCTAAATATCAAGTTCTGTCGGATTGGAATTCTGTTGAATGGTGATTCTGTCAAACGAAAATGAAAGGCTGTCGGATGAACTTGAAAAGGTCAACAATTATCCTAATTCGTCGGACAGATGTTGATGTTGGAGAAATCTTCCAATTGTCAAATCGACGAAATACTATATAGTCAGATGATCAAATTCGACGGATTTTGACATTAGAGAAATTTTTCTACTGAAATCAGGAATTTTTACTCGACGGTCATTAGCACCATAACTCGACGAACATTATCATTCAAATTCGACGGACATTGGTATCCCCACTCGACGGAAATTGACATTCTAACTCAATAGACATGAGCCTCCTCACTCGACGAATATTGACATTTTCACTTAACTGATACTAGCATCCTCACTCGACAAATTTTAACTTGGTACTTAATAATCAAAAGATCCAATTCGACGGATTTTAACATGGTACCAACTAGTAAGAAGATTAAATTCAACGTTTTTGGATAGAAGTCCAAATTCGATGGATATGACATTATCTTAAAAGATCCTATTTCGACGGACTTTGGCATTGTTTTAGAAGGTATATTTCGATGAATATAAACATCTTCATTTTGATTTGTAGAATCGTCCAACAAGATTTAGGGAAAAGGAGAACCATATTAACTGATTCTTTGCTTAACAGAACGTCCATCACTTTGTTGAACCTGAGGACTTCTCCCATATTTTAAATAGATGGTCTTTTGTCGGAAAGATGGTCTTGGTCGGAATAGATGGTCTTTGTTGGAAGAGGCAGCCATAACAGCCAAAATCTTTGATTTCTGATTCAAGAATTGAGAATTAGTTTCATCCAGTCTTGAGGTATTTTGGGTTTTGTCGAACTACCAATTGATGTTGTCGGGAAAATGCTTTGGAAGTGTCGAATTCAACTCACTATTTAACTTATGCTTGCATTCAGTAATTAAATTCGACGGGATCAAAATGTTAGGAAATTTTCTTCAAGTGTTTGGATCTTGTCCAAATTCTGTCGATGTCAAGACCTTCAAAAATCTTGGATTGTCGAATGAGTTACGTGAGATTGATCTTTTGGATCCCTGTAAGGCTTGAGAAAGACCGAGTCTACCGACAGGAGTATATTCATAAAATTGTCGAGCTTTGTTTGTCGGAATAGGTTTTGAAATGAAAACCATTTGGGAAAATGTTGAGGAACTTCTGTCGGATTGGGATTTCCAGAATTTTGGTCGAATTAGAATTCCAGAATTTTGGTCGGTTGAGTATAATGGCAAATTAAACTATACCGGGTCAAAATAATTCATAGCAATAACACTATGCATCAAGCAACATATATTTATCAAGAAAATAGAATTATTTTACGATAAATTCTAAAATTAATAGATTCTTTTACGTGTTACTCGAGATTCGGGTTAAGTAAGATCCCCGTCTCTAAATAATCGGACAAGAATTTTCCCGACCCCGAAAATTATTATTTTCTTGACCAGAGCAAATCACACAAAACAATCACAAATAGTATCGAAATAATCAAATTATTTTTATAATGCACAGAAAACACAAAGTAGTGTGATTCTGTCACCTCTTGCAACATAGTCTAAAACTTGGGGTGTTACAACTCTCCCCCTCTAAAATAAGTTTCGTCCTCGAAACTTGACACACTTAAAATAAAAATGGATACTACTCTCTTATCTTATTTTCTAATTCCCATGTTGCTTCACCACGTATATTGTTCCAAACCACTGTAACCAATGCGCTTTCTTTTCCTCGAAGTTGCTTTGTCCTTTGATCTTCATTCTTGACTAGAAACGTCTCGTAGGTTGAATTTTCCTTCATTTGTACGATGTCCAACAGAGTATCCGTTACTGTCTAATAAACTTCGGAGTGGGTTTTTCCTCGACTTAATCACTTGTCCATCTCTTGTCATAGGTGTCACACGTAGAGACACATGGTCACCTTCTTCAAATTCAAGCGGTCTTCGTCTTTTATCTTCATAACTCTTTTGTCGTGTCTGAGTTGTCCTTATCTTGCCTTGAATCGTCTTCACTTTCTCAGTAATCTACTACACAAATTCTGGTCAGTACTTTCAGAATCATGATGCTAACACAATGACGTTCTAAATCTTCTTCCATATAATACCTCATATCCAAGCCCCTCTTAATTGTACAGGTACTTCAAGCCCTCGAAATTATTGTAGACTTTATAGGGAAGAAAATGTCTTCAAATTCTCCTTGCATCGTGTAAAACATGGAGAACCACACTAAAATATTTAGCATGTTTCTCAAAAGAAGGATGAAAGATACTATCCACCACGCTTCCGCTGTGCCATTCTGATCAGTATCACGTGAAATTTCCATGCCTTTGTACCACTTCACTCTCCTGCCTTTGCTTTTAACAGGAAGTGTCTCACAAAACAAGTTCTCTTTTTCAACAATACTGTATCTGATACCATGACATGATTTTTGACTAAGAATATCCTTTCTTTTGCAATTGCAATATATAAAAGGACATTATAAGAATTTAGAAAGAAAAGGTAGAGTAATTATTTGAATTATTATCAGACATGTCTAACAAAGAATTTGACATTGCCCGATTTTAAGGATGAGTTTTCTGGGACACCAAAATTCTACTGAAACAATTTACAGGATATGATTACAATAACCAATCTATATATAAGATCACATCTATCTCGTGAAAGAGGTAGACAATTTAGATTAATAGAAAAGATTGTTTAAGGAACTGGATAATAATAATGGATTTGGTAACAAAAGTAGAAATAGATAAGTTAAAAGGTAACGAATATTACTGATAGCTCTAATCAACCCTCATAGTCAATTAGTCATAAAAGAATGAGTTAAACCAAAGTATATTTCTGCAATTGCGGCATATGAATGATATCATGAAAACATAGAAATAAGAGATAATAGAATCACCCATACCACCGAACCTATCCAATAGAGAAATTGATATGGTCCGATAAATTTAGAAGTAAACTTTTTAACTTGAACAATTTGACCAACTGGTCTAACAGAGTATGGATGGTTGGAAAAATACCCAATCCATATTTTTAGATTGTGTCTGTTTTGAGAAAGAAGCATACAAATTGAATCAACAGAAAAGATGCAATTATTTAACAGACTTAGGATGGTTTAAGCAACTCAAGTCCTCAACCAGATGTTTTAGCAATAGAAATAGAAACAACCAGGTCAAAAGATAATGAAAACACAAATAACGCTAATTGACTCACACAATTATATGCCATAGAGAAATGGGTTACTCTCGGAATTATACAGTATAGTTAAATGATCACCTTTTGTGACACAACTTTCTTCGTTCGGGTTCTCAGTTTAAGATGCTTTTACTCCACTTGAAGAATCATTGCTCCATTCCACTTAAGATGTCAAAGCACGTACGTTACTAACAGATGACTTCGTCTTTTGGCGAGATACACTTTTCAGCAAATGTCCGGGCATCCTACACTTGAAAACAGATTATTCCTTTGATCACATAGTCCCTTGTTAGATAATCTTCCCCACACTTTCAACATTTTGGTACAGATGTCGCAGTTTAACCAAGTCTGCTACTACTAGCTTTTCCTCTATGAAACTACAACTGTTGTTGTTGATTTCCCGATGATCACAAATACGTTTTTCACTGGAATCGCTTGGCTTTTACGATTTCTCCTCCTTCAAAACCAATATGCTTCAAAGTTACAAAATCTCGTATTCTAAGATTTATTTGGCCCGATCCTTATTCTCGGCCACCGTTTCCTATTGCTAAGCAATCCTCTGATCATGTTGTACCGTTCCTTTTGCTGTTCTTTGCATCACCTCCATAGTTGCAGTCATATTGCTGCGACCACGTCCTGCCTGTCTCACATGCACGTTTACTACGAGTCATCGCCTTTCTTTAAAGACGGATGAATCATAATACCATGGAAACCGGATGTAACCATTTCAAACAATGTGGTCTCCTTTCGAGTCCAAGCACGAGAGTCACACAACAAAAACAAGATAGACCTAACCACAAACCCTAAAAGACTCTAACCGTGCTCTGATACCAACTAATGTAACACCCTCCATAGGGCGTCACATTTCTAAATAAAACATAAAACCAAATTAAATCATTTTATAAAAGCTTTGAATTCTAAAAGTTAAATTTTAACATTTCTTTTTGCGGAAATATAAACTTACCAAAAATTATAAGTAAAACAGAAATTTAAATTAAATTGATTAATACACATGTCATATATGCCACAAAATATTCAACAACAATTTAAAACATAACATTTACAGACTCAGAGAAACAGTAGCAAACCCAATGAAGGTTACTACTAATAGCACGGTAACAACACTAACGAGAAAAAAACCCAACCTACATGTCCTACTTCTTCACCAACTGCATCCTATTGAAGTTTGGAAGACCACTCCTTGACGCCGTCACCGTCTTCAGAATATTGTCTCCCATAGGTTTAAGAATGTGCTCCGCCTACTATACGAATTTAACAATACAAACACAACACAGCAATACAGTAAAGAGGTGAGATCCCCTTTCACCAATACCAGTACGGTAGCAAAGAAAGATACGAATGACAAAGTCATTCCATACACACAGATATCACAATTATAGTCATGTTATCAATTTACAATTAATTCTAATAAGCATATATTGTAATTAAATAAACAAAGAATAACATTATCGGGATAGATATAACAATTCATACCATATAAAATGCCATAACAAGAAATCATAATAATATAAAATAAAGATTAAATACAATAACAACATATAATATCACAAATAAAAGATCACAGATAAAAGATCACCAATAAACAAAAATAATGTACCACATATAGACATATGCAATATGACACGATCCTACTCCATGGAGCTATAACACACACATCAATATCGAGAGAATGATCTGAAAGTTCTAATAGTCTTGCTTGACCCGACTATTGCCGTCCACCCTTTGTGTCTATAGCTTGACTAACCCGACCAAACTATTGCACCTTGTCGGACTTTGTGTCCATAGCTTGGCTATCCCGACCAACCATATTGCACTTGTCGGCAAGACTTTGTGTCTATAATGATCGTTGTGATTGCTATTGCCTTGTCAATACTTTGTGTCTATAGCCCATGAAAACACCATGGCGTAGTACACACATCAAAACATCGTGTAACTACAGCAAGAAAATAGACCTCTCAAACTTTAATTATTTACGAAAATACCCTCAAACTTCAAATATTTACAAAAATGCCCTCAAAATTCAAATATTTACAAAAATACCCTCAATGGTATAAAATATGCGTATTTACGCAAATGCCCTCATAGCATATAAAAATTTGCCCTCATGGCTTGCCCTCATGGCAAAAATATACGGTAAGTCCCACCGGACAAATACTGTTTCAAAACCTGTACGGGTTCACATTTTCCTGATATAATCAATCTTAATTAGGAAAAACAATAAACAATATTAGACATGCTTGCACATATAATCAATCTCAATTAGGAAAAACAATCTCAATTAGGAAAAACAATAAACAATATTAGACATGCTTGCACATATAATCAATCTCAATTAGGAAAAACAATCTCAATCAAGTGAATGAATCCTTATGGATTTCTTCACCACAACACAAACATTCCTCACCACCAACACATGGTTGATGAGGGTAATCTCCCTCTTACCTCTTGAAGAACCTCCAAGTTCCTTGTATGTCTCCTTCAATCAAATTTTCTCCACCAAGAGCTTCTTAAAAAAAAAATAAAGAAAACATACAATATTAATACCTAAGGCTCTAAACTAAAATAATCATGGATTAAAATCATGATTAGAACTTTGAAATGAAGAGAAACATAAAGATTAAAGAATCCTACCTTCAAGGCTTCAAACTTGAGCTTTGAAGAACAAGATAGAAAAAGGATGATTTAGGCTTAGGTTTTAACTTCAAAGTGTCTTGAAATGAAGTAAAGAAACAAGGAATAAGATAGTTTAGAATTATAGAAGAATGAATGGTAGAAACGGATGAAGAGGCCGTGAGGTTGGAGAAGAAAAAAAAGAGAAAGAATTTGAGAGCTTTTGCTATTTGGAGAATTTTGGAGAAAGATGAAGAATTTGACTATGCATGGTCGTAAACCATTTTGAGAGAAAATGGAGTGAAGTCTTTGGGTGAGAGAAGGTGAATTTGTGAGGATGAAATGGAGAGGAGTCTTCTTTTTTTCTGGCCGTAGAAGTCCAAGGCCAAATGAATGGATTTACTTGAACAAAAGTCTAATAATTCAAGTGCACATGGCTTGGTCATGTAGGGGTCCACATAGAGGTTCAAGAACCTTGGAGAAAGCTCTCCAAGCTGCTGAAAACCGTGGCCAAATATATTTAAATAGGTAAATTGGCTTTTATTCAAATGCATGGTCGTAAATGCATTTGAGAGGAAAAAATGAATATAAAATGAAATAGCTAATTGTAGGATTTCACCAAGGGTGAATTGCTGTAGAAGCTAAATGGAAAGAAGCCACTTTGTTTGACTCTCCAAGACTTCATCTAAGCCTTAGAATTCACCAAGGGTCAAGATTAAAACTTGATCACTAAGCTTGTCTTCCATTGGCTAATCCAAGCCTTGTCACAAGCTCTTGAATGTTCCACTACTAATGATGCTTACATCATTCTCTGAGTGCACCTGCTATTCCACATGCCTTACGTCATCCACTTGACTTTCAAGGCTTTTGGATTGTTCAAGAATCATGTAGAACCTCCTCCAAGCTGCTGCATGGCGGTGAGTTTCAAGGGTAATTTTCGACGAAAATTAACCTGACAAAATGATGTAAAATGGGAGAACGTTATTTTCCAAGAATGGCTAAATATCAAGTTCTGTCGGATTGGAATTCTGTCGAATGGTGATTCTGTCAAACGAAAATGAAAGGCTGTCGGATGAACTTGAAAAGGTCAACAATTATCCTAATTCGTCGGACAGATGTTGATGTTGGAGAAATCTTCCAATTGTCGAATCGACGAAATACTATATAGTCAGATGATCAAATTCGACAGATTTTGACATTAGAGAAATTTTTCTACTGAAATTAGGAATTCTTACTCGACGGTCGTTAGCACCATAACTCGACGAACATTATCATTCAAATTCGACGGACATTGGTATCCCCACTCGACGGAAATTGACATTCTAACTCAACAGACATGAGCCTCCTCACTCGACGAATATTGACATTTTCACTTAACTGATACTAGCATCCTCACTCGACAAATTTTAACTTGGTACTTAATAATCAAAAGATCCAATTCGACAGATTTTAACATGGTACCAACTAGTAAGAAGATTAAATTCAACGTTTTTGGATAGAAGTCCAAATTCGATGGATATGACATTATCTTAAAAGATCCTATTTCGACGGACTTTGGCATTGTTTTAGAAGGTATATTTCGATGAATATAAACATCTTCATTTTGATTTGTAGAATCGTCCAACAAGATTTTGGGAAAAGGAGAACCATATTAACGATTCTTTGCTTAACAGAACGTCCATCACTTTGTTGAACCTGAGGACTTCTCCCATATTTTAAATAGATGGTCTTCATCGGAAAGATGGTCTTGGTCGAAATAGATGGTCTTTGTCGGAAGAGGCAGCCATAACAGCCAAAATCTTTGATTTCTGATTCAAGAATTGAGAATCAGTTTCATCCAGTCTTGAGGTATTTTGGGTTTTGTCGAACTACCAATTGATGTTGTCGGGAAAATGCTCTGGAAGTGTCGAATTCAACTCACTATTTAACTTATGCTTGCATTCAGTAATTAAATCCGACGGGATCAAAATGTTAGGAAATTTTCTTCAAGTGTTTGAATCTTGTCCAAATTCTGTCGATGTCAAGACCTTCAAAAATCTTGGATTGTCGAATGAGTTACGTGAGATTGATCTTTTGGATCCCTGTAAGGCTTGAGAAAGACCGAGTCTACCGACAGAAGTATATTCATAAAACTGTCGAGCTTTGTTTGTCGGAATAGGTTTTGAAACGAAAACCATTTGGGAAAATGTTGAGGAACTTCTGTCGGATTGGGATTTCCAGAATTTTGGTCGAATTAGAATTCCAGAATTTTGGTCGGTTGAGTATAATGGCAAATTAAACTATACCAGGTCAAAATAATTCTTAGCAATAACAGCTATACATCAAGCAACATATATTTATCAAGAAAATAGAATTATTTTACGATAAATTCTAAAATTAATAGATTCTTTTACGTGTTACTCAGATTCGGGTTAAGTAAGATCCCCGTCTCTAAATAATCGAGACAAGAATTTCCCCGCCCGAAAATTATTATTTTCTTGACCAGGAGCAAATCACACAAAACAATCACAAATAGTATCGAAATAATCAAATTATTTTTATAATGCACAGAAAACACAAAGTAGTGTGATTCTGTCAGCTCTTGCAACATAGTCTAAAACTTGGGGTGTTACATACTGGGCCACCATACATCTTCCTTAACTCTTGAAGAACCTTGGTAGCCTCTAGATAGATGGTATACTTTCTCTTGTGAGCTTCCTCCGGGATCCCTTTCTTGATTTTTGACCTTCTTGAAAAACAAAGTCTGTCTCTAAACTTCATCATTCCCTCTTAGTCATAACAAATTTCTCTAGGGTTCCTTAGAATATCTTCTCACTCTTATCCCTTAGAATTTCATTCTCCCTCTAAGCTTCAAAGAAATTTGAGTCCTTAGGCCTCTTACTACGTCCACCTTGCTCACCGAGAGACTATTTGGAATCATAGTCACCACTAAACTTTAATTCTTGAAACTCTCAATAATTTCACTCTTCTTGGACTATCATCTGGGACACCTGTAGGAATTTCCTACTTAGTGCATCAACCGCTACTTTGGTCTTACCTAAATGATATCATGACTTAAGGTTATAAGCCTTGAAAAACTCCATCCATCTATTTTGCTTCATGTTCAACTTCCTTCAATCAACAAGCATCTTTAGCTATTATGATCACTGAACACCTTGAACTAGACTTCTCATGAGTTATGTCTCCATAATTGTAAGGTAATCACCACTGTGGCTAATGCCAAATTATACCTAGGGTAGTCGTTCTCTTGCAGGTTTAACTGCCTTGATGTGTAGGCATCTACTTACCTCTTGTGCATATGAACACATCCTAGTCCCTTCTTCAAAGTCTAACTGACTACCCCAAAGTTCTCACGGGAATCTGGAATTACCAACACTAACGTAGTAATCTACCTCCTCTTCAACTTTGGAAACCATACTCATTCTCCAGAGTCAACTACTAAGCACTACCTTTCCTAGCTAACCTAATCTAGGTAGCACTAACAAAGAAAGTCCACTGGTGGACTCTCTGCCTTTGGTCACAATGGTTACTCTTCCCATTGTACCTCTGCTTAAACTTTACTAGGGTTCTCTATAATTTTTCCTATTGAGAAATTACGTGACCCGTAAACTGTACCACTCGTAACCCAAAACTGAATTTTGGTTTACTTGCCATTTAACCACTTCTGTTCCAAAAGTTTCTAAAACTACTTTTGACATACTCTTCATGTCCTTTCGTAATCTTGGAAAACTCTTTGAGATATACTCTTCTCGACTTTACTATTCTAACAACCAAGTCTTAAATCATCTCGTGAGAAAATCCAGAGTTTCTTTTAACTGATCCACTCGATCATCCTTTCTAGACAAAGACATTTACTCTCGATTGTTCCTTCATTAGATTGCCTAACATTAAGCACAATCTCACACTCCCACTAAACAAGAACATAATATCATTTGTCTCTAAAACAACCAAACCATACCAACAAGGTAAGCAAGCTAGATTCACAAAGTAATATTACAGGATTTACAAAGTAAATCCATACTCTCCTTATACCTTAAAAGATTTCTCTTTATATGTGCTCTTACCTCATACCAAGTTGGAAGATTTCATTGCCATTGCTACGCACTCTGATCAATATTCTACTTGCGCTTCTTGTTACCTTGGAGTTTGATTTACTTCTTCCCTTTAGGGTTGCTCTTTTCAAAAGCACTCTACTTATACTCATCATCCCCCAAGCTACCACTTGAACCTGTGTTCCTTTGCTTGATAAAAATTTGAGACCAAGAGGCACCCTCACTGATCTCAACAACTGATCTTTTCCTCTTTGGGGAACCTTCTAACTCTTGTTCCATCTTGCTTTGAGATTATCTACTGCTTTACCTCTGCACTCACTGACTAGATTGAAGAAGTCCTTAACCTCCTTTTGCTTTGCAACTCTTCTAATGCCCTTTCCAAGTTCTAATTCAAATTTTACTCACTTCTAGTCTTCATCTGGATTGGTTGTAAAATAAGAAAAAAACTCTTGACATTCCTTGAATTGCTCCACATACTGGTCCTCAGTAATATCCCCTTGCTCAAACCTTAGAAATTTCCAAATTTCTGTTGCCTTCCATAACTTGAGGGAATAATACTTTTCTGGCAAAGTAGCTCGAAACACCTACCAGGTGATTCAAGTACCAACCTCTTCTAGTAACCTCTCTACTTCATCTCAACAGTTTTCGGCTCTTCCTACTAACCTTTACGAAGCAAAGTCACCTTCTATCCATCAGCACATGCCATGACCTCAAAGATCTCTTCCATTAAATGAAGCCATCTTTTCAACTCTGACTGAACTAAACTCTCCCTTGAAAAATAAAGGAGTAACTTTCCTGAACTCTAAGAAATACTAATCTCTCATAAGTTCCTTCTCGTCCCGCAACTAACTACGCAAGTCCTATTCTATCACTTTTGATAGACTTCTACTAATGGTAGTCTGCTCTCTCAATACAGCAACCATTTCTCTAAGAGCTCTGGTTATGTCCTCCTATACCAGTCTCCTAGACTCATAGGTTCGCCAGGAAGTTGTCATAGTTTCCTGTACACGCATTATAATACATATTGAGTTAGCTAGGCTCAATATCCTGTAGTTGTGTGGCAGTAGCCAAGAGCATCCATACCAAAGGCTAGTCATGCAATTCCACTAACATATCTCACAATGAGATAAAAGAATGCATAACTCTCTACTAAACTGCCACTCATGCCTATGCATAGTTAGTCCATACCCCGACTCAATAGAATGAATTGCTCTAATACTATAATGTAACATCCTAATACAAATTTCTAGATATATTCTAGATATACAAAGATATATAAAGATAACCAGTACTAGAGACGTCACTTCTACACACTATATACTAATATATATCTATAATTACAACTAAGTAATTATAGAAAGCCTTGAGAGATTATGGAAAAACTTAAACTCATACATATATATACAACACTAGCCATAGGAAGGCATATTGTAATACATACAAAACAAATGTAAACTATATACATAAGTTCTGGCTGAAAAACATATAAAACTACACTAGTCTTCATGCTTCATCTTCATTCCCTTAACAGGGTCTGTACCTCTGTACCTAGATTTACATAGAAGAACAACTGGGGTGAGAATTATAATTCTCAGTAAAAGCAATTCCAATACTAGCTAGCTATAAAATTGTATAACAAATATAACAATTGCTATAACTACTAACATAGGAGTTTCCTCGCTAATTCTCATAACTGCACACTACCTAGTAGTGTGATCTAAAATCGGTAGCTACATACCGTTAGATATAAATAACTACCCATACAATTGTAAATATCAACAGCAACAAACAATACCCATACAACTGTCTGTAAATGCAATGAGGATGATATGCAATATGATTATGCCTAAGAAAGATCCTAAAGATATGTTTGTGTAATGTTTTGTTTTGAAATTCATGTACATTTTTATGTTGAAAACAAAGAAGTTCATTAGGAACTGGTTCAATATATTATTCCGTGGTAAATGAGGGAAAGCTCATCCTCACATCATACTATCCTAGCATATTGAGAAGTTTAGGCTGAATCCTTGTTCAAAAGAACCTTGCGGACTCCCCACTTATCTCCCTTGGCCTTGGCACTATCGAGATATCAGGGTTATATCATTCCTCAAAATAGTCTATCAGACACCCATCTATCTCCCTTGGTGTCCGTCAATGGGCATCAAAGGATACTCACTAATATTAATCCTACTAGACCATTTCTATAGACATACATATAGTCATTCTTACATACTTAGGTCATCTAAGATCTAAGCATGATTTACTAGGAAATTCTGACTTCTCATGTTTACCCCATTGTAGATAGAAAAACTAGAATGTCCATACTATATGTAATCCTAGCACTTTGTTAGGAATATTTGTCCCCTTAGGAACTTCTTGACTCACTTCCTTCTTGGCTAAATGACCTTACGTCATTTAAGTCACATTAAAAGGTATACAATGCCAACTTATCCCAGATTACTTATATCTAACACCCCTCAGTATCACATCTCTAGTGAAGCTAAGTAACAATAAGTTACCATAGGTGGTAGATATTTATCTATAGCCAACCCTTACTTTTGGTTGCGCTAAGATTCTTACTCTTCACATATAAACTAGATTAACTAACTAGTGTGTGAAAAGCGTAGTGTTATGTTTACCTCTTACATAAACACTACCTTAACTTTCCTATAGACTCAACTCATCTTTGTGAAAGAGCCTATCTTAGCTAATGCCTTATTCAACCTTGCTTAAGGAAATAAATGAGCATTTCTCTAGAAGTTTGCTTACTTAATGAATGTGAGAAGTCTACTAGTCAACATTTATCCTTTTGTGTATTCTACAACGCACAAGGTCCCGTTTAACTAGAGACTTAGTATATAATATTCCTTCTTTGGAACTAAATACACAACCTTATCTCCACTCAAGTGAATTTAACTCAAGAGTGGTTCTTACTTCCAATTCCTTGTTGCTTAAGATTTTAGGTACCTTCCTAAAGTAATCTATTACTCTTTGGATATCCTAACGCTCATATCTTTCTTATCTTTACTAGAGCGAATACTACAATCCATCCTAGTATACTCATCTCTAATGCACCATCTCATCACATTTTAAGTGATATCTGATGCAACACTAGGTTGTCTAAGGTGCTACATCCTTACCTAGGGCAATCCTTTACTTTTGGATACTCAAAAGCTTATGCATTCTCATACTTGCTAGGTGATAATTTCCCTCTTGAAAATATCATCATTTGTGCCTTAACACACTTTAGGAAACATATACTAATGATCTCATCTAGCCAAGAACTTGAAAACATCAAAAATGACATTTTTAAAGATTCTGGCCTCAGACACGAGCCATGTCTAATGACACACCCCACCCCTACCCCTTCGTGTTTTGCTATGTTTGCATAGTTTCACGAATTAGAATAGGCAGAGATGGACACAACCCCTCCCCCCCGGTGTCTTTTAACCAGAAATACTGCAGCAAAATCTGTAGAACCGTGGTACTATTCCATGGTTCAATCTTACTTCCAATCATGTAAAATTGGTTTCTTGGTGATTTCTAACACTCATGCATGCCCCTAAACTTGTTGTAACTCAATTACAACCTATAGATTCTCTTAGGCAAAGATATAGGTCCAAAATCACATAACTCCAACCATTGCCCAATTCTTAAATCTATGGATCTTAATGGTTGATCTTGAGCTATAAATGGCTATCTTACACTTACTAAGGTTAAACTAACATAACCTAATCCTTGGAATCAAGAATCAAGCCAAGAACTTGGATTTGGCTCTCTAAACCCCTATTTCTACTCAAAATCCCAAACCTCATTCAATGAGAATCAAAGAAGAGAATGATAAATAAAAACCCCTTACTTTATGAAGAAGATGAAGATGTTGAAGCTTAATCCTCTTGTTCTTCTTCTTTTTCCTTCTTTTTCTTCCTTTCTCCCCCTTTATCTCTTCTCTTCCTTCATTTTCTTTCTTCTCTATTTTTCTTTCTTTCTTTGTAGCTTCTGTTGCTTCTAATTGAGAGAGAGAAATGAGAGAATGACCATCTTATCCCTTAGGTTATTTTGTTGAAACTTCTTTATTTGCTAAGAACACCCGAATTATGCTAATTCAAGTTTTCTAGCTTCCAATAACTTTAGAATAAATCATAAGATTCATCTAAATTGTTGTTCCATCATTTTCATGATTTTTCATATCTGCTAGTAGTCAATTTGGTATTAAATGTATAACCAGTATGCCTAAAAATACCAAAATAACTCTGATTATCTTGAAACTTTAACTGCATCTTACTTATCCCATTTGTGACCTAGAAACAAGTTATGCATACATGTTTCCCTCAACTTAGCCTTTAAGGCCATTATCTGAATTATTTTAAGCTACTTTTCAACTTCTGTGTTACAACTAAGTGCCTAAACGAACTAAATTTGTCACAAAACTTCGCTGGCATGTCAAACAAGTAATATGCTACTTTTTGTAACCATATACAAGTCTAACATGTTACTAAGGGTATTACACTCTACATGATGATAAGGAAGTGGAATTTATGCAGTTAAAACAAGGAAGCATGTCAGTAGGCCAGTGTGTGGCCAAGTTTGATGAGTTGTTGAAGTTCTCTTCGCATTTTCATTATCATCAGGATGAGAAATGGTGATGCTTGAAATTCAAAACTGATTTAAGAAGTAAGATCAAGAGTATGGTGAGACCTATGGAGATTAGGCACTTTCCTTCCTTGGTCAACAAGTGTAGGATTGTGGAGTCAAGTGCTCACAGCCCTCAATAAGAGGGAAGGGCACAAGACATCTTGAAGACAAAGCAAAGGATGACAAGACTAAGAAGGTTACTCCTAAGATAAGCAACCCTAAAGGAAAAGATAAGAAAGGGTCCAAGGTACCTCAGTGCACAAAATGTGGGAGAACACATGGAGGTAACATGTTTGGCAGGCCTGTCTGTGTGCTACGCTTGTGAGAAGCCAGGACACTTTTCAAGAGATTCTCCTTTGAAGAAGGAAGATCTGCCTACTCCAAAGCTACTAGCCAAAGGACGAGTTTACACTCTAGGCAGAACAGAGGTGGCCCAGTCTTCCGACCTTACCCAAGATAAAGGCATAATTCTTAATCATCTTTTAAATGTCATGTATAATTTAGGAGCATCCCACTCCTTTGTTTGTTATAATTGTGTAAGGATGTTGGATTTTCCTATATTAGAATTATCGTATGACTTATCTGTTTCCATACCCACCAATAAGCCAATCATAACTTTAAAGGTATATCTTGACTGTTGTATAAAAATTGAGAATAGAGTCTTCTTTGTAAACCTTATTTATTTATCTCTTGTGGACATAGATGTCATTCTTGGTATGGATTGGTCATCATCCAATCATATAGTCTTGAACTATTCAGATAAGACTCTAGTTTTTCTGTCTAATATTCCTACCAGAGTTGTTTCTTTTGAGTCTGTCTATCTCAATGCTAATTAGGTCAATTACTATTTGGTAGAAGGAGCTCTAGGATATGTTCTTCTTTTCTCATTAGATGTAGAGGTTGAGCAGAGCCTAGACAATATACTTGTGGTGAGGGAATACCCTATGGTATTTCTGAGTGACGTAGCAAAGTTATCACCAGAGCGAGAAATATAGTTTACTATAGATTAAATGTCGGGTACAGGACCTATATCTATAGCGCCCTATAGGATGGTACCTCTAGACTTGGCATAACTCAATAAAAATTAGAGGAGTTGATGGATAAGTAATTCATTAGGCATAGTGTTTCTCCGTGGGGAGCACCTATTTTGCTAGTGAAAAAGAAAGATGGTACCAGGAGGTTTGTGTTGACTACAGATAGTTGAATAAGGTAACAATCAAGAACAAGTTTCTGTTGAATAGATGATTTAATGGATCAATTAAGAGGAGCTTTAGTGTTTTCCATGATTAATCTAAGAATTGGGTATCATCAAATAAGAGTTAAAGGAGAGAATATCCTTAAGACCGCTTTTAGAACTAGGTATGGGCATTATGAGTATTTTGTGATGTCATTTGGGTTGACGAATGCTCCAACAGTGTTTATGGATTATATGAACAGAGTTTTTAGACCTTACCTAGACAAGTTTGTGGCAGTGTTTATTGATGACATACTTATCTATTCAAAAATAAAGGAAGAACATGAGCAGCATGTCAAGATAGTTTTGAATATCTTTAAAGAGAAGAAACTGTTTGCCAAATTTTTCAATTGTGAATTTTGGCTAACGAAAGTTCAGTTTTTGGGCCATGTCATTTCTAAAGGAGGAATCTAAGTGGACCCTAAAAAAGTGGTAGCAATGTTGCAGTGGGAGAGACCCACCACTGTGACTAAGATCAAGAGCTTTATAGGCCTGTCAGGATACTATAGAAGGTTTATCAAGGGTTTTTCTCAGTTAGCATTGCCTTTGACTAAGTTGACTAGAAAGGGTAGTACTTTTGAGTGGACTCAGGATTGTGAAAATAATTTCCAAGATTTAAAGAAAAGGTTGACTACTGTGCTAGTGTTGGTGATTCCGGATCCCTATGAGAACTTTGAGGTATTCTGTGACACTTTAAAGATGGGACTAAAGTGTTTTCTGATGCAGAATAGGAGAGTAGTTGCCTATGCATCATAGCAGTTAAGGCCACATGAGGAAAACTACTTTATACATGATTTGGCGTTAGCAGCTGTAGTGTTTGCCTTAAAGATTTGGAGGCATTTTCTCTATGGAGTCCAGTTTGAGGTGTTCAGCGATCATAAGAATCTAAAGTTCTTGTTTGATCAAAAGGAGTTGAGCATGAGGCAAAGAAGATAGATGGAATTCTTAAAAGACTATGACTTTGAGTTAAAGTATCATCCAGGTAAAGCTAATGTAGTGGCTGATACAC